>JASMMZ010000001.1:15387259-15610902 GCA_038502455.1 Anisogramma anomala
GGGCGCGCCGCGCACGGACGCGCGCGCCGGCGGCGCGCCGCTGTACCGCGGCGACGTGTGCGCGCTGAGCTGCTCGGGCGCGTACCTGTTCGCAACCACGCGCGCGAACCGCGCCGACCTGACGGGCTACATCGCCGCGTTCAAGCTCGGCCCCGAGGGCAGCATCGAGCGGCAGCTCTGCCTGACGCCGACGCCGACCAGCGGCGGCCACTCGAACGCGGTCGCGCCGTGCGACTGGAGCGACGAGTGGCTGGCCATCACGGACGACCAGGAGGGCTGGCTGGACATGTACCGGTGGAAGGACGAGTTTCTGGCGCGGGTGGCCCGGCTGAGGATCCAGGAGCCTGGCTTCGGCATGAATGCTATCTGGTACGATTGAGACAGGCGTTGTGGCACGGCGTTTGGAACCTGCGAATGTAGTAGCACTGGGAAGTCGTGGTGCATGATCACTGCCTGTCAACACCGGAGACGAGTGTCATTGTGTAGATTCTGATGTTGGACACTCGCTCCACAAGACACCAAGACACTACCCATCTCATCAGACGTCAACGGCGGCGCAGTGCAAGACGGCACATCCACACCGAGGACCCTCGGTGCGGATTTCCGGCCCCGTGCATGATTTGCCATGCATCCTGGGCGTCACCGGCCCCATCCTGCCCTGGACTGGCACCTCGAAGAAGTGCACGTGCCCATGCCCATTCTCGTCATGCGTCCGCAGCTCTTGGGACCAGTCACCAATGCCGACCGACGGCCACCGTGGTCGGCTCCCTCGTGATGGCCAGCTCCGATCGATGGCTGCGAGAGGGCCACTGCTGACATGTGAGAATCGGCACCAAGTCGGGCTTGCACTCGACGCAGCCCAGCGAGGAAGCAGCCAGCGCACTCACTGGTGTAGTACCACGGGCTCACCCCCCCCATCATATACGCCTTGTCAGCCCCCAGCGCCCTCCGGTACAGCACGTCCAGCGTACGCTTCGTCCTGTCGGCCTCCGCTCACCAGAAACTGCACCAACCAATGTAGTGTTGACAGAGGTTCTCAAGCTTCGTGGCCTCGACGATCAACCTGTCCACCTGGTCCAGCACAGCCAACTCCTCGCCCTGCTTGAAGTCTCTCCCCGTCAGCTTCTGCGACACCCTGTCGAGGACCTCCACCGCACGCGCATTCTGCATCTCGGTCGGATCCTGGGGCTGCTCGCCATGGATCTTCATGCCGTTGGCTCCGTTCATGTCGGCCAGACTCGAAGGCATTCCACTAGCCGACGAGTTGGTGCGCGCCCGGGACCTAACCCCGGGCGGCCCACCCGCCATCGGCATCGGGCCCATCGGACCCGCCCCCATGGGCCCGGCCATGCCCATGCGGTCGTTGCTGCTGCTGACGGCCGCTTGCGCGGCTCGCAGAGCAGCAGGGTCGGCATCGAGGATAGAAGCGCGCCGTCCTCGGTTCGGCTGCGGGCCAACGAGGGCTTCCTCTCGCTCCGACGCGAAGTTGGGCCCTGTAGGGCTGGCCGCGCTCGTCAAGCGCCATGTCAGGAGTGGATCGTGGATGAACTGGACAAAGGTACGAGTTAGCATGCAGCTTTTTGCGTTACAGGGAGGGGCCCATGCGCGCGGCTGTCGGCACTGCCAACGTACCGCTTCCAGAACTGCCATGACGCTCTCCTTGTTGTCCCTCAGAACCCTCATCACATGCTCGCACGTGATCCGGAAGCTGCCCTCGATGTTGGAGACCTCCATGGCATAGGTCAGCATCCGCGTGAGCCGGAACGGCACTCTCTCCGGGTACTTGTCGCGCTTCATGGCCACTTCGAAGCAGTCGCCAAAGTCGATGTGGATGATCTTGCCGGTGATGCGGTCCAGCATCAGATTGGACGGGTGACGGTCCCCAAGACCCAAGATATAGCCCACCATACTCATGACGCCGAGACTGCGCGTGTAGTTGGTGCGTCGCTCGAGCCAAGCCTCGGAGCTCTTGCTCTTCAGCCACAGAACTCGATACAGATCTTGCCCGGTAGTGTTGTCGAGCGCGTAGCCAAAGACCTCCACCTTCTGCATCAGCGTCAGGTTGTCATAATCGGGGGCCATCTGCAGCATGATGCGATGCTCGATGTTCAGAAGGATCTTGCGGCTCTCTCGATACTCCCTGATCAACATGTGCACCGTGTCGCTGTTGGGGACCCATCCAAGCAGACCGGAACTGTGGCTGAGGGGAATCGCCGGGTATCTCTGGATGTTGAGGTGGCGCTTGTAGCACTCCGAGTCGTTCGCGAGAAGGGTGTTGCACAGGCCGAAAAGCTGCATCACACGTTCGTCCTGCCGGATGTCCTCGTGCCCCTTCAGCAAGAAGGTGTACGACACACCGTCGCTGCCGTTGACGTTGAGCTTCCTCGGCCGCTGTTTACTGCTAATGACACTGAACGTGGTGTCGAAGGACTCGATGCGCACGATGGGCTGGCCGCTCTTGTACGTTCCGGGCACCGCAAGGTCCAGATGCCGAGCGTCGAGCAGCTTGGGCGAGCAGTACGTCAGCTCCAGGGACGTCATTTGCGGCAGCTGCCGATAGATGCGCCGGTAGACTTGGTAGTAAAGGTCCCAGGCTTGGTTGAGGTCGTTGATGTCGCGAGTCGTCTCGTACTGCCTGCACCACTCCCTGGCCTCCGTAAGGTCGCGCCCAAATGTCTGGACGAAGGATATCTCGCGCAGTGTCTCGGGGCCGCGATCCAAGAGCAGGTGCAGTGGTTCGAGGGCGGCAAACATGCCGTCGATGTTGTGGACGACAAAGTACAGACGCGACGCCTCTTCCAGACCCTCGTGCCACAGCTCATGCCAGAGCACGGCCACGCGGATGAGTTCGGAGCTGACTAGGTCCGCTTGCTCGACGAGCTTCACGCTGTGCTGCCGCATGCTCTCCATGATCTGTGCCGCCGACCGCGATCGGCGGCTGCCCTCCCAGGACTTCATCGCCACGGTCAAGGGGTAGACCAGGGCCTGCGGGTGCGCCCTGCCTACATCGGCCAGCAGGTGATGGACCGACTGCTGCAGCCGCTTGTTAGGCTGGTTGATGCGCGCGATCAACTGTGGTATGACCTCCAGCCACGTGTCGACGCTGACATGGGCGAAGCCCTCGGTGACGGCCGAGTTGACCTCGGAATACCCGCCGTGTCCCAGCCAAAGCGTCAGCAGCCGCAGCGTGTCTTGCAAAGAGGACCCCTCCGAGAGTGCAATGGACTCGAAGAACCCGTGCACGGCCGGAACGACGTGATTGGCAACGATCGCGTGGTCGATGCGCGCTCCGTCAGCTCGGGCTGCGATGGCCTGAACAACCTCGAAGTTGGCCAAGGCCCATGCATGCCACGCCTTGTACCATCGAGCGTTGTACTTGGTGGCTTGCGAATAGCACGTCAGGATCTCCCGCACATGCGTTTGCTGCCAGTCGTCCTTGTGGAGAGCGATCATCCACTCTCCCTGGCGAAGGTAGCACTTCGCCAGCAGGACGGCATCCTCCGCTGTCATCCTAGGAGGGAAGTTTGCAGCATAGCCGTCTTGGTTCACGTGTTCGGCGTATCCGAGTCCCTGGGGGAGGGGCCCCGCGTCGCCATTCGCCTGCGACGGGCCCCCGCCTCTGGCGAACTCGAATGTCTTCATCGTCTCCGCAGTGAACAGGCTCAAGCACCTCAGGGCCTTCTCCGACGTATCAGAGCCTCTGGCGGCGGTCTGCTGCCCGAGCTCCCACTGGTATTTCAGAACAGCGTACACGACCTGGTTCGGGATGTTGTTCAGCCGGGTGGCATTCCGATCGTTCCAGAACGGAATCACCGTCTCCAGAGGCGCATCGCTGCCAACGAGCTGTTTCAGGGACTTCTCGGCAATGCCCATCCGCCCCGACTTTCTACACAGGTTGGCGAATTTGATCCACATGTGCATGTTCTCGGCCGGGGCGATCACCAGCGCCCGAAGGCGCAGCATTCGCTGCCAGACATCGACGTTTCGCTGGCAGCCCTTCAGACGCTGCTCCCATGTCCGGCGCAGGGTGGCTTGCTTCTTCGCATCCGTCTGCTTGTAGACAATGAGCTCCTCCAGCTCTGCCAGCATCTGAACCCGAACGATCACCTGGTATGCTCGGTTATACGATTCACTGACGAGGGCGCTCAGCTCCGTATCAAGCCCCTGCCGGGCGTGCTCGATGTTCTGGGTGGCTTCCCTGAACTGGTTGCGGTGCAGGGCGAGAATGGCGCCAAAGAAGGCTCTATCGGGCGAGAAGCGCTTCAGAGACTGCAAGTAGTTGTCCATGGAGTCCCACTTGCCCAGACCCCAAGCAGCGGTAGTGGCAAGGGGTGCAATGACACGCTGGACTTCTGGCGACGAGTTGGCCCAAGTCTCGCTGGCCAACTGGCCCAGTGCATCCCACTCACCCAACGCATGCAGACAGCGCATCTTGCCCATCACGATTTCCACCGGCACCGCAACGTCCTCTGGCAGTTCAGCTTCCCGTTTGTCGTAGAAAGCCAATGCCTCCTCCCACCTCTCAAGCTTCTCGAACCACGTCTCACGCAGCTGGATCCCATCCTTGTAGAGCTGAGCTTTTCGGAGAATCCCGATCGCCGCATCCGATTGCTGGAGCTGATTGTTGATGGCGATCAAGGCCTCCACAGCCCCACTGCTCTGGTCCTGGAGAAACTCGAGTTCTTTGTAATGCAGTGCCTTTGCATACGCGTGGCAACGAGCCGCCTCCCGGCCCAGAACACGGATGTCAATCGGCAGTGCCTTGTCATCATGCTCCATGAACTCGGCAAGGTGAAGCAGCAGATTGAGCAGGTCGGGCGTGACGTTCTCCGACTTGATGGCATTCTCAAGATTGAGTATGAGCTCCTCTTGGAAGGACTCGTACAGATCACTCCAACAGCTGACAAAGGCCGAGTTGAAGAGCTCTCTTGCCAGCGGGAGGTGGACACTTGCCAGCTGAGCACAGGCCCTCAACGCATGGTTTGGCGATTCTGTCAGCAGCGTGGTGCTAAACCGCCGCAGCCATTCTTGCCAATCCTCTTTGGTAGACTTTCCCCGGGTATCCCATGCAGTCTTGAGATGGATGGCATTCATCTCCAGCTTCTTGGTCCCAAGGTCTGCAAAAGGAGTTGCGTCCACTTGATCAACAAATCGGGTCTCGGAGCTCAGGTCCTGGGGCAAGACACCGCCTTCCTTGAGCCGATTGACAAGTAGATCGTAGTTGGAGTGCTGGATCCCATGATCCCTCAGGATCTTGCCAACCGTGTGGGAGAAATGAAGGTAGTCCCGGCCCAGTTGCTGGATCAAGGCGCAGAGCGTGTCCATAGCCGCTGCGCGAAGCGTCATGTCGGTTTCCTGCAGGATTCTCGTCAAAGGATGGATGATCTTGGCGGCAAAGTCATTCAGGTTGACTTGGCGTGAGATCTTGCCGATCGTCTCGATGGCGGATCGGCGGAGGAAGGTCGGATTGCTGGGCTTCTCGAACGTCCGCACGATGACGGGAATGATGAGATGCATGTATTCCTCGGCGCTGGAGCCAAAGACCAGGAAAGCATGCAAGACCTTTTCCGACGCCACACGCTTCATCGACACCTCCCTCTCCAAAACGCCGAGCATCAGAGGCAGCAGGCCGGCCAGATAGACCTTGAACTCGCCCTCGAGCGACCGCGAGATGGCCTCCACCAGGATGAGGATCGTGGATTGCAAAGCGGCCGACTCGCCCCAAAACTCTTGCAACACCTCCACAATCTCAGGCAGGTAGTTCCGAATGTGCTGCCGGACGATACTGACGAGTGTGGCGAGCTGGTTGAAGTAGGACTCCCGGCGGGAGCCGCTTGTGCTGCGAATGACCATGAGGAAAGCGGGGACAATGCGATCGAGGAAGGACACACATTCCAGACCCAGCGTGCGAAAGATATTCATAATAGCTTCGATGACCTGGGCGTGGTACTGGACCAGGGAGTTATCCTTGAGGATGTTCAGCAGTGCGTTGATGACGACAGTAGGATAGTACTCTTTGTTAGAGGGCGTCAGTCCGGTCATCATCAGAGACACATCAGTCATTGCGGTGGACTCAACGCGCCGTTGAATCTCGGGCGTGCGTTCTTCCACCTGCTGGTATCTGTAAGGGTCGAGTGCACCTAGAATGCCGAGCAGCTTGATGGTCTCCTGGCGAAGGGGTCCCTGTTGAGGCTCCCCTCTGATGTTGTTCTGGAGCAGCTCAAGAAGTTGGGGGTACTCGAGGTATGGGTCAATGACATAGCCCGAGTTGCTTGCCAGCTGACCCAGCGTGTGGAGGGCCGCTTCTCGCTTCTGGGAGGAGCTCTGGTCCTGCAGGGCATCGATGATGATGGGCATCAAGTCGTCCTTGTAGGGGAGCATATCCTCTCCACCGACAGCGCACAGCTCGCCCAACGCCTTCAGAATCGTGGCTGCCACGGTGGGAACCGGATCACAGGCCTTGGGAAGGAGCACTTTGACCATGGCGTCCACATAGGGATGTATGATCTCCTGCGCATTCTGGATCAACAGCGACAGTAGCTTGGCACTCTCCTCCTTGTTTCTAGCCACGTCGGAGAACTCGAGCTCTGTCAACATCTGGATCAACGTCTTTCGAAGAGACGGGGCAACATAGGCCGGGTTGAACCTGGCCAACCTGCCAATGATGGAAATGGCTACTTCTCTGATAGGGAAGTGCTCGTCGTTCAAGGCGAAGAAGAGGGTCCGTATGTTCTCGGCCTTGGAGAGATGCCGGTCGAATCGCTCGTCGAGGGCGGCCAGAACGGTGCGCCGAATGTTTGGATCGAGGTCCGAGACGCCCACGGTCAACAGCTTTTCGATGACCTCGCCGACGACGCCCAGAGCATGGTAGCTCGTTTGGTTGACGATGGGGTCCCGCACATAGAGCTGGCAGCATGTCAGAGCAGCCGCCTCCCGGATTTCAGGATCGTCGTCTTCCACGTATTTGATGGCAACATCGCGCACAAACTCATTCAGGACGTGGCCCGAGAAGTCGAAACTGCCCAGCGTGTTCAGAGCCAGCTTGATCTCGGCCTTCCGGTGCTCAAAGGCGAGCGGGTCCTTGGGGTCCTTCTGAATGACGGGCACCGACGCAAGCGAGTTCGGCTGGGGGGCACCGAGGGGCTTGAACGGCTGTCCGCAAAGCACCTTGCTGAGCATGTCGAGCAGGCGCTCTTGGATCGTGGCTTTGACAGGCGGGATGTAGAAGGCCATGTCAACGAGAGCTTGTGTGAGCTTGGGCGTCAACTCGCAGGCGAAGATGGGGCCCAAGAGAGCCTCCATGTACTTGCTCAGCGTTTGACCAACCGCCACAGCAAGCCTACTGATGCAGTCGAAGACTGGGTCGACAGAGCCACGCTTACGGGACTGCACGCTCAAGCCTTCGCGCACATAGATCAAGACTCCGTCAAGATAGGGAGCAATGGCGCTCTTGACAGCGTTGGCAATGTTGCCGATGGCCAGAAAAGCATCGTTGCGCTCCTTCTCCTTCTTGAGCATGCCGGAGAGATGCAGCATGAGCGTGTGCAGGCGCGTGGTTGCGAACTCGGAGGGCGCGTAGTTTGCAAGATCGGGAATCAGGAAAACCACGGTCTTACGGATGGTCGGGTCGCGATGGTCCTTGAAGCGGGACACGATATCGCATGCTTCCTGATAGTGCTCCTGCATGTACATGCCGCCCTGCTCGAGCAGCTCCTTGAGAACCAGGAGCGATCCGTGGACGGACTCGACGGCGCTGGACTTGAGGCCCGCATTGACCTCGTGGTACATCTTGTCCATCCAAGCATGCTTGAACTCCTGATCACGGTCGCGCATGATGCGGAAGCACGCGCTCACAGTCTCGGCCGAAGTAGCGCGGATGAGGAGGCGCGGGTCCCGCAGGCCATTCCACAGGAATTCCAGGACCATGGGGATGAAGGCATACATGAGGGTGGGAGCATTCCGGGCAAGCTCACGCAGGACCAGCGATGCGCTATATCGCCGCTCCTCGATTCTATCGGATTGCAGCCACTCCAGGGCATTCTTGGTCTCGGCCTCGACGAGCTCGGAGATAATAGATCCACCCGGTCGGCACAGTTTCCCCAAGACCTCGGCAGCGGCCCGCATAGGGTTGATGTCCTTGCCTCGAAGGACCGAATTGAGGCTCTGTGTGAAGCGGGTGTATTTGGTGGGCATGTCGATGAATTCGAGGTCGACGAGGCAGTCGATAATGTAAACGGCAGTGATGCGGTCGTACGTGTCGCTTCCATGATGTGTCAGGTTGCTTATTGTATTCTGAACCTTAGCGAAGAAGACAGTAAAGTGCTCCTGGGGCAGATCTGGACGGCCAACAGTCAGTCAAGAAGACGAGTAGACAAGTAGACAGACAGTGACTGCATACCGCGGTGGCAGACAACAACGACATCTCGCAGCTTGAGCGCCATACGTTTGCGCTGATCCTCGTTGCTCCGCGACTTCATCTCTCTGACCAGGCCATCCAGGCTTTCCAGCGCAATGTCCAGCGGACGCGACGATGGGCTCGCCATGTTGGGCCTGTTGTTGGAGAGAGCTTGTCCCTCGAGTAGGCTCGTCGCGGCCTTCTATGGCATTCTCGTAGAAGCACAAGTAGCCCATCAGCCAATGGAGGGTGACCAGAAGTACCTGCTGTACGGCACGACACACGACGTTGAAATGAGTATTGGACTGTTGTTCTCGGAGGATGCTGAACGGAGGAGTCCTTGTGTAGGTCGGCAGCCCAAGCAGCTGTGAGCTTTCCAAGAGCTTCTACGTCTAACCCGTCATTGTCATTACTGCCCATCATTCCAGCCGCAACTTGGGCCCCTGTCCCCTGCTAGCTCCCATCAGGCTTAGGGTCGCTGCCCCCTGTAGTCTATACCATTTCTTTCCTAGTTTATATGGCGTTGGGAAGGTCGTTGTATAGACTACACTCTCCTACGTACTGTTTTCTTGGAAACACTTCATGGGAAATTCATGTTGTGAATTTAATTGCTTTTAAACTTGTAAAGTAATTCATTTGTTATTTTAGGTTCCTAGTATTTTTGAAATTTCCTTAAAACGTTTTGAGCCACTTTTATAATTCCATTTTTTGTAATCGATTGTATTGGGACAATAGTTGATTATAATCGCTATAAGTCGATTGTTGGGTGCCTATTCAATAGAAAGTAGAGGGCTAAGCTTTAACCTATATAAATTAAGGTGCAAATCTATGGATATTATTGAATATCACTATAGCTAGTAAGCGTAGGGCACTACGCCACACCACAGGAGGGATGTTGTTAGAGTATATAGTAGATTACCACGCTCTGTATGAGAGCTTATAAGCTCTTACCTAAGGTATACATTCTCCGGATGCCTCTTCTCTCTCTTTACTATTTATGATCAATATTATCAATCTTGCTATTTTAAATACTATTTTCTTTACATTAACGTACAAAAACTTTTATCGATACTAATTAATAACCAATTCGATCGATTATAAATAGATTGGGGGAAAAAAAACGACTTTTGGTTAAATATCTATAGTGGAATACTATAACGATCTTAACTATTTCATATTGTAATACTACGATTTCTAAAAAACATACGGAAGTATAGAAATCCATAAATACAATAATAAAACACAAAGTGTAAAAAAACTGTAAAACCTAAAGTAATTTTGAAAGAATGACTTTAGTACGATATTATTAATTCTGTTAATACTTTTTCATTATTAAAAGCCATGTTACGCTATTATTTCGTCGGTTAACGCTTTAAATATATCTGGGCACTTTCTGAAAGGTGTTTTGTTACATATAGACCATGTAAAATATTAAATTTTAAACTCGTTTACTAAGACCTATTCAACTGAAATACAATATTGAAACCGCTCACACACACTTCTGAAATGGTTAAAATAACTCTCAAAATGCTTTGATAAACTCGCAAAGCATTGAAAATGCCTTTAAAAATACTTCGTTATGTTTGAAAAGCATTTAAAACAACTTTTAAAATGCCTATACAAATATACGTCAAACGTTCAAAGAACCTTTTAAAACGTTTCAAAATATTTTGAGAACACCTAAAATAGTTTTCGAAATATTTACTAAACCATTCAAAGTGCCTAAAACAATACCCTGCGTTCATATACTATCTCAACTCACTTTTACATATTATTCTAATCTTTATATATAATTCTTCACTCCAAAAACCTATTTTTTCTCTTTTAATCGCCTTGTCATACACTGTTTGTTTAAATTGCTATTTATAACGTTTTAATTAACTCGTTGCTTGATTAATATAACGCTAATAAGCGTTAAATTACTGGTTTGAAATACATGAATGGTTTGTAGTTACGCTTCATTTATATTCCATTTGTATTAATAAATGTTAAACACTATTAAAACAACAGTAATTGCAGCGCAGTATGTCAACTTTACTGTAAGTAAAGTTGATTATACTGACTGCAAGTTAAGTGTATTGTTTATGGACTTACTGTATTAGCTGTAAGCCAAGTATAGTATGCACCCAATTCACACTAGGGCACCGACCAAGCAATTGGCTCTAGAAATTGCTGTGCAGACCGGCTAGCAGTCTAATAAACCTAAAACAATACATCCACCACTTGACTATTACAATACTACTGTTACTTCAACTAATTGAATCGATAACGATGTAACGTCTAAAGCATTACCAATACTAATCAGTACTTATTAGGTTAAGCACAGATGAACTAAATATAAAAAGAAGTTCCGTTCCGGTTGTTACGCTTTTTTTAGGCAAGGTAGAGGAAATATTCTTGTAAAATGCTTTTATTACTATATTGGTCTCTATGGAAGTAAGTAAAGAAAACATTAAAGTTATATCAGTATCTACGGCAGTTTAAGGATAAAGACGGTATCATTATTGAAAACACTAAAAAATCTTTGTTATCTCTTTTTTGAAAAGCGTTGATATTAACCGTTAAAATTTTTAAATTGAAAAGTTCGCAAACAATTAAGTTCTGTTCCAAACAATTACAGCAAACAACCTTTAACTTTTACCAACCATAAACGACCTTCAACCTTGCCCTTTGCACTAAACCTTTACCACTACTTCACTCTTTTCTCTTTATATACGTTAATTTATTCGTAAAAATATCTTCTCTAGGTGAAACCACTAAAAACCATCGAGTCGTGCCAAAAAAAAAAAACTACATCTCGAGACTTTACGTTAAATTATTGAGTCACATACCATCTAAAACGTTAAAAAAACTACAGAAAGCTTTTACTTTAAAGATTTCAATAACTCTACCAGGAAGCAGACAATTAAATCCTTCGGCTTTCTCTTTATCAAGAATTACAATGAAAATTTTCCAGGATAAAATATTAATAAAAACTTAACTGAAAAAGAATCTAGTTAACTTCGTCGGTTACTTTATACTCAATTAAGATGGTGGCGATCTCAACCATAACGAAAACGCCTTTTGGACTTTCTGAAACTTTTTTGAAAATTAGACTTTTGATATGTAGAAGTTAATTTAAAAAGGAGTGAAAAACAAGTTAAAGGTAAAACTTATTCAATAGAGGATATAATTTACAGAAGATAACACCTTAGAGCTGTCAAAGACCCTTTTCAAGTTGGTACAACTTAAGGAATACCTTTAAAACCTACGCTCTAAGGGGAGAAATGTTAAGGTAATTCAACGCCTTTATATGCTTTTTAGTAGACCCTCTTGTAACCTCAAGTAAAGTTAAGACTTTTTACATGCTAAAAATAAAGAACGAATTAATTTTCTTGGTAGTCTAACACCGTAACTCGAAGGCTTTGAAGCTTAAATTAACAAAAAACACTAACAAAAACTGGGAAAACTATCGCGAATTTCCTCTCAAACATGTTAAAATAGTTAATATTAACTATAAGCTTTTCACGAATTTCGTCAACATTTGAAACAATATAGATAAGTATAACGAGAAATATTATAATCTTCTTAATACGAAGATGATACCTTTCCTAAACATCTTTAAGTAAACAGAAGTCCCTCCTTTTAACTTTTACTCATCATTCTCTGGAATCCTCATAGGGTACGCCAAAAACTACTATCTATTCTTTCTGTTGCAGGTAAAAACCTTTCGAGAGATTTATAACGTTATAAAGATTCATTTTGAACATGATATTTCCCTCGTGAATTATTATATAGACTAGATTATTACGAGGTAAATGATGGTAATATTAAAGAAAAAAAAAAGAACATACCGATGAATATTCTAAATTAAATACCTAAGAAATTAATTTTATTTTAGTAAACAATAGGAAAAACTCACGCTAATAAAACCACGTTTCGAAAGAAGGTAAGTGCAGTTATTATAGGCGTTAACGAGTTTAAATACGCCTTACAATAATTAAATGATACCTATAAAAGCTTCTTTATATAATTAGAATCCTCGACAGCGATTTCAATAAAATATAGGATAATTTCGCTTGGTATATATCCCTAAATTAATAACTGTCGAAATATAGATAAAGAAACCCCCGTATTGTTATACTATATTGATCGCAAGTATGAGCTACCTTAGTGTTCAAAATCAGGTTTAATAGCCTTCGACTAAAAATTATAATCATACTAATGCTAACGAAGGTAACACTTAAACGGATATATTACCGTATAAACTATCGTTTTAATAGTGAAAAATAATACGGAATTTGTAATAAATACATGTATTAGTTAATTCATTACCCTTTAGTTAAATGTAATGACAAACAAGTAATATACCATGTCCAATACCTTGTTACTTTCGGGTAAGATTATTCGTCATATATTATAAAATTTAAGGGTAAAAATTCATTCGAGGCGAAAATACTTTTAACTCAATGAAATAATATACTTAATAAAAAACTATTTGTAATACGTGGTATTATAGGGGGAAAGCACTACTATTGCGGAGATTAATTGCTAAAACTGTTGGAAAAGTAGTATTTTCAGTGTAGTAGGTCAAGTTTAATTACAGTAAAGTTGACTATACTGACTACAAGTTATGTGTATTGTTTTGTGCAGAGCTACTGTAATTGACTGCTGGTCAAATTCAGTATGGCCTCACTTCAGTATATGGCACAGGCCAAGCAACTGGCCATACAAATTACTGTGCAGACCGGCTAGCAGTTTGCTAAACCTAAAACAATACTTTCACCACCTGACTACTGTAGTAATACTATTACTTTGACTAATCGAATCGACAACGTTACAACGTCTAAAGCTCTACCAATACCAATCAGTACTTATTGGGTTAAATACAGATAAGCTAAATAGAAGAAGAACTTACTTTTCGGTTATGCTTTATAAAAGATCAAGGTAGAGGAAAGATTCTTACGAAGGGCCTTTACTGTTGCGTCGGTTTTCACAGTATTAAGTAGAAATGACTTTTAGGCTGTGTCGGTTTTCATGGTAGCTTAGAGGTAGCGACGGTATCGCTATCGAAAACACGAATAAATCTTTAACAAAGACCCCTTTTAAAGACGTTGAAATTAACTGTCAGAAGTCTTGAAGTTCGGCAAGTTGATAAACAGCTAAGTTAGTACTACTTCAGGTGCTACTATTACAAAAACGACTAAGTTCCACGGCTAAATAACAAACAACCCTCGATCCCTACCACCAGCAACGACCTTCGACCTTATCTTTACACCAAAACTTTGCCACTACTTTACTTTTTTCACTTCCCTTACGTTAATTTAGTTGTTTAGTTCGCTGCTTTAAGTGAAAACACTAAGAATCGCTAAGTCATACCAAGAAAGCCACATCGCGCGACTCAATACTAAATCGCTAAGTTCACATGCGACTTTACGCCAAAATACCAAGTCCCTACACCTAAAGATTACCAAGTTTTTTCCTTTCACCCCATATAAGTGTAATGATCACACTAAATACCCGTGAGTATGTAGAAGGTGTCAGAGGGTTTATGTTAACAGTAAGGTAGCAGAGGTAACAAAAGGTGCAATATCAAGACTGTGTTCGTGCGAGTGATGATCAGAAGCCGTGAGGCTATTCAGGGTAGACTGAATACTTAGATTGACAACTGAAGAGCTATGAAGGAAATACTATCTATCTTGGTAATGAAAGTGTCCTTATATATCCGCGCCTTCATACGTCTTCAGTGTAGGCTCGACTGGCTCGATACCGAGTCCATCGAGTCTCACACCATGCTGACCCTAACCCTTGTGTACGGTGTGTCTGTTGTGGATCCCTGGTGCCTGCCGAGAGGCTGTGTCCAACCGATTTCCTTTGTTATCTGCTGCGGGGCCGCCGCTGGTGCGCCCTGCAGATGTTGGGTCATAACAATAAGCCAAAACTGAAGAACGTAAAAATGGCTACCACAAATACTTACTTTTAAGACATTACCGACTCAGTTTAAAAAGAGGCTGTCAAAACCTTCGAAATAGTTTCTATTAACTATTACAACAAATAACTTTAGATTACGGATGTTAATGAAACTTTAACTAAATATTACGTGACTAATTAAGTTAATTAGTATATCCTCGACGCAGACCTCACTAAAGACTACGGCCGTAGCACTCGTGCCTTTTAAGATTTCCGTAAATTATTTAATTACTAGACTCCTAACATATGAAAAATAATGTAACGTACGGTCAAGGTTAAGTTCAAGAAAGAGGATACCCGACGTGACATTTACACCTTTAAGAAGACTCTGTTAGAACTGGTCGAAACCTTTCATAAACTGGTTTAATGGGAAGACCCCTTTTAGGATCTGACTTCCCAAAATACCTAAAGAAAAAGTAAAATCGTTAAAAATTTTTAACACCCTTACATGCAATTAGAGAAAATAATCCTTTACCATTAATTAAGTTAAGCTTCTTTACGCGCTAGCGATAAAAACATATTGACCTGCTTGACAGTCCAGCACCTTTATATGAAAGCGCGGAATACGTCTTTAGCGGCAGCAAGGCACGTGAAGCAATAACTGTTAATACGGACAGAGGTATTAATTTTGGTACCTTATACCAATCAATTAAGCAAGATAGTCAAGTCCCTTAAAAATTTTAAACCCTTATTGCCACCCAGCTCTTTAATCGTCAAGTTATTGAAAAGCTTTTTGATGGAATATTTGAATATACGCAAAACCCCACTATAGGCCTTATTATAGGACTATACCCCTCGAGCTAAACGACTGGAACTAACCCTCAATATCATACTTCAGAAGCTTTAAAATTTAAGTTGCCAAAATAATAATAAAGACTGTGATAATTATCGTTACTTACCTCTAAAACCTATGAAGATAGTTAATATTAATTACAAATTTCTTACTAACTTCGTTAAAATTTGAAACAACGTAAAAAAGTATGATAGAAAGCCTTACAACCTCCTCGATACGAATATATTTCCTTTTTTAAACATCTTAAAGTAGATGAAGGTTGGTCTTTTAGTTTTTACTTATCGTTTTTCAGAATCTTTACAAATTACACTAAAAAATACTACTCAACCTTTCTAACCTGAGCAATTATATTTTACGAAGTTTATAATGATATAAAAATATATTTAGAATATAACCTCTAACTTGCTTAATACTATACAAACTGGGCTACTATACGGTGAAACACTATAATAGCAAAGAGGAAAGATGAGGAAATACTAATAAATATACTTAATCAAATGCTTAATAAGTGAATATTATGTTGGAAAATGATGGAGAAAGTCTAAGTTGGTGAAACTATACTTTACTAATAGGTACAGGAAGAAGTTACAGGTGTTAACGAGTTTAATTACGCCTTATAACGCTCAAATACCACTTACAGAGGCTTTTTTAACTAACTACGTTCCTCTTTTGTAACTATACTAACGCGTATACCTAATTAACTTAATATATAACCTTAAAACGATAGTTTTAATAACGTGGATAAAGAAAACCTTATGGTGGTTAATTACGTCAACCGTAAATACAGCTATGTGTATCTTTAATGTTTTAGATTTAGCTTATCGACTATAAACTAAAGGTAAAAGATACATTAGCGCCAATAGGGTCAATATTTAAGCGAACCTATTAACTGTAAATACTATTATCGTAATAATGGCCAAAAAATATTGGATTTATAATAAGTTTAACTATTGATTAACTTGTCATCACTTAGCCGAGCGAAACAATAAAAAGGTAATATATTATATATAATACCTTCCTACTTTTAAACAAAATTACTTGAATTAAATTATAAACTTCGAAAGCGACGAGTTAATTAACGGTGATAATGCCCCTAAGTAAATAAAGTGGTATAAAAATACTGCTTTCAACGCGGCTTGATAACTAGCTTACCATACCTTTTTATACCATTTAGATGATACAGACCCTTGCCTTTACCCTAACAAGTCTTTAAGCCATTATATACCTTTAACTTTTGTAATCGTTACTAGAACTACATATTTTAAGATATTTTATCAGATATAAGTGCAATAAAGTACTTAACAAAGGGTTATTCGCAGTATGTGGTATTGCGGCAGGAAAACATTACGGCTATTAAGGTTGATTATTACGATGATATTAAAGCTAAAGTTAGTTTCGGATTAGGCGAACAAGTATCTTTATTAAGGATAATAGTAATTAAAACTATTGAAAAATCGATTACGTTTTATATGCTTAAGTTTCCTATCCCTTTCCTTCTTTACTTAAAGAATATAAAAACCATTAGCATTAATTTTAACGTTAATGTCAACGAGTTGGTTAAAAAAGGTTAAAGGTTTCCCTTTAGTTTTTCGTAGGGGCACTTATAATTTTATTTTTAAGCTCTAAAACAGTGGTATTAAACCTGGCAGAGCCGGAAATACGTCAATTATACCGGCGTTTTAACTACCTAGCCGTTAACAGATAATATAAAGTCCTGAAGTCCGCACAACATGAAAATATAGAATACTTTATATTAAACACCATCAAAAAGTTCTGTTATTACTGTCAAAAGTATATTTAAACCCCCCCAAAATTTGAGTTTACATTGAAAGACGACAAGGACTTTAACTATAAGGTTTTTTTCTATGAATTTTACTTATATAATAAGCCTATTTTTTACGTCGTTAACTTTATAATCTATTTTTACAAAGTTAAATTTTTGAAATCTCTTTTGGAAAAAGACACGTAAGAAGCGTTAGAGATATTATAAATTCATACGTATTTGGGTCCACCTAACGTCATCGTTTACGAAACCGGTATCAACTTTATGACGGCGGCATTTTAGAAAAATATGAAGATAATAGGTATCTAGTATAAACAGGCTCTTATAAAGGCTTAAAAAAGCATTAGAAAGGTTAGAAAGGTATACACACTATTTCGCCGAACGTATAATATCTTTACGCTGGAAATTGAAAGCTTTACGGATCCGAAGGCACGTTTTTAGATGGCGGTAAAGGGCCTGGACGATATTGTGGGCCTTGACGGCCTAATGTTAACTCTATTTGTATTTGGAACGTGTTATAGACTTAGAACATTGGCCATTGAGTCTATAGGTTACGTAACTGTGCACGTAACGGTATATTCAGTACCCGGTCTAGGCTCGGTTCGGGCGCAGACCAGGTACAGTCCGTATACAGTACGTGTAAAAAAACGTGACGGGCTGGGTACTGGCTATACCCATAGGTTTTGTACGATAGGCTACGGCAGCCTTTTTTAATCTTCCGCTATACTTTAATAGTAAACCGTATTTGGTACTTATTTAGTTTCTTATTATAGATCGGATGATAATATATTATTAAGGGTTTTTTCTCAGAATAGATATTAGTTATAATAGACGAATAGATAGTAAATATCAATAATTTTGCGTTATTCTTTAGCGTTTTCGGGGACGATAGGCTATCAGCGAATATCTAGTCCTTCATCTTTATAAATACACTTCCTATACTTTTGAAACAAACTTAAGCCGATATTTCTCGTTTGTAAAATATTATAAACTATATCGTATTTATTATAAAAGAATTATAATGAATGGGTTAATCTATTTTAATTATCTACTTTATATACGACTTGGTTTAAGTCTTAATTAAGGTTTAGTAATTCAAAACCGACCTAATGATATTTTATATGAGGTTTTTATTAACTCATAGTAAGTGAAAACGATATAACCAACCGTAATTCGACGGATTTACTTTCACGTAGGTGGCAACGCGTTAAACAATCGAATTTATATTAAAAGCGAATAAAATATAGATTAGAAAAGGTTGGTATACGTTCCTTTACATATTTAGTTATCATACGGCAGTGGTAAAGTAAATTATTATGGCGTATTACGAAGCCGACTAATACGAGTGTATGTATGATATAGGCAAGTATTTCGATTATATTAAGTTTACTTTTCACGACCTTCATTGCGCGGATAAAGTTTTGGCTGAATTAAGAGGATTGCTTATAAATGATAAAAATATATGGGTATTATTCACCATTAAATTCGAGATATTATTAACTTAAGGGAACAGATTAGATTGGATTTTAGTTGTAAAGTGAAATTACTTACGTTATCGCATATCCCTACATATTCGTAATAAATGTATTACAGTAGATGTAAGCTGGGTAAATCATAGCGTATCCCTAACGAAGTATCACGAGTTTGCCAACCAATTGGAGTTCTAAAATTTGAATCGATGTTTTGATTGTTAATTAACTGGACCCGTATAAATTTAATAGTCGGATAAAAATATAGCTATAACGGGAATTTATGCTTCTTAAGTATCTTTTTTAATGGGTCATAGTAATCGCGGTTGATTATTTTATTTAACCCGTTTAATACGTGTTCAGGAATAGGGACGTAGGGCGACGTGGATAACGGTAAAGGAATACCTAATTAGGTTCTCTACGAGACGTTACTTGTATTTTAGTTCAACGGACTACTATGAACGTGGTTATAAACTCCGTCCGGTATTGCCTCTGATGCAGGTGTATATGGTTTAAATCAAAAATATAGATAAGTTTTTTTTAATTAACTGCGATGGAGGAAGCCTAACTCTTAGATACAATTTCGTTTAGCGATAATATAACTTCAACGACGTAGTTACAAAATTAAGTTAAGAGGAGTTTACATCAATTAAAATACTTATAAAAAAATGTATTCCTTATTTTCATACTTGTTAATTATGCATACTTTTTTAATATTGAAATAAATTTTAGTTATAATCATTATTACATTGTAATTAAGACTTTAATATAATAGTTAAGTATAATGTAAATTCGATTATAATATCTTTGAAATTTATATATAATATTAACGTTACTGTAAAATACGCGTATTACGTAAATATACAAGTTTTGTATGGATATTAATCAATAGTCGAACTCGATATTAATATATATTATTCCCGGAATGACATAGGATATAATTTTGAGAAAGTTTTAAATATAACATTAATAGGTTATTTTAAACGTTAATAGTAGTCGTTCAATAGGTTATAACTAAGGAGGATTAGTTATCGATACGATAATAATACGTTTTTGGTCGGAGAATAAACGAGGTATTATTGGATTGGTTTTTATCGGTTTGAAAAATCGTTCGTAACTGATAACATAATATATGGAGGATTAATTAAAATTATTTTTTGCTATGAATTTTTACAATATAAAGCAGGTTTTGTAAGTGACAACGCCGACTATTACTAAGGAGGAAAAGAATTAGTTACGTCTTTTACTAAAATTAGCAAAATTTTGCGACTTATATAATAAGAATAAGGCTATAGCTTGACTTTTATATAAGGGAAAACTCGACTAATATATTTACATTAAACCAAATAACTATAGATATTTACTGAAACGATATTGAGGATTATTATACTCGATATTACAACATTAATTTTTCGAATTTAAATATTAGTTTACTGTATTCATAAATAAAGTTTAGGTTTGAGTAAATTCCTTATCGGTCGAAACGCCGATATTATCAATTATTTAACCAAAAAGGGGGTAGCAGGTTTATATAGATTACCGAGTATTAAATAAAATTGTTGAATAAGATCCACTTCCTCTATCGTTAATTGAGGAAACCTTATATATATTGTCAAAGTCAATATAATTTACGAAATTGTATATTTAAAAGGATTTATACCGTATTGGAATTATATCTAGATAGGAAAAATGAACTGTGTTTAGTATACGATTTGACTTATTTAAATGATTAATTATTCCCTTTAAGCTAGCGGAAATGCCAACGATGTTTTAGCAATATATTAATAATATAATGACGGGTATTTTGAATGATTTTATTATAATTTATCTAAACAACCTTTTAAGCTTTTTCTCCTATACTAAGTAAAATTATATAACGAAAATTCGCGTGTTTTAAAAAGTCTTCGTAATGTTAAGTTAAACTTGAATTTAAAGAAATATGAAGTTATGATTAAGGAGGTAAATTACCTAAGTTTTATTATAATGGTTAGTGTACGTATTGAAACTAAGCCCGAATTTTTTTAGGAAATACGAAAATAAAAACTATCATGTATTATTAGAAAAGTTCGAAGTTTTTTAAGCTTTATTAAATTTCATTGGGATTTTATTAATAACTTTTCCAAATTAATTAATTATCTTATTTGACTAATGAAGTAGGGAATTCGTTAAATTTAAATAAAGCGGGAGGAATACGTATTCCAAACTTTAAAGGATACCTTTGTTACGACTCCAATTTTGGTATACTAAAGTCCAAATCGGCTAACGATGGTGAAAACCGATTATTTGAGAATGACATTAAAAGGGTATTTGTTGTAACAGGATAAAGATCGTATTTTAACGTTAGTAACTTATCATTCCGTATGATTAACGGACGCAGAACGTAATTATATTATTTACGATAATAATATTTTCGCGGTATTATTTTAGTTTAATTTATAGTCGTTAGAATTACGTAATGTATGTAATCCGTTTACGATTTTAACGGATTAGAAAGGATTGGAATTTTTTCCTTATTACGTTTGATTTGGAAACATCAGGTTCAATAAACTGAAATCCTTTGGGTTTTTTAATACTTTTTAAATACTGGCCTGTAACTTAAGGCAGCCATCCGAATATATTAACTTTAAATCGTAAAATAAGCTCGAGGTTAAAAAACGCCGCGTGTAAGCTTTTTAACCTATTTTTATTACTATATTAGTCATGGTAATAATAAACTTATATATTTTGAAAACTTATATTACAGCAGGTTAAATACATATATTTATGAAAATGAAGGTTTTACTGTTAGGTCGCGATAATATATACCCGGAAGACAAGTAGAAGGCTTTTAAAGGGTTAACATAGACGGAATCGCCCCGGGCCCAGCCCTCGCCTAGGTTGATATTCGGAATAACGCCGGGGGATTTCAGGGCGGGATCGCCCCGGACCCAGCCCATATTTGGGTCGCTTTCCGAAATATCGCCGGGGGATTTTAATACGTCGATGTTAGTAATACCGTTGCGAGCCCGGCCCGCGTTAAATCCATTAAACTCGTTAACACCAAATAATCGCTTTATTTTAGGTTTAGATACCTTTCTCGAATTACAAGACTGGAAAGTAAAAAATGATCCGTTATACAAAATTCGCCTATTAGCGGTTTCTGAAGGCGTTAGGCGTTTTCCGGTTAAAACAGAATAATCGGTATAAATTTCAAATTGTGTAATTAATTCGTTGGCTACGTTATGTTATTGTAGCCGATTATAATGAACGAATTAAAAATTATTCACAACGAAAATACTGTAATAAACATACGATTCGTTTATTATAAGTTATCCGGGTGAAAACGTTTTATTTCGAGTCCTTTAATAGGATTATAATTAAAAGGTAATAATTATGGATATTAGCGCTTACATTAAATATAGATATAATATAATGGTATGTGTTGAAATAGTATTGTATTCAGTGTAGTAGGTCAACTTTACTGTCTGCAAAGTTGACTGTACTGCAAGTGTATTGCTTTGTGCGGACTTACTGCATTGGGTATAAGTCGAGTGCAGTATGCTATACTTCACTCTAAAGCACGGGCCAAGCAATTGACCATACAAATTACAATGCAGACCAGCTAGCGATCTGTCAAACCTAGAATAATACTTCCACTACTTGACTATTACAATACTACTGTTATTTCGAAGACCAATCGAATCGACAATGTTGTAACGTCTAAGACCTACTAATATTAATTAATACTTACCTGTTTATTAGGTTAAGCATAGATAAGTTAAGTAGAAGAAAAGGCTACTTTCCGGTTGTTACGTTTTACGTTATCGTTAGGGTAAAGGAAAAGTTTTTACGAAAGTCCTTTATTAATACTGTGTTTATCTTACAACGGCAAGAAAATAAAAGGGACTTCTGGATTGTATCTGTCTTATAACAGTATTCTGGAAGTTAATGATAGTATCGTTATTAAAAATACTAAGAAATATTTATCAAATACTTTTTAAAGAAAAACATTAAGATTAACTTTTAAAAGTTTTAAAGTTCGGTAAATTATCAAACGGCTAAGTTAATACTACTACGGGTATCAATATTACAAAAACGACTAAGTTACTAAGTTAAATAAAAAAAACCAATAACCTTTGTTATTTACCATTAATAACAACCCTTGACCTTAATTTTTATATTAAACCTTTATGTAATGATCATACTAAATACCTCTGAGTAAATAGAAGGTGTCAGGGGGTTTATGTTAGTAGTAAGGTAATAGAGGTAACAAAGGTGCAATATCAAGAAGATGTTTGCTTGTGCTATAGGATGATCATTAGCCGTTAGGCTATTCAGATATGTAGACTGAATACTTAGATTGACAACTGAAGAGCTATGAAGGAAATACTATCTGTGTAGTGATGAACGTATCCTTATATCCTATGGCTTTCATACCATCTTCAGTACTGAACCGCTAAAGTTAATGTCGCTTCCTTCGGTTCCAATATTGTCGACTGGACCGCAAGCGATCCTGTCGGTCCAAACCCTAACCCTGGTTGCTTACATAAGAGAGATCCCTGGCTTGATGTATTGGACATTAGGCTTCTGATAGCGCAGCGGACCGCTGGCCTATTCTATGACCTGTAGTTGTTCCTTGGGTTATAACAATTACTTGAGTAAGTAGGAAAAAAAGTACGACAAAGACTTGGCATTAAATATTCATGTATAAAACGTTATCAAAACCTTTGGTAAACATTTAAAAAAAAGCGATAAGGTTAAGATTAACGGCTTCCTAACTCGAAGAGTTATACAATTCGTACACAAAGCCAACTTTAACCTCTACAACTCGAGTATTACGAATTTTAGGTCGCAAATCATGCACGAGGTCAAGGGTATAACCATGGGGCAGCTATATGAAAGATCACGCTTTATTGCTTAAAAATACAATAGTTAAACAAAATATAAATGCTTACATAGTCACTAACAATTTAAAAGATTAATTAAAGTTTGGTAGTAGCTTTAGTAATAAGTTTACTAACTATGAATAAGGGAATGTTCACTCTTAATAACCGTAATATAACGCAAGCGTATACGTAATGAGCGATCGATTTACAAAAGATCGTATTGCTAAACCTACTATAAAAATTACGTATCATGTACCCTTCAAGGATGGTAATACGATATATCAAACAACTATACAAATTGACTAAAATAAGCATCCATTGATTATTAACTTACCAATCGCATTTTAAACCACAACTAGATATAAAGTTTTCGACCCATAACCTGTATTCATTCATAATGTAAAAGAACGACTTCGGCTTGGTAGATATATAAACTAACAACACCTTTTTCGTCGAAACTACTAACTTTATAATATCGAAATAACGGATAATTAAAATATTTAAGTTCTGGAATTACAAATCGTTAATTCATATACTTAATATTAATAATAGCCTTAGTTTTCGCTAAAAAGACCAGGTTATTAATTTGGCTGTAATTAACAAAACTAACATGAGCAAAACTTAACGGTAATTGGAATTACGCGCCTATAACAGATACAATACTATCTTATACCAGTTAAAGGATTTCTATGACCCATCGATTACAGCATAAATATAAAACTTAACATATAAAAACTTTGACAAGGGATTAATACTATTTTAATTAACTTTTCTATGGCTAAGTTAATGGTTTTTACGGACGGTTCCTTTACAAACAACATAGACTCGTCCTTACAGATTGGTTTCCTAATAACTCTTGTCAATAAAAATGGGCGGGAACACTAATTTAACATTATCGATAATTTAATCCATTAAATATCGGTAAAATACAATACGATTATACGAAATATACTACCTTCAAAGATATGCAATAAAAACCAATAGTTTTAATATAGTTATAAAATTATGGAAAAACTTCAAAATCGTCACCAAGCAACCAAATATTCACTCTATAACGGTGGCAATCTATACAAACTCTAAAAGCCTATTTAAATTCCTTTCAAAGCTCGGAATCATAAACGAAAAACGCTTCATAATTGATATAATAGCACATCATGAAGCCTACAAAGAAACAGAAAGAAAAAAAAATCCGATGAATTGATAACAAAGATAATCCTACTAACGTTATAATGTTACAGGTTAGTGCCTAGCTAGTATTATCAGGGATCCAACCCTGGTAGTTGTTCACGTTCTTACGATGCTCTGGAGAATTTCAGAAGTCGTATAGGAACATGTTTACACATGTTACGTAATAGGGTCACACCATCTTACTTTAGCTTTGTAGTAGCTCCCTAACAGGGGTTTCTTTCTTATTTTTTTATCGAGGTTTATAAACAGAATCTGATTACCCTAAGTGATAACTACAGCTCTAATTCTTTTATATATGAACCTCGATTCCTGTTTCAACAGTGTTTTAACTATTAGTTAACGGATATAACCTATGGTTATGTCTTTATCCTTTGACCCTTTAAATCCAAACCCTTAGGTATTAAAACAGTTTTTCGATATACGTGTTAGGAAACATCTTTAAAACGCCTTAACAGCTTGATATAATTATCCTACAGCTTAATACGAACGTTTTACTAACGCCTTACGTATAAAACTTATCGAACAAGACCAAGTCATTCGGGAATACGTTTTATACTTGAATAACGGAATACTAACGTATTAAATACGTTAACGAATATAATCCGATACTTCGAAATTACCGGTACCCTTACGTCTTTAAAACTATACACATCTTCAAAGGGTTTCTTTAAGTAAATCACGAATAACGTAACTATTACACTGCTTCTTACCGGGAATGATGCTAATTTCTTAAACGACGATCATTCGGATTTATTTGACTTCAATTACAACGTCGGCACTGTATTTCATAGATGTTAACGACTAAAACATGAGTTATTTGGTTAATCGGTTAAGTTTTCCAATGTTAAATTACAATTTTCAATATACAAAGTTATAATAATACGTAGGTTACGTAAAACGGAAGTTTATTAATACAAAAAAATACTTTAACGTCATTTTCAATAGTTAAAAGATCTTCCAAAAATCGGTATAAAAACCATTACGCCTGCGGAGCCAACGGCGAAATTAGCAACCATAATATCTTTATGGCTATACTCTGCGCCTACTACTACAAGTTTAACGCGGGTAAAGTTATTATCGTTGGACTTACAAATATAAAATAAAAATCTCTCGAACGATTTTAGGTTTTTTTTAATGTTTGGGAAGCCTTATTCGCGAAAGTTGGCGGTATAAATTGGAAATCCACCGCTAAGCTTTTTATTTTTGATGGGGTTATTAAGGATATGTTAGCTAATACGTTAATGTTCTTTAATATACCCACGGATTATAACGAGTAGATTGTTCTCCTTTAACTTATTTATAAACGACTTTATAACCTTCGTACTCATTACGACGGTACTAACGTTACTACCAAATGTGTTTTATATAATAATGATAATAATAACGACTTATTCGCTTGTAATAACCAAAGAGACGTGATTATAACTAGCGTAAACGCCTTTCGAGTCGTTTCAAAGCGATGCGCCGCCTAAGTTAATTATTCTAAAGTTTTCCGTTGTAAGGACCTTAAGTTATGTTTATGGTACGGCGCGAACGGCTATAGTATCCGTACCTACTCGTTAGATCTGACGTGAAGTCTAAACTACTTTAACGCTAAAGCTACTATAAGAATTCGCCTTACCTCAGCCGAAAATCTTATTGGTTTTTAAAAGGGAAAATTGTGATTCATATATGTAGTCGTATATAAAAGTTGGAAGAACTTTAATTTGACTTGATAACTTTATCCCAATTTTGAAATAGTTTTCCCTTTGTAATTCATCTACTGTGTTACTTCATTTGTTATATTTACGGGTTAGTAAATATAGGTTGTAAATGATTTATCTCTGCAAATAAATAATTTACCAATCGTTCAAAGTTACCGCATATTCCTATTTTATCAAGAAAACCCGGTGAAGTTACGTACGACGCATCCGGTTTCTATTACGACTTATTTTTGTAACCGCTTTAAATATTAACCTTAATTAATACCGTGACTGAATATAGGCTTATATGGTCCCTTTTTGGTAATACCACGTTATTTTTGGTAAGTTTTGAATACAATACTAATAAATTACTTACGTTACTTCGAAATATATATTACTTTGGGACCGAGCAGGTAACCATCGCGTGTGGAAAGGGTGGTTCACACTCGTACAAAAGACGCCGAAAGGGGATAGCGTTGTTATATTTCACATTATTTTGCGAAAGGCTCGTAGGGACCAAGCCGTTACTATGCGATTCGCCACGGTTTTCTTAGAAAATATTAATAAAGGAATTGCCCCTAAACTACTTGTTTCCATCAACGAAAAAACTCCCGACGATTTTAAAAAATTCGCCTCCTTATTCGATAAATCCCTTAACGATAAACTACTACCTTACCGTTCCGAAACAAATTACAAAATCGGCTTTTATAACGATAATTAAATCTAACCCTTAATGGTTCCATAAGACTCATTCTATGGTATATCGCATAAAGAATTCATTATATTACGAAAAACGTTAACCGAGTTATTCGATTAATACTATATTCTAGTAAACAGCTTTTTAACGGAAACTCCCGTATTTTTCATTCAAAACCCTGAAAATATCTTACTTTTTTTATATTGATCATTATCGACTTAATGTTATTAGGAGGGAAAACCGTTATCCGTTCCTATTCATTTAAAAAACGTTTA
This sequence comes from Anisogramma anomala, assembly GCA_038502455.1. Taxonomy (NCBI): domain Eukaryota; kingdom Fungi; phylum Ascomycota; class Sordariomycetes; order Diaporthales; family Gnomoniaceae; genus Anisogramma; species Anisogramma anomala. The sequence continues at coordinate 15,414,356 of JASMMZ010000001.1, forward strand.
CGAATATTTTCCAAATTTAATGGTTTACTAAATTAAACATTCAAGTTGTTTTTTATAAGATTCGTATTATGGAGAGAAACGAGTAAAAAACCGTATTTCGTATACGTTTCGGACTTTTCGAATAACTTATTGCCTTTTTCGGTCTTTTTAGTACGTTAACTACTTTTTAACGGTATATTAATACTTTTTTATGCTCTTTCCCCAATATTTTTTACTTAGTCTACCTCAATGATATTCTCGTTTACTTGAATAATACCTTGAATAATTATAATGTTCAAGTTGAATAGATCCATAAAGTTTTAAATGTTGTAAAAGTTAACCTCGATATATCCAAATATTAATTATGCGTTTAAAAAACTAAATACCCGGGATTTATTATCGGGGCAAATATCGGTATCTGTAAACCCAGAGGAATTACACGTTATCCATAAATATGTAGCTTTTACGTTAACTTTAGTTGTACGGGTTTTTTTTTCAAGTTCGCTAATTTTTCCCAACATTTTATTCTCGATTATTCGACAATTATTAGGCTATTATTTCGGTTAACCCGTAAGGGTACCCTTTTTTATTAAGGCCTCAAGGAAAAAGCCGTTTTTAAACGGATTGAATTTATAGTTTTTTTCTCGAACTCATACTCTTCTAATAGAACCGCAATCTTAATACCTTTTTAAAAGTATTGAAATGTACAATAGGTACAGTCACATAGCACACAAATTAACAGCAGGTCTAACAGTGCCAAATTAGCCAATAGAACCAGCCAGTACTTGCTACAGACTTCAAATACTAAATACCTCAACACTAAAGGATGAAAAATTCACTGGAGTTGTAGATATCACTACCAGCAATAGTGTTTTACTAGTGCGAGTACTAGTATTGACTAGTATGGAGGATCAGCATGGAGATGCTGCCTAGGCTAGTATTTACTAGCACAGGGGAACTAGTATTTACTAGTATACACTAGTATTGACTAGTAAAATAGTCTTGATTCTGATCGATATCCATATAAGGATATGCTTGATTATGACTTAAACATATATCAAATCCTTTATGTAGATTCTATAATATTTAAATTTACAAGCCTATACAATATCTTCTTGTGTAGTATTTTTAACACATTGTCAATACTATTGTAAACTACTATTTATTGAATAAGTTACTTCATTTTACATAAATCAAAATATCCACTTCTTCTGAACCACATGATACCTTTAAGAACGCCCCTTTAACATCCCCAAAACGTGGCTTATTTCCACCACTAGGGCTGTCTTACGACAGTACCAGTGATAATGGTCCTTCTTCACAAATTACTGTTATTGCTTCTGGTACCTTAAGACCTACCGGTTCTTCTGCTCCGACTAAATCCACATTCCTTCGATTCCTACGCTTTAGGTCTACTTCCGTTTCTCCAGGGGCTTTGGACCTTAGAATTTTATTAATGAAAGGAAAAAAGGAAGCTTGTGATACCCGTAGAGTTAAAGCTAAATAAGAAATTCAAGCTATTAATAATAATAATAATAATCTTACTGATAAGAAAGTAGAGGCTAAAGTTAGAATAACGAGTTCTTCAAAATCAGTAAGGCTTAAGTTAGCTAAGATTAAGAAACGCTTTAAAAACCCGGAAGAACACAAATCGAAAGGCACCATTACGCTAGTAAAGGAGGAGGACGGAAACATTAAAAACCCCTTTTAAACGTTTGAAAAAGGAAACAACTCACAAATCTTAAGTTACAATTACTAAAAGACTATGAAAAGTTAACCCTTACAAATATGAACGTCTAGTTAAAAGTTATTAAATGCTATGCTATTATCAATAGTCATTTTAATACTTCAAAATATATCTTTAAAATTAAGATAAGTACAAACTTTACGGAAAAGGACTACATTCATTTATTTACGTCTATCGATCACGGTTTTATGAAAACTTCAAAAACTATGCGTACCCGAATCCGGGCTCACAAGATAATTACTTTTTTTATTACTTAAAACTTTTTAGCTGTTATCGTAGGCATTAACGAAACATATAAAGCATTATTGAAGTTTATTAGCATATACTAAGGCACTAGACCGATCCACTATCAAGAAATTTCAAAGAAACTTCGTTTCCTTCGCCCTTTACACTATTTAGCCTGAACTCTCTTTATAGCAGCCTTCGAGAATACCAAAAGGTGTTTGATTCATTACAGCCATTACGTTAAAAATATTAAGTATTCCCTATAATTATTAAACTATACCAAGCCTTAGTTTCCAATTTGGATAGTCCTAATACGAATTAAATTAAAGAAAGCTATTCTTTCATCATTAAGTAAATTACAATTAGACTTTTAAGACGAACTACGTAAATTACAATTAGACTTCTAAGACGAAAACCGGCTTTAAGTAGAGAAAAAAAACGGTAAATTCCATCCTTTAAAAGACCAAAAAACAAGCCATCTGTTAACCGTAACCAGAGTATTAGTTAGTTTAAGAATAACTGCCTTAAAATCTCCTACAAAGACCATTCAACATAGGCTTCTTAGGTATTATATCCAAATTTACAGCCTTCTGACGCTAGTAAATATATTAGCAAAGAAGAAAAAGCGTATGCTATTACTATTAACAATAGTAGAGTAAAAGACCTTAGTTATATGAAGCATTATAACTTTATAGTACTTCCTCAGTTAATTGCACAGTCAACCACAAAAAACCCTATACATTAACTTACATTAGAAAATTTTACCCAATTAAAGGCCGTATTTTTTATAGACGTATCCATTTTAAGGTATCTACTTTTGACATTAAAGTATCTACTTTCAACGTTAAGAGCTCCACTTTTTACGTTAAACCTCCAAAACGACCAATTAAAGGCTATAGTAGATACGAGTATTACCGTAATATAGGCCCTACTTTTAACGTTAATTTTTTTTCTACACTATAATATTGTTTTTCAATTAATAAACTCCATTTTCGATATTTTATTGAAGCTAATTCAGGCTTATCTTACCATGTTTTCAATAACAAGAAATGGTTCTTATATCTCTAGATACAAGGCGAAAACTACCCCGAATTACGAATAGGAGGAGGTATTGTTTAGCCTACTAGTAAAGGAACAGTTTAAATATCGGGTAATTTTAAGAAATGTTACAATTACAATACCCTAACTTCCCATAACTGTTTTCATTTCTCTAAGTTTATTATAAATCTAGTTAGCTTATCTAAGATTTACAACCTAGGTATTGAAGTTAAAAACTTATTGTTAGTTAACTCCAAATATGAGGAAATAGTTATTATTATAAATAGAAACTACACCATTATCCAGGCTACGTAATAATTCCATTATAATACGATTAATACAGCCACCACTAATTCCTTTAATACTTCCCTTTGATATATCAGATTTGATAATATTAGCTTAAAATCAGTAAAGAAATCACTTGAGTTATTATACAGCTCAAAAAATAACCAGGAAACGAAGCATTTCAACTTATATATAACCTTAGTAAACTTTCCAAAAGTACCTGTTGGCGGCCAAGTTTCTAATATGGTACCCTAAAAAAAGAAGGGTATATTTAGATTCTTAATAGCTTTATGAAAACAACAACTGGGCTAAGGAGCGAACGCCGTAACCCAATAGCTATGAAGGTGAAATATAGCTACAGAATATGTAATATAGCGATTATATCTCATAGTTAGGGACTAAAAGCCGTTTGTCGAATGTTAAACGGAATAATGAAACGTATAAAGTATATAATAGATTTTTTCAATCTTCGACAAAGGCAACAAACTTATTAAGTTTTTAATCAGGAAGATATTTATCAACTATGTTTTCACCCTCAAGTTTTTTTTTTTCACCATATACCCCTAAAAAAAAACTGTATTTTCGAACGCTTCAATAAAGTAATTTTGAAAAAATAAAAAAATAATAAGAACTTGAACTATTATCAGAAAAGTGCTATACTACTTATAACCCTTCCTGTTTTAAACGGCCGTTATCATAGCTAACTGAATGGTTAATAACAGGAGCAAGATTCAGCACACCACTCCTTATAAGGTTCTTCACGATGAAGTAAGGGGATATGGAGTTTATAAACCTAACATTGAATTTGCCTTTACTTCCGGCTCTGTTATCATTGTTCATATACATTTTGTAAAACGAGTAAAGGGTTAAAAAGATAATCTAATAGAAGAAAGGGTAATCCTTCTTTTTTACTAGTTTTCTAACATTACCAATCCCTAACACATCTTTAAGGTATACTTTTAAACCGGGCGTGGAACTCGACGAGAAAAATCATCAGGAATCTTAGCTTAACAGTCTTTAAAAAAAACGATTACTGGACTCTGTAAAGTAGTTATAAGAGAAAAACATATTAAATATATTAAGGTTCCTATCACTTATGAAATTACAACAGAAGCTCCAAACTTCAAGTTAAAAAAGAGTATTCGCCAAGCAGTATAAGAATAGAAAATAGCTTGGCAACAAGTTTTCTAGCAAATGCTTTTATTAATAAAAACATAGTCTAGTTTATACTTCAAGTTAACAAACTAGAAAAACAGCTAACTATAAAGGAAAATTTAGAGTACCCAAATGCAGAACACTGGAAAAAGGCTTTCCACAGTGAAATAGGGAGTTTTCTATCCCTCAAAGTCTTCAAAGTTATCAAAATGGATACTACAGGCCACTCCATAACTATAAAAGAAGTAACCAAAGTCAAAACTAATTTGAAAGGTTGTATCGAAAGGTAGAAAATTAAGATCATAATTTGAGGATTTCAATAAAAATATGTTGTTAATTATACCAAAACTGTGGATATTAAGATATACCCTCACAGCTAGTATATATAGGCCAAGTGGTAGTGCACTGTATTGCAAGGTGCACTCCTGCAGAGTACACAATAACGTGTCACGCTGCAGGCTGCACTCTTGCAAGACGCAAAGTGCATTATGAATGGAGCGGTCTGGAATGGGTATTCCGAAAAGCATGGCAATGTATGGAGCGGTCTGGAATTGGTATTCCAGAGCGCACGGAAAAAAGGGCCACTGCCTGGATGGGAGGTTGATAACCTCCCATCCGTAGCATACACTCTCTGGAATACTTCTTTCTAACCGATCTATCTTTTACTACAAATATAACAATCTTATAATTACTTTTCTACTCATTTACCTTTACGTAAATAGGTGAAAACCCTACCGATACTAATTAATAGCCGACTCGGTTAATTATAGGTAACCTAGGAGGAAAAATATAAATACAAGTTAAATACCTATAGAAAAATGTTATAACGTTTCCAATTATTTATAAATTGACATTGTGTTTTTATAAAAATTATACGAAATGTGTATAAAAAATTATAAAAAGAAAATTTAAAAATATATAATCTTAGTACTATATTAATAACACTTGTTTATCGCTTCATCTAATAAAAGCCCTGTAACGCTATTATTAACCCTTACTTGATATTTTAACATACCCGAATACTTTTAGAAAACGTCCTATTACATATCAGGCCATGTAAGTTAAAACCACCAAGTTTCGAAACTTTTGGTTAGGACTCGTCTGATTTAAACTCAGTAATTCATATTGATTGCAAAGGAAAAAAGTGGTTACGAATATAGCATTCAAACCGTTTACGAAATCCAAAAACAGCGACGAGCAAAACGATTAAACCGCTCGTACTAATAAAAGCGGATACGATACGATAATCCGGACCGCTTACCAAACACGATGTTATGACCCAACATCTGCGGGGCGCACCAGCGGCGGCCCCGCAGCAGATAACGAAGGAAATCGGTTGGACACAGCCTCTCGGCAGGCACCAGGGATCCACAACAGACACACCGTACACAAGGGTTAGGGTCAGCATGGTGTGAGACTCGATGGACTCGACGTCGAGCCAGTCGAGTCTACACTGAAGACGTATGAAGGCGCGGATATATAAGGACACTTTTATTACCAAGATAGATAGTATTTCCTTCATAGCTCTTCAGTTGTCAATCTAAGTATTCAGTCTACACACCTGAATAGCCTAACGGCTTCTGATCATCACTCGAACACAGTCTTGATATTGCACCTTTGTTACCTCTGCTACCTTACTGCTAACATAAACCCTCTGAACACCTTCTACATACTCACGGGTATTTAGTGTGATCATTACACACGAACTGAAACCAAAACACCGGAATACATAATATACCTCCCTACACCTACATTTCCTTTGCCCTATCCGCCTTTTCATATTCGCTCTATGCGTTCTAAGTTTGCCTACGTTAACCTTATGTGTTCTAAGTTTACTCACGTTCTCTCTATATATTTCAAGTTTAGTACTCAGAACGTTTGAGTTCCTTCATCCGCTTAGCTAATGTAACACTAATAAACTTTAATAAAACTAATTTGAAACGTCTAATTAATTTATAGTTACATTTTATTTACGTATTATATGAAATTCATTTGTACTAATAAACGATAGTTACCTTACTTCGACCGCTTTAATTATTTCGTCTACTTCATATTTACCGTTTGTAAACTGAATTACCTTAAACTTTAAAATTTAAACGTACTCAAATTCAACTACGATGCAATACCACTAATTTATACCGCTCTGATATACCAGATACATATAGGAATCGCCGTCCCCAACCACCTTACGATAACTATAGTTATAGCCCTAATACTAATAGTACTGGAGGAAGATAACGCTTACTTCGACTTTTTAGTTGAATATATAGGAATCAGGAAGATTATAATACATGAAATGGACCTGAGCCTTTAGGATAACACTATCGATACATAATTTAAGGAACTAAACCTATACACGGCAAATACATATATTGTAACCATCTTTTTTAGTTATTAGGAAGACAAAACCTAAAAATTTAATATATTAAAATGATTTATACGGAATATTTTCGAACTAAACGTTAGGTATATGGTAAACAATAAACCCATTTATTGCCAACATTTTACGAATTTGATCACGAAGTAAAGGTATTAATACCTTAAGAGGCAGGACTAGCCGCCTTATAAAAGCTTTATTCGAAATAATACGACTTATCAACTTATTAAACTAAAAAGATAAAGATGTATACCAAACGGAATTCGTAAAGAGGTGTTACTTGACATAGTATAAAAAACAAGCGGTAAAGGATATGTGAACGAAACGAAAAAATATAGGGCGTAAGACAAACTAATACTATACCCGTACCCTGAATTAAAAATATAAACGTTGAAAAAGAAGAAGAACAGCTACAATTCTTATCCATCACACGGGTATAATACACCCCTATACCGGCATATACTGTAAAGCAAAACCAAATATCAAATTACTTTTCAAACAAAGCTAATACCCCGTTCGGCTATAGCGAAAGCGGCCGAAACACCGAAAACAACACGTTCAGTCATAACGGAAGCGACCGAGACACCGAAAACAACCCATTTTAGGAAACGACGAACAACGTAAAACGTTAATATGTACCTTACGGACCAATACCCATTAATCACGACCCCTTCCGTAACTTTTTACCGTACCACTTTCCTATTAATAGGAGCGATCCTATAAAGTTTACCAACTTCGACAGGATTTGAAATAGGAACGAAAATTATAGCGGTAAACCATACGATATACTCGATAATTAAATACGTATTATATTTAATATATATTAAAACTTAGATATGAAATTGTTTTAATTTTATGTTATTGTGCCCAGTATATCATTCGGATAATTGAAAAAAATGCTATATATACTCTTTCACAGAAGTGGATATATTGAGGAAATATTATAATTGCCTAAAGTCTAAATTTAATATGAAGATTAACTACGAAACTTTACTATAGGAACTAGATCAATATAACCTAGGAATTTGTGAAAACCCAATTAAAAAACGTCGATAAAAACTTATAGGAGGTTTTTACCGCCTTATTGGTTAAGTTCCGGAAGCGTTAGGCAGACTTTAAACCGAAATATAAGGTGGACAAACTATTTATCTAAGAAATAACGAAAGTGTTGGTAGGACTTAGATGTTGCAACGTTATCGATTCAATTAGTCGAAGTAATAGTAGTATTGCAGTAGTCAGATGATGGATGTATTGTTTTAGGTTTGGCAGACCGCTAGCCGGTCTACACTGTAATTTGTATGGTCAATTGTTTGGCTCGTGCCCTAGAGTAAAACGTAGCGTACTGCACTCGACTTATACCTAATGCGGTCAGACTTTACAAAGCAATACATTTAACTTGCAGTTTAGTATATTTAACTTTACTTACAGTAAAGTTAACCTACTACACTTTATGTAATACTATTCCAATATTAGCAGCTTTTTAGTTTGTGCGTGCACGCTAGTGTAGGTGACCAATTTTTTCTGGTTACCACTAAATTGCCTTCTCATCAACTGGCCAGACCCCTGTCAATTCCAGTTGACTCCCATACTGAATTGCACTTAATTTCACGAAAATTGACCCCATTTGACCTCAATTTCTCCGTTTCTCCGAGGTCCGAGTTCATCAATTCCCACAAAAAGTTTTTTCACCATAGCCTTTCGTAACTTCAATTATGCCACTCAAACAGTTCGCCATCATCAATTCCCTGGCAGTCTTTCAATCTGCCAGCATATCTTTGTCTACCGTCACGTGATATGGACCTTCCGGGCGGTATATCTACGTATCACTTAATACGTATGGTCAGTTTGTTGCTATCCACAAACTTTTCTAGGGCTTTATTTAGCGTAGCCTTTGTCATAGCATCTGTAGGATTATCTTTGCCATCGATCCATCGGAACTCCTCAATCTCCCTCCCCTCGTAGGCTTCGCGGAGTGCTATTACGTCAATTATCAGGCGTTTTTCGCTGGTAGTTCCGAGCTTTAACAGGTATTCGAAAAGACTTTTTAAATTGGTACAGATTACTACCAAGATAGATTTTTTTTAGTTGCCTGGTGATAAGATGAAGGGTTTCCCATAACGCTATACCTACGTTAAAGCCCGCTATTATACCGTAAACCTTTAAAGTTGGTACATTTCGTGTAATCCTCTTACACTTAACAGAGGTTTAGTGGATTAGGTTACCGATAATATCAAATTCATCTTCTCGCCTATCTTTGTTAATAAGGGCTACTAAAAAGCCAATTTATAAAGATAAGTCGGTGTTATTTATAAAGGATTCGTTCGTAAAGATTATTAGCTTAGCCTTCGAAAAGTCGATTGGCATTATATTAATTTCGCGGTCCAAGTTTCGCATTTGCTATTTAAACCTTTTATTTAGTTGATTAAAGTCTTCATATATTAGTATTTATACTTTTATTGTAATAAAAAGGTTGTATAAGGCTTTCAGTTGGTATGAAATGGTAATATAACTACCCCATATACGTTATTTCAAGTACTGTTAAGCTTTAGCCTTATTAGTCTTGTCGATTATGGAAAAAATAACGCCTTAGCCCTTTTAATGGAAGTTCAAACCAATATTAATATTAAATATACGGATTAAAGATTTATTAAAGTTTAGTTGGTTATTTTCCATTAACGTTATTATCGGTTTATAATTTTAAAACTTAAAGTTTTCGATAACTTGTTATTTTTATACTATAAAGCCAGCCGTTCCAACGAAAAGGGTATCGTTAATTTACATACCTATTATATCGAAGTATTCTTTTTACGTTATTGATAAATAAGAATCGTATATTAAAGACTTTATCGTTAACTAGACCCTAAAATACAATTGGTAGGTTAAAAACCAGTGGACGTTTACCTTCATCAATTTATATAATAGTTTAACATACCGTATTACCGTTTCATATAGATAAATAACGCGGAGTTCTTATGGTAATTCTAATAGTGTAATCCGCTATAAGTTCGTTATTAACTATAAATAACTTTGCGTAATATTATGGCTATTAAGTGTAAATTTGCCGTTGGTTTTGGCTAGGAAACTTACTTCTAAGGTAACTACTAAACATTAGTTGATTCTTTAAATCGTTGGTAACTACGTGAAGATCTAATACTTAGCTTTATCTCTGTATATTTACGAGATTAGCCGTAACTTTTTATACAGCCGCCTCGTAATTTTACTTTTAACCTTGTGGATAATCCTCGACTTAAATATCGTAACGTTTATGTTTTAAAGGTTAAAGTTAATTTTTGGTACAAATTATACTATAACTCGAGTCAGTAACCCGTCGATTTAGACGTTATCGTTTTCCTTAAAAAGTTTGCCGAAAGTCTTAATAATCCCTTATACTCCAAACTTTACTGTTAATTTTTCGTTATTTTTTTCTTTTTTACTTACCTAAGTAATATTATAGGTATGACCTGGTGTATATTATTCCTCTTTAACGTTTCTCTTTTTCGAAGGTTGTCCGTGTCGGCGGCGTTTTATTAGCTTGTCGATAACAAGCGGGGGAGGTTTATGTTAATTTGGTTGTTCAATTTAAGGGTTTCTATTGTTAGTAGCCCTAATATAAAGTTTAACCTAAGTAACACGGAAAGATATAAGGCCGTTAGCAGTTTTAATAATTACTTTAAAGTTTGCGATACTTAATATTTTATATGAACCCTTTTCTTTACCCGGTTTCCGCCACACGAGGACTTTACTTTGTAATAGCAAAGCAAATACGTCGATTATTATAGGCTCGTTTCTGGTGTTAAGGGTATTATTAACTTAACAACGTGTCGATTCCCTTCATAATTACCTTAAAGCTTTGTTATAAGTCGTAACACGTTTTTAAGTACTTACCAAAGGCGTAAATTCACTCGTTAGGCATAGGTACGTTTTAAATATTAATAGCGTTAACACCAGGCCATTAAGGCCTATAATATCGTTTAATCCCTTCAATAATATTTGTAAAAGTGCCTCATAATTCGTATTTTTTTTTTAATTTCCAACATAAAGATACTATACGTTTGGCGAAATAAAGAGTATATCCTTTTAACCTTTCCAATACTTTAATAGACTTTTACAGGTACCTTTTTGTATTAAATACCTATTATCTTTGTATCTTTTGAAAACTTCGCTGTTGTAAAGTTGGTACCGGTATTGTAAACGACAATGTTAAGTGGACTTAGGTATATATTAATCCATAATATCTTTAACGTCTCTTACGTATCTTTTACCGAAAGAGATTTTAGGAACTTAGTTTCGTAAAGAAAGGTTATGGAGTTAACGACGTAAAAAATAGGCTTGTTATTTAAGTATAAAATATTAATAAAGATTTTATAGTTAAAATATTTATATTTTTTAATGTAAACTTAAATTTTCAGAGGGCTTAGGTATATGTTTGGCAATAGTGACAAATTTTCAATAGCTTTTAAGGCAAAATATTTCATATCGTTATACCTCTCGGACATTAAAACTTTACATAGCCTATTGATAATTAAGTTGTTAAAGCGTCGGTATAATTAACGTATATCCAACTTCGTTAAGTTTAACACCACTGCTTCCGAACCTTAAAAATAAAGTCATAAATGCCCTCACTTAAAAGCGAATGGAAACATCTGGCCGTTTTTAACCAGCTAGTCTGTATTAACGTCTATATTAACGTTAAGGGTTTTTATATCCTTTAAACAAAATGGAAAAGGGGTAGGAAACTTGAGGATATAAAATTTAATCGCTTTTACAACAGTTTAAACTATCGTTATCTCTAATAACAATAGTTATTCGCCTGAGTTAAAGCCAACTTTATCTTTGTTAATGTCGTAACAATTAATCTTAATAGCTATATTACTTTTAGCTATATTACTTTCCCTTCGTAATATCATATATTTCGAATAGCCCTTTATTAAGTATTTTGTTACCTTAGTGTTCAATATAATACTTTAAAACGTATGGTCTACATAACGATCACGAAGGTTAAAGGTATATGAAAGGTTTAAGGTATATGAAAGGTTAAAGGTATAGTGAAGGTAAAGGTAAGGGTTTTTACTACTTAAATGGTATAAAAATATATAATCGATTAGTTACTAGATCATTATACCAGAAATAGTATTTTCGTATTATTTAATTTATTTAAGGGTATTAATGGTATTGGTTAGTTTATCACCATTAGCATTGATAACCCGATTTAAATAATCTTATTTATAAATAATATGATACTAAATGTAATACGTTACTTTCGTATTATTACGTTTGGCAGGAAGGGGGGGGGGGCGAGTTAACCAGTAGCCGGCCTTACCATAAATTTAATATTTTTCACTACTATCACGACAATAGTATTTACAGTTAACAAGTCCATCTAAATCTTAATAACGTTAACGTGAAATTTACCTTTAGTTTAGGGCCGAGGTTAATAAATCCGACCTTAGGCGTTATAAACGTAAGTACTTATGATTAACATAATTAATCACCGTAAGGTTTTCCTCTTTTACGTTAAAAAAATTGACGACTTAAGTATATATACCGGAAGAATTTAGTTTACGTGATATTACGGTGGTAAACGAAAAACGTAACTGGTTAAAAAAGCCTTTATAAGTAATATTTGAACGTTATAAAGCTTATTTAAACTTATTAACACCCGTAACAGCTACCCGTACCTATTAGCTAAATATGGCTTCACTAGCGTGGGCCTTCCCTATTACCTTTTAGCATATTATCAACTTATCAAGTATTTAATTAAAAATATCTATTAGTAATTCCTCTTTTTTTTGCCATTATTATAGTTTACCACATAATAGCCTAATCTATATAGTATTGCACGAAATATACGTCGTACTCGAAGTAGCCCTTTATATCATCGTAAATCTGGCGAAACGTTATAATGTTCGTTAGAAAAGTTAGTTAATGATTTTTGACGTACCTTATAAAATATTTTAGAAAATAATAAGTAAAAACTAAAAAGGGATACCTCCATTTACTTATGAATATTTAGTAAAAGCATTATCTTGGTTTTGAAAAGATTATAAGGCTTTCCGTTATACTTTTTTATATTATATCAAATCTTAGTAGAGTCTGTCATTAATTTGTAATCAATATTAATTATTTTAACAAGTTTTAAAAAAAGGTTGCGATAATTATCCCAAGTTGAATTAATATTTCCTACCGATTTAAGTTTTAAAGGTTTCAAAACACGGTGTTAAGGGTAATTTTCAGTCGTTTAACCCGATGGTTCAAGTCCTGTAATAGGATTTATAATCTGTTTACGTACGTAGGGTTCGAAGAGAGAGGGTTCCTAAGGTGTTTAACGATTTTAGTACTAAGAGTGGATGGGGCTTTGTAGGTTTTGAAATGTTTGACGATTTTGCTTAATTTATTAGTATAAAGAGTCGACGTCAATACCTTTTACCGCGTTAAAAGCCCTCGTTTCGCGTGTTTTTCCGCCGATAAAGGCGTATTTTACGTTATTACGTAGAGGTTTTGGTATACCGAATAAATTAACAGGTTTGTCGTCCATACGTAAAAAGTCTTGGCTTAGCTAAGGGTAAAGGGAAGATCTCCTAGATCGCGTATAAGGGCGGTAAGGTTCCTCAACGCCTTTTTATTTTCCTTCAGGCCGTGGGTCTTAAGGGTATTCCTTAAGCTAAGCCAAATTAAATAGGGTTTTTGCTAACTTTGTGAAGTTTTTTTCTGTACGTATATCCCTTGGCGTTTAAGTTTTTCTTTTAACTTGGACTTGATAACTTTCTAGACCTTCTATATATTAATAGTATAATCGTCGAAAAATTCACAATATTTGCGGAAAGTATAGCTTCCGTGGTCACGTTTTTCGCTACCATTTTGGTTAATAATGTAATGGCCGATGAAGTTGGTAAGGTGTCCTTCAGTTGAGTTTTCGTTAATATCGTCCCTTTAAAGGTTACTATCGTAGTATTTGGTGAAGATAGGTCTAAGCGCTTCAATTACCTTTTTCCTGGCAAGGTTGGTAATAGCTTTTAAATGAGCGTTGGCGGTATACATCTTGAGGTTTTGGCTTGTGTAGGATGCTGTAGGCTTATAGGGCGAGGGACTTGGTAATCTTTAGGCGTAGGGGCTTGTTGTTTTGACGTGAAGTCGCATGGAAACCTGGCAACTTGACGACTTGATAGCTTGGTATAAGATCGTGCGATGTGGCTTTTTCGGCGCTACTTGGTGTTTTTCGCTTAGAGTAGCGAACTTAACGATTGAATTAATATAGAGGGAGTGAAAAGAGTGAAGTATAGGTAGAGATTTGGTGTGGAGGGTAAGTTCTAAGGTCGTTGTTAATGGTGGATGTTGTTGTTTGGCCGTGAGACTTAGTCGTTTTTGCAGTAGTAGCACCTGCAGTAGTACTGACTTAGCCGTTTGCCAACTTGCCGTATTTTGAGACTTTTGACAGTTAATCTCAACGTCTTTAAAAAGGATCAATGAAGATTTCTTGGTGTTTTCAAGTAGCGATACCGTCGTTTACTTCTAGATTACCGTTAGGAACTGACGTAACCCAAAAGTCTTCTCTATTTTCCTGCCGTTGAGGACTGGCGTAGTACTAATAGAGGCCTTTCGTAGGAATATTTCCTTTACCCTAGCCGCTATTGTTGACGTAGAGCGTAACCAGAAAGTAGTTTCTTTTTTTATTTAGCTTATCTATATTTAACCTATAGGCAAGTAAGCACTGATTAGTATTGGTAGGCCTTAGACATTGCAACGTTGTCGATTCGATTGGTTTAAGTAACAGTAGTATTGCAGTAGTCAGATAGTGGATATATTGTTCTAGGTTTGGCAGACTGCTAGCCGGTTTGCACTGTAATTTATATGGCCAATTGCTTGGCTTATGCCATAGAGTGAAGTGCAACGTACTATACTCGACTTACATCCAATGCGGTAAGTCTTCACAAAGAAATACACTCAACTTGAAGTTCAGTATAGTCAACTTTACTTACAGTAAAGTTGAGCTACTGCACTGAATGTAATACTATTTTAATAGAAAGCATGTCGCGGAAACCTGAATTTCAACCTTATACTTTTTAAGTTTAAAAAGAATTTAAAATCCTGTTATATAAATCTTAAAATATTATTTAAGACCTTTATACGACAATGAATAAGCTTTGGATTAGTATCTGTAGCTGATAAGACTAAAGGCGAGGGTCAAATGACCAAAATAAACCTCGTCAAAACTATTTACTACGTTTTGGATCGAAGATTCAAAGTATACCTAAAACAAAATAAGCGTTCAAAGTATAAGTATTAAAAGGGGAACCTTAACAACAAGGAATAAGGATAATCATTTAGAAATAATCGAAACGTACCGCGGCTATAGAAATATTTACGAAAAGGCATACGAAACCCCATAGGTTTATAAAAGCGGTATATCGTATACGGTAAAATCATCTATTAGTTTATTAACTATTACGTTTACGAGAAAACTCGGATTAAACGATAGTTTTAGGTCGATTATATATTTAAAAACCAGATAAAGGTAAATTTTGCAACATACGTAACTTAATACGAAGGCGTAAATAATAACCTCAACGCCTACCCTTACGAATATAAGTCCGAAAAAGAAAATGTTAAAGGTAGGAAGGTTTACTTATTGACCTAGAATGACGAGACCGTCGAACGTATTTTTATAAGCGTATAAGACGCCTCTTTTTTATATATAACATGCTTAAATTGTATTAACGGAGCGTTTAATGCCTACATAACATTATAATTTACGTTTTTAAACAGATACAGCAACCGGTTTCAGGGTATTATACCTAATATTAATGTAGTCAAATTTTTAACGTCCGGAAAGCGACAATTCGATATGCTCGCGGTAAGGTTTTCGAAGTTTTAGCTAAAATGAATAAAAAAATACCGAAAGGTTTTATTTAATAAAGGTAAAGCGTTATCGCTCAGGACGGTCGTTGTAAATATACGATTCGAACCAGTTAATTTTTATGTAATGAACTATAAAATACTCTTCAAACTTTTATTAGTTAATATGAAGAAGCTCGTAATTAAGGTTCAAAATACGACTAACTAACTTATCCGCGCCTCGAATAACGTATCCGTACCGTTTCAACTTAGGTTCAGCTACTTGTAAGTTTCCCCTGAAGCACGTATAATTAAGGCTATTTACTTAACGTAACCAGAATTACGGATTTGATACCGTCGATTCAGATACCTAGTTATAAAACGCCTTTTATGTTTAGTTTACGCTATAGACTATACGGATATAAGAAAGAACGTATTTGAAGTCAACCAAAAGTTTTGTTACAAGTACCAACTACACTTATAGGCCTTACACCGGTTTAAGTTCCGTTTTTAAAACGATATAAACTTTAATTACGAGGTAGTTATTGATATTATATATTTAAATTTCTAACCGGTCCTTTACGCTACCGACTCAATAATATTATTTTAAGTCGCCAAGTTTATACGAAGCGTTTTTGTTATAAATTATTAGGATTCTTTAGTTAATTATTAGTTAAATATTTACTTAAGGCCCTTAAACTAGATTATGTATGACGTTAATACGGCCTTCGACTTTACCGAATAACGTATTGAAGCTCCAATAACCGGTAAAAAATGTAGATATATTTTAATAAAAGCCTTATAGATCATTAGAAAATGTCAATGGTATCACGAACCGTTTAAAAAAGCGTATATAATTATCATGACCTAGACAGCGGTTGGGTCAGGAAATGAGCCAGTATACAACTACGCTACTGAGAAGCTTGAAGTCTAACATATCAAGCGGGAAACATCTCTTATGTCAGCAACCCAGGGTTAGGGTTAATGCACGGACGCACAGGATATGTTAGATATCTTGCTATCCAAGCTATCTAGTACTGAAGATGGTATGAAGGCACGGATATATAAGAACACGGTCATCACCACATAGATAGCATTTCCTTCATAGCTCTTCAGTTGTCAATATAAGTATTCAGTCTCAGTATATTCTGAATAGCCTCACGGCTTTTGATCATTACTTTCACGGTTGCGATATTGTTCACTCAGCACCTCTGCTACCTTCTTGATAACATAAATCCTCTGATACCTTCTATATACTCACGGGTATTTAGTGTGATCATTACAATAATATTATTCAAAAAACTAAAGGATACTATTTTTAAGGAATCTATCCTTTAAATAGCAGTTAACGCCGTTAACAACACCTTTAGCCCAAGTAAGCTTATCTTTACACTCCTTATTTTTGGTATTTACCTAAGGATTTATATAGATTTTACATTATTATTAACCACAGTATAAAGCTCGAATGCTATGGCGAAGGCTATGACAATATTACGATCCTTACGGGCCAAAAACAATATGTTCAGGGCGTTAGCTATAAGGAATAGCCTACGTGAAACTATCGTTTTGGACCTACCGTTACAGTTTAAGATTTTAGTTTGGAGAATTAAGAACGGATGGACTGGCTCTTAGAAAATTAACGGGTTTAAAGGCTATTATATTCTCGTTGATTTTCCAAACGGTACAAGTTTGTTTCACTAGACAATAGTACGAGAATATAGAAGATAAATGGAAAGGAGCGGCTCGAAACCGTAATCCGAATAAAACCGCTAACGAAACACCCCCTAAAACGGCGTATCCGGCTCATTCTAACCAGAAGAAAGCGGCCCGCCTATATTAACCCTACCAACACCACACTGCCGGGGTCGCTCCCTTAACTTGAGAACCAAAAAACGCCCCGGAACCTTTGTCGTAAGATCTTTTATCATTTAAAAGGAGATAACAGACCGCGAGCTTAGCCTGAAGCTCCATTACGACGGCATTATTACTGCTCTAAGTACTCCGTTAGAACAGTTTACCGAAATGAATTTTTTTTACCCTAATCAACCAAAGCGCATTTCGTTTTAAAAAGTTTGACCCGATGATTTAAAACGCCTATAAAAACTTTTCTACTTATTTCGTTTGCGAAATTAAATATAAGACCGGTAATTCTTACGAAAAAACCGGTTTAGTTGTAAAATATTATAACAACGATGGTAAAAAGGATATTATAACTTGGTTGCCTACTTAACAACGGATAAGTTACCGACTGGTTTTTACGTTCGTAACCTCCCTTAATATATCATATAACCTATATATTAAACTTTGTAATATAATATAAGTATATATTTAGTTTAAAGAACGATTCAAACGACGTATTTATGCTAATATACCAAAGAATTTTAAGAAACACCACTTACCAAAAACGATCTTATGTATTATAAAACCACATTACGGTCTAGCCAAAGCTGGTATATATTAGAATAACACTTACTAAAGGTTTTATGAAAAACGGCTCGGAATAATTAATTTAACTTTCGACCTATAACTATTAATGTTAACAGCCTGTTTTAAGGGATTTGTAGTATTAAGTATGTAAACGGACGATTTACTGACGTTATATAATATCTTGTTTTCTTTATTTAGAGAAAATGAACTCTTAAGGGCCAGCTTAGAAACGAAATCCAAAACGTATCTAACGAAGAACTACATAATCAATTCTAATAACGCTACTTTTACTTTCTAAAACAGCTTTTTAGGCCTTATGTAAAGAGGGCATTTGGATAAAGTTGCCTTTGTAGTTTTGGAGAGCGTAAAACGGACCGATAAATACAAATGCCAATTCGTACGTAGCGTTTGGGTTGCTTTTATAATATAACTGAAAGCGACATTTAATCTTACGATCGCCGCACAGTGCCAAATCACCCCATTAGATAATATATGTAAGGCGTTTAACAAGCGTCTTTAATGGTAAATATATAATCCAAAACGTGGTTTACAACTTTTACCATTAAATATACGTATTATATATATATATATATTTTACTAACGGCTTATTCGCTAATAACAACGATTGTAATTCGTAAATAGGTTGTTTTTTAGTCCTCAGTAACGAAACACTGACACGAAACGGCTTTACGTTTTGTGAAAACATTATCCATTAAAGTTTTACTGGATGTAAAAAGGTTACGAAAAACATTTTATCTTCGGAAATTTATAGCATAATTAAAGGTTTCGATTCAGGTATTACCATAGTAGTAACAATTCGATTGATTATTTCTAACCTTCATTTATTTCTTATCCCTCCCGTTATATACACTAATTTTTTTTCGTTTGATAAATACTTGGTTAAACTAGATACTACGAATAAAAAGCGTTTAATAATAGATATTATAATATTATACAAGTTATATAAGCGTCGGGAAATCGAAAAAACAAGATGGGCCGATAAAAAATCAAACCCGTTAAACGAAATAGTAAAAACTACATCGAACGGAGCATTAAAAACGCTTATAATAACAATGACTGTTGTTAGGCCTTAGATGTTGCAACGTTGTTGATTTGATTGGTTGAAGTAACAGTAGTATTGCGAGGTGAGATGGTGGATGTATTCCTCTAGGTTTGGTAGACCGCTAGCCGGTTTCCACTGTAATTTGTATGGCCAATTGTTTGGCCCGTGCCCTAAAGTGAAGTGCAGCGTACTGCACTCGACTTACACCCAATGCGGTAAGTCTCTAAACAAAGCAATACACCTGCAGTACAGTCAACTTTACTGTAAGTAAATTTAACCTACTACACTACATGTAATACTATTCCAACACTAGCGGCTTTTTAGTTTGTACGCGCACGCCAGTGTGTCTAACCAATCTTTCCCGGTTACCACTAAGTTACCTCTTCGTTAACTGGCCAGACCCCTGTCAATTCTAGTGGACTCCCATACTGGATTACACCAAATTACATGCAAATTAACCTCTTATTTGGCCTCAATTTCTCCATTGCCACAAGGTCTAAATTTATTAACTCCTACAAAAAGACCCTTCACTACAGGCCTTTGTAAGCCTTCACTTTAACCATACTACTAAAATAAATCGCCTTCATTAGTCTGGCAGTCTTTTAGTTTGTCGACATACTCCTGTCCGCCGTCATGTAATCCGGGTCTTTCGGGAGGTCTATTAACTTGAACTTCGATTCGTATAGTTAACTTATTACTATCCACAAACCTTTCCAAGGCTTTTTTCGGTAATGCTTTCATTATGGCGTTAACGAGGTTATCTTTACTATCGATTTATTATAATTCCTTAATCTCTCTCCCTTCGTAGGCTTCGTGAAATAATATCACGTCGATTATAAGACGTTTTTCACTGATAGTCTTGAGTTTCAAAATATATTTAAAAAGGCTCCTGGAATCGGTACAAATTACTACCAAGATAAAAAGGATCTTCAACTACCTATTAATAATATTAAAAGTTTCCTATATTACCATACCTACGTTGAAACCTGTCATTATACCGTAAATCTCTAAAGCCAACACACTTCGTATAATCTTCTTATACTTAACGAAGGTCCAGTAAATTAGGTTACCTGTAATGATAAACTGATCTTCCTACCTGTTATTATTAACAGAGGTTATCAGAAAGCTGATCTGAAAAAATAGGTCAGTGTTATTTACAAAAGTGTTATGACCCAACATCTGCAGGGCGCACCAGCGGCGGCCCCGCAGCAGATAACAAAGGAAATCGGTTGGACACAGCCTCTCGGCAGGCACCAGGGATCCACAACAGACACACCGTACACAAGGGTTAGGGTCAGCATGGTGTGAGACTCGATGGACTCGGTATCGAGCCAGTCGAGCCTACACTGAAGACGTATGAAGGCGCGGATATATAAGGACACTTTCATTACCAAGATAGATAGTATTTCCTTCATAGCTCTTCAGTTGTCAATCTAAGTATTCAGTCTACCCTGAATAGCCTCACGGCTTCTGATCATCACTCGCACGAACACAGTCTTGATATTGCACCTTTTGTTACCTCTGCTACCTTACTGTTAACATAAACCCTCTGACACCTTCTACATACTCACGGGTATTTAGTGTGATCATTACAAAAAGATCCACTCGTAAAAATTATTAATTTAGCCTTTAAAAGGTCGATTAAAACTATATTAATTCCGCTGTCTAAGTTCTGTATTTGCCATTCAATCTTTCTATTTAGCCGGTTAACGTCTTTATCCGTTGGTATTTGTACTTGTACTGTGATAGATAGGTCGTAAAAGGCCTTCGGTTGACATAAAGTAGTAATATAACGACCTCAGATATGTTACTTTAGGTACTTTTAAGCCTTGGCCTCGTTAGTCTTGTTAATTGTAGCCAAAATAACGCCCTGGCCCTTTTAACGAAAGTTAAGGCCGACGTCAACACCAAGCATGCGAATTAACGATCCATTAAAATCCAATTAGATGTTTTCCGTCAAAGTCGTTACTGACTTGCAATTTTAAAGCATAAATTACTTAATCGCTTGCTATTCTAGTACCACAAACCCAGCCGTTCCGAAAAATAGGGTATCGTCAGTTTATATACCCACTATACCTAACTCTTTCTCTTATATCATCAGTAAATATGGATCGTACATTAAGGATTTCATTGCCAACCGTAATTTAAAATGCAGATAGTAGATCAAGTACCAATGGATACCTGATTTAATTAGTCTGTATAATAGTTTAACATAACGCATTACCATACCTAGAGATTAAATGGCATGCAGTTCCTGTGACAG
The DNA here is from genome assembly GCA_038502455.1 of Anisogramma anomala. Classification (NCBI taxonomy): domain Eukaryota; kingdom Fungi; phylum Ascomycota; class Sordariomycetes; order Diaporthales; family Gnomoniaceae; genus Anisogramma; species Anisogramma anomala. The sequence goes on from JASMMZ010000001.1 coordinate 15,435,747, forward strand.
TTTTAGCAATACGATTCGTTGTAAATCTATTACTAATTACATATAAACCTACATGATACCACGACTATTAAATATAAACTTTCCTTGAAACTTGACTAGTAATCTTATTGCCAAAACGATCACTAAACGTTAGCTAATTTTTTAAATTGTTGGCAATTGTATAAGGATCCAGTCTTTGCCTTTATTACCGTATATTAAAACGATTAGGCGTGATTTTTCGTACGGCCGCCCCGTTGTTTGACTCTTAACCTCGTAAATAATACTCGACTTGAAAATCGTAATATTCGGATCTTAAAGGTTAAATTCGGTCTTCGATACAAATTGTATAACCTTTCGGGTTAGTAAGCCGTTAATCTCAACCTGGTTATTTTCCTTAAACATCTTATCAGAGGTTTTAATAATCCCTTACGCTCGTAGCTTTAATACCAGGTCTTTTTAATCCTTCTATTTTATGCTTACCCAAATAGTATTGTAAATCAGCCCCGGTATATACTCCTCCTCTTTAACATTCCTTTTTTTCGGGAATCGTCCGTGCCGGTGACGTTTTATCGACTTGTTGATAACGGGTAAAGGAATTTCGTATTAGTTTGATCGTTTAACTTAAAGGGATTAAGGGTTTTCATCTTCAGTACCCCTAATATAAAGCTTAATTTAAATGATTTTAAAGTATATAAAACCGTTAATGGTTTTAATAACTACTTTAAAGTTTATAATATTTAATACATTATATGAGCCCTTTCATTTAGCTGGCTCCTGTTACACGAAGTCTTCACTTCACAATGATAAAACAAATACATTGATTATTAATGAGTCATTTCTAGTATTAAGGGCTTTATTAAACCGACAACGTGCTGATTCTCTTCGCAGTTCCCTTAAGGCTTTTCTATAAGCCGCAACACGTTTTTAAGTATTTGTAGAGAGAGGAGATTTATTCGTCAGGCGTAGGTGCTCTTTAAAGACCAGAGGTGTTGGTATTAAGTCGTCAAAACCTACGATGTTGTTAAGGCTCTTTACTGCCATTTATAGGCGTATCTCCGGATCCGTAAAGTTTCTAATCTTTAACATAAGGATATTATACGCTTGGAGAAGTAGGGCGTATGCCTTCTTAGCCTTTCTAATACTTTGATAAGATTTTATAAATACTTGTTTACACTGGATACCCATTATCTTAACATTATTTTAAAACTTTGCCGCCGTAAAATTAATACCAGTATCGTAAACGAAGACGTTAGGTAAACCCATATATGTGTTAATCCATAATATCCTTAACGTTTACTACGTATCTTTTGCCGAAAATGACTTCAGAAACTTAAAATTGTGAAAAGAGATTACGGAGTTAACGACGTAAAAAGCAGTTTTTTTCTTTTCAAATAAAACACATTAATAAAGATCTTGTAACTAAAGTCCTTGTCGTTTTTCAGTGTAAACTTAAATCTCCAGAGGGCTTAGATGTATGTTTAACAGTAGTAACACAGCTTTTTAATAACTTCCAGGCCAAAATATTCCACATATTATATCCTACAGACTTTAGAACTTTGTATGGCCTATTGATAATTAGGTGGTTAAGACGCCAGTATAATTAACGTATTTCCAGCTACTTCAGGTTTAAAACCACCGCTTCCAGGTCTTAAAAATAAAACCATAAGTGCCTCCACTTAAAGGTAAGTAAAAACCTCTGGCCGTTTTTAACCAGCTCGTTTACGTTAACATTAACGTTGACGACGAGAGTTTTCATATCTTCTAAACAAAGTAAAAAAGGGGTAGGGGACTTAAAGATATGGAATGTAATCACTTTCATAATAGTTTAAACTACCGTTATCCCCAGTAACGATAGTTATTCGCTTAGGCCAAATCCAACTTTGGCTTTACTCGCTTCGTAACGATCAATCTCAGTAACTGTAGTACTTTGACTTCGTAGTGCTATATACTGCGAATAACCTCCTATTAAGTACCTTACTACCCTTATATCTGGCATAATACCCTAAAACATATAGTCCACGTAACGATTGCGGAGATTAAAGGTGTATAAGAGATTATGGGCTTGGCCAAAATAAAAGTAAGAGTTTTTATCACCCAAATGGTATAGGAAGGCGTGGTCGGCTAATTATTAGACTGTACCGAAAGCAGTATTTTCGTGTTATTTGATCTACTTAAAAGTGTTAATGACAACGTTGACTAGCTTATCACCTTTAACGTATACGATTTGTTTTAGGTAATTTTAGTCCGAAACAATAGGTTATTAGACGTGGTATATTACCTTCCGGTTATTACGTTCGGCGGAGGGGTAACGAGTTAACCAACAACAGGACTTGCTACAAATCCAACATCTCTTACTACTATCACGACGATAATACTTACGGTTAACAGGTCCGTTTAAATCTTATTAGAGCCAACGTAGTTGCTACCTCCAATTTAAAATTAAGGTCGATAGGCCAGACTTTAGGCATTATAGGCGCCCGTATTTGCGGTCGACGTAATTAACCACTGTAGGGTTTTTTTTATCTACGTTAATAAAGTTATCGACTTAGAAGTATATACCAAATAAGTTTGATATGAGCACTATCACTATGGTGAAAGAGAAGCGCAACTGTCTAAGAAAGCCTTCGCAGGTAGAAATTGGGCGTTATAAGGCGTATTTGAACTCATTAATACCCGTGACTATTACTCATACCTGATCGCGAAATGTAGCTTCGTTAGCGTACGCTTTCCCCATTGCTTTCTGACAAAGCATTAGCTTATGAAACATCTGATTAATCCCGTTCATTAGTGTTTCCTCCTTTTTTTTCTTCGCCATAATTATAATACATTTCGTAGTGGTTCAGTCTATTTAATATTACGTTAAGTGAATGTCATAATCGAAGTAGCCTTTTATACCATCGTAAATTTAGCGAAACGTAATTTCTTAAGTTAAAAAAGGAAGGTAGTGGTTTTTAGCATACCTTGTAAGGATTCTGGGCAAAAGTAAGTGAAAATTAAAAGGGAGGACCTCTATTTACTTACAGATATTTAAAAAGGGCATTATCTTAGTGTTGAGGAGGTTGTAAAGGTTCTTATCATACTTTTCTATATTATCTCAAATCTTAACGAAGTCCGTTATAAACTTGTAATCAATGCTAACCATTTTAATAGGTCTTAAAGGAAGGTTTCGATAATTTTCCAAGTTGTAAGTAATGTCTCTTAACGATTTAAATCTTAAAGCTTCTGAGGTACGGTACTGGGGGTAATTGATAGTTACCTAACCCGAGGGTTAAAGTTCTATAGAAGGGCCTATATTGGACTCTCGCGCGTAGGCGAATCTAAGTGGAGAAGGTGTTTAAAGGGCTTGAAAATTGAATTACTAATAAGTAATAGGTATTTAAAGGTTTGAAAAGGTTAACGATCCTGTTTAATTAAATGGTGGAAAGTACTAATATTAATACCTTTAGCTATGTTAGCAGCCGCCGCTTTACGTGTTTTATCGCCGCTAAGAACGTACTCTACGTTGTTATGTGGAGGTACTAAACTATCAAGCAGGTTAACAGGTTCCTTATCATTAGTTCATAAAAAGGTTCAACCTAGCTAAAAAGGAGTCAAAGGTCATTTAAAGCGTATATATGGGTGTTGGTATCCATTAACACCTTTCCCTTTTCTTTAGGGGCTTTAAAGATCCGGATTTTAAAGGCAGTCTTTTTGCTAAACTAATTCGAAAAAGGTTTCCGCCAGTGCTAATGAAGTTTTCTTAAAAATGTAAATACCACGATGTGTAACTTCTTTTTTTAACTTGTCCTTAATCGTACACTAAACTATATTTTACATATCTGGTATCTAGTGGTTAAAAAACTCGCGAAAGTCTTCAAAGGTGCAAGTATCGCGGTTAAACTTTTTACCGGCGTCGAACTTGAAGATATACTAGCCAACGTAATTGGTTAAATGAGCTTTAGTTAAGGTTTCATAAACATCTTTAATTCAGAGTTAGTAGTTGTATTGGTTGACGAAAACTAATCCGAGGTTTCTAATTGTTTTTTTCCAAACAAGTTTGGTTATAGCCTCAAAGTGGGCGTTGGCGGAAAAAATTTCAACAGGCGTATAAGGCGAAAAACTTGGTAATCCTAGATATATGTACTTGGTGTTTTAGCGTAAAGTCGTGTGGAAACTTAACGACTTGACGAAAGGTCGCGTAATATGGCTTTCTTAATGCAGCTTGGTGTTTTCGCTTGGAGTAGCGAACTTGATGATCAGCGTGGCATAGGGAGTAGAAAAAAGTAAAATAAGGCAAAGGTTTAGTATAAAGGGTAAATATGAAGGTCGGTATTAGTGGTAAATATCGAAGGTTATTTATTATAGTTGTTTAACAAAGGTACTTAGTCGTTTTTCTATAGTAGTAGTACCCGCAGTAGTACTAACTTAGCCGTTTACTAACTTGCCAAACTTTGAGACTTCTAACATTCAATCTCAACATCTTTAGGAAATATTTTTGGTAAAATTTCTTGGTTTTTTCAATAGCAATACCGTCGCTAACTTTCAGATTACCGTTGAAAGACTGATGTAACCCAAAAGTCTGCTCTATTTTCCTGCCGTTCAAAGACTAGCATAGTACTAATAAAAGCCTTTCGCAAAAATATTTCCTCTACCCCAACAGTTGTTTAACTTAGAGCTTAACCGGAAAGTAACTTTTTCTTCTACTTAGCTTGTGTGTGCTTAACCTAATAAATACTGATCAGTGTTGGTAGGCCTTAGATATTACAAAGTTATCGATTCGATTAGTCGAAGTAATAGTAGTATTGCGTGGTCAGATGGTGGATGTATTCTTTTATGTATGGCGGACCTCTAGCCGGTCTAAACTGTAATTTGTATAGCTAATTTCTAGGCCTGTGCCCTAGAGTGAAGTGAAGTGTACTGCACTTGACTTATACTCAATGCGGTAAGTCTCTACACAAAGCAATACACTTGTAGTACAGTCAACTTTACTATAAGTAAAGTTGACCTACTGCACTGCATATAATACTATTCCAACAATTACGTTGTTTGTTAGTGTGACTGGAAAAGTTTTATGATCCTAATAGGCTATTATACTACTTTCGCCTATTTAAAACGATCCGAAATCTACTATTCGCGTCGTTTCTCGATTTGTGCCTTTATTTAAACCTACCATTTCGCGCTGATCCCAATATTTTGTTACTTTTTGTTTTATATACGTCGACCCTATCGAATTTGCAGTTTTTTCATTTTTTCTGTTTTTATCTACCATTTCGCGCCGCTTTCGAAATATTTTTACACTTCGATCTATATCTTTCGGCCCGATTATTTCTTTCCTTATTCGCTCCGCTCTCGATTCGAATATACGACTTCATACAATTTTCAAAATATTTTTACCCTTTATCTTACGTACCTTGGACCTATTAGGTACTTTACTATTTTCCCTTTTTTGTTTTAATTTACGATATCGTACCGATTTTGGCTTATTACCTCCTTTTATTTTATATGCCTTAAATTTCATTTATGACTTATAAACTATTGTTCCCAGGAAAGTAATAATATTAATGTGGTCGGGTACGCCGGCTCGACCGTAAAGGGCAGCTAGTTACTGTTAAAAGAAGAGGGAAAGGGCGACGCCATTGCGTCTTTATTATTATTCCCGCTGCCTTCCCCTTTTGTATTAACGTTACCGTTATTACCATTATCGACGTTACCGGCGCTGGCGAGGATATGGTTTTACGTTTTAGGTCGTATATCTTTGGGTAAAGGCATAAGAGGATCTTTACCCTTTTTACGACAACGCGTAATAACGTCGTTAAACTCGCCTGCGTAATATATACGCAAGCCCCATTTTCAGATAACAATAGCAGCTGTCGACTAGTTGGTTCTCCGATTAACACCTGGTACTAAATTAATATCAGTTTATTTTGATTATTTACGACTACGGTTGTTTTTCGAAACGCTTTAGATCTTATTTTTCTAATAGAGGAAACCTTTGAAAATCGGTTAAAACTTACCATAAAATAGACGGGCGCATAACACGGCCTCGGTCCACAGCCCTAAAACCAGCGGAATGGGAGCGTATTCGCTACTAGTTCGCTTGTAGCGGTAGCAACAAACCGAATAACCCCCGTTTTCGTAGTAATCGCCAACGGATTTTCCTGCGGTCGCGGACGCGACACACGGAACGTAAAGCGTATCCATTGGCGGTCCGGAGCTACGGACTCGGATACGCTGTTTTAACGGTTTATGCATTGAAAAGACCTTACGACGTACCCTAGCAATGCGAAGCTTTAGGCAACAAAGTAGGTCCGCCTCCTACTTTTTGTCTACGAAAGTATTAAAAGCATATATACGGGTGAATTTTAAAAATATTAACCGCAGAAAAGCTTCGCAAGGTTGCGCTTACAGCGCTGGGGGGTTTTTACGGATAAGGGTTTTTTTTATCCGTAAAGAAAGGGTAAGGTTTATAACTTTAAAAGTCCACAGTTCCTCCCCTTAGAAGTTTGAAAGGAAAGGGGAGGGTGAGGGGGAAAAGGGAGGGGTAATGATGGTGAAGGAGGCTGGTGAGGCCGGTGAGGGTGTGGTGGCGGCGGAGAAGGAGGAAGTCGAAGCGGTAGCGGCGGGGCTTAAGGGGGCTGGAGGGGTAGCGGCGGCGGGCGGGGTGGCGGTTATAGATAAAATTGTACTCGATAAGGGCGAGCTGCTGGCGGCGGTAGTAGTGGCGGCTACGGCGGCGGCGGCGGCGGCGCGGCGGCTTTCTCGCACCTTATGGCGCCTGGCTAACCTAGATTTACGCGGTATCTATTAAAAAATGAAGTTAGTATATAAGCAGTAGTTAAATAACCTACCTATTAGAGCTGTTTGGTTTAGTTAATTAAACCAAAAGTTAAGTTAAATGAAAATTGGTATTTGTATTAACTAGTGGTACGCGCCTTTAAAAAGAGAAAAAAAAGAAGTTTTACCTAAACCTATAACGATATATATTTTTATATTAACTTAAAAACACGTAATAGCGTATTCACCCCTGCGTAATTACCCTTGTAACGCCTATATAATTACACTCCTATCGGAAATAATAAAAGACGCTATTAATAACTATGTCTTTATCGTTTAATTATACCAACCAGGCCTTTATTGCAATTACCACCGCGTCTAGAAACTACTGATTCGAACATTTACAACCAGTACCACAACTATACTGTTACTACAAAAACTGCTAATTTGAACCTTTGCAAATAATACTACAACTACACCATTATTATAGGACTGCATATATGGAATCGCTACAGTAACACTATCGTTACTAAGCTATAGGTACGAAACATATAAAGAAAAGAAGAAAAAGATTGACTGTGTGAATATTACAATATACTCTTACAGCTAGTATATATAGACTAAGTGGTAGTACACTATATTGTAAGGTGCACTCCTGTAAAGTACATAATAACTTGTTACGTTGCAGGCTGCACTCTTGTAAGACGCAAAGTGTATTATGCATAAAGCGGTCTAAAATAGGTATTTCAGAGCGCATGGCAAAAGGGCCACTACCCGGATAGGTGGTTTATAACCTCACATCCATGGTGTGCAATCTCTGGAATACTTCTTCCTAACCGATCTATCTTTTACTACAACTATACTAATCTTATGATTACTCTTCTACTTGTCTACTTACACATGAATAGGTAAAGACCTTACCGACAAAAATCTTTACTGCCATGATAAATTCTTATACGTGTAGGATACTTATTATACTTGTTACTTTTAACAGATAGGATATCGACCAAATTGATATCGACTCGACTTTTTTTAACGGGGAACTTGAAGAACTGGTGTTAATGGAGATTGCAGATACTATTAGTGACTTTTTCGTAAAATATCCAAATGAAAATATTATGGATTTTAATCTTACAGTCGACTAAGTCTTTTAACTACTTGCTTCACTTTACGGGCTGAAACAATCTTTAAGACAATATTTAAAAAGGTTAAGGGAAGTATTTGATACCCTTAAGTCTAAAGGAATAAACTTTAATAACGTGGTAAACATTAAATAATGCTATCAACTTATAATATATACATGTTAATGATTTTCTGATAATGAGCCTTCATACAAATACTATTAAGACCTTAAAAATAAATATTGCAAAATACTTTCAGTATAAGGAACTAGGATAGGCAAAACACTTCGTAAAGGTGCCTATTTTAAGGAATATAAACGTACATACGGTTATCTTGACATAAAATACAAACATCCAAAAGGTACTGAATATAAAAACAAAGGAACTGAGAAGACGTCCGGCTTACATCCACATTACAACCGGATCCCTCGTTTATTCTATGCCATAAAAAGATCAAGTTAATATTTTAAAAAATAAAGAATATTAGTTAAATGTGGGGGCTCTTGGCTATATGATGTGCCAAATTAGGCCGCATATCGCTTTTCTTATATCATTACTTACACGTTTTTACTATAATCCTTTACATAAAAATATTAAATTTGTTGGTTACGTCTTTCAATATTTTAAACTTTAAAAAAATCATACATTAAAACGCCACAAACTTTAAACGAAATGACTATAAAATTATACAAAGACTTTAAATTACCGGATGGTACGATTCCAACTAAAATGGGGATAAGGCCATTGAAAAGTCTATCTATAGATACACAGTTTAAATTGTCAACAACACGATCAACTAAGTATCCAAGCGGGGATACAAATTTTACATTTATTTTATAGATGCTAAAAGTGTGGCAATAATTATGGTTAGTCAAAATACTCTTTGTATAAGGAACTTATTCACGAAGCTACGTATTCCTATTATCGTTACGATATACTATAATAATAAAGGAGCTATCAAGTTGTTTATAAACCCGGAATATTACCAACGAACTTAACATATACCCCTTGAAAAACACTTTATAAGGGATAAAGTGGAACGTGGAATAATACAAATCAAATAGGTTCCTACTAATAAACAATTAGCTGATATATTAACAAAGTCGTTTCCAAAGGCAAAACATGAAGTAATAATGTAACGGCTTAACTTAATTAATATGAACTTAAATTTTATTCATTGTTTATAAAGATCTATGATTTGAGTTACCTTTTGATACTATAGGTATGGAATGGTGGAGTGGTTTTAGTGTAAACTTTGAATATTAATAAATAATATACTGGAAAAGTTATCGGTTTAAATCGGACTATACAGGTCTTTTTGCCTTTTACATTTACGGATTTTTCTTTTCTCAGCACTACACTTCCTTCACTTTACCCTCTACTCTTTGTTTTTACTTCTTTTTCTTTTCTTTTTGAATGGATGGTACCTCTTAAAGGGATGTGTTAAAATATACAATAAGTACAGTCACATAGCACACAACTCAACAGCAAGGTCAACTAGACTAACTGGGCTAACTGGGACAACAAGGCCAGTCAGTAATTGATACAAACTTCAAGTACTAAATACCTCAATACCAAAGGATAAGGAATTCACCGGAATTGTAAATATTACTAAAAGCACTATTATTTTATTAATAAGAGTACTAGTATTGAATAGTATGGAGGATTAGCATGGAGATACTGCCTGGGCTAGTATTTACTAGCACAAAGTAACTAGTATTTACTAGTATACATTAGTATTGACTGGTAAAGAAGTCTCGATTCTGATCGAAATTCTTATGAGGATATGCTTGATTATAACTTGGATACATATAAAGTCCTCCATGTAGATTCTAGAATACTTGAATCTACAAGCCTATACAATATCTTTTTGTATAGTACATTCAATAAAAAGTTAACTACTCAGGTTAGGCTTTGGGCAACTACCCTTTTTAACGCGACGACCGTGATAACCTACGCCCAATAACGTATTACTCTCGTCGTTTATCTCTCACTGAAAACACTTACAAAAGTTCCGACAAAGAGTTACTCGGGATTATAAGCTATTTAGAAGTATAAAACGAGAAGCTCTGGGGTACGATATACCCATTTATAATTTTAATAGATTATTAAAACTTAAAATTATTTTCAACCATACGAAAAATTTATAAACGATAAGATTGTTGATTCAAACTCTTTTTCCAATTTGTTATAGTTAATCTATAATAAGACGATAAATTACATAAGTCCTAAAATATTATTAATATAATATTACAATATTTCAAAAGGCCTTTCCGATCTATATCGTTTATTCCGTAAATTTTAACTATTAATCCTCTAATAGGCCTCTTCCCAGCCACCTTCGCGTATATATATCTTCCGATTAACCGTTTCCAGAAAATTCATCATAAAAAGTTTCAAAAATTTTATTATTGTTAATTTTAAAGGTTATTAAAAATCCGGTGTTGTACGTAATATTATTTACCTCTTATCAATCTGTATAATACCTATAAGCGATTGATAGTTTTTATGGTTATTCGTACCAATAACGATTAGGTATTGGAGGTTTCAATTTCGAAGTATTTAGTAAACGACGATTGGATTCTACGGTTTCGCGACCGTATTTTAATTACTTGTTTACGAGCCGTTTACTACCATGACAATTTAAATTAGTTACGATTTACTTTTTACTCGCCACTCGGGTCGCCACGCTATTATTACTGTCCTTTTTAGATCGTACTTTCAACCCGGATCATATCGTGTAATTCGCCTTTTTTGTCGAAACTACAATATTTATAGGCGTACGACCTATTAGAAATACCGTTGAAAGGAATTTTTCAAACCCCTTCCGGTCTTCAAACGAATTTAAAACGAATTTTTTATCTATTTTATAATTAACCTTATTTGCGAACGTGCCGGCAACCTATATTACTTTATAATTATTACGAACCGTTTAAATAAAGCCATCACTCTTAAGGTCATAATTATCATAGACGTCGAAACTTACGTAAAGCTATTTTGAAACTGTTATTGACGATTTTACGGATTTCTTTCGGGTAATTTTTCATGACTAAAAATAGAATTAAACTACTAAATTTTAAAAACGTTTTCATAACTTAACTGGGGTTAAGTAACGTTTAAATATTACCTTTTACTATGAAACCGACGATATGACCGAATGTATTAATTGAAGGGTTTTGACGTACTTACGTATTTTTATCGTTTACACTTAATTTAATTAGAGCCTCTTATTACTTAGTTATTAATCAACATTAAGTAATGAAAATACAATTACCATCGATGTTGGTCCGTTTTTTTATAACATATGGCTACTGTATCGACTTTATATAACTAGTATAACGTTTTCTCGTCCTAATTACATTATTAGATGCGTAAGTCGAAAATTTTGTTCAATGTATCCGCGAAGTTAAAATTTTTATATAAGCCGTAATAATAGTTACGTAACAACGTATATAAAAAGCCGTTAATAAACAGCATTTTTCTTCCAAAAGTTTTTGAGTTAATAAAGACGTTTAACTTCTATTCAAAAATTATAAACCGACCGAATTTTCGAAAAAAAACCAAGTTAATTTTATTATAAATATCGTGTAACACGTATCGTAAAATCTTATACTATTCAACTTAATGTTTCAATGAAAAAACCTTCGATTTTTTATGGATTAACTTGTTTGAGCCGTTTCGAATCCGTTTTTAAGTTAATAAACCCGCGATTTTTAACCGCAAGCTATCAATTTTATTAACAACAACAGAGAGACGAAACTTGAATATCATGTTAAAGGCATTTTACGGACCTGTAATAAACCTCAAGTTGGATATACCCGGTTTAATAAACTACTGAAACATCGGGTTTTAGTTAAAGAGGTAGGGTATATATGCCTAACGTAAAAGCCGCTTTTAAGCTTTTCTAATACCGTAATACATAACCTTTTTAAATTACATTATAGATTAGTTTAATATAACAATAAGTATTTATGCCTTGTATGAAAGCTAGTTTAATGCTATGCACTTTATATTACTGAAAGAAACAACAAAAAGGTTTCTATTTTACGAATACCAAGTATAAACATAATGTGGTATTAAAAAAATAAGACAAAATCACTCGAATATATCCTTAAAGTCTTCGTCCTTATTTTTGCCTAAAGGTTTCTTGCTTATTTCAATTAAATTACTAAACTTCGTGTTAATATAACCCAGTTTTAAATTAATACGATCGAATATCTAGATAAGTTTTTCAAACACTTTGAACTGTCTTTTTAACCGTTCGTTAACCATATTTTCCATATTTCGCTTTTAATATAAGAAATTTGCTTAAAACCCACGTTTTTCGTTTCAACTTTATACGGCCTATAGGCCGCTAAAACGTATAAGGGTGACAGGTATAAAACCCGCCCTACCTAGAGTATTTACCTTTCTTTACGTAACACTTTGAATTTTTATTACCTTTTTTACGACTATAACCTACGTCTATACGTTTTTTATCCTTTCGTTAATATTTAAAAACCGGTTTGTAAAAACCTCAACTTACCCCGCTTTTAAACGTCGAACGCTAAATAAGCTTTAAACAATTGCTTTATGATTTCGTTTATATAGGGATTTAGATTTAAAAACGTATACGAATAACTTGAACCACAGCTCATCATACTAATAAAGTAAAGACATTATCGGGTACTAGTATTCAAACGATTGTTAAGGACTTTTTGGTTGTCGTATAAATATAATTCACTTTTCGTCTTTGAACAAAACTTTTGCGAATCGTATATTATACGGTATACGTACTAAAAATACACTTATTTACGGGTTTTATTGGCTTAAATATTTATAACCCATAAATCCAGAAACTATACATTAATTAGTAAAAATTAAACAATTTTCGAATAGCGATAACTTACATTGTTAATAGCCTTATGAATATTTACAACCAATTATATATTTATTTTGAAAAGAAGAATACGAAAATAAATGTAAAAACATATTCAATTAAATTATAACCTTAGTTTGGATCATAATATCAATATTATATCGTAAAAAAAATACGATTTTTTTAAAAAGTGGTTTATGGATTATTTATAGAGGGAAAGGGCGTTGAAGCGCTTTTTACTTAATGTAAAATCGTTCGGCCTAACATCTTTTATATGAAACTACAACATTTTAAACAGCCCCAGAACGGCCGTTTCGCACCTAACATCCTGCATACCTTCCCCACATCTTAGGGGAAAAAAAAGGGGGGGGTCTTTAAGGTATTTCAAACGCACTGCTGTCTTCTAAACAACTATCTTATCTCTTTGTAACCTAACCGATTTCGTGGTTTAATGGTTAAAGTACCTTCTTTCGATAGCAGGGGTCCTGAGTTAGATTCTTGGAGTAACCCTTTGGCAGGATAGTATCAACGTATAATTTTATTAGGTAAAAGAAAGAAAAAGGAGGGGGGAAGGAAATATACTAGGAGGTAATTTCACAGGTTAATACCTGTCTAGTATAACTATGGATCCAACCTTGGTAGTTCTTTACGTTTTTATAATACTCTAATGTAACTCGAAAACCGCATAGAAATATTTTTCCATACATCACGTGACCGGGTTACACCATCTTCCCTCAGTTTCGTAACAGTTTCCTAATAGGGGTTTCTCATTTCCTTTTTCATCAACGTTTATAAACAGAATCCGACCACCTTAAGCGACAGCTACAGCCTCAGTACCTTTACACATAACAAAGTAATTGCCGAAAAAAGCCTTTACGAGTTTTGTAAACAGTAATAGGCTAACCATATACATCAAGGACTACGTTAATGGGCCACCTAGAAAAACTAATTCACGCATTAACAGATAAGGATATATTAGTAAAGTGGAAGATTAACTGAGAAATAAAGCTATCGATAACGGTTTTTTTAAGTGGTAACGTAATATACTCACATTGGTTAACCAAAGTGATAGACGGCCTAACCTATATGAGTTAAGACAGCCAATAGCAACGACGTACCAATACGCGCAAGTCTGTAGCAAAAAACTTATTTACAGACGTTGATAAAGTCGAGACTCGGAACCGTAGGGTAAAAGGAGATAATCAATATCAATTTAGCTGCGAAATTAACAAGGGTCTATCTGGTTAACAAAAAGGCAATTTAGTGGTAACTGGAAACAATTGATTATAAAAATTACTATGTAGACCGGCTAGCAGTCTGCCAAACCTAAAACAATATATCTACAACTTAACTATTGCAATACTACTATTAATTCGACTAATCGAATCGATAACGTTGCAACGTCTAAATCCTTACCAACAGTAAAACCCCTTAAACGCGGTATTGAAACCAGTAGATAGAGGTTGAAGATGTAGTTGACTAGGCCAAAACGTTTTTATAATGCCTTTATTAAGTATTAAACCAGTATATGTTAACCTTAATGAGGTCGTAAGGGGGTATAGTAATATATAGAACTGTTTTTGGTCAATGGTGTTATGGTTCAATCTATGAAGGTATGCTAAGTAGGTATCAAATGGTGTTAAAAATTGAGGTACTAAGGAAAACTAGAGAAGTTTTCCGAGGTCCTTCGTGCAGGACTTATGTGTACGGTCCGTGCATGGTTTATTACGTGCCCTCGCATGTGACGTCTGCGAACCGCGCCCAAACCGCATCTGAGCCAGCTACTATATATTTCGTTACGTATATAGTGACGTAACCTATAAACTTAATGGATATTAGCTTAAATCTATAATATACCCCCCCTCTTTTTTTTAAAAAAAAAACGTCTAAATTACATAACAAAGTCGACTGAAAAACAAGTACGAACCGTATCTGTATAGGATGAGAGCTGGGTACGAGCCGGTTGCATGCCATGTAACGTTATAATTTAATGATGATTACGTTGAATAACGTTATGAATCGATTACATGCTTACCAATCCCGGGCCGCAAACAAATAGAAAAACTACCTTTACCTGAACTCGTAATTCATTTCTCTTTCCTCCTTTTCCTTCGTTAATCCACCCTCTTTCATTGAATTTACGTTAAGTTTCTTTATTTTTACCCAAACTTTCACTAACCTTTATAATTTTTTTGATGATCCTTATTATACCCGTATCCTTTTTTTCCTATTGATCGCCTTTTGTTTGTTTATAGTTAAGCCCCCTTTTATTAATAATACCAATGTTTAAAATATTTTTGGTATAAAGTATGTTATCGTCGATGCTTTGAATGGCGACGATTAACTAACCAGTAAGATACGTCGTTTATTTATAACTTCCCATTTTTATCGTTAAACTCGTCGTTTTACCACCCTATAGTATAGGTAATTTTTATTGGTTTTCTTATAATAAGAATATGGTTTAATCCCTCTCCTTATAAGTAAAGGATACCTATATATTTTATATAAATCGGTTGTTAAATTTAAGAATATTTTTGGCTTACTTTCACTTTTATCGCATTTCAAAATACCGCGTTTATCGTAAGGTATATAATAAGTTTA
Source organism: Anisogramma anomala (assembly GCA_038502455.1). Classification (NCBI taxonomy): domain Eukaryota; kingdom Fungi; phylum Ascomycota; class Sordariomycetes; order Diaporthales; family Gnomoniaceae; genus Anisogramma; species Anisogramma anomala. The sequence goes on from JASMMZ010000001.1 coordinate 15,451,059, forward strand.
AAAGTTAACTTTATGAAAACCACGAGTACATATTAACTACTTTTTCAATACGTTTGAGACACGTATTTGTTAACAGTTTTCATCGGGTTATGCGTTTTACTATGAAAATTTATCGTCGCTTGTTAAAACAGAGCTTATATCTTATTAAATAAAAATAAACACTAAGGTAACCTTCCGGGTTATAAAATCTTTTTGCTTGTACCTTCTCCTAATAATTACCTAATTCATTCGATTTCGCGATATTATTCGTACGTAAGACGTTCCAACTATTACGGCTATATAGGTTACGACGCCCTCATCTGAACGTTCCGGCCCCGTTTTTTTTATTCCGTCGTCGCTTAGAATGCCTCCGTCCCCTTTTCCCGTCATCTGTAACCATACGCTATCCGATAAACACGCCCTAAATTATAATTTTTTCGCTTCGATCTCCGTTAATACCCTCCGTAAATCCCTTTATAATATTTTCTAAAACAGTTAAGATAATATTAATACTTAATTTATATACATTGGAATTAATATTAATTATATTTTGTAAAATGTAACAAATAATATTTTAAACCCAATATTAAAATTATTTTATTTGTTTATATCGTATTTATTAACTTTATATAAAAGCGGGTTAATCGAATTAATCTGGAGCGTATTAGTAACCGTGTCCATATTAAGTGTATAGTTTGAATGTAAACCGATATATTACAGTCTTTATATATATTATCCTATATCTTTATATATTTTATCATATATCTTTATAGTTAGTAAGCTGCCATCCTACAAGATGCACTCTTGCAGAGTGCATGGTAACGTGCCACGCTTTAAGGTGCATTTTTTCAGAGCGTATAACAGAGTGTCACTTTCTAGAAGGAATATTGGCAGAGTGTATGGTAAAGTGTTACTGCCCAGGTAAAATATTATAAGATTTCACCTAGGACATACACTCTTCGGATATCTCTTTTCCATTATTTCGATCTATCTTTAATATACACGATTCACGATTTTACTTATCTTTATATTAACGTATATAATGTATATAATCCTTACCGATATTCATTGGTAGCCGACTCGGTTGATTACAAATAGCTTAGGGAAAAAGAGATGGACATAAATTAAATACCAATAACGGGATGTTATAGCGGTCTTAACTAGTTATACCATAATACTATTATTCAAAGGAAATACAAGGGAGTGTGAAAAAAAAAAAAAAAAGCAAAATGACTTTGGAAAAAACCACTTTAGTATGAAATTATTAATTTTGTTAGTGACTTTTAACTATTAAAAAACCCGTTAATCTACTATTAATTCGATTAGCGCTTTAAAAGTATCTAGACACTTTTTAAAAAGCGGTTAATTACGTATCGGTCACGTAAAGTAGTAAAGTTTTATAACCTTTTGTTATGATTTATCCGACTTGGAAGTAATATCCGAATCGCTTATATATTTCCGAAACAGTTGAAACACAAATTTTTGAGCGCGCTCTACAATAATTTCACGGTCTAAAAACCATATTCGAACTGCTTACCAAGCATATACTAAGCGTCAAAAACATATTTCGAAGCTTTTTAGTATATTTCGCGATCGTTAAACACAGTATTCAAAGCGTTTACTATACCATTCCTAACCCTGTATACTATATTAACCCTGAAAAAACTCACAAATAAACCTTCACACAGTTCTTTCCTTATTTCACTACCCTGTTTGCATTTTCCCTGTTCGCTTTTTCCCCTTTCGCCTTTTTCTGTTCACCTTTTTCCCATTCGCATTACATTACACCGTTTGTTTAATTTTTTATTTAAGAAGATTAAGTTTACTCATTAACTGTCTCGTATAGCTTTTTTAAAGCGCTCAACATATAATTTTGAATGCGTAACCAATTTGTAGTCAAGCCTCATTTGTATTTTCTTTGAATTAACAAACGTTGAAAGCCTTATGCGAACCGCATTAACATATTATATTTGTGTTTTGTTTACGTATTGTACGATTTTGTTTACTTTTCTGTCCTAAGACCCCATTTAGATATGTAATATTAGGCTTATAATCAACTCTATTACTTTAATTTGTTGTATTGGCCCTTTTTAAACGATAATCTCGCTGCTATCAAACCATCCGCAATGAGTTTAACTAAATATAACGAATATATAGCCATTCTATTATAACATATAACGTTTCGAAGAAACGTTTTATAGCTTGTTAATCTAAATATGTGGGATAATATTATTAAAGCTCCGGAGGAAAACTTGAACTCTTGAGCAATGAATACATACGTTATAAACTTGATTTTTCGTTATTAGGAAAAAAGGCTAAAATTCTCGGCATATTCGATAATTTCTGAGAATAAGTTTCTAAATGGACGTTTGAAATATGGTATACGGTATATAACTCGATTTACAAAATATCATTTGTATAATTACTAAGCGTAAAAATTAACAAATTAGGTTGTAGAAATGGCTGTATTGCAAAAGCCTTGTTTGCCATAGCTTATCTCGATGATATTAAAAATCAGAAGAATGAAAATAATATTGTAATTAGACTTTTTAAGAGGATACTAGTTAGTAGAACGCGAAAAATAAATTGTTGAATAAATTCGAAAAAGAAATTTCAAAACACTTTTTGTACGTAAATTTTGAAACCCTCTGAAAAGCTAACCTCGCCCCGCGAAAGGTAAACGGAGCTTGAGAAATCAATGGAAAAGTAAAAAAGGCTATAAAGATTGTCTATTTCTCTATTCAAATGCAGGTTCTTTTCAAAACGCAATTTTAAAGAAATATATAAACCAAACTATTTCCTATATATAATTAAAACTCCTTTCGATCGTAGAAAAAACGGCCTATATAAGGAAAACGGTGCTCCCATCGGAAATATAAGCGGTGCTAAACGATAATACAAGCCTTACGAGCTAATTTTTACAAATCACAACCCCTACTGCGACCTCCCATTGTATAGATTCTTTACTAATAAAAACGACTTTACGAAGCTTGTCAATACTAGGAGGCTATAGGATAAAGACGAAAATTATAGTAACGAACCCTACGATATCTTCGACAATAAGATTCGTATAACGTTCAATACTTATAAAAGACTCGATATTAAACCACCTTAATTTTATATAATTTTACCTAGTATAATAATTAGGTAAGCTAAAGTGTAGTATACACATCACTTTCTATAAGTGAATATATTTACGCAATGGTATAACCATTTAAAATATCTTTTAATACATAAACATGTTATAAATTTTACGATAATTATTGAACTGGTACTATTTGGAATTTCGTAAAAAAATCAACTTAAAAATACTCATAAATTCCCGCAAAAGGTATTTACCGCCCTATCAACAAAGTTACAGAAATGATATATAACCAACAACTAAAAATACAGGGTCAACAAATTATTCATCTAAATAATTATTAAATATACTATGGTAACATAAACATTGATAATACGTTATTTAAACTAAAAAAAAACTTAAAGTCTTTTAATACGAACTTTAAAATGTTCATTTAAAACTCAATACGCCGATAAGAAAGCCTCGAATCAACGTTTATAACCGCGAAAATCAAGGACGAGAGCCTACAAATCACCAAAAACAACCTCTCCAAAATGATTCATTACTTCCTAAACCGACGATTCGAAGTTACCTAATATATAATGAATATAAACGCCCTAAATACGGTTATAAAAACAAAAAAAACACTAAGGAAAAAGCCTTAAAAGCCGAATATGAAGTAATTATCACCGAAACTGTCCATCAAACGAGATATAAAACTTATTAAATATATTAAATTACTCATATAAACATATACGAAGCTTTAAAGATTTTGAAAAACGATATACTATATACAATAAAATTGGCTATTGGTCGACTAAGTATCTGATATAGGAATAAATTCTGGTTAGACGACAATTTGGAGACGATTGATCACCTAAATACTAAACTAAAACCAATTTTACAACGTATACAGCCGATAGCATAAATTTAAAAAAGGATTTCAATAATTACCCTTACAAGTACACATTTGGAAAAGACAACTCGGAGAAAAACAAAATATACGTAATGATATAGAATGAGGAAACGGACTATAAAGTATTTTCAAGTCTACAAAATACCTTATTTCTACATAATGTAAGCCTAAATAGAAAAAGTAACGTACTTAACATCTATATAACGTTACAATTCACACCATCTAATAAGTACGGCCACCGGTTTTGGGGCAATATACCAAATACCGGCGTAATAAAAATCTCGACCACCGGAAAATGATAATTCGATGTTTTCGTAGTGAAATTCCCCAAGTCTTAACTTGACCAAGTAGGTAAATATCAAAAGATTATATTAAGTAAAGGAAAAACGTTGTCTCTTAACACAGTCGTTGTAAACATACTATTAATACCAGTTAGCTTTTACGCAATAAACTTTAAAACGTAATTTTTAATATTATTAACCAATATAAACAATTTAGAAATTAAGTTTCGAAATACGACCAATCAATTCGTTCGCTTTTAGAATAGTATATATATACCTCTTCATCTAAAGTTTAAATATATATGTTTTTTCCTATAAAAGCCTATAATTAAAGCTATTTACATAACCTAACTAGAATTAAGAATATTACACCAACGATTTAAATACCTGGTGACGAAACGCCTTTTGGGCTGATTTTACGTAATGAAATACATAAATATAGGAGGAAAAGCACTAAAAGCCGTCGAATTTTTTATTACGAATACTCATTCAACTTATAAACTTTAAAACAGTTGAAATTACGCATTGAAAATGATGTAAACTTTACCTACAAAGTTATGATAAATATTATATACCTTGACGACTAACCTATAATACATATTATTGATGTGATAATAGTATTTTAGGCCGCGAAATTTATGCAAAGCGCTTCTATTACGAATTGTTGAAATACTTTGGTAAACTACTAAATAAACGTTTATTTGGGGCCTCCGGACTGGATAACCCATGATACAGGTACAGCTTTCGACTCAAATAAATAACGAACTAAGGCCAGAATCACCGGAAGTAAATACAAGTAAATATTATTAGAGGCGCCTTAGGATATCAGAACGTATGAACTGTTTTACGGACCGTTTGAAAAAACTTATAGAGTATTCTCCAAAAAAACTAAAGGGCATTAATACCAAAAAGTCAATTTTATAAATGGTAGTGAGCATCATAAATAACACTTTTAGCTTGAGTCTCTTAATCCTAATACTCCTTATCTTTAGCACTTACCCCAAAGCTAATAAAAATTCGGCACCATCACCAGTCACGGTGCAAAGGGTGAATACTATAGCGAAAGTAATAGAAGCATTGCCTTATCTGCATGCTAGAAATGATATTTCGAAAACATTGGCCATAAGAAACGGCCCACAAAAGACTGTCGTTTTGAATCTATTATTTCAGTTTAAAGTCCTAGTTAAGAAAACGAATAACATATAAACTAACCCTTCCAGAAATAACGTGTTTAAAGTCCAAGAAAAACTTATGGTTTCACTGAATAATACGAATTTATTTTGTTAAACGATAATACGAAACTATAAGAAGGAAAAGATAAATGATAAAGGTCCGAAAGCGTAATCCAACAAATAACACTAATTAAATCACTTCCATAATAGCGAATTCAAACCTCCCCCGAAATTTATGCACCTTCCGAATATACTATAATAACCTTTACCACTTAACAAAACTGACTAATCTACATAGGCGGAACCGGTACCCCGTACTTAAAAGCGTCCGTTTAACTTAAAAAATAAAAAGACGTTTCAAAGAATTCACATCAAACTTTTTTAGTACTTGAAAGGAAACGAATAATTATAAAGTTAGTATAAACTTCCATAACTAGCGTATAATTATAACTCTGTGTGGTTTTATAAAAAACAATGAACCTATAAAGAAATATCCACTTAAATAGAATAAAAAGTCTTTCGTTTTAAGAGGGTTAACCTAGAAATTTACGATACTTACAGATTTTTCCCCACTCGTTTAGTACATGAAGTTAAAAACAAAACCATAAAACCTTATGAAGAGTACGCCTTATTATTGATGATACGATGAAGTTAACAAAAAAAATATTATAACCTAATCGCCTACTTTACAACAAACAATCCATCGTTTGATTTTGGAGTTTACCGCCTCCTTACGCACCTATTATAACCTTTGTATCCAACTTTATGATATTATATAAGTCGACACATAATGAAAGAAACACCTTAAACGATATATTTACGCCTATATACCTATAAATATCCCAAAACAATATTTACCTGATACGATCGTACGTATTTTAAACCCACTTTATGGACTCGTTAAAGCTAAGATGTACTAATATAATACCTATTAAAAGTATTATGAAAAGCGGCTTGGAATAGTTGACTCGACTTTCGACTTTTGCTTATTAGTTTTAACATTACGTTTCATAGTATTTTTACTTATCGGAATATAAATGGACGATATAATTATATCATATGATACTTCGTATTCTGTTACAAAAAAGAGCAAGTTTTGAAAATTAGGCTTAAAGGAAAAACCCAAAACATACTAGGCAAAGAACCGCCTAATTAATTTCAACGGTATAATAATGAGGTTTCGGAACGATATTCTAAACCTTATATAAAAGGGGTAATTGTATAAAGTTACATTTATTAAGTGAACTAATATAGATCGAGTAAACAAGTGTAAATGCCAATATATACGTGGAGTTTGGGATATATCAGTTATATATTTTAAAGCCGCGTTTAACCTTTTCATCACCATACAATATAAAACGAACCCGTCGAATAGTATACGTAAAACATTTATCAAACGCCTTACATAATAAATAAGTAATCCGAAACACAGCCTATGCTTTATATTACTTGATATACGTATAACAGAGTTTTTCATTCGTACTACTGACTACGTTACTAAAAATACCTATTGAAAATCGTAAATAGAATTTGTATTTATTTTTAGTAGCGAAGTACTGATTTGAAACGGATGAACATTATATAGCAACGTTATCTATCAAAGCATAAACAAATATAAACCAGTAACTGAAAACGTTTTGGCCTTGAATATTTATAATATAATTAAAGGATTATACTCCGGAATTACTATAACGATAACAGTCCGGATATTTTTTTAACTCTTGGTTTAAAATACTTTTGGTGGTGATTTTCACTAACTCATTTTCTCTCTGCAAATTCCTTGTCAAACACGGTACTAAGAACGAAAACCGCTTTATAATTTATGTCATAGACTTAAACGAATGGTACAAGTACCGAAAAATGAAAAAAAAAAAAAAAAGGTAAATCGATACAAAGTTAAACCCAGCAGATATAATAATCAATGGCGCTCTAAATAGGGTATTAAATACGTTTATATTTACAAACACGCTTTTCATTAATGTCATCAATCAGGTTTTACGACCTAACTCTAATTAAACGTTTTAGAACATCATATTACTCACTTACACTTTATATTACCCATTTATACCGCTATTGATATTTTACATCTTTTTGAATTTACCATTGGCACAGTTTTTAATATATTATTACTTTATAAATATACTATTTAGGTCGCTTCTAATATCTTATCAATTTTAAAAATTACTATTTACGCCACTTTTTATATATCATTATTTCTTTATTATTATTCATAGATTTATTAGAACATTTCTACTCTTTATCTTTATCCTTTATTACTTATGTTATAAGTTTTTCAAAAGGCGATTTCATTACTATATAGCAAACTCTACTTAGTCCGAATAATCTGGTAAATATAACAACAGGCAACTCATCGCTGCCAACTAAGGAAAATGAGGGAGGAGCTATGTCTTTTCTTCTTCTTTTTCGCCCTCGCCCTCGTCATTCTCGCCGCCGTTGCTACTAGCGCTACCGCCACCACCACCGTCAATGCCACTATCTGTGTCACCACTAGAAGGAGGGCCCCGCACCTTAAATTATATACCCCTAGATAAAGAGCATGAGGAGTTTTCACCCTCCTTACAACGACTCACGATAACGTTGTCGAACTTACCTACGAAATATATATACAGGCCTATCTTCCAAGCGGTAATAATGGTTGTCATCTTCTTAGGCTACCGGTTAACACTTATTACTAATTAACATCAGCTTATTTAAAGTATTATAAAATTAGTTATCCTTAAAATCGCCCTAAATAAGATATTGGTATAACATAAACTAAGGGGGAAATGAGTGATATAAACCGCGTTATAATTCGGTAATATTACAATTACGGCGACGTGGGTTGTCATAATTAATAGGGTTTTTACCTACTGCGAGAAAGTAAGGTTAATACCCTTAGGAGCCCTCCGCTTCTTCTCTTAAAGGGTAAAAAAAGGGGGAGTGGGAAAAAGGGGAAAAAAAGGAGTGAGTAAAGGTTTTGTTGGCGGCTGGCGATAAAAAAGGAGGAAAGGGGATGAAAACTCAGTCGGCGGCGGCGGCGACGGAGAAGCCGAGTATAAAGTTGAAAATTAACAATATAGTCGAGTTATTATGGCTAATGGAAGTACTGGCGGCGGCTATAGCCTCGGCCTAGTAGCTTTATAACGTCAAATGACGCCTTTCGCCTATGTTTTTATGGGACGTTTGTCTTAAAAAGCGGTTAATACATAACATTAGTTAAGTAACCAACCCATACGAACGGTTCGAATAACTAATTGAAATAGTTATTTAGGCGTGTATACGCTGATTAATTAATTGTGGATTTATCCTATAAGTAAATATATATTGTTAAAGGGAGAAGAAAAAAGTTTTATCTAAATCGATAACTATATATCTTTTTATAGTAACTCCAAAATACGTGATACTAATAATTATACCTTTACAGTTCTATACTTATAAGGATTAATAACCTTCTTAACTAATACCGCCATTAATTATCTAAATCAACTAAGGTATATATTACAATCATTATCGTTACCAAAATTAATGATTATAACCTTAAACGAATTGTATTATAAATACTGTTCCTACTAAACGATTTATTGGGATTCAGATAAACTAAATTATTACTGTTGAATTACGGATACGAAATGTACCAAAGAAATAAAAGATTACCTATATAGATCTTATTATATATCTTTATAGTTAGTAAGTAGCTACGCAGTAAGATACACTCTTGCAGAGTATACAGTAACGTGTCACGTTGTAAGTTGCATTTTTACAAGGTTCATAATAGCATTCTACTGTTCAGAAAATACATTGACAGAGTGCATGGTAGAGTATCACTGCCTAGAAGAGAGATTGACAGAGTGCATAGTAAAGTGCCATTGCTTGCGAAAGAAGTTATAAGCCTCACCTGTTGCATACACTCTCCGGATACCTCTTATCCCTTCTCGTATATTTTACTACTTCAATTTATACATAATATTTACGATTACTTTTCTACTCTTTAAGTTCACGTGAATAGACAGAGACTTTACCGGCAGCTATACGAATTAGTGTGTAAACCAGCTAGCGGTCTGCTAAACCTAAAACAATACATCTACCACTTAACTATATAATACTACTATTACCTCGACCAATCGAATCAACAACGTTACAACGTCTAAAGCACTAACAGTAAATCTATTGAAATTAAATTTATAATATTCCTAAAATCATACCCCGCATTATTTCTAAAATAATATATATTAATATCCAATTCAACCATTTATTAATATCTAACCGATATTTTTCCATATAAGTAATATATATATTCTGTTGTTACAATAGTATTATACTTGAATTTTGCAAATATTAAAATCGAATATAGTTTAGTCTTAACCGTTATAGCAAAAATTTATTGCATTATAATAACAATCACAATTGAAATAGGTCTGGATACCGAGAAAACAAATAATATTAAAAACATAGAATCAAAGAACGAATTCTTGTTTACATATATTTAAATCAAATTAAACTTCTTTTTATTCCATTCTGAAATGAAATTAGTAAATTTACATAACTCTTCAACAAAATTATATCCAAAAGTTGAGTTTTTACTGTCGCCGATAATAATGAAAATTACATTAACATTTTCGACTTAAACAGCATAAACCTACGTCAGGTAACTAACTAGACAATATTTATAACCCCCTTGAAAATATTCCGAAAGATAATAATGTAAATGATACCTCTTAATTTACCTGTACTGATTATTTTCCGTTATTATCTCTATTATCTAGCACCTCTAATTTTAAGCTTAAAAGTAACGAGTTGGTGGTTGGTACTGAATTTAAATTGAACAAACTTGTTAAAGTATCTGATTGCAATCGGCGCAGCTTTTGAAAGATAATATTTTAATTATATAAACCTTTATTATAATTCTATCACTATCCGGTTATAATATTTACGCGAAGCCTGATAACTCTTATCTATAAAGTTTTTCTAAATTTCAAAACTTGAATTAGTAAACAAATTCGCGTATGTTAAAATAATGAAAATATAACAAATACGACCAATATTATCATAAATCTGTCCCGAATATATAAGGAAATACAGAAACAAAAATAATTATACTTAACAATTTAAAGCCAACCTAAACAACCTATTGAAGCTAATAACATATAGAGTTTAACAACGAACGACATATATTAATATTATAATTACTCATGAAAAACCCTTCAAATTAAATCTAAACCTTATTTACACGGTAAAGCTCATTCAAACGGCTTTATTATACTCGAAAACCTTACATATATCGCATGTTTTCTCGTACCGCCCGACCTTATAATAATCAGTAATAGCTTGTTTAATAACTGAAGTATAATATACCCATATGTAAAAAAACCTACATTATCCCTCCCCAATTCAAATTTCATTCACTTTTAGTATAAATTATATCATTCACCTCATTACCATATAAATATAAACAGATTTATCCAAATGTAATTAGACGTGTCGTTTCCAAGCATTTTTACATACGGAAAAGCCAACATAAGTAATCGTTATATCGTTTTTAAATTGTTGAATTTTAGCAACGACTTCCGCGAAACCGAACGTGAAAAGCTGTAAAACAACCGGATCGAAGGTAGAAGTTAATTAAGAGGCTAAGAGAAAAATCAATATAATTATTTCAACGTAAAAAGGATACAGTTTATAAAGTTGTAAAGGTGAAATATATCGGTTTATATCGGCTTCAGATGGATAGGAATTTTATTTGTAAAGAAGAGGGATTATATACTAACAGCCTATTCTTCTAGGTAACGTTAAAATATAACGCAGAATCATTAATATTTGCCATTTATTCGTCTATTTTAAAGAATATCCCCTTAAAATATAAAGAGATACTTTTGGTAGGCCTTTGTCGTTGCAACGTAGTCGATTCGAATCACTATAGTCGAAGTAACTAGTGCTGCGTTGATATTGTTGATTGATGTGTATAAGTTCTAAATTTGGCAGACTGCTAGCCGGTCTACACACTAATTTGTATAGCCAAATGCTTTGACCTGTGCCTCACTTTGAAGTAGGTACCTACTACACTGCACTTGCAGTGCAGTCCCACAAGCTAGAGTCAATTTGCAGTACGTACAATCAACTTTACTGTAAGTAAAGTTGACTTGACTGTACTGCATTTGACTGCTATTCCAATACTGGCGGCTTTTTGTTTTGTGCCTGCACGCCAGCGTGGCTTGACATTAATTGGTATCAACCTCTGAAATCCCTCCTTAATTCATAAGCCAGACCCCTGTCAATTCCGATCAATCTATACTGAAAACAACCTTAATTATAGCTCCTTGTGCCTCTTTTGCTCCACCCTTCCGAAACCTTTGTTCCTCAAATCCCGTGCACAGATCTTTCGTTACAGACCTGCACAAAATTAAGTACGCTATCAATTGCGTACCTTTTACCAGTAGTTCAAACTATTACCATCGTTACCTTTATTGCTACTCTAGCAGTCTTTCAGTTTGCCAGGGCAGCCCTGTTTCTCTACATCACGTGCCGAGCGATCCATGTATCCCTCGATTCGTATAGTTAACGTATTGCTTTCTATAAACCTTTCCAGAATTCTGTTGGGTATAGCCTTGGTCATAACATTGGCAGAGTAATCTTTGCCGTTGATTTACCGGAATTCATCGATTTTCTAGGATTCGTATACCTCCCTTAACGCTATTACGTCTATTATCAGACGTCTTTTATTGGTTGTACCCAGCTTTAACAGGCATTCGTAAAGACTTCGAGAGTTTATATATATTACCATAGGTATCGGTGGTAGTTCCAGCTATTTGGCAATAATCTTTAATATACTATTAGTTACCATATCGATATTAAATCCTATTATTATGCCGTAAACATTGAAAGTTAGTATACTTCATATTACACGTTTGTATTTTACATATATTTAGTAAATAAGGTTGCCGATGATCTTTAATTGTCTTTTAAACTTATCCTCGTTGAAGAGTATTATTAGGAAATCGATTTACGATATAAGTCCAGTATTATTAGTAAATAACCCGTTAGTAAAGATTATTAACTTCGTCTTCATTAAATTTACAAAAACTATGTTAATTTCTCTTTTTACGTGGTTTATTTGCTACTAAATCCGCTTATTTAACTTGTCAAAGTTTTCGTCTTATAGATCTTATACTTATATCGCGATGAAAAAGTCGTACGATACCTCCGGTTAATATAGCGTAACAATATAGGCTGTATGAGCCTTTTACTTTAGGTATTTTTGTACTTTTGCCTTATTGGCCTTATCGATAATCTTTAGGCTCGTAGCCTACCCCTTTTGGCGTAGGCTAATGTAAGTATCGCTTTTAGCTTTAATATTATAAATACGGAGTACCGATTAGTTAAAATTAAGTTATATACCTTTTATTAACATCTTGATTGGCTTGTACTTTTAAAGGCCTACCTTTTCGATAACACGCTATTTTGTTATTATAAATCCAGTATCGCTAAAAAAAAAGGTATCGTTAATTTATATACATACGATGTTCAATTCTTTAGTCTTTATAATTAACAGAACCGGATTAAATATTAAAGTTTGTATACTAAGTTTATTTTAAAGTGTATTTAATAAGTTAGGAACTAATAAACGCCTGTTTCAGCTACTTCATATAAAGGTTTAATATAATGTATTACTGTATCGGCTGGAAACTTATCTTTTAATTATTTTAATAGTTTTAACAATATGATCCGCTAAAAATCTGTGGCATATTGCGTAAACATTTACATAATATCCCGGCCATTAAGTATAAACTAATATTTTACATCAACAGTCAAACTGATAGCAATAACGACGATCAAACATTAGCTAATCTTTTGGATCATAAGCGATTAACTAAGGATTTAATCTTTACCTTTATTACTGTATTCTTAAGCGATTAGCTGTAACTTATTATAAAGCAGATCCGTAGTTTTACCTTTGATTTCGTAAATTATCTTCGACTTAAAAATAATAACATCTTAGCCTTTAAATTACGTTAACGGTACAAATTATATAACCTTTCGTAACAGGATACCGTTAATTTCTATTTGTTAACTTTACTTAAAGAGTTTGCCTGGTATATTTATAATGTCTTCAACACGTAACTTAAAGGTGAATTCTCCATTAGAATTTTCTTTTTAAAATACCCACATTTTTATATATGCCTTGCCAGGCCTATAATCCCCATCGTTTCTCTCTTTCGTATATATCCTCCTTTTGGGTAGTCGTCTACACCAACGATGTTTTATTAGATTATTAATAATCGTCTCGGGATAGTTGTGTTTACTTATCCGCTCGGTTCGTAGGTTATTGACGTTAAGATCTTTATCAGATTTGGGAGGTTCAGAGGGTCTTTTATACGGCTTAACCTATGTAATTCGAAAGGTTACGAGGCTATTAGCACTTTTAACCATTACGTTTAAATTGTTAATACTTAAAATATTATATAGCCCATTTTATTTACCTAACTTACGTTACGTAAGTATTTTACTTTAAAGGGAAAGTAAAAGCACGTTTATTATTAAAGGTCTGTTTCTAGTATTAAGGGTATTTTTAAACTAGCAACGTGCCGATTCTTTTTTCAGTTTCTTTAGAGATTTTTTATATATTATAGTATGTTTTTAGGTGTTTAATAAGGGTAGCGACTTAGTCGTTATACATGGGTAAGACTTAAATACTAGTAAAGTTGGTATAAATTCGTTAGAGTTAATAGTATCATTAAGGCTTTTTACCACCATTTAAATTTGTGTCTTTTAATTTATAAAACTTCCGATTTTTATTATAACGATATTGTAGGCCTTTCGTAAAAAGGAGTATTCCTTTTAGACTTTACCAATACCCTAGTAAGTCTTAACAGAGACCTATTTATACTAAATCCTTATTAACTTTACATTCATTTAAAACTCCATTATAATAAAGTTGGTATGAGTATCGGAAACTAACATGTCTAATAAAACAAGGTACGTATTAATCTGCATAGTACGTAATACCTTCAATATTTTCTTCGCCATAGTGGTTTTAAGGAGCTTACCACTGTAAAAAGCCATGGTAAAGTCTATAACATATAATATTAACTTGCCGTTTAGGTAAAATACATTTATAAAAACTTTCGAATTAAAATTTTAGTCTTTCTTTAACGTAAACTTAAACTTTAAGGGAGTTCAAAAGTATATTTGGCAATAGTGACAAAAGCGTTTTACTATATTTAATGCTGGTAAGTCCACATTCTCGTAACTAATTGCCTTTAAAACCCTATAAAGCCTATCCGTTACCGGGTGGTTAAACCTACAATATAATTAACGAAGTTCTGCCTTCGTTAAGTTTAATACCACTGTCTTTAACCTTCAAAGGTAAAACTAGAGATACCCTTATTTAAAGTTAAGTGAAAACCTTTTGGTAACCTTAGTATATATTAGATTATTAGTTTAAACCTTAAAGTTAACGTTAAGGTTTTAAATATCTTTTAGGTAAAGGAAAAAAGGGGTAGAGGATTTTAAGATATATAAAAAAATAAGGTGAATAATAGTTTTTACCGTAGTCGATTTTAATAAAAATAGCTTTTTTAAGGCTAAAGCCAACTTTGGCTTTACTAACGTTCGCTTAATTAAGTTTCGTAACAGTATTGTTATCATTTTGTAATGCGACGTATTATGAATAGCCTTTTGTTAAGTACTTTGTTACCCTTGTATCTGGTATAATTCCCTAAAAAACTTGTTCCGCGTATCGGTTTCGAATAATAAAGAGGTATATAGGGTCAGGGTCTTTATCGTTATAGCGGCGATAGGGGTTTTTACCTGTAAGGTGGTACAAAAAGGCGTATTCAACTAGTTATTACATGGTTTTCAAGTTGGTGCCGGTACCAAAATTTTTGTATCAACCGATGGCTTTTATCTTATTTTCCTTTTATTTTTCTTTATTTCCTTTGAACTATGTAATTTACTTGATATATTTCCCATGAGAAGTAAAAGGGAATTAAGTATATTACATTATTTATTTTACTTTACGCTTAGTGGTAATATAACGTGTTAACCAGTAACTTCATTTTCCATAAATTTAATATCTTTTAGCGTCTGGTGTAAAATTGATTGGCCTGTTTAAAAACCTTAAAAAATAATAATAACCTTTTCTTTAGGTAGAGGTCCGGACCTTTCATTGACCATATTAACTGGGTTATCCATACCATCGATTAATGTAGTACAAATTGAAAGGGTCCTTTTCGTTATTAAACTCTGGAGTTTAAAGGTATATACCAGTCGAGCCGGAAACTCGAGTAGTTACGGTCGCCAACGAGGAACATAATTAGTTTAAAAACCTCTTACAGGTGGTATTGAGGCATTATAAGGCGTATTCGAACTTTTTATAGCCCATAACTACTTGCTGAACCTATTAGCATAAGGTACTTTCGCCAGCTCCCACAATTTACATTATTTATAAGCAAAGCATTAACCTATTAAGTATTCAATTTAAAAGTTTTGTTTTATTTTTCGACTTTTTCTTATAATTTAATATGTAAAACCACTTAATGATATTTCAGTTTATGTGGTATTAGGTAAGGTTGATATCGTGTTCGAAGTGTCCCTTTATGCCATCGTAAATTTCGCGAAAAGAAAAGTAATTCGTCAGGTACCGGAGGTAATAATCCCCGGCTTAGCCAGTAAGGATACTGGGAAATAACAAGTGAAAACCTGGCAGCTTAACTCTTATTTAGTAGCAGATGTTGAAAAATAGGTGTAATTTGACGTCAATGAGGTTGTACGGCTTACCGTTATACTTTTCTTTTCCTCCTTAGATCTTAACGAAGGTGTTAATTGCCGTATAGTCCATATATTTTATAGGAACGCGTCAAGAGGGAAGTGTAATGTATTAATCGTATAGATTTTTTATATTTTTTTGGCTGGAGGAAAGATTAAGGTTGCTGTTGGTGTTAGTAGGCAGAATAATTACCTTAAGCTGAATTTGGAGGGAAAAAGTCAATAGTCGTACCTATAGTAGGCTCGCGTGTAAAGCCAGTCTTTCTTTGATTTGTCTGCTAAAACTAAACGTATTAAGGAGTTTGAGGGAAGTGGGCTTAGGGGTTTTAGGAAGTTTGACGATTTGACTTAATAAATTAATGGACTTAGGATCTTAAAGAGTATAAATCTATCGATTTTTCGCGTCCGTTTATTTAGGCTTGGGCAGGTCCTTGCGAACGTGTTTGGGGGCGTTAAAGATTATTACTGTTATTAATTCCCTTTCTCTTATTTTCTTAAGTTTATTATAGGTTTTTATCTGTAACGTACTCGTAAAGTACGCTAGCAAGGTTGCCGTTTTTTCCGACCTTTAAGGGTAATGAAATCCTTCGTTTGCGTAGGTTAGCCTTTAGCTTTAGCTTTACTTACTTTTTGGTTTTTTTCCATATAGTAAGAGTTTAGTCCCTAAAGAACTCGATGTAGTCGAAGAGGGCTTTAACGCTCATGTTTTAATCGTTATTTTCGATGTCGAAGATAAAGTGGCCGACGTAATTGGTAAGGTGTTCGGGGGTAAAGTCTTCGTCGACTTCTTTAATATAGAGGTTGCTATTGAAATGCTTAACGAAAGTGGTCCCGAGGGCTTTAATTACCTCTTTTTTGACAGGGTCGTCGATAGCAGCAAATCTCATGTGCTTTGATGCCATCGTGATGAAAATTAAGAGGTGTAGTATAAAGCTTGGTGGTTAACTTAGCGATCTGGAAGCGTTTGTACTTAGTAATTTTGGGATATGTGGACATAGAGATTTAATGTGGATTCGTATAATTTGGCTTTCTTGGCGCTACTTAGTGATTTCGTTTAAAGAAGCGAACTTGAAGATTAAAATAGTGTAGGGAGTGAAAAAGATTAAAGTAGGGAAAATGTTTGGTATATAGGTAAGGGGATGTCATTATTGGTAGTAGAGGTTATTAGATGTGGAGACTTAGTTGTTTTTCTTATAGTAGTAGTACCCGCAGTAGTACTGACTTAACCGTTTGCTAACTTGCCGGTTTGGTGATCTTTAAAACTTTTAGACGGTTAATTTTAACGCCTTTAAAAAGGATTAATAAAAATTTCTTGGTGTTTTTGATAATGGCAATACTGTTGCTACTTTTAAGTACCTTTGAACAGTAGACGTATTTGAAAGTCCTCCTTTTAGCTACCTGTAAACAGCAGATATAGTCTTAGAGCCTTTCGCAAAAATCTTCCCTCTACTTTACGCAATTGCAAAGCGTAAACGGAAAGTAGCTTCTTCTTCTACTTAGCTAATCTGTGCTTAACCTAATAAGCACTGATCAGTGTTGGTTGGCTTTTATCGTTTTAACGTAGTCGATTCGAATCGCTGTGGTCGAAGTAACTGGTGCTGCGTTGATATTGTTGATTTATGTGTGTAAGTTCTAAGTTTGGCAAACCGCTAGCCGGTCTACACACTAATTTGTATAGACAAATTCTTTGACCTGTGCTCTACTTTGAAGTGGGCACCTACTGCACTGCATTTGCAGTACAGTCCCACAAGCTGCAGTCAATTTGCAGTACGTACAATAAATTTTACTGCAAGTAAAGTTGACTTAACTGTACTGCTTTTGACTGCTATTCCAACAGATACTTTAATTATATATTGTAGTTTAACTTATGAATATAAGCTTAGTAAGTATTAAATAGGATTGATAATAAAAGCGTTAAAGATAATTAGAAGGTTGTATAGTGGTTTTTCATGTGAGACTTATATGTATGGCTTGTTACATTCCCTTTCATGTAACATCTGCGAACTGCACCCGGACTGCACCCGGCTTGGGTACTATCCCTTCCATGTAATACATGCGAACCACACCCGGTACGGGTGCTGTATGTGTACCTTTTGTTACGCGCATAGCCATGTGACCTATAGACTCAATAGCTAATAGCTTAGGTCCATAACAAAAATGCGGAAAAATTTATGAGAATATTAGAAATTATAAACAATATAACCAAACTGTTGGCTACCATCCGAATCGAAAATATACCACCCTATACAATTAATTAAAAAAAATTGGTAAAACTTTTGTCGGCATCTTTCTACCAAAAGTCTTTGTTGTAATATTTAACAAAAAGGGGTCTGAATGCCTTAGTATCCTTTATTTATTCTTAATTGTCCGCTATTTTAACGTTTTAGTTAGTAGGTTAATATTCATTCAGGTAATTCTGGAAACGTAACAATTGGGGAACGATATAAAGTAGCTATTTGTTACGACTTAACGATCTTTCCTATAAAAAAACGTGTTCATTTACTTGTAATTGAACGATTTTAATGTTTTTTGCTTGGAGTAAAAATCTTGACGTATTTGCTTTTATATTTGATCAAAATTTTATGGTAAAAAAGGAAATTAGTAAAAGAGATAAGGTTATAAGTTATTTACCAGTAAATTTATCAGTTATTGTTACTACAGTTCTATAATTAGGGGTTTGTAATTTGCAATTGACAGTTATGATAATAGTAACAACTTATCTGTTTGCCAACTTTAAAGGTTTTAAAAAATCGATAATCGCTTTTTAACGATGAATATTAAGATTTTTGACGGTTAATCTCAACGCTTTCTTCAAGAAAGTTTAAAATAAAGATTTATTAAGACTGCTGATAATGATACTATCACCACTTACAAACTTCCGTAAATATTAATACAATTCAAAAATCTTCCACATTTACTACCATAACAACTAAGGCAGTTAATAGGAGTTTTTCGCAAAATTATTTCCTATACCTTATAAATATATGAAGCGGAACCACAATATAGTTTTTTTGTTTTAATTAACTAATTTATACTCAGTTTCTTAAATATTAATTAAGATGGATAGCTTTTTGAACGCTACAACATTATCGATTCGAATTGTGATCGAAGTAATAGTAGTATTACAAAGATTATGTGATGATTTTTTTAAGTTTAAAAAACCGTTAACCGGATTACACACTACTTTATATAGTCAATTGTTAAGCTCATACCTCATATTGAATTAAGCACTCTACCGCAATTAACTTGCAGTCAGTACAATCAACTTTGACTATACTGCACTTAAATGCTATCTCAATACGTATCATATAATCAAGTATTTTAAATATTCAAAGTTTATAAATATCCATTTTTATTGTATAATTGATTTGAAGTATAGTTATTTCTAGGCTAATTGAATTGTTTATCTGTATTAGAAATTGTTTTACTGAAAAATACTGGGTGTGTTTACTCCAAAGGTGTAATGAAAACATTGGTTTCTAACAATTATTTAATATATGAGACTACTATATTCAAATGGATAGGTTTTAAATTGTCAACGTTAGTAATGATAAATGGTGTAGTAAAGAAAGAAAACATTATAGGTTGTACTTAATTGTGGTTGCAAAACTAGTTCAAAGCGTTTATATAGTAAATACGCTTTAACCAATTCGCTGCTTATCTTTTTTTCTTCATTAATTTAAAGACAGCATTTTAACCCTATATTATTATACATTCTATTTGAAATGAACCCTTTACAAAGTAAAGCAATTTCATAGTATGATCATATTCGTCAACAAGCATTATGTACCTCGATTTATTTACAATATCCGCAAAATAAATACGGTATCACGGTACAAGGGATACCTAATGTGTAATTTGTATGGGGCGGCTGTAAGCCTGCGCTGCAGGATGCACTGGTCTCCCCTATCCTACACATTATGCCGACGTCTGTGTTCCAATTAGGTAATCCAAGCTCCGGTTTCATTTAATGGCTACTTGTAGAGTACCTAGGTACTAATCAAACTGCGCCAGTTCGCAAACCCAACATTCGGAAACCTCGCCACACACACATTCCACCGTCCACTGCCCAGCATGGGAAACGACGGCGGCTCGATCCCCAAGCGCCGCGAGCTCGTCAAAGACGCCGCGCGCACGCCGACCGTCAGCCAGCTCAAAGCGACCGCCTTCGAGTCCCTCAGCCACGCATGGCAACACGACCCGCTCTCCGCCGAGCCGCTCGACTTGGAAAACGCCGCGGCGGACTGGCGCGGGCGACTCTACAACTACGAGTCCGTGCTGAGGGGGCTCATGCCGTCCGAGGGGGAGGCGGAGGCCCACGCGAACGGCAACGACATGTCCTTCGCGGCGACAGGCATCAAGAGCCTGCGGGATATCGTGCGGCTCAGGTTTAAGCGGTACCAACCTGCCGGCTCCCAGGAGAAGGAGATCTGGGCGTGCCCGGTTAGTCTGAAGGAGCTGGGCCCGGCCACCAAGACGGCGTACATTGTGCCGTGCGGGCATGTCTTTGCCGAGGTGGCCATCAGGGAAATCACAGATCAGGAGCACAACTGCCCCGAGTGCAGTGAGCCGTTCGAGGCGCAGGACCTCATACCCATACTGCCCACTGAGGAGGCCGAGGTGCAGAAGCTGACACGGCGGATGGAGGATTTGCGCGCTAGGGGACTGACGCACACGAAGAAACAAGACAAGAGTGCGAACAAGAGTGCGAAGAAGAAAAAACGGAAGGCGGAGGACAAGGACACCGCTGGCACGGAGAGGTAAGAAGGGTGATGAGGTGGATGCTGGAGGTGAGCGCCAGGCAGCCAAGATCAGCAAGACAGATGCACCCAGCATCAACAATGCCATGACAGCCTCACTTACGGCCAGGATGATGGCCGAGCAGGAAGAGAGAAACAAGAGGCGAAAATTGGCCTCGGCCAATGGCTAAATGGCTAATCAGTCGAAACAATTTCGATTCCCATGTAATTGCAATGCTTTCTCTTCTCTATGTTCACGGTTTCCCTCTGAGCCCCCCTCTATGAGCCCGGTAATGCGACACACTTCTGTTCCTTCCTCCCGCCGCACCCAAGTCGCTCCTTGCAAATGCATCCATTGGCGGCCCCGCCGTCTGATATTGACCCTATAATTCATCCTTGCTGCGGACGCCAGGCTCGTGGACATCCTCGCAGGCGGCCGGCGTGCCCACCTCCAACTTGTACACACACTTCTCTGACTCGCTGACCCGCCAGACCTCGTCTTGGTCGGCACAGCCCAGCCACACGTCCGTCCGCCGCTGAGGCCCGTTCCAGCAGCTTTGGCCATTGTCGTAGCGCATCACCATGCGCGGACCCTTGCCTAGGCTCTTGCCATCCAGGCGCTCCTCGTCATCTGCCACCTCGGTGTCGATGCGTACGAAATGGCCCATGATGGTATTTCCATGGCCTTTCTTGGATTTTTGACTGGTCTGGCCGAGCCAGCAAAGTTCGTACTCGTATTCGCCACTGTCGGTGGAGATGCACTTGTCTTTGAGGACGCGGAAGACGTCGTCGACACCGTAGTCCTTGTCCAAATCATCCTTCTGCTCGCCAAGCGTCTTCTCCTTATTGCCAAGATCATCCGCGACGGCCTGGAGGGCTTCCCGAGCGGCCGTGACAAGACGAGACTCACTAGTGCTGGTCGAGGGGTTGTCCGCCAGAATGCCATTCTCGATTAGCCAGACTTGCAGGAGAGTTAACCTTGTGTGGACGAAGGTTCGCAGGAACTCGGGCAGGTAGGCCTCGATACTGTAGACTGCAGGGTGTCAGCATTCCCAAATAGCGCAGGTATGCATGATTGTTCGTGGCGGTGCTTACAGATATCGGTTTCGGAGCCGTCCTCATCGTCAAACTCCTTCCAGTTGATGCCCGAGGTCTCACTATCCTCCTTGACGATTTCGTTGATGTCGTCCTCGATCAGCTCCGAGGGCTGTGCATCGGCGATCTTGGCAGCGTAGTCCTCCCAGCCCTTGACGGCGGCCTTGACACCCTCGTCGTTGAAGTTGGGGTTGTATTCCTCCTTAAACTTGCTGAGGATCTCTTCCAGCTCGTTGACACGGCTCTGGAGCTCGCCACGCTGGGCGAGCACCTTGTCCAAGGTCTCACGGAGCTCTGCAACCCTCTTCTTGGCCAGGCCCACCAGGACACCGAGCTTGCCACCCTGACCATCCGTCTTGACGACCTTGCCTCGCTCGGCCTTCTCAACCTCATTGTATTTCTTCTCCAGCTCATTCTTCCTGGCCTGCAAGCCCTTGATCTCGTCCTCGAGGGTGACAATCTTAGCTTCCACCCTCCGTCGGAGTTCTTTAGCCTCTTTTGCCATTGTTCGACGGCGTTTAGCGGCCTTTTCTTTGGCGGCCTTGCGCGTCTCCTCGAGCTTCCTGTGCTGCTTGCCGATGGTATCGCAGCGGTTCTCACACTTGATGCCGCCAACGTGGGCAAATTCTTCGGTGCCGTCGCAGCATATATCATAGTCGCACACGCCATCGTTAACAAAGATGAATGGCACATAGGCACCGATATGGCCAGTGTTTTGACACCAGAAGCCCGGCAGGACATTGGTTGTGTTGGTGGAGCCAGTCAGAGAGGCCTGGAGAGGTTGTGGAGGGGAGACATGGTCGAGGTAAGAGCAGGCTGCAGTTCCAGGTTCATCTGAGCCATCAGGGCAGTCACAGCTGTTGTCATTGATCTGGGAAGACTCGATGGATATCGAGGGGTGGCCAATGCATGTGAAGGACGTGTCTTGGGTAAAGAACTTGGCAACTATGGAAGCATTGTCAGCTTTGCTTCCACATCATTCAGTAAACCTGGGTGCTACGAAGCTGAAAAGTAGACACCGTCAGCCAGTCTGCGAAGCACCAGTCCACTCACATTCAGGGCCAACACCTCTAGGCAGAGGCAGATCGGAGCCTGCAGCAGCTCCAGCTACCAGGGTGCTGGCACTGAAGAGTGCTGACCATCCTGTTTGCCTCATCTTGAGAAACTAATGTCCCTCCACAGAAACAGGTTATAGAAGAAGGGATGGCCAGCTGTATTGAGCAGAATAGTGGTCATGAATTCTGACGGTAAAGGTAAAGGAACAACGTAGGTGTCTGGAAAGGTCAATTGCCAGCATGGTGTTGACTTAACGAAAGCATGATGCTAGCACATGTCAGGGACAGGGATCCATAGGGCAGGCCTAAGCTATTTGTTGTATTTTCCATGATTGAAGAGCAACATTGGCCAAACACATTGTTTAAAAGAATAATAATGGGTACATGAAAAAAAAAACAATAAAACAAATGTCTATAAGATATATTGAAACCAACATTAGAGGATTATAATAACAAAATCGCAATATGAAAACCAAATAAATTTAAAATATATGACAAGTGAAAGCTTTAAATCCAGTTTATCAATGGTAAAATCATTCCAATGTGGCAAAATAATATTACCTTGCAACAAAAAACAAGGCTACTTGTATTACCATACTAATTTCATTTTGCCTTAATTCACAACTAGTATTTATTTCATTCTGTTCTTTTTGCCATATTGTTTGACTTGATATGATGTCAATGTGTTGCCACCTGGTCTAAAACACTGCTTCAAAGTGGTCCGTGCCCCCCTTCTTTTCATAAGCTCCATTTGCCCAATATCAACGGTCGAGTTCCTGCCGAGTTGATCGCCATATACAACACATACACATACGCTATGGCGCCTCCAACCTCGCCGGGCCTCGAGGAGCTCAAGTTCCTCGTCAGCAAGGCAGTGGTACTCGTCTCCGATATCGAACTCTCATTCAAGGACGTCGTCGACTCAAACGGTGATTCTGTCCCTTTTGCAGACAAATGGACTGCCAAAGTTTCCGTGGACGAGCGGAAGCAGTTGGATAGTCTGGCCCTCGCCCGGGACGCCACCACGCTCATCAAGGCTCATGCCACCAAAATCTCCCTCTTCATCATCAACGAGCCCTACACCCCAACGGCCATTTCTGCTATACTCAAAGAGCTTGTCGATATTGTCATCCCAGCTATTGCCACCGCGGTGCAGCAGTGCCATGCTAAGCTCTACACCAAACTCGTCCGTCGGGATCTGGCGTGGAGGTGTGGAAGGGTTTTGAAGCAGCTGAGGGAGCTGATCGAAAAGATTCCCCTGGACAGCAAGGTTCTCTCACAGTCAAGCGGCAGAGCGGAGAAGGGCAGTATCGTCAATGCCAGCCTCCTTTGGGGCGTGTGTGACGATGTCATCAATTTTGCCAACCTAGGCACAGCAGGTCACCTGGCCCAGAGGGCCGAGCAGTTCAGGGACACGCTGAAAGATGTCCTTGAAGAGCTGAAGGAGTGGGCCGAGGAGCAGAATGGAGTGGGTGATGAAGACGACGAGGAGGCGGACGACGATGCCCAAGGCCAGGACCAGGCTCAGGTCGGAGATGTTGCCGACGACATGCACAACACCCACATCAGCACCCAGGCCATGCTCGACGACTACATGAACTCCTCCAGCAACATCCCCCGTGATGACCCTGACAAGATCAGAGAACGCCTCGACTCAACATTGCGCAGACTACGTCTCACCGTGCTACTGTATGAGGCTCTCCACAAGCGAAGGCTCAAGACCCTTCCACAGCTGCCCCTGGCTTTTGCAGACACCGAGTCGGTGGCTGTCTCGCGGTTGGATGAGGTACTGCCTCTTCTTGGCAAGATAGCGGACCATTTCAACAGCTTGGCTGTAGCCTTTTACGATCTGGACTCAGATGAGATCACCAGACTCATGGACCACTGCTTCTTCGATGCTTTCACGGTCTCTGAGCTGTTGGCAAAACCGTGGCATGGACAGAAGGATGAGTTCACCGACTGGGTGGCCAGGTTTCAAAGCGAAATCAAGAAGAATTGAAATCGTCGTGGATACCAAGTAGTCACCTGCGCGAGCTGGGATCTCGGCCGTGGCGCAGTGCGAAGCCCGGCACAGGAAGGGAAAACCACCGACCACCGCAACAACTTCCATGGGTCATGAGGTGACTGTCTTGTAGGATTTGGACATGTCTGTCCATGTGCGAACGCGTACTAACTACAGCCCCACTATTTCACAAAAAGCTTGCCAAGCATGGTAGCAAGTCCATTATCGGTTCAGCCGCCCCGGAATAAGCCGCGCCGTCATGGATCTTCTTGTACTACACGGGCCCCCTCACGTTCGATATAAAAGTATTACTTATTCTTCTACAGGATGACGCCTTGCCCCTTTGCAACTCCTCTTCCTTACTCAACAGGCAAGGACTCGCACGGCTCCGATCTGCTCAGAACCCTTGGACAGAATGTCCAAGCCCTCATCCTTCGTGGCCGTTGCAGGCGCGGCTGGCCAACTAGGCAAACTCATTGCCACCAACCTCCGCGGCCGTAACGTCTCGGTCAAGGCCCTCGTGCGGCCCAACACCGTGGCCTCCCGCACCGCCGACCTGCGCAGCGCGGGCGTCATCATCGCCCACACCGACCTGAGCGACGTCGCCGCGCTGGCCAAGGAGCTCGCAGGCGCCACGACCGTCGTGTCCGCCCTCAACGGGCTTTCCGACGTCATACTCGGCACGCAGAAGGCCCTCCTCGACGCCGCCGTTGCCGCCCACGTGCCCCGCTTTATCCCGTCGGACTTCTCGCTCGACTTCACCAAGTGCCCGCCCGGCTCGAACCGCAACCTCGACATGCGCCGCGAGTTCCACGCCATGCTCGACGCGAGCGGCATCGCCTGGACGTCGATCCTCAACGGCGCGTTCATGGACATGCTAGCGGGGCCCATGCCGCTCGTTAACGACCGGTTCCGGCGCGTGCTGTACTGGAGCAGCCAGGACCAGCCGCTCGACTTCACCACCTATGCCGACACCGCGGCGTTCACGGCCGCGGCCGCGGCGGACGCGAAGCCGACGCCTAGGTTCCTGCGCATCGCGGGGCAGACGGTCACGCCGGTGGAGCTGGCGGCCATCGCGTCGCGGGTCAGGGGCGGGACCTATTCGCCGTTCTGGGTTGGCAGCGCGGGCTTCTTGGGGGCCGCGGCGAAATGGATGAGGCGCGTCGGCGTAGGGGGGAAGGAGACTGATGTGTTTCCTGCGTGGCAGGGCATGCAGTATACCGCCAATATTTTTTCTGGGGATGGGCATTTGGACCCATTGGACAACGGCCGGTATCCGGACGTGAAATGGACGCAGATTGAGGAGGTTCTGGCACAGGGGAAGCCATAAGAAAGCGGAAGGTTAGCGAAAAACGTTTCGACGGAGTTTTCCTACATTTTGCAAGAATCTTCGCCGAAATTCGTTTATATATGCGAAATGTTTCCTGAAAATATTTATCATATTGATTTACGTATTTCATAATATTCGTTTATTATCTTTATGTAATGATCACTCTAAATACCCGTGAGTATATAGAAGGTGTCAGGGGGTTTGTGTTAGCAGTAAGGTAGCAGAGGTAACAAAGGTGCAATATCAAGAAGATGTTTGTTCGTGCTGTAGAATGATCACTAGCCGTTAGGCTATTCAGGTGTGTAGACTGAATACTTAGATTGACAACTGAAGAGCTATGAAGGAAATACTATCTATGTGGTGATGACTGTGTCCTTATATATCCGTGCCTTCATACCGTCTTCAGTACTGGACCACTGAAGTCGATGTCGCTTCCTTCGGTCCCAACGTTGTCGACTGGACCGCGAGCGGTCCTGTCGGTCCAAACCCTAACCCTGGATGCTTACATAAGAGATATCCCTGGCTTAATGTGTTGGACATCAGGCTTCTGATAGCGCAGCAGACCGCTGACCTATTCCATGACCTGCAGTTGGTCCTTGGGTTGTAACACTTTATTTCATTTTAGGTTCTGTTTCACTCGTTTCAAAGCGATGTTACTTAAATTATGAAATATTATCATTTGTTTTAATGTACTAATAAAACAATGTAAAATATTTTTGTGTTTGTTTTAACTAGCAAATCAATGTTTTTATTTAAATGATATTAACTATTATTTTAGCACGTTAATTACAATAAGGTTAAGTTACCTATACTAACTGTAAGTTAACTGTATTGATTGTCAATTGAGTACAAAGAGTACCCAATTCAGACTAGAGTACGGGCTAAGCAAGTGGATATACAAAGTAGTATATAGATTGGCTAGCAGTCTTACTATTTTTTTAAAAAAAAATCCACCACTCGACTATATAATACTACTATTACTTCGACTATGATTCGAATAAATAACGTTATAACGTATAAAATACTATTAATAATAATTAGTATTTATTATGTTAAGTATAAATAAGTTAGGTATAAAAAATACTTTCTGGTTACGCTCTATGAAATACCGAGATAAAGGAAAGATTCTTGCGAAAGGCATTTACTAACTGCGCCTTTTTTTTATGGTAATATAGAAGTGCCAATGGTATCTCTATCAGCAGAATACTAAGAAATTCCCACTAAACCCCTCTTAAAAAAACGTTAAGATTAACCGTCAAAGGTTTCAAATCGTAAAAAAAAAAGAAAACGATGGCTAAGTTGCCAAGATTTCTATAGTTGGCAAATGGCTAAGTCACTATTATAACCGTAAAATCGCCAGGTTCAAAACTCCCTATAATAAAAAACACTTACTTTAATAACAAACAACCTTTAACTTTAACACCAATCCACCCTCCTATATCAATATTTTCCCTTCCCTTACATTATAATATAATTATTCAGATACTTTAGCGAACACGTTAATATTATTAGGCTGAAATTAAGTACCTTAATCACTAAGTTATGCTGAACAAACTATATCACGCGATTCCAACCCCAAATCGCTAAACCCCAACATCTAAAACTATCAAATACTATTTCAACCAAATTAACATTAACATATCGGTTAAAAATTTCAGATAACAAAAAGTCAAAAACATATAAATCCAATTAAAGGCTACAACCCTATTTTCTTCAAATATTTCAATGAGCATCTTTTAGAGCAGATATATTAAAAAAAAAAAAAAACTATTTCACAAATTATATTTATTCTTCCATTTGCAACCAGAAAGCCGGAGAAAAATTTAGTTGTAATAATTTTTTTTTTCAAAACTTACGTAATTTTTTCAACAATTAAACTATTAATATATGGAAGATAGTTTAAAGGAGCGTTAAATTGAAGTTGAAAATAAAAGTTTTGTTTAAATTGCAGTCAAATGAATTTGTGTGACTGATTGCAAGTTCAGTGCAGTAGGTACCCATTTCAAAGTGAGGCACAAGCTAAATTATTTAGCTATACAAATTAGTGTGTAGACTGGTTAGCGGTTTTCCAAACTTAGAACTTACAATATTTACCACTTAATCAATTCTAATGTAATGATCACACTAAATACCCGTGAGTATATAGAAGGTGTCAGAGGGTTTATGTTATCAAGAAGGTAGCAGAGGTACTGAGTGAACAATATCGCAACCGTACAAGTAATGATCAAAAGCCGTGAGGCTATTCAGAATATACTGAGACTGAATACTTAGATTGACAACTGAAGAGCTATGAAGGAAATGCTATCTATGTGGTGATGACCGTGTCCTTATATATCCGTGCCTTCATACCGTTTTCAGTACTGGATCACTTGGATCAGTGCTGGTTCCACTGCACATGGTTGGTTTAGTCATTTCCGCTAAGAAAGGAAAGGTGTTCCCGCTAACAAAGGAAAGGTGTTCCCCGCCTGATGTGTTGGACTTCGGGCTCAGCTGCACACTGGCTTGCTTCCTGACCCGCTATCATGCTTGGGTCGTGACATCTAATACAGCACCAGTTACTTGTTATGACCCAAGCACGTTGGCGGGTCAGGAAACAGGCCAGCATGTAGCTGAGCTACCGAGAGCCTGAAGTCCAACACATCAGGCGGGGAATATCTCTCGGTGAGCCTCAGTGAGCACTGGTGAGCCTCAGTACTGAAGATGGTATGAAGGCCATAGGATATAAGGACACGGCCATCACCACATAGATAGTATTTCCTTCATAGCTCTTCAGTTGTCAATCTAAGTATTCAGTCTCAGTATATTCTGAATAGCATCACGGCTTTTTATCATTACTTGCACGGTTACGATATTGTTCACTCAGCACCTCTGCTACCTTCTTGATAGCATGAACCCTCTGACACCTTCTATATACTCACGGGTATTTAGTGTGATCATTAAATTACTTCGACCACAGTGATTCGAATTGACTACGTTGCAACGATAAAGGCTTCCCAATACTGATCAGTACTTATTAAGTTAAGGAAAAATAAGCTAGGTAAAAGAATAAGTTACTTTTCAGTTGTTACTCTTTGTTTAGGCGAGGTAGAGTGAAGGTTTTTATAAAGAACCCCTATACTATTGTGTCGTTTTCGCGAAAATTTAAAAGCAAGCGTTGGTATAGCCATTGAAAACACAAAAAACATTTACTAGATCAGTATTAAAGAAAAAGCGTCGATATTAATCACCTGAAAGTCTTAAAGTCATTAAGTTGGCAAATGGCTAAGTTAATACCATTACGGCTACTATGATTACGGGTGTGTTATTACTAAAAAATTTAAATTGTAATAACAACTAAGTCTCACGACCTTAAACAAATAACAATTTTGATAGCAAACTCACAACCTACCCTTTTACACTACTCTTTTCCCTCTTGTATCTTTTAATATTCGTTATAATAGCTTTAAGGGGCACTGAAATTAATGTCATTACTAACCCTATCAGAAAGAAAATAATTAAAGCTTTTGGTGGTATCTTCGAAAAGAGTTATAATGAAAACCTTTAGTAAACGAAAGCTAACAAAAACTCTCCAACTAAATACTTTACCAACGTAATCGGCCGTTTTGTTATCAACTTAAACCTTACCGTAACTAATTGAGGATCCATCACATTCAACGATTTTTTTAAATGGTTTGTTGACTGAACCTTAAAGATGTGGGAAAAAAACAGAAAACCAAGTTAAAATAAAAATAAAGATTAATTTATACAGCCAATGAGTTAAACTTTCTACGAAGAAAGTAAAAGAAGGCAATTTGGCAACCGTGTTTTACAAAGACGCTACAAATGAAGACCTTTAATAAATTAAGATTAAAGGTAATAGTATCGTTAGTCATAATGTTTCTTAACGTCCCTTTATACATTTGCAACGCTCTTTCCAAGTATAGATAAACCATCCAAACTATTTTACGTAATTATTTCGGTATTCCAGTATGATTAGCCGTATAAAAGTATGAACCTTAATCTGATATCCCTTAAATCCACTAATTAATTGAGTATAAACCTCTACATACCCCTTAATACTAAGACGAGTATTACCAAGTCCCCTGCAACAGAAATCCTTAAGTCTCTTTCCTTCACACTCCTCAGCACGTTCAGTTTCAGAAAATAAATTAAGAAAAGAACGGCTTTACGCGCGAGCCGATTATGGGTACAATTACTGGCTTTTTCCTTTTAAACTCAATTAAAGGTAACTATCTGGATTCCTAATACCAGCACCTTCTTTAGTTGAGGGATCTAAAGGGTTCCTACGATTAGTAAATTATGTTTCCCCCTCGACAAGTTCCTATAGTAGATACGAATTATGTGGTAATTACTATATTTGTTAAGATTTAGACAGTAAATGATAAATATAACGGTAAGTCACACAAACTCTTTTACGTTAAATTACATTCGTTTTTCAATATCTGCCACCAAATAATAGTTGAACTTTCAGGCTTTTACTCGTTATTTCCCAATATTCTTACCAGCCAAGCCGAAAATAACTACCTGCGATACTTAACAAATTACTACTTTTTCTACAAAAGCTACAATAGCTTCAAGGACTACTTTAATTACTATATTAATTTTATCCAGTATCAAATTTATTGGAACATTACTAAGTAATCATATATGTTAAATAACAAAAAAAAGATGGAAAGTAAAATAGACCTTTTTAATTTGATATTTAATATCCTAAAATGTTACCAATAAGTAATACGAAACGTGGGAGCTAGTAAAAGTATACTTCGACAATAGGTCCGCTACGCTATTAAAGGCTATAAAAAGTCTGAATACGTCTCACAATGCTGTAATGCTACTTATAAAGAATTTTTAAATTAGTTGCATTTTTTACTAATGACTGTAATAGCTTGGGTCTTAAGCTCGATTGGTATATACCTCCAAGTTTTTAAGTCTACCGACGACGAAGAAAACCCCCCTTATACGTATTACATTAACTGCAAGTGCGGAAATCCTAATTAGTACGGTTGAAAAAAACAGAACTAGGGATGTAACCGATAGGCTATGTAAAGAGGAAGATTTTTAGGCACGTCAGGCAAGTTTACTTTAGAAGATAAAAGATATTATATCTGTGGTATATAGGGTTATTAATTAATACTTTATATGGTTACCGAGTATAAATACAAACGGTTAAGGTATTATATACAATTTCCTATTATATCTACTTGATATTACGTGAAAAACGTTGAAAACCATAAAGACAAAAAGGTTAAAGAGTGTAATGATCACACTAAATACCCGTGAGTATATAGAAGGTGTCAGAGGGTTTATGTTAGCAGTAAGGTAGCAGAGGTAACAAAAGGTGCAATATCAAGACTGTGTTCGTGCGAGTGATGATCAGAAGCCGTGAGGCTATTCAGGGTAGACTGAATACTTAGATTGACAACTGAAGAGCTATGAAGGAAATACTATCTATCTTGGTAATGAAAGTGTCCTTATATATCCGCGCCTTCATACGTCTTCAGTGTAGGCTCGACTGGCTCGATACCGAGTCCATCGAGTCTCACACCATGCTGACCCTAACCCTTGTGTACGGTGTGTCTGTTGTGGATCCCTGGTGCCTGCCGAGAGGCTGTGTCCAACCGATTTCCTTTGTTATCTGCTGCGGGGCCGCCGCTGGTGCGCCCTGCAGATGTTGGGTCATAACAAAGAGTAGGAAAATAAGCCAAGCGCTATCGAATGATACAAAAATACCGGTACCAATCCAGAAGTAACGTAATAATTCGCCGA
The DNA here is from genome assembly GCA_038502455.1 of Anisogramma anomala. NCBI lineage: Eukaryota > Fungi > Ascomycota > Sordariomycetes > Diaporthales > Gnomoniaceae > Anisogramma > Anisogramma anomala. The sequence goes on from JASMMZ010000001.1 coordinate 15,483,216, forward strand.
CCACGATTTCTATACCGCCTAACAAGTTAAGACCTCCATTGCCAATATAAAAATAAAAATCATGGTTTTACATGGCTATTTACCATTGAAATCCGTTATGCGAAGCAGATTTTTTAAGGTGTTATACCAGATAATAAGACAATACGATATTTAATAGAGGGTTATTAGTAATACATTATAGTATGAAGAGATATAAATACAGCGACGAAACTTGATTACATAAATACCAGTAAAGCTAAAGTCGACTTTGACTTTGGAAAAAAAAACTCTTTTTACTAGGATTGACAACTATTACTATTATCGTTAGTCCTATTATTTTCCATATCTTGAAATCTCCTACCCTTTTTCTTATTTGCTTTAAAGATATAAAAAAACTTCAGAGTTAACATTGTTGTTTAGACTAATAAACTGGTTGTTGGAATAGTACTACATAAAATGCAGTAAGTCAACTTTACTTATAGTAAAGTTAACTGTACTGCAAGTTGAGTGTATTGCTTGTGGACTTACCGCATTGGATGTAAGTTGAGTTCAGTATGCTATACTTTACTTTAGAGAACGGGCCAAGCAATTGGCCATACAAATTACAGTATAGACTGGCTAGCGGTCTGCCAAAACCTAAAATAAGATATCCACCACTTGACCAATGCAATACTACTATTACTTCGACCAATCGAATCGACAACGTTATAACGATATAAGTTTCTACCAACACTGATTAGTTTTCATTAGGTTAAGCACAGATTAGCCAAGTAAAATAAGAAGTTACTTTCCAGTTACGTTTTACAGCTACAGCGGCTAGGGTAGAGGAAAGATTCTTGCGAAAGGCCTCTATTAGTACTGTATTAGTCTTACAATGATAGGAAAACAGAGAATACTTTTAGGTTGTATCAGTCTCACAACGGCAATTTGGAAGTTAGTGATGATATCGCTATTAAAAATACTAAGAAATCTTCACCAGATCTTTCTTGAAGACGTTAAGATTGATTATTAGAAGTCTCAAAGTTCGACAAGTTGGCAAACGGCCAAGTTAGTACTATTACAAGTACTACTACTACTAAAAAAAAAAAAAAAAAAACCCGACTAAGTCCACACGCCAAACAACCTACAACAACAAATAACTTTCAACCTTACCCTTTACACTAAACCTTCACTCCTACTTTACTATTTTTTATTTCCTTCACACTGAATCGCTAAGTTCCTATGCGACTTCATGCCAAATATCACTAAGTCGCTCGCCCTACGCATCCTTCATGTCCTACTTAAACAAGTACATCAAGATGTCTACCGCTAACACTTACTTTAAAGCCATTACCAACCCCATAACTAAAGAAGCAATTAGAGCTCTCGAAGCTGCTTTTACCAAACATTATAACTATGAACTATAGGGGGAAGATATTAACGAAAACTCAACTGAAAAGCACTTGGTTAACTTCATCGGATACTATATCGTTAAGAATAATAATACTGATGACCCTAAACACATATCTAGCAATTTCTGTAACCTTTTTAGCGACTAGATTATTAACATATGGATTTTAATCTAAAAAGGGATTGAGTTAAAAATGAAAGCAAAAATTAAGCGAAATAGAGTTTATATTCTACTACAAGACATTATAAAGTTATCGTGAATTTTTTTCGACCCAATCCAATTTTAGAAACGCCTTTAAAAACTATATACCAAGGAAAAGTGTATCAAAAAACCTTACCGACTTTATACGTGATTTAGGGGATGCCCCTTTCACCCTTAAATAAATCAAGCCTTTCTATGCGTTAACTATAAAAAACCTATTAACCTATTCAGTAACTTAACAATTCTACTTAATAACACAAAGTACGCATTTAACGGTAGTAAAACGCATAAATTAACGGTTATTAATACGGATAAAGGTATTAATATCAGTACCTTACACCAATTAGTTAAGTATAATCGTTAAATCTTTTAAAGCCGTTAAGTCCTTCTTCCCCTTTAACACTTTAGTTAAAATTTTAAAGCCCTTTAAAACCCTTTTTATAGCAGGTTTACCTATACGCGAAAGTTTATTATAGGTCCTATTACAAGACTTTACCACTCGTGTTAAGCGATTACCAATTATCTTTAATACCGCATTTCGAAAGCTTTAAAGCTTAAATTACCAGAAAACGCGAATTAAAATTATGATAACTACTTCAACTTTCCCCTAAAACCTATTAAGATAATTAATATTAATTATAAACTCTTTACAGACTTCTCCAGGATTTGGAACAACGTAAAAAAGTATAACGAAAAGCCTTATAACCTTCTCGACACCAAAATAATACACTTCCTAAATATTTGTTAGTGGATAGAGGTTCCTCCTTTAAGTTTTTACTTACTATTTCCCGAAAGTCTAATAGAATATGCTAGGGATTATTACCTAACCTTTCTCACTCAAATTACTACGTTCCGCGAGATTTACGATGGTATAAAAAGCTTCTTCGAATACGATATTCACCTTACCTAATACTATATAAACTAGGCTACTACGTGATGACTTTTAATAATAGCAAAGAAAAAAGAAGAGGAAACACTAATAGATGTCCTTAATCAGATGCTTAACAAGTTAATATTATGCTAATAAGTAATAGGGAAAGCCAACATTAGCAAAGCTACACTTCGCGAGTAGATACTAACAGTAACTACGGGAGTTAACGAGTTCGAATACATCCTATAACGACCAGATACCACCTACGAAGGTTTTTTCAGCTAATTAAGTTCCTCTATTGCCATTGTAATAGCGCAAAAACCAAACTCGTTTGGTATATACCCCTAAACCGATAACTTCTCTAACGTGGATAAAAAAGACCTTATGGTAGTTAATTACGTTAACCGCAGGTACGACTATGAGCGCCCTTAACGCTGAAGGTTTGGCTTACCAGTTATAGATTGGAGGTAATAGTTACGCTGGCTCCAATAAGACTAAGATTTAGGAGTTTTTGTTAACGGTAAGTATTATCGTCGTATTAGTGGTAAAATATATTGGATTTGTGGCAAATCTAACTACTGGTTAACTCGACACCTCTCCACTAAGCGAAATAACAAAAAGGTAATATATTACATCTAATATACTACCACTTTTAAATGGGGTTGATTAGATTAAATCGCAGACTTTAAGGGTGACGAGCCAATTAACGGCGATAATGGTCCTACGTAAATTAGATGTAATAAAGATATTACTCCTAACGCGGCCTAATAACTATCCGACTACGCCTTTTCATACCGTTTAAGTAGAAAAAACCTTTATATCTGCCTTAATTAAGCCCGTAAACCCTCGTATATCTTCAACCTTCGCGATCGTTACGTAGACTATACGTTTTAAGGTATTATGCCAGACATAGGGGTAGTAAGTTACTTCATAGAAGGCTATTCATAGTACGTAGTACTGTAGAGGAAACCACTATAGTTACTGAGATTAATCGTTACGATATTAGTAAGACTAAAATTAATTTTGGATCAGGCGAATAACTATCGTTACTAGACATAATAGTAATTTAAGCTATTGTAGAAGTAATTACGTTTTATATCCTTAAATTCCCTATCACTTTCATTCGTTTTTTGAAGGATATAAAGATCCTTAGATTTAACGTCGACGTTAACGTAGACGAATTGGTTAAAAATAGCTAAAGGTTTCCACTCGCGTTTAAGTGAGCGTACCTATAGTTTTATTTTTAAGGCCTGGAAGTAGTGGTATTTAACCTGATGAAATCGGAAATATGTTAAGTATACCAGCTATTTAATTACCTAACCATTAATAGGCTATATGAAATACTAAATTCTATAAAGTAATTTTTTTTGGAATACTTTGCCTTAAATTTTATGAAAATACTTTGTTACTATTATTAAACGTATACCTAAACCCCCTCTAAATCTAAATCTATACTAAAAAATGATAAATATTTTCACTATAAAATATTCGTTTATATGTTTTACTTAAGTAATAAGTTTATTTTTTACGTCGTTATTTCCGGGGAAAAAAATCAGTAATAAGTTTTCAAAATTTCTTTCGGTAAAGGATACGTGGAAAACTTTAAAAATTCTGTAAATTAACACGTATCTGGGTCCACATGACGTTATCGTCCACGATGCCGGCACTAACTTTACGGCGGGGGAGTTTTAAGAAGATGTTAAGATAATGGGTATTTAGTGTAAACAGGTACCTATAAAAGCTTACTAAAGTATTGAGAAAGTTAAAAGGTAAACTTTTTACTTTACTGAGCGTATAATATCCTTACGTTAAAAATTAAAAGCTTTATAAATTCGGAGGTACGCTTACAAATGATAATGAAGGGCTTAAACGATACTGTGGACTTTAACAATTTAGTACTAACACTGCTAGTTTTCGGAGTATATCCAAGTTTAACAAGTAAATTTCCGCTTTCAGCAAGTACTTAAAAATGTGTTACGGCTTGCGGAAAAGATTTAAAGGAATTACGAAATGAATCGGCACGTATCCAGGTTAATAATACCCTTAATACCAGAAACGACCCCTTAACAATTAACGTACTTACTTTACCATTATAAAGTGAAGTCCTTGTGTAAACAAAGCTGTGTAAATAGGAACACCCATATAAAATATTAAGTATCGCGAACTCCGAAGTAATTATTAAAACTGCTAACGGTTCTGTATTTTTCAAGTTACTTAGGTTAAGTTTTATATTAAGGCTATTGATAATTAAAACCCTTAAGTTAAGCGATTGAGTTAATACAAACTTCCTCTACCCTTTATCGATAACCTGAGAAAACGCTACAAGCGCGAACATCCACTGAAAGAAAGGAACGTTAAAACGGAGAAATATATACAGGGTGGTATTTATAATACTATTTAGGTAAGTAGAAAAAAGAATGATAACGAAGACTTGATATTAAAGCTCCGAGTATAAGAGATTATTAAAACTTTCGGTAAACCCTTTAAAAAAAGCGATATAGTCGAGATTAATGATCTATTAATTTGAAGGGTTATATCATTCGTGCCGAAAACATAATTTAACCTTTCAAACCTAAATATCACTATTTTTAAGTCGAGAATTATTTACGAGATTAAAGGTAAAACTACGGGGCGGTCGTACGAAAATTTTCGCTTAATCATTTAAGGATACATTCATAAAGGTAAAGACTAAATCCTTATGTAGTTGCTAATGATTTAGAAGATTAGTTAACGCTTGGAGGTTACCTTAATACTAAGTTTACTAAATAAAATTAAAGGAAAGTTCACTCTTAATAGTTGTAATACAATATCAGTCTATACGTAATGAATACTAATTTTACAACGGATGGTATTGTTGAAATTTTTATGGGAACTACGTGATATTTATCTTTTAAGAACCTTAATACGGTATATTAAATTATTATACGGATTAGTTAAAGCAAATGTTTATTAATTTCCAATGTATAGATTACATTTTAAATTACGACTAGCGACAAAGTTTTCAACGTATGACCCGTATTTATTAGTAAAGTAAAAAGGGACTTTGGCGTAGTAAATATAAAAATTGACGATACCTTATTCGTCGGAACGGCTGTCTTTATAGCATTAGAAAAATAAGTGATTAAAGACTTTAAGTTTTGAAATTACAAGCTGATAACAATGTTAACGAATGATAATTAACTTAACTTTAATAGATTATTCATCCGTATATTTAATATTTACACCGGCTTTAACTATCGTTAAAAAGGTTAGAGTATTATTTTAACTATAATTAATAAAAGTAATATGACTAAGGCTTAACGATACCGTAAAAAACGTGCTTGTAATAACTATATTGTTACTTTATGTTAACTTAAAGCCTCTTACGACCCTAGGTCCTACACGGTGGGACATGGTAGCCTCTTCTAGTCTTCCACTGTACTTCAATAGTAAAACCCCATTTGGCACCTACTTGGTTTACCATCGTAGGTTGGACCATAATACCGACTAACGAAATAAGAAATTTGTTAAACTTAGATAAAGCGAGAGGAATACGTATTTCAAACCTTAGAATATACTTTTATTAGGGCCCCGATTTTGATATATTGGTATTCAGATGGGCCAACGGTATTGAAAACCAATTATTCGAAAATTGCGTTAGAATAATATTTGTAATAACGGGATAAAAATAGCATTTTAAAGCTAATAACTTATTCTTTTATACGATTAATGGACGCGAAAAGTAATTAAATTATTTACGATAAGCAGATTTTTATGGTAGTGTTTTATTTAAAAGCCTAGTTTTTGAAATTTCGTAATGTTCGTATCCTGTTTACGATTTTAATTAATTATAAGGGATTGAAATATTTTTCTTTATTATGTTTGATTTCGAAACGCCAAGTCAAATAAGCCGAAGTGTTTTCGCCTTTTTAATACCACCTACAATACCGGCCCGTAACTTAAAGCGCCTGTCTGGATATATTACCCCATATATTATAAAATAGGCCCGAAGTTAAAGAGCGCTACGCGCAAGTCTTTTAACCTATTTTTATTACCATATTGAAAGTAGTATTAATAAACTTATATGTTATGAAAACGTATATTACGGTGGGTTATTTATATGAATTTGTTGAAACGGAGGTTTAACTAGTAAATTGCGATAATATATACGTTAAGAGCGAGCCAAAGAATTTTTAAAGGTCGACGTGAACGTGATTTCCCCGGGTCCGGCCCGCGCCCAGGTCGTTATTCGAAATAACTTTGAGGGATTTTAGGGCGGAATCTCCCTGAACCCAGCCTGCATTCGGGTCTTTATCTAGGATAACGCCGGGGGATTTTAAAACGCTGGTATTAGTAATACCGTTGTAAGCCCGGCTCTTGTTAAGCCTATTAACTTCGTTAACGCTGAATAGTCTTTTTATTTTCGGGTTGGGTACCCTCGCGAAACTATAAAACTAAAAAGTAATGAACGACCCATTATACAAGGTTCATTTATTAGCGGTTTCCGAAGGAGTTAGATGTTTCCCGGTTAAAGTAGAATAATCGGTGTAGATTGCGAATTATAGGATTAATTAGCGAGGTATATTACGTTACCGTAACCGATTATAGTTATCTAATAGGAAACTATTTACGACGAAAATATTATAATAAACTTACGATTCGTTTATTATAAGTTATCTGTGTAAAAACTTTTTATTTCGAATATTTCAATGAGATTCTTATTAAAAGGGGATAGTCGTAAATATTTAACGTTTACATCGAATATATATATAATATCATAGTAAGAAACCTCGTTATACCTCACGATAAAGCTTCCTTAAACCCCTTTCTATTCTAAATCGATATTAGGTATATATTTCTGTCGACCTTATAATCGACTTATTAATCATGGATAACCGCCTTTAATATTTTTGAGTTTTACGAAAAGATTTTTCAAATTTATTTAACTAAAGGCGATATCGTTTATAATTATCAATATGTATAAGAAACGCTTTCAGGATACATGGTAAAGATTTTATGGATTTCTGGCTTTTATTATTAGCAATTGCGGTTCGGATTAAATAAACGTATTTTAAACGACTTGATATTTTTAAGTTAAATAACTTTCATTTATAACGTATTACTGATAATCATATAACATTATTAAATTTGGAAATGATACAATTTAAAACGATTTGTAAATTGTTCTCTTGTTTTTATAATACAATTAGGTGTTATATTTACCCGCTTGTTTAATTACATTAAATAACTGGAAATCGACGGTAACCGGGTTTAACGTAAATCGTTAAGTAAATAAGTATATAATATTTCTTATACCGAGGGTAAATAGGGATATAAAGTCGTTAACCAGTCTGGCGTGGCAAGTTATTACGTTTCAAACATATTTAGGTATGGGTATAAAGTTAATTTAGGTAATGATAATATATATTTAATGAAAGATAAAACCGACAACGAATATTTAACGACGTTTGGCGAAGCGGTATCATATAGGCGATTAGACTGAATTTAATTTACGTAATATTAAAATCAACCGTCTGAATAAAAAGCTTAATTAATTTTATAATTAATACCAAGTTGTCGATATTTCGAAACCGTTTAATATCGTTTTAAATAGTTTTAGTAAATACCTTATGTTTTGCTTGGATATAATCGAATAGGCGGTTACGAACCCCTTTGCCTTATGAGTCTTATCAGACATCTATCCAAAACAAATTTTCCTTATTAACGATATAAAAATATATATATGAGGAGTTTGAAGTTGAGGAAATTTTGGCGGTAAAAACGGGGTGGGGTAGTATTCGTTTTATATTAATTTAGTAAAAAGATTATAATGAATATAAGTGGAAATTATGAAAAAACTACTAATATATTATAACCCTAAATAAATTCGAAACGAAATGAGGGGATGCTCGAGTTAATAATAACCCTGTATTTTGACGTTGGCGTCGAATATATATCAAGCAACTTATACGGGGCAAATCGCCTTTACCCCCAAAATAGTACAATACTTATAAAAAATGAAAAATCTATTGGAATAGTATTACATGCAGTGCAGTAGGTCAACTTTGATGTAAGTAAAGTTAACTATACTGAACTGCAAGTTGAGTGTATTGCGTTGTGCAGACTTACCGCATTGGGTGTAAGTCGAGTGCAATACGTTGCATTTCACTCTAGGGCACGGGCCAAGCACTTGGCCATACAAATTACAGTGCAGACCGGCTAGCGGTCTGCCAAATCTAGAAAAATACATCCATCATCTGACTACGCAATACTACTGTTACTTTGAAGACCAATCGAATCGACAACGTTGCAACATCTAAGGCCTACCAACACTAATCAGTGCTTGCCTTCCTATAGGTTAAACACGGATAAGCTAAGTAAAAGAAGAAGCTACTTTCCGGTTACGCTCTAAGTCATACGACCGCTGGGATAGAGGAAAGATTTTTGCGAAGGGCCTCTACTGCTGCGTCAGTTTTCACGACAGTAAGTAGAGAAGACTTCTAAGCTACGTCGGTTTTCACGGCAGCTTAAAGGTAACGACGGTATCGTTATCGAAAACACCAAGAAATATTTATTAATCCTTCTTAAAGAGCGTTGAAATTGACCGCTCAAAGTCTCAAACAACAAGTTGGCAAACGGCTAAGTTAGTAATACTACGGGTGCTACTACTGCAAAAACGACTAAGTCCCACAGCCAAACAATAAACAACCTTTGCCCTCTACCATCAACAACGACCTTCGACCTTATTCACTACACCAGACTTTTGTCCTTCTTTACTCTTTTCACTCTCTACCTTGCTTATCTCAATTGTTAGATTCGCTACCCTTAGCGAAAACACCAAGTTACCAAGTCGCTAAGTTCCCACACGACTTCATATCAAAACACCAAGCCTATACGCCCAATATCACCAAGTCACTCGCTTCTCATGCACTATACGCCTTACCACGTCCCCTATCGACCAAAACCGTCAAGATGGCTCCAAGTTAAGCACTAATGGAAAAAGTTAACGCACTTGGATCTATTTTCACTAAGTTTTATAATGACAGTCTATAGGGAATAAATGTTAATAAAAATCAACGGAAAAATACCTTAACAACTTCGTCGGCTGCTATATCGTTAAATATAATGGCTATAAAGACTCTAACCGCGTTTTTCGCAAGTATCGCTAATTTTTCAATAACTGTATTATTGACATGTGGAAAACAATCCAAAAGACTATCAAGTACAAGTTAAAAGCTGAACTTAAACTCTAAGGTATCTATATACTAAAAGGAAGCTTTACTAAAATGGAAAAAAAACCCTTTTCGACCTGGCTTAACTGGAAGAACGCTTTTAAAACCTTGAACCTTAAAAGCCTAAAGAAAAAGGAAAAAGCGGTAAGAAATCTTACCGCCCCCACACGCGATTTAGGTGACCTTCTATTTACCTTCAACTAAGTCAAGCCTTTTTACGCGCGGATGACAAGCCCGTAATCTGTTCGACATACCAGAACCTCCACGTGATAGCGCGTAGTACGTTCTTGGCGATGGAAGAGCACGTGAAGCGAAGGCTGCCAACGCAGTCAGAGGTATTAACATCGGTAAACTATACCAGTTAATTAAACAAAATCGTCAAGCCTTTCAAAACCTATAAGACCCTATCGACTCTTAACACTATAATCGTTAAATACCTTAGGAACCCTTTCCCCTCAGATCCTACACACGTAAAGCAATTACAGACCTTACCATAGGTTTTTACTTATCAGGTAAGGCGACTAGTAATTACCCTTAATACCGTATTTCTAAACCTTTAAGATTTAAGCCGTTAGGAAACACTAACTAAGTTTAGGATAATTATTGCGACCTTTCCCTAAAACCTGTTAAAAGAGTTAATATTGACTATAAATTAATAACAAACTTCTTTAAGATTTAAGATAATATAAAAAAGTATAATGGAAAGCTTTACAAGTTTTTTGATATTAGAATAATACTTTTTTCAAATATCTGTAAATAAATAAAGGTCCTATCTTTTGGTTTTCATTTATTATTTCCTAAAATCCTTATAAGTTACATCAAAAACTATTATTTAACCTTCCTAATAAACGTTACTAAGTTTCGCGAAATTTACGATGGTTTAAAGAGCTACTTCAAATACGATGTCCACCTTATATAATACCATATAAACTGGGTTACCACGTAGTGAACTATAATAATAATAATAAAAATAGGAGAAATTATTAATAGATATTTTAAATTAAATACTCGATAAGCTGATAATGTGTTAAAAGTCAATGGGAAAAGTTTACATTGGTAAAGCTATACTTCGCAAGCAGATACAGGTAGCCTTTACAGGCGTTAGTAAGTTCGAATACGCCTTATAACGCCTAAATACCATTTGTAAAAACTCCTTTAGCTAATTACATTTTTCGCTTATTACCGTAATAACGCGTATACCAAATTCGTTCGGTATATATTCCTAAACAGATAACTTTCTTAACGTAAATAAGGAAAACCTTACGTTAATTAATTACGTCGACCGCAAATACCTACGTTTATAACTTTCAAGGTTAGGTTCATTAACCTCAGCCCCAAATTGGAGGCAAAACTTACGTTAACGTTATTAAGATTTAGGTAAACCTGTTAACCGTAAATACTATCGTCGTAATATTGATAAAAGAGATTGGATTTATGGTAGGACCGGTTATTAGTTAACTTTCCACCCTACCGCCGAGCGTAATAATAGGAAAGCAATGTATTATGTCCAATACCCTACTAATTTAAACCGAAATTAATTAAACCAGGTTACGGATATTAAAAGCCATAAACCAAGTAACATTATTAACGCACTTAAACAGATTAAGTGACATAAAGATATTGCTTTTAATACGGTAACCTAGTAATTAACCGATTATACTTTTTTATGCCGTTTAAATTGTAAAGACCTTTACCTTTACCCAAACTATACCTCTAACCCCTTATATACCTTTAACCTTCGCAATAGTTACGCGGACCATACGTTTCAAGGTATTATACCAGATGTTGTGGTAATAAAGTACTTAATAAAAGGATATTTTTAGTAGGTAATACTACGAAGGGAAAGTACTACAGCTATAGAAATCAATCATTACGATACTGGTGAAACAAAAGTTAAATATAACTTAGGAGAATATCTATTGTTACTAAAAACAACGGTAATTTAAAATTTTATAGAAGCGATTACGTTTTACATCTTTAAGTTCTTTATCCCCTTCCTACTTTGTTCAAAGTATATAAAGACATTTGACGTTAATGTGGACGTTAATGTAAACGAGCTAGTTAAAAACAGTCAAAGGTTTTTACTTGCCTCTAAGTAAGGGTATTTATAATTTTATCTTTAAAGCCGTAAAGTAATGGTGTTAAACCTGATAAAGCCGGGAATACTTTAACTACACTGGCGTTTCAATTACCTAGCTGTTAACAGGCTATATAAAGTCTTGAAGTCTATAAGACATAATGATGTGGAATAATTTACCCTAAAAGCTATTAAAAGGTTTTGCTACTGTTGATAAACGTATACCTAAGCCCACCATATATTTAAGTTTATATAATGAAACGATGAAGACTTTGATCGTAAAATCTTTATTAATATATTTCATTTAGATAATTATCTTGTGTTTTACGTTGTTAACTCCGTAATTTCTTTTTACGAAGCTAAGTTTTTAAAGTCTCTTTCAGTAAAGGATACGTAGGAAACGTTAAGGATATTATAGATTAATACGTACCTGAGTTTACTTAACGTCATCGTCTACGATACCGGTACCAACTTTACGGCGGCGAAGTTTTAGGAAAATACCAAGATAATAGGTGTCTAATACAAACAAATACCTATAAAAGCCCACTAAAGTATTAAAAAGGTTAAAAGGGTATATGTTTTACTTCGACAAACGTATAATATTTTTACGTTGGAAATTAGAAGTTTTACGAATCAGGAGGCACGCTTACAAATGGTAATAAAGGGTTTAAACGACATTATAGGCCTTAATGGCCTAATACCAACGCTGTTGATCTTTGGAGAGCATCTACGTCTGACAAGTGAATCTCCACTTTCGGCAAGTACTTAGAAACGTGTTACGGTTTATAATAAGGCCTTAAGAGAACAACAAAGGAAATCGGTACGTCGCTAAGTTAATAATACCCTCAACACCAAAAATGTGCCTATAATAATTGACGTACTGGCTTTGTTATTACAAAGTGAAGTCCTTGTATAGCGGGAGTCTGGCAAATAAAAGGGGTCATATAAGATATTAAGTATCGTAAATTTTAAAATAGTTATTAAAACTGCTAACAGCCTTGTATTTTCCCGGATAACTCAGGTTAAGCCTCATATTAGGATTACTGACGATAAAGACCCTTAGTTTAAACGACCAAGTTAATACAAACCTCTCCCACCTGTTATCGACAAACTAATAAAACGCCGCTGGCGCGGACGACCTTACAAAAAAATGAATATTAAAAAGGAGAAATATATACCAAGTCGTATTTACAATATTGCTTAGGTAAATAAAAGAGAGAAGGATAATGAAGACTTGACAGTAAAAATTAAAGTATAAGGGATTATTAAGACTTTCGGTAAGCTTTTTAATCAAAGCAATAGTATTGAAATCGACGGCTTACTAACTTGAAGTATAGTATAATTTGTGGCAAAGGTTAACTTTAACTTTTAAAACCCAAATATCACATTTTTAAGTCGAAGATTATTTACAAGGTTAAAAGTAAGACCACGGGGCAGCCGTATTAAAAATTATAGTTAATCGTTTAAGAATACGGCAATAAAGGTAAAGACTAAGTCCTTACGTAATCGCCAACGATTCAAAAGATTAGCTAACGCTTAATGATTACCTTAATAGTAAGTTAACTAATTAGGACTAAAAGTAAATTTACGCTTAATAGCCATAATATTACGTAAACTTATATACAGTTAATAACGAACCTATAACAAATTACATTATTAAAACTGCCATAAGAACTCCGTGTTATTCACCCACTTAAAACAGTAATACAGTATGTTAAACCACTGTATGGATTGATAAGGGCAGGCGTTTATTGATTTCTAACCTATTAGTTGTACTTTAAGGCTCGATTAACAATAAAGTTTTTAATATACAACCCGTATTTATTAGTAACGTAAAAAAAAAACTTCGGTCTAGTAAATATAAAGATTGAAGATATTCTTTGCGTTGAAACAGCTAATTTTATGATATAAAAATACCGAATTATTAAGGACTCCAAATTTTGAAATGATAAACCGGTAATAACGTTAACGAAAATTAATTAATTTAATTTCAATAAATCGTTAATCCATATACTTAGTATTAATACCGGCCTAAACTTTCATCAAAAGGGCTAAGGCGTTATTTTTTCCATAATCGATAAGATTAATAAAGATAAGGCTTAACGGTACTTAAAATAGCGTATACAGGGTAATTATATTACCATCTTATATTAACCGGAAGCCTTATACGATTTATCTATTACGATACAGGTATAAGTACTAACGAATAAAGACTTTGACCAACTAAATAAGAAATTGGAGTGGCAAATGCGGAACCTGGACCGCGAAATCAATATGATGTTAATCGAACTTTTAAAGGCCAAGTTAATAATTTTTACGGACGGGTTCTTTATAAATAACACCGACTTATCTTTGTCGATCAGCTTTCTAATAGCCTTTTTGAACGAGGATAAACGGGAAGATGAATTTAGTACTACCGGTAACCTAATTTATTCAACCTCCGTTAAGTGTAAAAGAATTATATAAAGCGTGTTGGCTTCAGAGGTTTACAGTATAATAGTAGGTTTTAACATAGGCATAACGTTATATAAACCCCTTAAACCTATTACCAGACAGTTAAATATTCCCTTCATTCCGGTAGTAATTTGTACAAACTTAAGAGTCTTTTCGAATGCCTATTAAAGCTCGGAACTACCAGCGAAAAACGCCTAATAATCGACGTGATAGCACTCCGCGAAGCCTACGAAGGGAGGGAGATTAAGAAGTTCCGATGGATTGATGGCAAAGATAATCCTACAAATGTTATCACGAAGACCACGCCAAATAAATCTCTGAAAAGGGTTGAAAACAATAATAAACTGACTATACGAATTAAAGGATACGTAGATAAACCGCCCAGAAAGCTCAGATCACGTAATGGTGGACAAGGATATGTTAGCAAATTGGAAAACTTCCAGGGGATTGATGATAGCGACCTGTTTAAGTGGCACAATTCAAGTAGCGAAAAAACTTTCTTTTTATAGGAGTTAATGAACTCGGACCTCGGAGTAGCGGAGTAATTAAGGTCAAATGGGGTCAATTTGCATGTAATTGGGTGCAATGTAGTATGGAGGTCAATTGGAATTGACAGGGGATACGAGGCCTCTATTTAGCGTTAACCAGAAAAGATTGGTCAGCTACACTGCCGTGCGCGCATAAACTAAAAAGCCGCCAGTGTTGGAATAGTATTACATGCAGTGAAGTAGGTCAACTTTACTATAAGTAAAGTTGACAATACTAAACTGCAAGTTAAGTGTATTGCATTGTGCAGACTTACCGCATTAGATGTAAGTCGAGTGCAGTATGTTGCACTTTATTCTAGGTCACGGGCCAAGCACTTGGCCATACAAATTACAGTGCAGATCGGCTAGCGGTCTGGTAAACCTAGAACAATACATCCACCATATGACCACGCAATACTACTATTACTTCGAAGACCAATCGAATCGACAACGTTGCAACGTCTAAAGCCTACCAACAAAATCCATTATTATTATAATACGATACGATAGGTAGGGTCGGGTATATATAACCTGATTTCCTTTGAAAGAATATACTACTGCGAAACGACACTTATTATAATTTATTAAAATTTTATCTATTCGTTATTTTCATTTTTATTTAGGTTCAACGCATAATAGCGTTATTAATGTTAAATACCCTATTATGATTAGCTTCGAATACCGGAAAAATCCTGTAAGAGTGGGTGGTAAGAGGCGTAACGGGCGTTAGTAAGCGTTAAAGAAAGGGGCTGGTAAAAGGCGGAGCGGGCGCGAAGCGACGCCGAAGATAATGGGTAACGTTAGGTAGGACTAGCATTAAGGGAGGTCGACAATAACGGCTAATAAAAGGCGAGGCGGAAAAAGCGACCTTTTAAACGGGTCATTAAAGACTATAACACATTGATTTGTATTCGGGCGATGCGATTGGCCTAGGTATAACCCTTCGCTCGTTTTCGGTAGGTCCAATTAGCTTGTTTTTAACTAAAGTTAACAAATAAAATACAGGTAGAAACGGGGCTCGTATGGTTAATCTCTGGATATCGCTCGTTATGCTTTATAAGCTATAACCTATATTAATTATAAAATATATAGTTTACATAGCTATATTATTTTGGTTATTTGGGATAAACCTACGAAAGGATATACGGCGGGTATTAAAAGAAATCGGTGTAAACATATTGCACATTAACGTACGGTTAACTAAAGGAGTTTCATTACGGTAAATAGGCAAAATTATGAAGGGTAACGGGATTTTTTTTAAAAGGGCGGACCTGAGAAAAGGGGGCAACAAAAACGTATAACAAAAAGAGTAATACCCTATATAATTGGAATGGTAGGGATTTTTTAAAGATAAATAGTATTATAAACCCAAGTGAATTGATCAACTAATTCGGAGAATATAAGGGTGATAACAGGCTGATAACTAAAAATATTTTCTTACCGCTTACGAATTAATCATAAAATGTAACTTTAGTTTCTAGTAATTATAACTAATTAACGTAATAAGGTGCGTAGACTAAACGAAACCATAAGCAAATTTATCTTTTAAATGTATTACAAAAAGGGGTTAATTTGCGGTCGTTTTGTTCATAAGGTTCATTCATTGAATTTACCTTATTATAAATATTCCGACACGTATAGTAACCTTACATACGATAAACTCGGATATAAATTAAAGGAACGTCGAGATTGAGGAGTCGATTAATACAAAATATACATGCGTTCTTCGTTTGTAAAGGGGGGAATTCGTTTTTATCTTTATTATTACCGAGTATAAACAAGTCGCTTATAACGTGGGAAAGTGTGGATATTACTATATACCTTCATATATAGTATACATAGACTAAGTAGCAGTGCACTATATTGCAGGGTGTACTCCTGCAGAGTGCACGGTAACGTATCACGCTACAGGCTGCACTCTTGCAAGACGCAAAGTGCATCATGCATGGGTAGGGTTGGAATGGCTATTTCAGACCGACGGCAATGCGTGAATCGGTCTGGAATGGTTATTTCAGGCCGACGGCAATACGTGGATCGGTCTAGAAGGAGTATTCCAGAGTAATACACTCTTGGTGGAGGACTTATAAGCCCTTACCTGTAGCGTACACCTTTGGGTGTTTTTTTCTTAATTGTTGTCTTTACTATACTACAAATACCAATTATCTTTAATCACTCTTTTAGTCATCTTATTTTACGTAAATAGGTCCTTAAACCTTACCGACACTAATTAGTAGTCGACTTGATCGACTACAGACAGCTTAGGAAAAAGAGATAAATATACGTTGAAAACCTATAGCGGAATGCTATAACGGTTTCAACTATTTGTGCTGTAACATTTCGTTTTTATAAAAATTACAGGCCGACGTATATAAATATTGTAAAAACTAAGTAATTAAAAAAGAAAACTTTAATACGATATAATCAACCTTTATTTAGCTTTCTATTTGTTAAAATCTATGTCATGTTACTATTAACCCTTATTTGGCGTTCCAACATACTCTAGTACTTCTTAGAAAACGTCTTATCACGCATTGGGCTACAAAAGCCAAAATTACCAAGTTTTGGAACCCTTTGCTAAGATCCATCTGATTTTTTATTTTTTTTTACGAACCAATCGCTTTAGCAAAGTCACCATCAGTAATATATAAACAAATATCCCGATCGCCCTACCAAATCTATTATATACCAAGTAACTAACCAACTCCCTCTACCAAGCTCTACTATAACACGCCAATACGGACAAACCACCGTACTCCGAAACATATAACAATTCGATATTTCCCTTAGCTTGCCTAATTTCCCACATCCGCACTATTTGTTTCAAGTTTACCTACGTTCGCTTTATATTTCCTAAATTTAGTACCCGTAACGTTTTGAGTTCTTTCTAATAGCTTAGTTAATATAATATTACTAACGTTATTAAAACTAATTTAAAACGCTTAACTAGTTTTTAATTACGCTTTATTTACATACAGTTTGAAATTTATTCGTACTAGTAAACGTTAATAAGTATTATTCCAACCGTTTTAATTATTTTATTTCTCTTTATATTCGCTAATCTACCCTAAGCTTTGGATATACCCATATATATTACGATATTACCACACTTTATTATATTACTTGAACCACCCAAGATAATCGTAATTGTAAACCCGAACCCAACAATACCGGAGGAAACTAACGCTTCCTTTAACATTCTAGTTAAACACATAGGAATCAGAAAATCCATAATACAGGAGATTGATCTAAGACTTTGGAATAATACTATCGATTTCCCAATTAAAGAACTAAAACCTTATATCGTAAATATATAAATTCTAGCCGTCATATACTGTTACTAAGAGGAGAAAATCCAATGACCTAACTTACTGTACGAATTCTATAATAATTTCTTGGTTTAGACGTTGGATATGTGGTAAAAAGTAAACCTTACCATTACAAAAGCCTTACGAATTTACATAAAAACCAGAGGAATTAATACCCTAGGAGGTAAAAATGGGCGTTTTGTGAAAACTCTATTTGAAACAGTATAATTTACTGATATACCAGATTGGGAGGATAAAGATTTGTACTTTATAGACTTTGTAAAGAGATATTACCTTATAAACCCAAAAAGATTATTATTAAAACGAAGGGGATTATACATAAAACGGCATATCCCTATACCTTAAATTAAAAATAGGAACTACGAGGGAAAAAACGCCTACGATCTTTATTTACCACACAAGTACAATATACCCCCCTACCGGCCTAAAACCAAACACCAATCCACTTTTTAAACGCAAAGAATAACACAACCGGCTATAACGGAGTGGGCTGGAACGTAGAAAATAACCCGATCGGCTATAATGGAGCTAGCTAGAACGCAAAAAGCAACCCAACCGGCTATAACAAAGTCGGTTGAAACGAAGAGAATAACCCACCTTAGGAATTTACAATCGGCCAGAATATAAAAAACAACCTAATTCAGAAAATGACAAGTAACGTAAAACGCCAATACGTGTCATACGGACCAATTCCTTTTAACCACGACCCTTACTACAACCTCCTACTATATTGTTTCCCTACGGGTAAAAGCAACCCTACGAAATTGAATAACTTTGCCAGGCTGTATGATAGAAACGATAACTATAGCGGAGAGCCGTACAACTTATTGGATAATGAAATACACGTTATATTTAGTATATATAAAAGACTAAATGTTAAACCATTACAATTTTACGTTATTTTACCCGGTATATTTTTCGGGAAAATTGAAAAGTAAGATATATACTACCTTATATAAGTGGATGTATTTGTAAAGTGTTATAATAGCTTTAAATCCCACTTCAATACCCAGATGAATTACGAGTTATAAAATAGTGGTTAAATTAAAATAACGTAGGAATTTGTGAAAAACTGGTAGGAAAATACCGATAAAAACCCTTAGGAAATCCTCAATACCCTATTAGCGAAATTTTGAAAGTGTTAAACAACGCTCGGACCGAAATATAAAGGCGATAAATTATTTATTTAAATAGTAATAAAAGCCTGTCATAAAAACCCATATTTCGACCTTACACTTGTCATATTTAAAAAGGACTTGAAGACCTCTTATATAAGCCTTGAAATATCATTCCAAACTTTTATACGCCGATAAATAAACCTTGGATTAATATTCGTAACTAATAAAACCAAAAGCGAAGCCCAAATTACCAAAACAAACTTTACCGAAATAATCTACTATATTTTAAACCGGAAATTAAAGGTTTACTTCAGGGGAAATAAAGGCTTAGAATACAAATACTAAAGAGGAAATCTTAGTGGTAAAAGACAGGAACAGTCGTTCAGAAATATAATATATATACCGAAACTATAACAATACTTGCGAAAAGATATACGCAGCTTTATAAGTTCATAAAAGCGGTGTATCGTATATGTTAAAGTCGGCTGATAGTTTATGAACTACCCCCCCCATGAGTAGATTCGGATTGAATCACAATTTTGAACTGAATATAACTTTAAGGATTGGATTGAAGATAATTTTGTAATATATGTAGCTGAATACAAAGGTATAGATAATATATTAGACATATACCCTTACGAAGATACATTTAAAAAAGACGACGTTAAATAAAACGATACCTACTCATTAGCTTACGATGATAAAAATTCCCAGCGTATTTTTACCGGCCTATAAGATGCCTCCTTTTTACATATTATAAGTTTGAACTGCGTAAATAAAGTGTTTAATGCCAATAAAGCGTCGTAATTTACCCCTTTTAATAGGTACGAAACCATATTTCAGGGTATTATACCTAATACTAACGTAGCCGAAATTTCGACGGTCGGAAAGCGACAATTCGACGTACTTATAACGAAATTTCCGAAGTTTCGATTAAACTGGATAGGAAAATACCAAAAAGTCTTATTTGGTAAAGGTAAGGCAATGTCATTCGGAACGATCGTTATAAACACGCATTTATAACTGATTAAGGTTTACGTAATATATTCTAAAAAGTTATTTTTACTTTTATTGGTTAATATAAATAAGCTCGTAATTAAGATTCGGAATACAATCAATTAGTTTATCTGCGCCTTAAATGGCATATCCGTACCTCTCAACCTTAAATTAAATTAATTAATTTTTTTCGGAAATACGTATAATTAAAACTACTTACTTAATTTAGCTAAAATTACGAGTTTTATACCAACGATTCGGATACCTAACGGAAAAATTCCTTTTACGTTTGCTTTACGTCGCGAGCCATACAAATGTAGGAAAAAACGTACTCTAAGCTATCGAAAAGTTCTGTTATAAGTACCAGCTTTACTTACAGGCCTTATAACGGTTTAAATTCCGCATTTAAAACGATATGGATTTTAATTACGAAGTAATTATTTATACAATATGCCTAAAAAATTAACTAGCCCTTTACGTCGTTTATACGGCAATATTATTTTAAATAGCTAAGTTTATAAATAACGCTTTTACTTTAAATTATTAGGATGTTCTATTTAATTATTAGTTCAACGTTTACACTAGACCTTTAAATTTAATTACGTACGACGCCGACACAGCTTTTAATTTTATCGAATAGCGTACGAAAGCTCGGATAGCCGGTAACGAATATAAATAAATCTTAGTAAAAACCCTAAAGGGTATTGGAAAGCATAAACGATATTATAAATCACTGAAAAAGGTGTATATAGTATTGGTTAAAAAACTAAAGGGTATTAGTTTTAAGAAATCTATCCTTTAAGTAGTGGTTAATGCTGTTAATAATACTTTTAACCTAAGTGGGTTTGTCCTTACGCTCCTTGTATTTGGTACCTACCCGAAAATCCATACAGACTCTGCCTTATTACTATCCATAATATAAAGGGCTAATATTATAGCTAAAACTATAGCAGCCTTACGTTTACTACGAATTAAGAAAATATTCAAGGTGCTGGTTACAAGGAATAGCCTACATAAAACTAACGTGCTGAACCTATTATTATAATTAAAAGTTTTAATTTGGAAAACGAAGGATAGGTAAACCAGCCTTTAAAGGATTAACAGATTTAGAGTTTATAATATATTCGTTAACTTATTAAATGAAATGAATTCGTTTCGTTAAACAATAATATGGGAATACAAAAAAGAGGCAAAACAAAACGGCCCGAACGCGTAAACCAAGTCAAACCACCTACAAAATATCACTTAAAACGACGAATTTAAACCGAATTTGACTTCAGCTTTACTCCTAAAATACGAATTTAACCAGACTACGTTATACGAAATCGGCCTATTTGTATTAAACCTGTTGAAACCTCGACG
Source organism: Anisogramma anomala (assembly GCA_038502455.1). NCBI lineage: Eukaryota > Fungi > Ascomycota > Sordariomycetes > Diaporthales > Gnomoniaceae > Anisogramma > Anisogramma anomala. Next base: position 15,504,728 of record JASMMZ010000001.1, read on the forward strand.
TCTAGGACGCCCCTTCTACTTTAAAACTAAGAAACGCCTTAGGAGCTTTATTATAAATTCTTTTATTACGTGAAAAAAAATTAAACTATAAGCTTAGCTTAAAACTTCATTACGATAGTATTATTACTACCCTATGTACTTTATTCGTATAATTTACCTAAACAGAAATCGTAGCTCTTATCAAACAAGGGGTATTTCGCTTTAAAAGATTGAACATGGTCGTTTACGGCGTTTATAATATATTTTTAACTCGTTTTATTTATGAAATTCAGGATGAAGCCGAAAAATCTTATAAAAAGACACATTTAGTTACAAAAAGTTATAACGAAGAAGGTAAAAATAATATTATAACTTGATTACTTATATTATAACAGATTAGCTATCGCTTAATTCTTAAATTTAAGCCTTCCTTTAATAATTTATATAACCTATATGTTATAATTCGCGATATAATGTAGGTTTATACCTAATACGAGGAACGGTTAAAGCGACGGATTTACGCCGATATATCTAAAAAGCTTAGATAATATTACTCACCTAAAACGATTTCACGCATTTTAGAGTCACTTTACGGCTTAGCCTAAACTGTTGTTTATTGGTAAGACACCTATTAAAGGTATTATAAGAGACGGTTCAAAATAATCAACTTTACTTTCGACCCGTTCCTTTTAATATTGACGGCCCGTTAGAAGGGCTTTGTATCAACGGGTATATAAATAAATGATACCTTAACGTTATATGACTTTTTGTTTTCCGTATTAAAAAAAAAACTTTAAAGGCTGGCTAAAAAACTAAACTTAAGACGTTTTTAATAAAGAATAAAGTAATCTATTTTAATAATGTTACGATTACCCTTTAGGATGATACTTTGATTTTCACGTAAAAGAGGTAGTTGGGTAAAGTTACCTTCGTTACCTTGAATAACGTCAAACGAGCTAACAAATACAAATATTGACGTATACGCGGCGTTTAAATTACTTTTATAAAATAATCAAAAGAAATATTGAAATTTTTTATAGTTATATAAATCAAACCGACCTAACGGACAATATATATAACATGTTTAACAAACCCTTTTTATAGTAAATATATAATTTAAAGCGAGGTTTGCTATTTATACCGTTAAATACTCGTATTAAAAAGTTATTTGTTTTTACTAACGGCTTTTTTATTAATAATAGCGATTATAACTTATAAATCGGTTTCGTTTTAGTTTTCATTAACGAATAGTTTGCTCGAAACGGATTTACGCTTCGTAAAAATATTATTTATTAGAGTTTCACTAAGTATAAAAGGGTTACGAAGAGTGTTTTCGCTTTTAAAATTTATAATATAGTTGGAGGCTTCGATTCGGGTATTATTACAGCGATAATAATCTGGATAATTGGTTTTAACCTTGGTTTATACCTTATCCTTTTGGTTATTTGTTTAAATTCTTTTTTTTTATATAAATGCCTAGTCAAATTAGGTATTAAGAACAAAAAACGACTAATAATCGATATTATAGCTTTACGCAAGTTATACGAACGCCGGGAAATCGAGAAAATCAGATAAATTAATAGTAAATTTAACCCAATAAACATAATAACAAAGGTTGTGTTAAACGGCGTATTAAAAACTTTTATATTTATAAGTACGATATTTATTAAGGTTGTTTATATGGTTTTACAACCTTAATAAGTCATTACGTTATATTCATTTTTGTAAATTCAGATAGGTTCGTTGATACTCTTCGTACTGATTTAAGATTTGCCTTTATTTAAATGAATTAGTCACCTCGACCAACGATTTTTACCTTTATTAAATACGACTATTCGCGCCGATGAACTGATTTTTTTTCTTCTTTATTTTTTTACAACGTCGTAATGATTTAAATTACATTTATTACTTTAAATATTTTTTAATAACAAGTTATAAAATTATTATATAATGTACTAAATTATAGCCGAGTACGCCAGCCTGGCCCCGGTGGTATCTTTTTACTATTAAAGGAACAGGGCGACGCCATCGCATCCTTACCGTCCTTTTCATGGCCCTTCCCTTTTATATTAGCGTTACCGTTATTACCGTTAACAATGTTACCAATGTTAACGAGGATACAGTTTTACACCTTATTAGTTATACTTTTACGTAAAAGTATAAGGAAAACATTGCCTTTTTCGCAACTATATACGATAACATCATCGAACTCGCCTACGTAATATATACGTAAGCCCCGTTTCCAAATGGCGACAGTAGTTATCGTTTCCTTAATCCATTGGTTAACGCTTACTAATAATTAGTATTGATTTGTTTTAATTATTTACGATGATTTGTTTTTTGGATTGCCTTGAAAATATTTTTTTATTGAAGGTGATTTTCAAAGTTCGGTTCAAACTTATTAAAAACCCGGCAAATGCGTAACACGTCTTCGGATTACGGCCTTAAGATTACAGGAACGGGGGCGTACGAATTTCCAGTCCATTTATAATGGTAATAACGCGCTGAGCAGCCCCGTTTTATTAGTAATCGTTAACGGATTTTATTGCGGCCGCGGATAATATATACGATACGTAAAACGTATTTATTAGCAGCCTAAGGCTATGGATCCAGATACGTCGCTTTAACTTTTAACGTGTTAAAAAGGCTTTACGGCGTATCTTAGCAATATAAAATTCGAGGCGGCGAAAGAGATTCGCTTCATGCTTTTTATTTATAAAAAATGGAATTAAAAGTTTACGAATAGCGGGTTTAGCATATATATTTATTGACGTAACTGCGTCAAATTGCGTTTATGGTATAAAGAGGCCTTTACAGGTAATAAGGGTTTTACTCGTAGGGAAAGGGTGAAGATTATAACCTTAGAACCCCCCCGTTTTTCCTCCGAGCTAGGGAAAGGGGAGGGAGAGAGGGGGGAGGAGGAGGTCAGTGTGGCGGCGGGGATGGGCGAGGTGAAGGTGGCGGCTGAGTTGGGCGGTGTGGGGGCGGCGGAGCTAGGCGGCGTAGCGGTGTTGGAGCTTGGTGGCGTGGCGGCAAGCGGCGTAGTGGGGGTGGGCGGCGTGGCAGAAATTGAGAAGATTAAGCCCAACGAGGATGAGCTATTATTACTAGTGGTGGTAGTGGTGCTGGGGGCGGCGGCTACGGCGGCTGTGGCGGCGGCGAGGAGCCGACGCTTTCGCTCCAAATAGCGTTTTATAGTCCTATTTTTACGCGGTATTTATTCGGGAAATAGGTTAGTATTTATGTTGGCTAAGTAACCTATACATTAAAACGGCTTGGTTGGGCTAGGTAGGGCAAAATTTGGAATATAGGGACTTGTATTGGCTGAAACTATGCGCCTTTAGCGAAAAGAAAAAAAAGAAGTTTTACCTGAAACAATGGCGATGTATCGTTTATACTAAATTACCATGTAATTTCATAATTACCCTTGCGTAATCACTCTTGCGCGATTAACATTACGTAGTTACCACTGTTAAAAATAACTAAAAAATGCTATTACCAACTATATCGCTTTTATTTAACTATACGAATCAAACCCAAACTATAATCACCACCTCGGCTAAACTTTGCTAATTCTAGAAGAATTTACTGATTCAGACCTTTTACGATTAATACGATAAACAACATTATTATTACGGAAACTACTAATTTAAACCTCCTGCGATTAATATGGTAACGATACTATTACTATAGGAATTACTAATTCGAACCTATTATAATTAATATTATAAATAACACTGTTACTACTGAGCTATAAATACAAAATATATAAAAAAATATTGCCAATATGGATATTACTATATACCTTTATAAATAGTATACATAAACCAAGTAACAGTGCATTGTATTGTAGGATACACTCCTATAAAGTGCACGGTAACGTGTCATGTTGCAGGCTACACTTTTGTAAGACACAAAGTGCATTATACATAGGTTAGTCTGGAATGGCTATTTCAGACTGACGGCAATGCGTGGATCGGTCTGGAAGGAGTATTCCAGAGTGATAAGCTCTGGGTAGAGGACTTATAAGTCCTTACCTGTAGCGTACACCTCTGGATGCTTCTTCTTGATCATTATCTTTACTATACTACAAATATCAATCATTTTTGATTAATCTTCTAGTTACCTTGTTTTACGTGAATAGATCTTTAGACTCTACCAACAGAAAGTTATAAAATGTAATTAACTATAAGGTATTTATATATAATAGGGTAATGTGCTTTATGCGGCAGTTAATTATTTACATTAAAAACGTCTATAGCAACATATCATAAACTGGGTTTATTATAAATATTAACTATAAAAACGAAGAAAATGTAAAGGTTATAAAAAATCAATAGGTAATTAGCGATTTAAATATGAAGGGTCGTGGTAAAGTTATTATAGAAAGTCACGGTGGGGTAAGAAATAATGAAAGGAGGTCGGTGATATAAAAGGAAAAGGAGGGAAGTTTTAGAGTTTATATTAAATTTTGTATTTATAAACACTAATAAACCGCATTCAGTAAAAGTTACATGTTATAAGATATGGAAAAGGGGCGCGTTATACGGTATCGACGGTAAACGCGATACATTATACGGTATATTAAGGGACGCGGTATACGAAGCCTGTATCCTAAGGATAAACCGGCCAAGATACTATACAACACGTTAAGGGGGCGCGTTATACGGTACCGGCGGCCTGGGGTTAAATCCGTCGACACGTTATACAGCACGTCAAAGGGGCGCGTTATATAGTATTAGCGGCTTGGGGTCAAACCAAACGATACGTTATATGGCGCATTAAAAATCGCGTTAATGGTTCGTACCTGGCTTGCGTCTAGCCCACGTATTAGGTGGGCGAGGCCCGCGTCCTATGTTTAATCAACGGAACGCCGCAGTTCTTATAGCGTTAGATAAAAAGGGGGGTATATTATAAAATCAGGCTATTGGCCATTAAGTTTACTGTTTACGTAACTGTACACGCAATAAGATATCCAATATCCGGTTCAAGCCTGGTTCGGATGCGGACCGGGCGCGGTCTATGTACAGCACGTGTAATGGTACGTAACGGACTAGGAACTGACCATACCTATATATCCTGTACGATGGGCTACGATATCCTCTTCTAGTCTTCCGCTGTATCTTAATAGTAAACCTATTTGACATCTACTTAGCTTACTATCGTAGGTCGGACCATAACACCTTACTACCTCCAAATAGAACTACTTAAACCATGTTGTAAACTTCGAAGGTAATAAAGCTATTAACAATATGAATACTCTTAAATAAATTGAATAAGATAAAGATATAGCTTTCAATACGACTTAATAACTAGTCGACCATGCTTTACTATACTACTCAGGTGGTGAAGACTTTTACCTTTGCCTTAATTAAGCTTTTTACCTTTTACATACCTTTAACATCTACAATCGTTACGCGAATCACATGTTTTAAGGTGTTATGCTAGAAACAGGGGCAATAAGGTACTTAATAAGAGGATATTCATAATATATGTCATTGTAAAGGGAAAGCATTACGGCTATTGAGATTAATTGTCATGATATTAGCAAAGTTAAAATTGGCTTCGAACTAGGCGAGTAATTATAGTTATTGAAGATAACTATATTTTAAACTATTATAAGACTAATTACATTTCGCATTCTTAAATCATTGACCCCTTTCCTTTTTTGATTAAAGTATATTAATACTCTTGGCTTCAATATTAATATCAACGTCAAAGAGCTAGTTAAAAACGGTTAGAGGTTTTCCCTCGCCTTCAAATGCAAGCACTGAAAGTTTCATCTTTAAAGCCTAAGGTAATAGTATTATACGTAACGGTGTCAAAAATACGTTAATTATATCGAAGTTTGAGCTATCCAGTTATTAACAGGCTATAAAAAGTCTCAAAGTCCGTAAAATATAAAGTTATGGAATAACTTGCTTTAAGAGTTATAGAAAATCTTCATTACTACTGTTGAATACATTGTTAATTCCCCCGAAAATTGAAATTTACACCAAAAAACAACAAGTACTTTAACTATGAGGCTTTCATTAATGTATTTTACTTGGACAACAAGCCTATTGTTTATATCGTTAATTTCGCAACTTCTTTTCACTAAGCCAAATTTTTTAAGTCCCTATTGAAAAAGAATACATGGGAAATACTAAGGATACTGTAAATTAATACCTACTTAGGCCTACCTAATGTCGTCTTCCATAATACTAATACCAACCTCACGGCAACAGAGTTTTAGGAAAATACCAAAATAATGATAATTCAGTGGAAATAGGTGTTTGTAAAGGCTTACTAAATCACTAGGAAGGTTAAAAAAACATATGCATTACTTCATAAAACGTATAATATCTTTATGATGGAAATGAAAAGTTTTACGAATTTAAAGGCACGCCTTTAAATAGCGGTAAAAGGCCTAAAAATATTATAGGCCTTAACGATATAATACTAACACTACTGGTTTTTAGAACGTACAATCTCCGCTATTAATAAGTACTTAAAAAAACTTGTAGCCTACGGTAAAGCATTAAAGGAATTGCGGAAAGAATCGGTATACCACTAAGTCAATGACGCCCTTAACACCAGGAAAGGCCTTACGATTATAGATGCGCTTACTTTACCATTACAAAGTAAAGTCCTCGTATAACGAGAGCCGGGAAAATAGAAGGGTTTATACAAAACCTCAATTATCGCCAACTTTAAAGTAGTTATTAAAAATACTAACAGCTACGTAACTTTACTTACTACCCAGGTTAAGCTCTATATTAGGATAATTAACAATAAAAACCCTTAACCTGAACGACCGAGTTGATACGAGCCTCCTCCACCTATTATAGATAAGCCGATGGAACGCTGTTACTACGAACAAGTCCCAAAAAATGAAATTATTAAATAAGGAGGAATATACATTAAACCATGTTTATAATACTACTTGGGTAAATAAAAGAAAAAGGATTAACGAACAATTGACACTGAAAATTCGAGTATAAAACATTATTAAAACTTTTAGCAAACTCTCTTAAAAAATGATAAGGTCGATATTAACAGTTTCCTAATTATAAAAGTAATACAAATCATGCCGAAAGCCGATTTTAACCTCTAAAATACGAATGTTACGATATTGAAGTATAAAATTATCTCTGAGGTTAAGGGTAAAAACATGGGTCAGCCGTACGAAACGTTACGCCTAATATCTTAAGGATACGTTAATAAAGAAAAAGATTGGATCCTTGAATAATCTTTAACTATTGATAAAATTGGTTAGTATTTTACAGCCGTTTTGACAGTAAATTTGCTAGTTAAAACTCAAGGAAAGTTTACGCTTAATAACCGAAATATAACGTAAATATATACGCAATTAACAACCGACCTACAGCGGATCTTCTTACTAAAGTTACTATAAAAATTACTTATAATTTACCCTTTAATGACGGTAATACGATGTATTAAGCCACTGTACGGACCAGCTAAAGTAGGAGTTTATTAGTTTCTAACATATTAGTCGTATTTTAAGTTATAACTAAGTATAAAGTCTTTCATATACGAACTATGTTTATTAGTACCGTAAAAAGGGATTTCGGATTAATAAGTATATAAATTGATGATACTCCTTTGGTTGAAACAACTAGATTTATAACATTAGAATAGTACGTAATCGAGGACTCGAAATTCTAAAATTATAAGCCGGTTACACCGTTAGCAAAACGCAATTAATTTAACTTTCATCGATCGTTAATCTGTATATTGAGTGTTAATATCCTCCTCAATCTTCGCCAAAAGGGCTGAGGAGTTAATTTAGCTGTAATTGATAAAACCCATATTACTAAGGTTTAATGGTACCCAAAATAACGTGCCTATAACAATTAAATTGCCATTCTATGACAACCGAAAGTCTTTTACAATTCATCTATTACCGCACAAGTACAAAATCCAACAAATGAAGGTTTTTACCGGCTAAATAAAAAGTTTAAATGGAAAATATGGAACTTGGACCGCGGGATGAATATAGTCCCGATCTACCTATCGAAAGCTAAGTTGATAATCTTTATAAACGGATCGTTTATAAATAACACCGACTTATCTTTATAAATCGGTTTTCTTATAACCCTCGTTAACTAAGATAAACGGACAGATTGATTTAACATTATCGGTAACCAAATATATAAGACCTCTGTCATATGTAAAAGGATTATATAAAGCGTAATAGCTTGAAAGTTCCATAGAAAAATGACAAACTTTAATATAGGAATAGTATCATGGAAAACCTTTAACTTTATTACCAGGCAGTAAAAGATTTATACTTCCTCATGGTAATCTATATCAACTCGAAAAGCCTATTCGAATGCTTTTCGAAGCTCTACACCACTAGTAAAAAAAGCCTAATAATTGACGTAATAACACTTTATGAAGCCTACAAACGCATAGAAATCGGAGAGTTCTAGTATTAACAGGAAAAATAATCCTACTAATGCTTTAACGAATGCATCGCTGAATAAAGCCCTTAAAATGTTTATAGATAATAAAATACCAACTATATGTATCAAAATCTATATTGATAGGCCGCCTAGTAAAGCCAAGTTATGTGGTGCTAGTTAAGGATATACTGATAAATTGGAAAATCACCAGGAAACTAATGATAGCAACCTGTTTCAATAGTACGGTTAAATTAGAGGTTCATACAAACCTATAATAAAATTTTTTTGTGGAAACCAATAAAGTCAGAATTCACAGCTGTGGGTTAACTAAGGTAAAATGTGGTTAATTTAATTATAAATAAGTGCAATTCAATATGGAATTTAATTGGAATTAATAAGGAAATAACCAGTTGATGAGGTCGTAATTCAAATGGCTACGGGAAAAGATTAGTTAACCACACTAACGTGCGCGCACAAAATGAAAAACCGCTAGTATTAGAATAGTAGTAATTATAATGCAGTAGGTCAACTTTAATTACAGTAAAGTTAACTATACTAATTGTAAGTTGAGTGTATTGTTTTATATAAGCCTACTGTATTATCTGCAAGTTAAGTACAGTATATGCCTACTTTACATTAGGGTACAGGCCAAGCAATTAGCCATATAAATTTTTATATAAACCGGCTAGAGGTCTACCAAAACTAAAACAATGTATCCATCACTTGACCACGAAATACTGCTATTACTTCGACCAATCTAATCGAAAACTTTACAAAGTCCAAAGTTCTACCAAAAGTTAAATTATATATCCTTGTCCAAAGTTTCGATTAGCTTACAATTTCAAAATCCTGACTTTTCGATAACTTATCATTTTGCTGCTATAAATTTAATATATCCGAAAAAAAGGGTATTGTTAATTATTAAACTACTATACCAAAGTCTTTGCCATCCGTGATTAATAGAAACGTGTTAAAATTTAAAGTTTTTATATATGGTTTGGTTTTAAAATGCGCCTGATACGTTAAGAATTGATTAACTGTTGCTTTAGTCAATTCGTATAAAGGTTTAATACAACGTATTACTTTATCGACCGGAAATTTTCCCTTTAGTTTTTTCGGCAGTTTTGGTAATATAATTAGCTAAATATTAGAAATAGACTATGTGTATGCTTGCGTTGTGTCTTTACCATTAAATGTAAACTGATATTTTACTTTAATGGTTGAATTATAAGTAAATACAATGATTAAACGCTAACTAATATTTTAAATTATGGGTGTTTAAGTAAAAATAAAATTCTTACTTTTATTATCATATATTTAAAAACTTAGATTCGATTATTTGTACTTTTGGTACGTAGTATTGCCTTTAATTTCATAAACTATATTTAATTCAAAAATAATAACATTTTAACTATGAAAATTCCATTCATAGTATAAATTATATACCCCCCCCTTGAAAGAAAACCGTTAATCTCAATTTAATGGCTTTTCTTAAAAGATTTACCCGGTATATTAATAATGCCTTCGATACGTAACTTAAAAGTAAGTTAATTCTTCGTTAAAATTCTCTTTTTTATATTTCCAAGCTATTATATATTCTTTATCAGGCTTATAGTTCCCGTCGCCGTCATTCTCTCTAGCGTATATACTCATTTGAGGTAGTTTTTTACGTCTTGAACGTTTTATTAATTTGTTAATAATTAGCCCCGAAGGGTTATATTAGCTAATTTATTCGGCTCGGAGGTTTTCAGCATCAGGATCTTTATCGGATTTCAAGTTTTATTTTATTTTATAGTTTAACCTATGTAGTTCGGAAAGTAATAAGTCAATTAAAAGTTTCAATCACTATATTTAGGTTGTTAATACTTAAGATTTTATATAGCTTATTTCATCTGCTTGGATTCCATTATGTAAGAACTATATTTTAAAAGGTAAGGGATATCACTTTTGTTATCAATGCTCCGTTTCTAGTATTAAAGGCTTCGTTAAACTAGCGGCGGTCCGATTTTTTTTTAGTTCTTTTAAGGCTTTGAAATATCTTACAACACGTTTTTAGGTATTTGGCAAGAGTGGCGACTTAGTCGTTATACGTAGGTAGGCACAAAATACCAGTAAAGTTGGTATATGACCGTTAGTGTTAATAGTATCGTTAAAGCCTTTTACTGCCATTTAAAGTAGTGCCTCTTAATTTTGAAAACTTCAGATTTTTATTGTAAAAATATCGTAGGCCCTTTATAATAGGACGTAATCCCTTTCGATTTTCATAATATCTTAGTAAGCTTTAACAAATATTTTTTTATATTAAATACCCATCGACTTTACATAAATTTGAATTTTATGGTATTAAAGTTAATATTTACGTTATAAAATATTAAGTTTAATGGCTTAAGGTACGTATTAATCCATGAGGTACGTAGTGTCTCTTACTTTTTTTTAGCTGTAATAGTCTTAAGAAACTTAACATCGCAAAAACCTATGGCGGAGTCTATAACTTAAAGTATTGGCTTACAGTCTAAGTAAAACAAGTTGACGAAAACACTAAGACTTTTATTTTATTTTCTTTGAAAGTAAAGTAAAACTTTAGTGGGGTTTGAGAATATATTTGATAGTAGTAATAAAGCCCTTTCATTATTTTCAGTACCTACCTTTAAGTTTACATTTTCGCATTTAGTCTCCTTCAAAATCTTATCATGTCTATTTGTTACCAGGTGATTAAACCTACGATGTAATTGAAATAAATTCGCCTTTATTAAGTTTAATACCATTACTCTTAGCATTAAAATGAAATTAGAAGTACTTTTATTTAAGGTCAAATGATAACATTTTATTGCTTTTTACTTAAACCAATTTATTAGTTTAAATATTAACGTTAAAGCCGAGGTTTTTGAATATTTTTAAGGTAAAGGGAAAAGGCAATAGGGGATTTTAGGATGTAGAAAACAATGAGGCTAATAACAGTTTTGACCGTCATCAATCCCAGTAAAAATAGCTTTTTTTCAGAGTTAAATTTAACTTTGACTTTATTTATATTTGTAGAATTAAGTGTTATAGTAATATTAGTATTCATTACCAACGCGACGTATTACAAATAACCTTTTATTAAGTATTAAACTGCTCTTATATCCTATATTATACCTTAAAAGACATATTCGACGTACCGATTTTAAATAGTAAAGAGATGTATAGGATTAAGATTGTTATCGTTATATTAGCGGTGAGGGTCTTGACTTATTATGCGGTATAAAAAGGCGTAGTCGGCGAGTTATTATATTGTTTTTAGGTCGGTATTAATATTTGTATACTAATTTATAGCCTTAGGCTTATTTTTTCTGTCTTCAACTTCAATCCCTTTAAATTTCATAACACGTAATATATAATTTTAATTCAATGAAAATAAAAAGTATATATTATATATTTGCTACGTAATTCGTATTCAGCAGTAATATGACGTAGTAAACAATAACACTATTTACTGTAAACCTAATATTTCTTAACACTTGAGATAAATTTGCGTAGTTAGTTTAAAGACTTTAAGGAAAAGAAATCTCTTTTTCTGTACGTAGCCTAATCTTATTTATAGGTCCAGATTTGCCGTTAATCGTACTAATTAGGCCTTTCATATTTATGTTTGATATAATATGTGTAGGAGGTTTTTTTTTATCCATATTAAATTCCGGAGCTTTAAGGTATATATTGGTCGAACCGGAGACTCGGGTTGTTATGGTCGCCAATGAGGAACGTAACTGGCTAAAAAATCTTTTACAATTAGTGTTAGGGTATTAAAGGGCGTATTCGAACTTTTTATAGCCCGTAATAACTTGACGAACCTATTGTTGTAAGATACATTCACCAGTTTTTACGTTTCCCATTACTTTCTAGTAAAATATTAACCTGTAAAGTATCTAAGTAAAGAGGTTTATTTAACTTGCCGTCTTTATTTGTAATTAAATATATAAAGCAACTTAATAATTTTCCAGTCGGTGCAGTATTTAGTGAAATAAACATCGTATTAGAAGTAACCTTTTAAACTATCGTAAGTTTCGTAAAAGGAGGAATAATTCGTTAGGAACTAGAGGAAGTAATCCTCAGTTTAACCGGTAATAATATTAGGAAATAACGAGTAAAAAACTAATAATTTAATCCTTATTCGCCGGTAAATGTTTTTAAAAAGGGACGTAATTTGACGTTGAAAAGATTGTACAGCTTACCGTTATACTTTTACTTTATTCCTTAAATCTTAACGAATATGATGATTACCGTACAATACGTATCTACTATGGAAACGTATAGAAAGGGAAGGGTAATATATTGGTTATAGGAACCATTCTGATCCCCTTAACTAATGTTGAAAAAGGTATCAAGGTTACTAGTATTGATAGGCAGGATAATTGTCTTTGGCCAAGTTAAAAGGGGAAAAGTTGGTAGTCGTACTTATAATTGGCTCGCGTATAAAGCTAGTCCTTATTTAATTTGACTGCTAAAACTGAACGTATTAATAAAATTAAAGAAAAGGGGCTTGGTAATTTCTACCGCGGAGAACTTGGTAATAATCCTCTTGATATAAAGGGGTACGTCGAGGTTTTCATTTCATTAAATAGTGGATTTAAGGGTTTACGGCTTGTATGTTAATTAATTCCTTATAGCCAGTAGTATTGAACTGTTAATGTTACGTAAAATGGTTTGAAGAACATATTCAAACTTAGATAGATACTTAAAAACGCGTGTAAAAGCGTTGAAAAATGTTATCGCTAATAATACATTTGTATTTAACCTTGAAAATCCATTAAGAATCTTAATCGGTAGCTTATTCATAAAATACATTGATACTTTAAATAAGTAACCCTTTTTTTATTTTTTATGAAAGTGTTTTAAATTTGGGTTAACGAGTCCAATTTTGAACCTAATCTTAATGTATTTTTTTTCCAATCTTTATATATTCAATTCCTATTTCCTAAAGTATTTCTAAAGGTTTTTATAGGCTTATAGGCTTGTAACGGTTTTAATTATGTTCAGGTCGAAAATATAAAAGCCGATTACTATTATACTTGCTTATGAGTATACATATATGGAAATAGTTACATACAGGAAAGAAAGGTACAAACACATGCTTATAAAACTACATAAACTCAATGAAGCTAAGCTTTGCTTTAGTTCTAGTTTATTCGTCTTCCATTATCAAAATACTACACTGTTTTAATGTTACGTTGTCGCCTTACACGCGTACTAATAATTGGTAGCTATAAGCTAAAAAGCTAAAAAAAACACCAGACCTACCATTTACCAGTATGGAAAAGACAAAACAGAAAAAGAGTTACTAGTTTTTCCCTAGTAAGAATAAAAATAATACCTCCTCGCTCCACCAAACCTTTCATTTTTTTTCTTTTTAACTTTACGATCCATAACCTTTTTCTTACTAACACCAGTTATCGCGCCAACCCCTTATTCCCCTCGTCGTCATCTTCGTCATTACTGTCATGGTTATCGTCGTTGTCGCCATTAATTAGACCGTAGCTAAGCTCGCCACCGCCACCATTTCCTTTCGCTATTACCACTGTCGTTGATTGGTATAACTGCAATTTTACCTTTCCCACCGTTCTCTTCGCAATTATTATTAGCCTCTCTATAACTTTTATAGTTCTCGCTATAACCGTTGTTAATTTCGTTATACTTTCGCTAATCGATTACCGATACATAAGCGTAAGCTATGTGTTTTAAGTATTGCTCTATTATTAACGTCTCACTATACTCGTACCTTAGTAATTACCCTTTAGCGCTTAAAAAAGAAAACACTTACTTTTACCGCTTCCTTATTAATCTATTTTTCATTAACACTATCTTTACTCTCGTGAATTCCCCAGCTATCAACACCTTCCTTAGCTCGTTTTTATATATCTCGCCTTTGTCCTCGCCTGTTGTTAATTAAAATGAATTTAGTATTTAAGTAGGTTAAGCATTTACAGGAGAAAATGGATGCCATAGCTAAAAGGAACGCAAAATTCAACAAACGCTCTAATTCTGTTAATACGAGCCTTTAATAACATATTATAGACAATTATATAATTATAGCCAGTCGCTTTAACACCTTTACCCGTAACCAAAAACGAAAATGTCGGCTTTGCCGAAGTAGTGAACGTTCTCGTAATCCTAAGCGTCCGACTCATAGCTCGAATCGCCCTCCTCGTAGTCCTAATAAAAGCACGCTAGCTACTTAATTCTTAGGTAACAATGGTATACATCGTATAAAAAGTAAGTAAATTGGGGATTATAACCCCGAATACCCTAATCCTCCTGATATAAGTATAGTTACTATCGAAAGAAACTTCTTTATAAACATTTGGAGTTTCTGAGATCGCTTCGAAAGCTTTACCAAAGTTAATCCGGACGTCGAAGGTCATATCGTCTTTATATTTAGGATCTCATTTTAAACATTAAAACTATTTTAGTAAAATACGAAGATACTCTACGAAGAACGTATAAATCTTATTAACGATAGCCTCAATGTAGTTATAAATTCTTTTAAAAACCGCTTTCGAACAGATTTAAACCGAGCTACCAAAACGTTTCGTAAACTAACGTTTACTTTACAATATTTTATAAAAAACAAGTATAACATTTGTAAGTATATTAAAACTAAGATAAAGTATATACGAATTATATATATCGTTAATCAAATGAATGAAAATTAACATAATATTATAATCTGTATTTAGACCTTTTTCAATTTATTCAATCAATAAAATTCATAACATCCTAACCGAAAATAGACTTTATAGGAATATATATCCCAAATTGAGAAAGCTAAAACCATTGTATTAGAGGTTGAAAACCATTAATACCTTTTATATAAACGAGTTATTAAAAACTAATGTAAGAAGTTCAACTTACGTACGTTTTAAAATAAGTCAAAACCAGAATATAAAGATAAAAAAAGGTATAAAAAGTATTTTGGAAAAAATGTCTATCGTGTTCGAGATTACAAATACAAACCTTGCAAGGTCCGTAACAAACCTCGCAAAAAGCGACGCGACGATAATCGCCGCAACGACCGCGAAAGTCGCTGCCGCGATGGCGTTGATAGCCGCAACTATAGTCGACATCGCAGTCGCCGACGTAAACGAGTGAACAATATTTAATTTAACTCGGAAACTAATTACTCGTAAAGATATATTAAGGTTTCCTACTTATTGTAAGCGAATGAAATTAACTTTATAAATGAAATCGCCGGCTTCGCCACGCAGCCAAATCGTCGGACCTATACTAATTGTAAATGTAAATATAAATTTCTTAATACACTTTTTTAATATTTAAAGGTTTGTTATAAAACGATTATATTTTCCTTACGAGCCATGAGATTGAGAATCCGGTACAAGAATATCAATATATTATTTTGCTGTCCCAAGATGCCAAACGTTACATAGAATTTCAAAGTTGTTATAATTAGACCTGTTCACGAGAAAATAATTATTACTATAAGAGGCTTTCGCTTTTTTAAAATGGTTATTCTCATTAATTTATATGATTTTCAATGTATTTTTTATCTTAATACTGAAACTGGTAAAAAAACTCTTTATTAAATTGTAAGTCAATAAGTACTTTTTCAATTACATCCAAATTATTGTTCCTTTAGGCGAAACGTTTTAGGGTATTATAAAACCCATAATAAAACTAACTATTAAGGTTCGCTAATTTTTTATAATTTATAGTTATAAATATGATCATACCCTTAATGTTTTTAAATAAATGATAAAAGCGTAAATTATTAAGCGTCTGAATACAGGTGCCCTATTTTCGAATAATTAGTTAAAGCCTCATAAAGCTGATATTTTTATATTCAAAAATTTCAATAACTTTAAAATCAATAATTTTATGGTGCCTTTTATCGCTTATAAAAAGGCCGCAAATTTAATACTTTATAAAGCATTCATCAAAATCTTGACTAATATTATTTTATTAAAATAACCCGTTTATTCTTTAATCAAACATATAGATCTTCCTATAGGATGTTATTTTTGCATTTACCGCCTAGTATCCGTACGCGTTAAATACTATTATGGATTCCACTACGCCTTACATTATTTAACTTCATAACTCTATAGATACAACGATTATGGGTTCCAAATACATATTCCTCAACGTTATTATCGAATCTAAAGATATTACCTATTTCATTGTAAATTAGGACGAAGTTGTCCAAGCATTAACATAGGTTACCCAAATAAAATTTATAGCCTTTAAAATTACGTAGGTAACTCGTGAGGCAGTTGATAAATATTATATAGCATTTATTACTATTAAAACAACGGGTTTTCCCGAAATTCTATTTATAGAATAGGAATTCAAACTGGATTCCTATACGGCCGAAATAGTGAAAAGAATATAGTCTCGCCCCATTTCAAAGGTTTTCCTTAACCCACAATTTAATATACCATTTCTAAACGCGGTCGCTTGCCTTATTCAAGACTTTGAAAAATACCAGGAAAATACGCGAAAACCAAATCTTGTAAAACAATAGGATAAACCTCGTTTCAAGGAGTTTCCACTTTTTTTTAGATATTAAGACTCGCAAAAATATCTCAATACTCAAAACCAAATATAAGGTATACGTTAATTCTATCCAAGTTTCAAATATATATAAATTGGCCAAATTTTTCGATAAATTCGCCGACGTATAGCGGGACACCGGACCTGTCAATTTTCCAGTTAATCAAATAATAAAGGTACCTTCGGTTAAGAGGTGGTAAAATACGAAGTCAAACCGTTACCGTTACTTAATTTTGCGCCGCAATAAAGATTTTTTCGATTAATAGTTTAATAACCTTTACGCTTAAGGTTTTATGTGTCATAGAGTTAGGCCGTTGGCTATTGAGACTATAGGTTAAGGGCCTTATACGTTGGGTTACGGTAATCTTTTCTATTTTTTTCCCGTACCTTAATAGTAAATCTTATTTGGCATTTACTTAGCTTACTATCGTAGGTCGGGTTATAATATACTATTAAAATGTTCTTTTATCTTTTTCGAAAAAATATTATTTATAATGAACGAATCGATGATAAACGTTAATAATTCGGTGTTATACTTTAACGTTATCGGAGAAGATAGGTCGTCGGCGAATACCTAGTTTTTTATCTTTATAAATACACCTTCGGTATTTTCGAGACCTATTTAAACCGATATCTTTCGTTTGTAAAATATCGTAAGTTACATTACGTCGCTTGTTAAATAATTGTAATAACCGGGTTAACTTACTTTGATTATTAACCTTACGTCAGACTTCGTTTAAGTTGTCGCAAAGATTTAATAACTCGAAACCAAATTAATCACGATGTAATGATCACACTAAATACCCGTGAGTATATAGAAGGTGTCAGAGGGTTTATGTTAGCAGTAAGGTAGCAGAGGTAACAAAAGGTGCAATATCAAGACTGTGTTCGTGCGAGTGATGATCAGAAGCCGTGAGGCTATTCAGGGTAGACTGAATACTTAGATTGACAACTGAAGAGCTATGAAGGAAATACTATCTGTGTGGTGCTGACCGTGTCCTTATATCCTCAATCCTTCATACGTCTTCAGTACTGTATATGTGGATAGCTTGGATAACCTTCGATCCAACATATCCGACATATCCTTGGCATGTCCTTGGATAGCTTGGATAACCTTATATCCAACATATCCAACATATCCAACATATCCTTGGCATTAACCCTAACCCTGGGTCTGCTGACATAAGAGATGTTCCCCGCCTGATGTGTTAGACTTCAGGCGTCTCAGTGGCGTAGTTTCCTTGCTGGCCTGTTTTCCTGACCTAACCGCTGTCTGGGTCATGACACACGATTCAAATTAAGTTTTTACCGGTTTAAGGCGGACGAAAACGATATAATTAACCGTAATTTAACGGATTTACTTTTGCGTAAACGGCGACGCGTTGAACAATCGAATTTATATTAAAAGCGAATAAAATGTAAATCGGAAAAGGTCGGTACTCGTTTTTTTACGTATAGGGATATTATATAACGGCAATAAAGTGGGCGATTACGACTTATTACGAAACCGGAAGATATAAGAGTAGGTATAATATAAGGAACTTTTTCGATTATATTAAGGCGACTTTAGGCGACCTTTACCACGTAAATTAAAAATTGGTTAAACTCGAAGGCTTAATTATAAATAATAAAAACCTGTAAATATTATTTGGTATTAGGTTCGAAATACTTTTAATTTAAATAAGCCATTTAAATTGACCTTTGGCCGTAAAGTATAATTACTTTCGCTTTCACGTATTGTTACGTATCAGCGACAAGTCTATTATAATAGATGTTAGCCGGGTGGATTATATCGTAGCCCTGGAAAAATACCGCGAATTCGCCGACGAGTTGAAGTCCTTAGATTTAAAGCGTAGTTTTGGTTATTAATTAGTGAGACCCGTTTAAAGTTCATGAACGAATAGTAATACGGTTATAGTATGAGTTTATACCTTTTAAACACCTTTGTTAAAAAGCCGTAATAATCGCAGTTAATCCTTTTAATATCGCGGTTAATTATTTTAATAAACCCGTTTGGTACGTATTTAAAACTAGGGACGTAAGGCGATGTAAACGATAATAAAAAAACGTTACGCTAAGTTTATTTCAAAGCGTTATATACTTTGTAGTTTACTAAATTATGTTTAATGTGGTTACCACTTTCGGTCGATATTATCTTTTACGTAAATATATATAGCCTAAGTTAAAAATGTAAAGGAAGGTTTTTTATTAGCAGCAACGGGGGAAGCCTAACTTTTAAATATAGTTTCGTTTAAAAGTTATATAATTTTAATGATGTAATTGTAAAATCGAGTAAGAAAGAATGCAATGTAATTAAAATACGTATAAACGAAAAACTATTTTTTATTTTTATTCTTTTTAATAATATCTATTTTTTGAATGTTTAAATCGATTTTAGTCATAATTGTTATTATATTGTAAACGAAGTTTCAATATAATGATTATAGTTAAAATAAATTCGGTTATTTTATACGCGAAATTTTAAAACGATAATAAGGTTATGGTAAAATAGGCGTATTACCTAAGTAACTAGGTTTCGGATAGATATTGATAAATAGTTGAATCCAATATTAGTATATATTATTCTCGGAATAATACGAGATATAATTTATATAATATTTTTAATGTAATATTAATAGGTAACTTTAAATTCTGGTGGTAAACGTTTAGTAATTTAAGGTTAGGAAAACTTAGTTATCAACGTAGTATCGATATGCTTTAAAATAGATCATATATAAAACATGGTAAATTTAGTTTTGTTCAGGTTAACGTAATACTGGTATCGAAAGTAATAACGTATAGGGGACCTGTTTCGCATAATTTATATTATAAGCTTCAACTAGATAATGCGGATTTTATAAGTAACGGCTATAGTTACAGTTAAAAAAAGGACGAGTTACGTTTTTTACCGGAATTAACGGTATTCTGCGACCTATTCGATAAGGATAAAGTTACAGTTTTACCTTTATATAAAACAAAATTATACTATTATATTTATATTCAACTCAACTAAAATAATTTTTTAATAAAACGACTTCAAATGCCATTATATTAGATGTTACGAAGTTTATTTTTTAAGCTTTGATGATAAATTACGTAGTTGGTAAATAAAAGCTAAGTTCAGGCGAACTTTTTATCGGCGACGACGCCGATATTGCTAATTCGTAAACCGGGAGAGGATAACGGTTTTATATCGACTATCGGGTACTAAATAGAATTATAAAATAAAACCGTTCTCCTTTACCTTTGATTAAAAAGACTTTACGTATGTTATCGAAGTCAATATAACTTACGAAATTAAATATTCGAACGGTATTTTACCGTATTAAAATAATACACAGGTAGAAGGAATTAATGACGTTTCATATATGGTTCGAGTTATTTAAATGGTTAGTTACCCCCTTTAAGATAACGAAAATACCGGCAACGTTTTAACGATATATTAATTATATAATAGCGGATATTTAAAATAATTTCGTTATTATGTATTTAAAAAATATTTTAGTCTTGTTTCAGGTATTAAATAAAATAATATGACGAAATTTAGCATAGTTTTAGGACGTTTTCGTAATACGGGATTCAATTTATATTTGAAAAAATGTGATTTCGTAGTTAAAAAGGCAAAATACCTGGGTTTTATTATAACGGTAAAAGTCCGGGTAATTCGCGAGTAGAAGTTACTACGTACGGTTCGAAAAGTTCGAAGTTTTTTAGGTTTTATAGACCTTTATTGCGATTTTTTTAGTATTTTTTTAAAGTTGGCGTATTATTTCGTCTGTTTAACTAAATAGGGTATTCCTTAGGTTTACGCGAAGCGAGATGAATAGGTATTTTAAAATCTATAATATACATTCATTACGGTTCCGATTTTGGCATATTAGGATTTAAATCGATTAATAGTAGTAGAAATTAATTATTCGAAAACGGCGTTAAGAGGGTATTTATCGTAATAGGATAAGGATAGTATTTTAAAATTAGTAATTTATCATTTTGTACGATTAACGGATACGAAACGTAACTATACCATTTACGATAAGGAACTCTTCGCGGTAATATCTTATTTAAAAGCGTGGTTTTTTAAGCTATATAATATCTGTATACCGTTTAAGATTTTAATGAATTATAAAGGATTGGATTTTTTTTTTACCACGATTAATTTCGGAACGTTAGGCTGAATAGGCCGAGTTCCTTTTTTTTTAAATTCTACTTACGGTATAAGGCCGTAATTTAAGGCGCCCACCAGAATAAGTTAACTCGTAAGTTATAAAATAAGTCTGAGGTTAAAAAACGTCGTATACGTGTTTTTTAACCTAGTTTCATTATTATATTAATCGTGGTATTAATTTAATTATATATTGAAGGAATACAAATTACGGCGGGTTAGATAGAGGATTTTAGCGAAACGAAGGCCTGATTATTAGATTACAATAATATCCATTTAAAAAGGCGGTCAGAAGATTTTAAAAAGCCGTTGAAAACGATATCGCCCCGGATCCGGCCCACGCTCGGATCGTTATCAGAGATAACGTTAAAGGATTCCGGTACGGCGACGTCGGCGGTATCGTCGCGGGCCTGGCCCGCGTTAGGCCTGCCGGTATTATTAACATCGAGTAATTCTTTTATTTTCGGACCGGATATATTAACGGAATTACAAGACTAAGGAATAACAAACGACCCGTTATATAAGGTTCGTCTTTTAACGGTTTTCAAAAACGTTAAAAGTTTTTTACCTAAGGTAAAATAATTAGTATAAATTGTAAATTAGGGGATTTAATCACGAAAAGTATTATGTTTCCGTGGTCGTTTATGGTTATTGATTTGGGAACTATTAATAACTAGGATATTATAATAAACTTACAACTCGCTTATTATAAATTATCTGGGTAAAAACATTTTGTTTCGCGTTTTTTAACGGAATTACTACTAAAAGAGGATAGTCGTAAATGTTCGACGTTTATATTGAATATATACGTAATATAAAGAAACGAAACCTCGTTGTACTTTACGGTAAAATTTACTTCAATATCTTTTTATTTTTGACCGGTAATAAACGTATATTTCGGTCGACTTTATAATAGACCTACCAATTACTAATAACAGCTTTCAACATTTACTAGTTATTACGAATCGCCCTTTTCAGTTAATTTAATTAAAAGTTATATGGTTTATAATTACGGATAAATATATGTAACGTTTTCGGGATATATAATAGAAATTTTATGGGGTTTTAACTTTCATTATTATTAACTGCGGTTCGGATAAAGTAAACGTATTTTAAACGACACTTTATTCCTTAATAGGAGTCGAATAACTTTTATTTACGACGTATTAACTATAAATAGATAACAGTATTTAATGGATAAATCAAAAGGTTCAAAAGTATTTACGTATCATAATCGCTTTTTCGTAATACGATTAGATTTTGTATTTATTCGTTTATCAATTTACGTTAAATAACCGGAAGTCAACGGTTATTGGGTTTAACATAAATCGTTTGGTAAATAGGTATAAAATATTACTTATCACAAGAGTAAATAGGGATACGAAGTCTTTAATTAATTTAATAGGACGAATTACTACGTATTTTGTTTATTTACGTAAGGGGACGGAATTAGTTTAGGCGGTGAAAATTTATATTTAATAACAAATAAAAACGGCGATGAATTGTAAACGATGTCCGGCGAAACGATATAAAGTAAGGTATTAGGTTTGATTAAACTTTCGTAACATTGAAAATAATTGCCCGAATAAAAAAATCGACGAACTTTATAATTAATATCGGGTAATTGGTATTTAGAACCCGTTAAATATCGTGTTAAATATCGTGAATAAATATCCGATATTTTACATAAATTTAATTAAACGTACGATTTCGAACCACTTTTTTTTATACAAATTTTATCCGATATTTTCCCGGGATCAGTTTTGGTAATAGATGATATAAGGAAGGGTAAATATAAGGAATTTAAAGTATAGAATGTCTTTGCGGTAAAAACGGAAAAAAGCGGGGTTTATTATGCATTAATTAATTAAAAAGGTTATAATAATTAGAAATCGGAATTGTTAAAGAATTATTAGTATATTATAGCTTTAAATAGATTTAAGGTGGAATCGAGAAATGGTTGGATTTACGATAACCTGGTATTTCGACAACGGCGTTTAGTTTATATTAAGCGATAAACGCGAAACGAACCGTTTATACCATCGAAAAGACGTTTTTTTAGTAAATAGAAACAAAACTTTATTATTAAACGACGTTATAATATATTAGGTGGTGCCGAATAAATATTACCCGACTATTTCGGATAATATTCGACTTTAAGGCGGCTTTTACTATATTTTAACAAAGGTTTACCTATTTATTATTATTATTTTTATTCATGTTTAACGAGTATCGGTATTATTGATATTGGGGGTTTTATTGTAATTGGTTTCGATCTTTGGGCGATAATAGAAGAGGGGGATGGTAAAAGGTATAAAGAAAACTGGTAGGCGTTGAGTAGGGGGTTTAACAAAAGGTGGGTCATATATGAGGCGACGTTAAGAAGGGCGGATAACGCGAGGAGGGGCGGACGTTAAAAAAGGTTAATGGAGGATAATGCGAAGACGGATGGACGTTAAGGAAGGCCGACGATAAAAGATAACGTTAGAAGGGATAGGCGTTAAATAAGGTCGACGATAACGGTTAACGAAAAATAGAGCGAAGGGCAGAACAGGGGGAGTAACCTTTTAAGCGGATTATTAAAAACTATAATATGTTAGTTTAAACCTAGGTAACGCGATCGGCCTGGGTATGATTTTACGTTCGTTTGCGATTAGTCCAATTAATTCGTTTTTATAAAAAGTTGATAAATAGGATACGGATAAAATTAGAAATCGTATAGTTAAGCCTTGAACGTTATTCGTAATATTTTATAAGTCGTAACTTATATTAGTTATAAGAAATATAGCTTAAATAGTTATATTTTTAACCCTTTACACCAAAACTACGAAAGGGTATTTGGTGGTAGTTAAAGGGAGCCGGGGCGAAAAAGTTACGCGTTAAAGCTCGGTTAGCAGAAGGCGTTTTATTTCAATAAATAAACAATATAGTAAAAGGCGACGAAGGGGTCTAGGGTAAGTGTGGAACCGGAAGGAAAGGGCGATATATGCATATAGCTAAAAGAGTAACGGCTTATACAGCTGGTATAATAGGAATTCCCTATGTTTAAACGATATTACGAAACCGTGTAAATTAATTAATTAGTTCGGAAAAGGCGGAGGTAAAAACGGGTCGATAACTTGTGATATCCCTTTAATATTTACGTGCGGGAGACAGGATATAATCCTTATTATTTATCGTAATAACTAATTAAGGTAAAAAAACACGTAAATTGGATAAAGCCATAAGTAGATTTATTTTTGAAATATATTACGAAAAGGAGTAAATTAAGTGTCGGCTTTTCGTGAGGCTTTTTTATAAATTTACCTTGTTATAAACCTTTTAATATACACGATACCTTTATATACAGTAAATTCGAACGTAGGATAAGAAAACGTTAATGATTAAAAGCTGGTTAATATACGATATATAAACGTTTTTAACCTATAGTAAAGGAAGTTTGTTTTTATCCTTATTATTTCCGAGGATAAAAAGATTTTTTATAACGCGAAGAGGTTATAATAGGTAATTAATAATAGGGTATTAGTATGTTATAAGGTAATATACTTTATGAGGAGACTCATCACTCTTTTCCGAAACGCTAACGGTAATGTAACCGAGGTTAAAACCGTTAAATACTTAAGTTATAATGATAAGCTAGGAAAGAACTTTAAAATATACAAATTCGAATAATTAGTTAGTTTATATAAAAGAAAGTGGAAAAAGTTATAAAGTGGTAATTGGTAAAAAAAAGGGGGGGGGGGCGATAATGTAAAAAGGAAAAGAAGAAAGTTTTAAAGGTTACGTAGGAGAGTTTATATTTATCAAAACTAACTTATTAGATTCGGTAAAGGCTATATGTTATACGGGGCGCATTATTCGATATTAAAAGTAAAAGCGTAACTTTATACAATATGTTAACAAACGTATTATATAACGTCGGCGGTAAAAAAAATACCTTATATAGTGCGTTATGACATGTTAACGGATACATTATACGGCGCGTTAACGGGTACGTTATATAGCGCCAGCGAATAAGAAAAAGAACTTACACGACATGTTAGTAAATACGTTATATGGCGTTAACGATATAAGGTGAACCGGCCAAAACGTTATACAATATATTAAACGTAATATTACCGGCTTATATTCGACCCACATACTGGGCGGATATGGTCCGCATCCGATGTTTATTTAAAAGAGCGTCGTAACCCTTATAGTATTCAGGAAAGAAGGAGTATATTATAGACTTAGGCTGTTGGCCATTAAGCCTATAGGTTACGTAACTGTATATGTAACGGAATGGATCTAGGCCCGGCCCGGGCGCGAATCAAGTACAAGCCGCATACGACCCGGATACAAATAGGTTACGGTCCGTATACAGTACGTGTAAGGGTATGTAACGGGCTGGGCATTAACCCTACCCAAGGGCCCTGCACGTTGGGCCATGGTAGCCTCTTCTAGTCTTCTTCTGCACCTCAATAGTAAATCTCATTTGGCACCTACTTGGCTTACTATCGTAGGTTGGACCATAACACTATAAAATATATAAACGATATGTTCCTATTTACTTTACTAATGTTTTGTTGTATAAAGGAAATTCTATGACGTTAAAAAGAGCTACATAATAGTTAATCACAAATCTTTTAATAAATGTGCGGTATCAGATAACTATCCCTTACCTTTTTAAGTAAACGTTATAGACTCTTTAGAAAAAAAAAATAAGTATATTTTAGTAATCAACATTACTCAATTTGTTCTTTAGCCTTTCGTATACGTAAAATTTGAAAAAAGTTTTACTTTTGTAAGCTACCAGGGCTTCCAACGTAATGAAATTACACCTATAAAATTTTTAAACTCTCTAACTTTCGCTTAAAGATTTATAAATTGTATTTTCAAGCTTATAAAGTATTTTGCCGAATATATATTGATAATATTTTTAAATGATTCAGAAAAATACGAAAATCACATAATTTAAATCTTAGCTTCGTTTCTCGAAGTTAAAGTTTCACTATATTCAAACAAGTTTTATATATGTTTTCAATTTGTAAAATTACTAGTTTTTTTTATAAATGGCTTTCATTTATCTATCACTAAGGAACGTAACAAAGTCTTTCAGAAGATTTCCTTTCCCACTATCTTTGGTGCTTTGGAAACTTATTGAGGCGTAACGGGGTTTTTACAACTTATCATACCTTATTTCACTTAATTTTCGAAATTATTTTAAAAACTTAAAACGTATTTTCTAGTTATAAGTTGTAAAGCTAGTCTACTAGAAAACAATAATTATGAAAAGAAAATATATTATATTTAAATTATAAAAAATGGTTTTATGTATTAAAGAAGGAATTATTTACCGCCTTATCAAAGTATTTGTATAATGAATTACCCTTATATTGCGTTGACTTTACTCGGAACTTATTTTTGTAAATTAACAGAATTTCTAAAAAAGATTTGGGCGTTATATAATTCCAGTAAAAACCTAATCAGGTATATAAACGATTTTTTTTACCTGCTACTACCATTTAACCTATTATATTTCTCAATTAATACCTTACTAAGGTAAAACTCATTTATGGATTATTGTAGTACCAAGTAACATACCTCGTATTGGTATATAAATGACTTAAAAATACCTTAGTAGGTAATTCGTATTTCATTATCGTATTTACCGATTACGAGTTTATTATAAAAATTATTAATGGAATTTTTTTGATACAACATTTACGAATAAAGTTAATAAACGATTCATGAATACGGTAATATACTTAGACGTATATAACTCGAATATAGTATATTTATTTAGATGATTTAATTTGGTTCTGGATACGTGTTCGCGCCTTTTAACGACAGTTAAAGAAAAAAACGCAAACGTTGAATAAAATACTTATACATAACCAAATCTGCGATAATTTTCCCGTATTACCTGAAAGAGATATCTCTACCCCATTAATTGCTAAATCTATATTACGCAATTAAATACGCTTGAAATTATGAATAGTTTATAAAGGAAGTGCAATTTAATGAGTTACTATAATCAATATTACAAAAAAAAAAGATAAAAACAAAGAAGTAGTAAACAGTGTTAAAACTGGCTACCTTTTTCACTTAGTAGACCTTTTTTTTTTACATTAAAAGCGAAATAGGGCGCGAAAGCTTGATAATTTCCAATCGCTTCGTCCAAAAGTTGCTTTATAATATTTATCATAATAGATACCACTTTGGGTTAAAACGTATAATAATCGCTTTAAATAAGTTGTATTTTCGTTTTAATGGAAAAATAGTAAAAAGTACTATCGTTATTATTTTCGTTATGTTCAATTACGAAATAATAATTAAAAACCAATGGGTAGTCCCTGCTCAATTCAGGTTTCTAAAAAGTCTATATATACTTTATACATAAACTTTATCACCGCCCTTCCAAACGTTTTATTAGCCGCCACGCTGTAGGCGCTACCTGGCTATAAGGAATTTAACGTAATTATACCGGTTACCTACAAATTTTTTTAACGTACTTTTCTCTTTTTAGGTCATATTATATATACAGCCGCTTATTAAGCTACCATTTTATCCCGTTATTTATTACTTTTAAATTGATCCCATCCAAAAGAAATTATTTCTAACCGCGACGTAAGATTTCTATATTTATTTTGGTTAACCTTATAAAAAGACTTTGGTACCAAGTCTAAAATAAAACCGGCATATTAACTTTTAACAGATAAATAAGTTAAGAAAAAGATCAAGTGGTTAGGCTTACCATTCGATATCACGTTGCCAAGTATTTTAAATAACTATAAACCAAAAATATAACTATTTTGTAATAAAATATTAATAATATATATCTTCGGGCTATTAATGTTAACTTTTATGAATTCTTATTTAATTTTAAGTTACGCGTTTTAATAAATTTCTTCAATGTTCCTTCACCCTAATAATAAGCAGAAATCCGCTCTATCAGGGAACACTTGCACAAAGAAACAAAGTTTACTATAGACGTAGAAACTACTGAGGCTAAGCGTCGCTATAATAAAAATTACCGCTGGATAGAGTTTAACGTCGAAGATCAAGTATAGCTACGTATAGGAAAAGCCTATAAACCGCTATATTACTAAGGAAAGTTAACGCCGCTTAAACTAGGTCTTTACATAGTAATTAAACGTATAAAAATTTGGCATATACGCTTGATTTTCCTATTAGCTTACGAGTTTATCTTATTGTTAACATTTAATATCTTATTTCTCATCATAAGTTTAAAGATAATTATTTCGATCGTATACCTTTATCACTTATATCAATATAGTATAAAAAGGCTTGAAAGGAAAACAAGGACGAAATTTTAAAAAAATCGCACAAAAAAACCTAAATTATCGTTATCGTAAAGGAAACCAAATTTAATATTTAGTTCGTTAAAAAGGCTACAACTTAAAGGAAGACAAATGGAAAGCTATAAAGGACCTAAATCATTATAAGGAATTAATTAAAGCATACAAAAAGGGTATCTGTAAGTGAGTTTTTTTCGCGTCTCGCGTCTTATATCTCATGTCTCGCGTCTCGCGTCTCTCGTCTCGCGTCTCATGTCTCACGTCTCGCGTCTCGCTTCTCGCTTCTCATGACTTGCGCCTTATGCCTCACTTCTCGTACTATATTATATATGTTACGCAATAAGGATATTGCATTTTCTTTTGGTTCTGAAGACTTATTATACTTGCTTGGGGGGGTACATACACGGAAAGGGTTATATATATGGGGAAGGAAGGTACATGCACCTGCTTGTACAACTACATGAGCTTAGTAAAGCTGAGCTTCACTCTAGTTCTAGTTTATTCCTTTTCCATCTTCAGAATACTACACTGTTTCAACGTTACGTTGCCGCCCTACACACGTACCAACAATTATGTTAATAAGGTATTTGACTAAAAAGTATTTATTAGGTTTAACAAATTAGAAGTCATTATTGTAGTGTTTTTCGAAGGTAATCCTGAGGGCTGTAATCGCTTTTTTCCTAGTAGGGTTAGTAACGACATTAATTTTAGCGCCTTTTGAAGCTATCATAATGAAGATTAAAAAGTATAGGGGGAAAAGTATAATATAGAATAATAGGTTATAGATTTGCTGTTTGTCATAATCCAGATAGCGGTTGGGTTAGGAAACGAGCTAGTATACAACTGCACCACTGAGAAGCCTGAAGTCTAACATATCAGGTGAGGAACATCTCTTATGTCAGCCACGATGACTAAGCAAAGTCACGTGATGGATCATGAAGGATCATAGTGATGCAAGATGATCCAAATAACGGAGGATTATAGCGATCCAGTATGATCCAACCCAGGACAGTACTGAAGACGATATGAAAGATAAAGGATATAAGGATACGGTTAGCACCACATAGGTAGTATTTCCTTCATAGCTCTTCAGTTGTCAATCTAAGTATTCACTCCACGAATAGCTTTACAGCTCTTAATCAGCACTACGAGAAGAACGTGTCGTTGATATTGTATTACGCATACCTCTGCAACCAACCTGCTAACATAAACTCTTCTGACTACTACAGATACTCACGGGTATTTAGTGTGATCATTACACTATTAAAGTTGATATTTAGTATAGGTCGTAAAACTTAATCGTTTTTACGATTTAAAATTTATAATAATAGTACCTGTAATTATGATAACTATAAAAGTACTAACTTAGCCATTTGCCAACTTACTAACTTAACAATCTTTAAAACTTTTAAATAGTTAATTTTAACACCTTTAAAAAGGTTTTTTTTCAGTATGTTTAATAACGATACCGTCGCTTACTTATGAATTGCCGCGAACAGCTAACACAACCTATAAGCCTTTCCTATTTGCTATCGCAAACAACTAACACAACTTATAACGGCCCTTTATAAAAACCTTTCCTCCACCTTTAGCCGTCGTTTAATGTAGAGCGTAACTGGAAAGCAATTTATTCTTCGACTTAGCCAATCTGTGCTTAACTTAATAAACACTGATCAGTGTTGGTAGGCCTTTATCGTTGTAACGTAGTCGATTCAAATCACTGTGGTCGAAGTAACTGGTGCTGCATTGAAAATGGTTGATTGTACGTTGTAAGTTCTAAGTTTGGCAGACCGCTAGCCGGTCTGCACACTAATTTGTATGGCCAAACGCTTTGGCCTGTGCCCCACTTTGAAGTGGGCACCTACTGCACTGCACTTGCAGTGCAGTGTATTCAAATCCCACAAAGTACAGTCAATTTGCAGTACGTACAATCAACTTTACTGTAAGTAAAGTTGACTTGACTGTACTGCATTTGACTGCTATTCCAACAACTTGTACGTGAAGTACATGTTTTTTTTATGCAAGTAATGGAGTATGATGGCAAGTGCTGTCTTTTATTGCAAGTAGAGATCAGGGATGATGTGGTCCTATCTGACGGCCCGGGCGACCGTCGGGTAAATAATAGTTCTTGCATAGACCCAATATGAATCCTCCTCGATAACCTTCGCGCGCACCGTAGATCGTCATTCTTCCAAGGTTTTTTTTTTAATGTATCTTGTTACAGTTACTGGGTTATTGCCTAGCTACAACCAAGAACACAACGCTAAAATTCAGTTACACCCTGGTCTTTCTATAACTATGCTCTGGCTTCTGCGTATCTATTGAGACTCGATGCCGCACATGCATCTTTTGGGTATTTCCGTACTGTGTACCCGTTCTCCTCGAAATGCAAATGCTCCATCTGTGTAATCCATCCGCTGCTGTATGCTTTGTATGCCATATCAAGTTGTGACTACTGCCATGCCATGCTCTGAAATGCTGCTCCGTAAAGGAAGCGTGCGCGCCTGCCTGGCACAACCATGCCTTGCTCTGAAAATGCTGCTCATGTGGGAGAGTGAGAGAGTGTACACCTTCCCGGCGCACATATCCTGTCAGAAAACCAACTGCACGTAATGAATGCGGTTGTTCTTGACTGTCCAACTCATGATGCTCCTCGAGCACATGCGTATCCTCCGATTGCGCCTCGAGGAAGACTGCTTCTTTCCTTCCATCCGTCCAAAAATCAGAACAGCAGCATCGCAAGCCACCTCGTGTGCAGTGGCATGCCTCGTGTGTCGGTCATTCGCCTGCAAAACCTCCATGGTCACCTATTTCGCTCTTCTCCTTGTGCGAGGCCCTCATTTCTCCCGATATGTAAAAACATCCAGACCAACCCCATCCTTTCCCATGCTCTCAACCACGAGACTTGAGTAGTGGGTCCCATAGACGTCAGCACGTGGGCTCCCACCCACTTCCGCATGGCCACGACAATTCTTCTCATCCATACCGCCTAAACATGGACCCAGCGTTGCAACTGACAGACAAGACGCGAGCATCCAGTCCAAAGTGCGCCGCCAGACCCCGGCCCACACGAGTCATCCCTCGCCAGAACAATCCACACTGCTGTATCGCCACATCCACGTTGCTCGTCTAGGTCCTCTTGGTGGCTGATGGCAAAGTGTCACCGATTTAATGGCCAAGAGCGCCGGTGCCGGCGCCCGAGGAAGACAGCATAAGGAGCAACCGGCGGTTTTTCTTGATGATCTGGTTGAGGCTTTTCTCGAGCTTCTCGGCCTCCTTGCGCACCAGGGCCCACGACGCCTCCATTTCCTCCAGACTCATGGTATTAATGCCTGCGATGGTGCTGGTCTCAGCAGCGGTCGGGACCTTGGCCACGGGAGCGTGCGGCATCGTCGGCGCTAGGCCGGTGAAGACCTCGCCTCCAGCATCTTGGGCCTGCATGGCGTTAGCAGCCAGGAGCGGGCTGAGCTTCTTCAGGAGATCCTTGGACACCGCGGCCTGAGCGGCGTGCTGGTGCAGGGAGTTGCTGGCGTCGGTGACAAGGTCCTGCTGTCCGTGCTTGTGGTCGGCGGCGGCGTTGAGGTTGATATGGGTCAGAATCGCCTGGTTGATGTTGGCAAGGGCCTCCTCGCGGGTCATCTTGTGTATGGGGTCGCTGACAGCGGGCAGCGTGAACTCGTCGCCGACAGGGCTCGGCGCGTGGGGAAGGTAAGCCGGCAGGCCATTGGCGACTGCACGACCCTTAATCACGTTGAAGCCAGTAGCCGCTTCATGGCGCGGGTCGACGAACGCGGCGGGCTCGTTGCTACTGGCCGCGACCAGGCGCTGCAGCTCGAGGAATCTAGCTTCCTCCGAAGGTGTCAGGTTGCGAAGGAAGTTGCCGTTTGGGGTGAGCATGGTGTGCACGCCATCGATGATCTTGTGCACGGCCCTGCCACACAGCAGTGCCGCGTGATCCTCCTTGGAGACCGCAGACTTCAGCTCGGGAAGGGCAGTCTTGGCCACGGGGAGAGACTGCTCAGCACGGTGTGAAGTGCTCGAGACAGGCTTGAAAAAGGCCAGGTTTTCGGGGTTGTCAATCAGCTTCTCATCAATGACCATTTGCAGGACTTCGGCTGCGGTTGGTTGAGGCGAGTCTGCGTAGGGCTTCACCTCTCCGGTCGACAAGCTGTTATCCTTGCGCCGCAATCGAGTGACCGAGCCGCCATCGAGGCTGATAGACTCGTTGACGGCCTGACGGTACACGGAGCCTTTCTCCTTGGACGCAGGCTTGCCATCGTTTTCAGCGACCTGGTCCATTGCCGTGTCACCAACCTTGTCACCAACCTTGTCACTAACTTTGTCAGAGGTCTTGTCGACTGTGCCTGGCGAGACTGGCCGGCTCTCGCTCGCAACGGTAGCAGACTTTGGCTGCACAGCCTTGTCCTTCTTCTGCTTCTTCATGCGACCCATGATTGGGGCTACCTCGATTTCAGGTGCGACTTGAGGGCCAGTAGCGATAGCCGCAGACTCCTTCTTGGTAGCATCCTTGCGTGCTTTCTTCTGCTGGCTCTTGGTGACGGTGCGGATAGGAGCTGAGCCAATTCGCGAGGTCGGTGGTGGAGAACTGGTGTGCGACGCGGAGACAGAAGCTGAGATGATTGATGCAGAGTCTGAGACGTTTTCGCTGCTAGCCGGTGTTGACGGACCCTGCTGCAGGCCGCTGAAGGCTTGACGGAGTGAAGGCAGGGCAGTGTTGCCGGAAAGACTCACAGGAGAGTTCTCTGCCCTGGGGGTGTCGACAACACGCAAAGTCCTGGGAGTGCGAGCAGCTGGGGAGGAGACAGACACACCTGGAGTAGGTAAAGCTGGGAAAGCTGCCTCGTCTGACTTCTCGACAGCAGAAGTCAAAGAAGATGATGGTGTGGACTTCCTTGCAGCTGCAGCACCGATGTTCAAGATTGGCATGGGCTTCATTTTCTTGGACTTCTGCTGCCCAAAAGTGGGCTCGGCCAGAGTCAGGGGTGCAGAAGGGGCGGCAGCCGGCTTAGGAGTCTCTGTCTGAGACCTCTTGACTGCCATGGGGGTCTTGATAGATGGGGCCTTGGTTGGAATGGGTGTCGATGTGCGTGAAGGAAGCTTGGCTGACTCTAGTGCAGGGAAATCCTCTTCCTGGAGAACGGCCTTCTTGCCCTTTGTGGGAGGCTTTGACTGTGAAGTGATTTCTTTGGAGAGACCACTTTCCACAGCCAGGGCCTTGATGCTCTTCTTGGCGTCTGAGCCAGTAGGCGCACTGAATGTCTTCTTGCTGAGCTTGGAGGTATCGGCAACAGGAACAGCAGCTGTCCCAGATTTCAGTGAGGGAGCTGATGCAGCAGGAGCAACAGACATAGCTGGAGTCACCAGATGAGCCTGTGGAGTTGAAAGTCCTGATGGGGCTTGAGCAGGTGTCGTGTTCTGCGCAGGGTGACCATGGGTACTCAGACCTGAGCCAAGTGGGCCCAGAGGGTTTCCAAGCAGGGCAAAGGGGAGATTCACATCTTCCAGCTGCACCGGAACCTCATCGTCTTGGTCTTCGGAAACCAGGTTGTCAACATTACTGGCAGCTTCAGGGGTGAACTGGTAGTCCTCGTCTGTGGAGAATCTGTTAGCAAGGCTGTCCCAACTATGTGTAATGAACAATGTGTGATGATGTGTAATGCATGCGGTGATGAGGGGCAGCATCGACACGGCCTCCGGCTTGAAAGGAACAACTGGTCACAAGACAGCATGACAATGACAATGTCAACCCCATTTACAGACTTTATATACAGGAGAGGGCTCAAGGTTAAATCACAACTTCCATCTAACATGTAACATGACCCAGGGAGGCACTTTCGTTGACTGTAGAAGACTCTTTATTCTCCATAATGTGTGCCGCATCAGCCCCGGGCCAGAGACCGGAAACTGAGCACTCGTTGTTGTTAACGTACATGGATAACCATGGGGATAAGACGAGATGGCTTGCCTGACGTAACCTTGAGCCCAAAGCATCTCGAGAAGTAGTATGAACGCCAACCCTGTGAATCTGTGACAGAACGCCCGCGAACGGCCCTGGTTGACGACCATCTCCCTCAACTCCTTAGCCAAATGCAAAGATGACTGACGCCTGTGCCATCCTCTCAAGCCTGTGATCCGCCCGTGGCCGGCCGTTGCGATGCTCGCTCAAACATCATGAAGCAAGGGAAAAAAAAACATCCGCCCCGTCCTTATCCGTTGTAGTGCCTTGTGTGCCGTTCCTTCGCAAGCCGGAAACGCCTAAATTATAGACCATAAAGGAAAATGTGAAATGGTGCAAGCGGTGAAGGGGAAGGTGTGTTCGACCATTCGACAACCGTATCGGCAGACCCGAGTCTACCAAGTCCGGTATGTCCCCAGGTTGGTGTTGCTGTACAACACGGGGTTGTACCCACCTGAAGCCTGGCCTCCATAAAGTCCTGAAACGACTCCGGCATTGCTCTGCTGGTGGTGCTGGATTCTACCAGCCTGCAGGATACTCGGGTCCGCAAGATCTACTATTCCACTCCCCCCCGAGGAGGAAGTGTTAGCGTGCCTGTGCTTCTTCCCCTTCTTTTTCTGCTTGACACCGAGATTTTGGTATGCTCCATGAGGGTAGAGCGCTGCCATGAAGCCGGCGGTAGCAGGAGCGGGAATGGAGGTGGTAGGCGAGTACTGGGGAGACGAGGGGAACATGTACTCACGCTTGTTCGCGTCGTGACCTTGGCCGGCGCCAGGAGCCCGGCTCCGAATCATGTTCTGCAGCATGTCGTTGTTATCCTTGGCGCCGAAGCCAGAGCTGCCGAAGGGGCCGCTCTGGCCGAACATGCTGGGCGGGGTGGCGGTCGACTTGAGTCCTGGAGGAGGGCCCGCCAGGGAGGCTGAGGCTGCTGTGTAGTATGCACCACCGGGCTGTGACTGGAAAGGGCCACTGATAGGCTGTTGTCCCAGGCGGGCATTGGCGAGCTTGAGGCTGTTCGCGGATGACTGAGCATCGGCGCCCGAAAAGTAGCGCGAAGTCTGGCGTCCGTTGCCTTGGCCTTGGAAGAGGGCGGCTTGAGGGGTTGGAACACCAGCACTCATGGGCTCCACGAAGCTGTTCTGACGAGAGTATGGCTGCTGCTGCGGGGTCATGGTGCGACTGGCCATCGAAGCAAGGCCAGGCGGACCCTGCGTGAAGCCAGGGGTGATGCCTGGGCCATAGAGTCCATCAGTGCTCGATCGGGAGATGTTTGACAGCTG
Organism: Anisogramma anomala; assembly: GCA_038502455.1. Classification (NCBI taxonomy): domain Eukaryota; kingdom Fungi; phylum Ascomycota; class Sordariomycetes; order Diaporthales; family Gnomoniaceae; genus Anisogramma; species Anisogramma anomala. Next base: position 15,540,376 of record JASMMZ010000001.1, read on the forward strand.
CGCAACAGAGCCTCGCTGGCTGAAGACGTGCGCCTCATGTCCGTGTTCGTGCTCCTCAGGCTCTCCGCCGAGCGCGTGGCTGCCGCTCTCGGGCTCTTCCTCCGACGGCTCTGCAGGCTCAGTGTGCTGCTCGTCTTGCTCTCCGTTCAACCGACGCTCCTCCTCCTCGCGCATGGCGCGGCGCTTCTCACCACCACGGGGATCGAACAGGGGAGGAACGGTGAGATCGGGTGGGCTCCTGGGTCGGAACGTGAAGGTGCAGGATCCCATGATGTTGAGCATCTCTTGAAGAGCAACATCGTGGCGGTTCTGCGACTTGGGGGCATGGATGACGGGCTCAGCAGGCGCTACCTCCTCTTGGGTGGACTCGACGGCCTCTTCGGTGGCCTCGGTAGTAGCGGGCAACGACATGGACACGGCGGGGCTTGATGTTGCGCCACTGGTCGCGTGACTGCCCCGGCGACTGCGTTGCTGGGTGGGTCGAGCCCAGCTTGCGGTGGGGGGCAGTGCCGGGCCGTCTCCAGTCTCTGAACCGTCTTTGCTAGAGGTGCGGGCCATGGGCTGAGAGTTCTGGTACTGCTGTTGGGGCTGTTGCCGCGAGACCGAGCGTGAGCCGCTGGGACCACCGGCGCGGGAGTTTGCCTGCATGCTGTTGAGAGACGACAGATCCTGCCTCGTGTAACTATCCTCCTCTTCTCCCAGTTCGTGCAAGAACATGCAATTCCGGTTGGTGCATGTCTCATGTCGCAACCAGGCAGAGCAGTACTTAGTTGTGCCAAGCTGGGCCTTAAGAAGTCGGTCACCGTTCTGAGAGCCGTTGACAGCCTGGATGCATCGTTGGGCGTCCTCCTTCTTCTCGAACGTCACATAAATACCGAGCGACTGGTTGGTGCCCTCTTGATTCTTCCTGTTGGAAATCGAGATCTTGTGGATGTTGCCATACTGGCCGAAGAACTGTTTCTCGCGAAGGGTTCGTAACAGCTCGTCCTCTCGAACGGTCGGGGTCAGACCTGTCACATAAACAAGGTTTTTCTGGACGACTCGAATGCCAACGAGGTTCTTGCGAGCATCTTTCTCAGACTCACGCTTTTGGACCTCCTTCTGGCCCTGAATCTCAGCTCGTTTTTTTCGACTCTTTTGGAGGTGGGCACGAAACTCGTTTGACCTGTTGCGACGATGTCAACAAAAGCCCGCAAAGCCAGTATGACGCAGTGGGAAAGCAGCAGGATTGGCGACGCACTCCTCAACAGTGACAGCCTTGTACTGTATTGACTTCTCATCGTAGGTTCTACGGCAAGCGGGACACAGGCCATTCATGTTGGTCTTGATGTTATGGTAACAGAATTGGCAGACCTGTGAATTGGGACATGATAGATTAGCAATTGGCCTGATTGAGAGGCAGAGTGGGAAGAGCCGAGTTGGGTCATACCTGGTAGCCACATGGGCATGGCCGGAAGTTCTTGTCAGAGAGGTCAAATTCCTCAATGCACAGTGGACTGTAGCAATTCAGCATGTTAGCCATGTCCCGATTGACAATGCAGTCAGGCTGGGTGGGTTGACAGTCTGCCCTTGGCCTGGCTGCTAAAATAAAGGTAGCAGAATGGGATGGATTGAAGAGGAGGGGCAGGATTGAGAGAATGGGACCTGGTGAAGGGAAAGAATGGAATACTGACCAGGTCTCCTCCTCCTCGTCCATGAACGTGTCCTGGGGTGCCATGATGATGACCGTGGACTGTGGACAGAGCAGAGTGCCAGAATGGTGTCACTTGTAACTGCTGGGGAGAAATGACACGTTGTGTCAATGGAAGTGGATGGAGGTAGAGGTCGAGGCTGTGCAGTGAAATGCTTGGGGATAGTGATGTAGCCCACGATTCCAAAGGGAGGTTGGTCGTGCAGGAAGGTCACAATTGGCCACAAACAATGTGATTGATGCCTGATGCAAAAGCGTCCTTCTGTTGTGCTGGCAGAATCAGATGAAAGTGGCGAGAGATTGGGAGGACAGAATGAAGTCTGCCCACAGTAGCAGAGCATGTGACTAAGAAAAGTGAAAGTCAAAGGCAAGTTGAAACCTCAACAACCTGTTGGTTTGGCAAGTCAAGTCGTGGCAGTTCACGTTAGATCAGACCAAAGCCTTCATATTAGCAAGCTGGGCAGATGGTTAGTGGCTTGTGGCAAGGAACACGCAGGCATGAGCAGGGGTGGGTGGCTCTTGCCTCCTTGAAGCCCACCCACCAAATCCTTAAACCACCTGTAGTATTACCTCAGTACCTCAGATGTCAATGCTGGGGAGTTATGTGGACTTGTTGATGTAAGCAAGTATACAGCGACCTTTGTACCTTTGTGACTAATCGGCTTGTTCAATCTTTGCGGACAGGTTTGCTTGCAGAGCCGATTACTCAGCAAGGTCTCCTGACAGATGACCAAGTTCAGCACGGACCAGACCTAGTCGCTTGGTCTCCAGCTTGCAGCTTGCCGCCTCGACATCACCACCTCCCACAATCGAGACCCTGACGAGCAAGGCTGTTCACACAAATGTGTTAGGAAGGTCGTCTGTCACCAAGTGGCCTTCTAGTCACCACAAAACACCCCTCCAGTCTTCAAGAAAATATGGCCAGCAATCTTTGCCGGGGAAGGGTGCTGGCGCAAACACTCCGACCTTGGAGACTCTCCATCTCTGTTTCGGCTCCCAGCTACGGAGCTGCACAAAGCTTCTCTGCCACAACCCATGCAGGTAGCTATGCTGTTCGCATGCCTGCAGACATCAAGAATCCGAGGACAGCTGAGCGAGCCATTCTCGGCACTCTGGAGGCCCCGATTGTTGACCCGGCCGACAAGTACCAGTCCAAGGCCGACAACCTGCACCGCTACGGCTCCTGGTTGATGGGCTGCTTACCCAAGTACATTCAGCAGTTCTCTGTCTGGAAGGATGAGTTAACCGTCTACATCTGCCCTTCGGGCGTCATACCTGTCTTTTCATTTCTAAAGTGTATGTTCCCTCCTTGGCCCAGCTGTCTGGTATGCCACCGCATCTAAAGCAACTCGGCATAACTGACTCTAAAATAGACAACACCGCCGCCGAATTCACCCAGGTCAGTGACATCACCGCCTGCGATTTTCCCACCCGCGACCAGCGGTTCGAGATCATCTACAACCTGCTCTCGGTGCGACACAACGCGCGGATCCGTGTGAAAACCTACGCCGACGAGGCCTCGCCTGTGCCCTCCATAGTAAGCCTGTACCAAGGTGCCAACTGGTACGAGCGCGAGGTGTACGATCTGATGGGCGTGTTCTTTGTCGGGCACCCGGACCTGCGCCGCATCATGACTGACTACGGGTTCGAGGGCCACCCGCTGCGCAAGGATTTCCCGTTGACGGGCTATACCGAGGTGCGGTACGACGAGGAGAAGAAAAGGATTGTTACGGAGCCGCTGGAGCTGACGCAGGCATTCCGAAACTTTGAGGGCGGGTCGAGTGCGTGGGAGCAGGTTGGGGCAGGGCTGGACCGCAAGCCGGAGAGCTTCAAGCTGCCGACATCCAAGCCAGAGGAGAAGAAAGAGGAGCCTAAGAAATAGAGCGGAGCAGAGGAATTGTACATACTTTGCCAGTACCATTGGGGCATTCCTGGATCACAATGAGCATTGAGGGTGACATGCTGATAGAAATGAGGTGAAGCGGGCCTTTCAGGTTGATACGCTGCAAAGCTTCCAGAGGACATACAATACTGCAGGTAGTCTTTGCAGTCATCTGTCACACCAGTCTGCAGCTTGACCTGTGAATCCTAGGGTGTATTTGGCTGATGTAGCAGATACTAGTCTATACATTGCATGCCATTCCGGCTTTGCCAGCAAGGTTGCCGTATAGGGTAGCAGATACAGCTACAAGAGCTACTGTGCACCACTTTTAGCCTATAATTGTTGGAACAGCAGTTAATTGCAGTGTAGTACGGTCAAGTTGATTGTATTGACTGCAAGTCAAATGTGGTGTGGTGCCCAATTCGGTATGGGGCATGGGCCAAGCAGTTGCCTATACAAACTAGTGTACAGACCGGCTAGCGGCCTGCCAAACTTGGGAAAACAAGACACCACTTTCAATACAAAACACCAGTTACTTCGACCAGAAATCCAAATCGACTACATTGCAACAATAAAGGCCTACTAACAACAATGCTGTTGGAATAGTAGTAATTGCAGTGCAGTAGGTCAACTTTACTTACAGTAAAGTTGACTATACTGACTGCATGTTGAGTGTATTGTTTTGTGTGGGCCTACTGTATTGGCTGCAAGTCAAGTACAGTATGCGCCCACTTCACACTAGGGCATGGGCCAAGCAATTGGCCATACAAATTACTGAGCAGACCGGCTAGCGGTCTGCCAAACCTAGAACAATACATCCACCACTTGACCACGCAATACTACTATTACTTCGACCAATCGAATCGACAACGTTGCAACGTCTAAAGCCCTACTGTTATGGTCCGACCTACGAAGGTATGCCAAGCAGGTGCCAAATGGAGTTAACAATTGAGGTACTAAGGAAGACTAGAGAAGGCTGCAGAGGTCCTTCGTGCAGGACTTATGTGCACGGTCCGTACACGGTCCGTCACGTGCCCTCGTACGTGACGTCCACGGACCGCGCCCGGACCGCGCCCGGGCCGGGTACTATACATCCCGTTACGGATACAGTTACGTAACCTATAGACTTAATATCTAATGGCCTGAATCCATGATATACCTTGTTGGTAGGGCCTTAGATCGTTGCAACGTTGTCGATTCGAATCGTGGTCGAAGTAACAGAAGTATTGCATTGGTCAAGTGGTGGATGTATTGTTTTAGGTTTGGCAGACCGCTAACCGGTCTGCATTGTAATTTGTATGGCTAATTGCTTGGCCCGTACCCTAGTGTGAAGTACAGTGTACTGCACTCGACTTACACCTAATACGGTAAGTCTATACAAACAATACACTTAACTTGTAGTTTAGTTAACTTTACTGTAATTAAAGTTGACCTATTGCATTATATGTAGTACTATTCCAACACTAGCGGCTTTTTAGTTTGTACGCGTATATTAATGTGGTTGATTAATCTTTTTCAGTCAACGCTAAATAACGATCTTATCAACTTACTAACCCTCTATTAATTCCAATTAAGCTTTGTATTGAATTGATTTCAATTGTATGTAAATTAAACCCGTCTGCCGTCAATTACCCTACAGCTTCAAGTTTCGAGTCTATTAATTTTTACAAAAGTTTCTTTCGCTATAAGCTTTTGCAAGCCTTTACTTTAGCCGTATTAATTAAACAAATCGTCATTATCAATTTCTCTACTTTCCTAATAATCTTCCAGTTTGTCAGTATATCCCTAACCTCTATTACATAATTTGGGCTTCTCAGGTAGCCTATTAACGTAGCTCTCGATACGTATAATTAACCTATTACTATTTACAAACTTTTCTAGAGCCTTGTTCGGCGATGCCTTCATTATAGCATTAGCAGGATTGTCTTTACCATTAATCCATCGCAACTCCTTAATCTCCTTCCTTTTATAGGCTTTATAGAGTATTATTACGTCGATTATCAAGCGTTATTTACTAGTAGTTCCGAGCTTCGAAAGGTATTCGAAGAGGTTTTTTAAGTTGGTACAAATTACTACCGTGATAGGAGGAATCTTTAATTCTTTGTTGATAAGGTTAAGGGTTTCCTATAATATTATATTTACGTTAAACCCCGTTATTATACCATACACCTTCGAAATTAACACGTTTCGTGTAATCTTTCTGTACTTAACAAAGGTTTAATGTATTAAGATACCGATAATATTAAACTAGTCTTCCTGCTTATTTTCGTTAACGAAGGTTGTCAGGAAGCCAATTTGTAAAAACAAGTCGGTATTGTTTGTAAAAGATCTATTTGTGAAAATTAGTAACTTAGCTTTCGACAGGTTAATTGAGACTATATTAATTTCGTGGTTTAGGTTTCGCATTTGCCACTCGAACCTTTTATTCAGTCGGTTAAAGTCTTTATTTACCGGATCCTGTACTTTTACCGCGATGGAAAGATCGTAAGAGATTTTCGGTATCATAAGGTAGTAATATAGCTACCACGAGTACGTTATTTTAAGTACCATTAAGCTTTGGCCATATTAGTCTTGTCGATTATAGTTAAAATAGTACTCTGGCTCTTTTGGAGAAAGCTAAAGCCGGTATTAATACTAAAAATGCGAATTAACGATTTATTAAAGTTAAGTTATGTTATAGACTCAGGTCATTGTCTATTGAGTATATAGGTTACGTGACTGTGTACGCAATGGGATATGCAGTACCTGGTCTGGGTCTAGTTCAGGCGTAGATCAGACGCGGTCCGTATACGGTACTGTAAGGGCACATAATGGGCTGGGCACTAGCAATGCCTATAGGTACTATATAATAGTTTACGGTAGCCTTTTCTAATTTTATATTATACTTTAATAGCAAATCCATTTAATACCTATTTGGCTTATTATTGTGATTCAAATTATAATATATTATCAAAGAATTTTTTTTTTATTTTTCAAAAAAAAATATTACTTATAATAGACGAATCGATAGTAAATATTAATAATTCTACATTAAACTTTAGCGTTATTGGGGAAAATGAGCCGTCGGCGAATACCTAGTTTTCTACCTTTATAAATATACTTTTTACCGCTTCGGAGTTAACTTAGATTGATATTTCTCGTTTATGGGATATTATAAGTTATATTGCGCTTACTATAAGGTAATTATAATAAGCGGTTTAATCGATTTTAATTATCGACTTTACATTCAACTTTGTTTAAATTGTAATTAAATTCCAATAACTCGAAGCCAATTTAATAGCGATTCGTATTAGCTTTTTACCGGCTTAGGATAGGTGAAAACGATATAACTAACCCTAATTGCACGGATTTGTTTTTACAAAAGCGGCGACGCTTCCAACAATCGAATTTATACTAAAAGTAAATAAAATATAAATTGAAAAAGTCGGTATATGTTCGTTTATGTAAAAGTTTGTTATACAGTGGCGATAAAGCAAGTTGTTACGACGTATTATAAAGCCGGCGAATACAAAAGTATATACAATATAGGTAAGTTTTTTAATTATATTGAAGTTGGTTTTAACGATTTTTACTGTATAAATAAAGCCGTAGTCGAATCAAAGGGATTACTTATAAGTAATAAAACCTGTGGATACTATTTGTTATTAAGTTTGAAATATTATTGGTTTAAAGGGGTGGATTAAATTGGCCTTCGTTCGTAAAATATAATTACTTATGTTTTCGCGTATCCCTACGTATTCGCGACAAATCCATTACGATAAAAGTTAGCTGGGTAAATTATATTGTAACCCTAACGAAGTCTTGCAAGCTCGCCAACGAATTCAAGCCTCTGGATTTAAAACAACGTTTTATTCGTTAAATTAAAAAATCTTCTAAGTTTAACAACCGGATAAAAATATAATTATAGCAGGGGTTTATGCCTTTCAATTTTCCTTATTACGGTATCGTAATAATCAAGGCTAATTATTTTAATATTGTAGCCAGTTATTTTAATAAACTGGTTCAGTATACGTTTAGGATTAAAAACGTAAGGCGACGTAGATAACGGTAAAGAAACACCGAATTAGGCTCGTTACGGAGCGTTGTGTACATTGTAATTCGACGAATTATCCTTAACGTATTAACTACTTTCGCCTGGTATTACCTCTAACGTAAAGTCGAAAATATAAATAAAGTTTCTTTTATTAACGGCGATAGGTGAAGTCTAACTTTTAAATACAATTTTGTTTATATGTTATATAACTTCAACGACGTAGTTACAAAATTGAGTTAAAAAGAGTTTGTTTTAGTTAAAATACGTATAAATAAGGATTTTGTGGATATTATTATATATCTTCATAGATAGTATATTTATGTAGCAGTATATTACGCTGTAAGGTATATTCCTGAAGCATGATACGATCATATATCATGTTACAGGCTGTATTTTTGCAGAGTATATGATCACGTGTTATGTTACAAGCTATACTCTTGCAGAGTATATGATAATGTAACACGTTACAGATTATACTCTCATACGTAGAGCGGTTTAGAAGAAGTATTCAGGAGTTATACGCTCTAGGCGAGGGCTTATAAGCCCTCACCTGTAAAGTACACCTCTAGATACTTCTTCTTAACAACATCAATATTATCTTACTTTTATACTACATCTACCCATTATTCTGTTTATTTTTCCAGGACTCTATATTCACGTGGATATTATAGGCTTGAGACCTTACTGATACTAATTAGTAGACGATTCAGTCGACTACAAATAGTCTAGGAAAGAAGAGACAGACACACGTTAAATACCTATAGCGGAATGCTGTAGCGGTCCCAACTATTTGTGCTCCAACACTTCGTTTTTACAATAATTACAAGCTGACGTTTACAAAGACTTTAAAAACTAAGTAACTTAAAGAAGGAAAACTTAAGTACGATATTATTAACCCTTGTTTAGCGCTCTATCTACTAAAAGCCTTGTTACGTCACCATCAACCCTTGTTTGGCGCTTTAATATACCCGGACACTTCTTAGAGAGCGTCCTATCACGTACTAGGCCACGCAAGTCACCTTTCTTTTAGTAGTATAAATAGCTAAAAGAAAATCACCAAGTTTTGGAATCCTTTACTAGGAACTATCGGAATCGCTCCAGAAAAATCAGTTACGTACAAATAAACAACCCGATTGCCCCATTAAATCGGTTACACACTAAGCAACCAACCGACCCCCCCACCAAATTCGGCTACGATACGCCAATACAGATATATTACTACACATCGGATCATATACTACGCCTCCTTAAATACACACACACTTTACCCTACCTACATTCCTTTTACATTATTCATTTCCCTATAATTTACCATATTTATTTTAAGATTATTTGAGTTTTCCTAGCTGTTTGGCTAATATAGCGCTACTAAGCGTTAACAAAACCTTTTTATGTTTGCTTTTTATTTAGTTTCTTTTAACCTGTTTATTTTAAGTTTATTTTAGTTTTTCTAGTCGCTTAGCTAGTGTGGCACTACTAAGCGCTAGCAAATCCTTCCCGCGTTCGCCTTGTTTTTCAGTTTCATTTGCCTTGCTTATTCTAAGTTTATTAGAGTTTTCTTAGCCGCTTGGCTAGTATAGCGCTACTAAAAGCTAAAAAAAAAAACTTACCGCGTTCGCTTTGCTTTTACGTTCGCCTTATTTTTAGTTTCGTTTGCCCTATATATTTTATTTATTTTTCTTAGCCACTTGGTTAATATAAGGTTACTAAACGTTACTAATTTAAAATGCTCGCCATAGCTCCAAGACCAGCAACACTGGAGGAGGCTAGCGTTTACTTCGACTTTCTGATCACACACGTAGGAATCAGATGTCATGATCCAGACAGCGGTTGGGTCAGGAAACGGGCCAGTATGCAACTGCGCCACTGAGAAGCCTAAAGTCTAACACATCAGATGGGGAACATCTCTTATGTCAGACACGATGACTAAGCAAAGTCACGTGATGGATCATGAAGGATCCTAGCGATTCAAGATGATCCAGAGAATGGAGGATCATAGCGATCCAGTATGATCTAACCCAGGACAGTACTGAAGATGGTATAAAGGATAGAGGATATAAGGACACGATCAGCACCACATAGATAGTATTTCCTTCATAGCTCTTCAGTTGTCAATCTAAGTATTCAGTCTATGCACCTGAATAGCCTAACGGCTAGTAATCATTCTACAACACAAATAAACATCTTCTTGATATTGCACCTTTGTTACCTCTACTACCTTACTGCTAACATAAACCCTCCAACACATTCTATTTACCCACGGGTATTTAGTGTAATCATTACATCAGAAAGGCTAAAATACATAAAATTGACCTGAACCTTTAGGATAACACTATAGATTCACCAGTTAAAAAACTTAAACCCTATGTTGCCAATACATATATTTTAGCTGCTTTGTTTCGCTACTGGGATAAGGAATTCCAAGGACCTGATATGTTAGATAATTTCCACAAAAGATTTTCGAACTGGACGTTAGGCATATAACAAACAGTAAACTTTTCTATTGCCAAAGCCTTACGGATTCGGTTACGAAAAGGAGGCATCAATACCCCAATGGGTAGAAATAGCCGCCTAACAGAAACCCTATTCGAAACAACACAACTTTTCGATTTGCTAGACTAGGAGAATAAAGATTTGTACCTTACAGACTTCGTAAAAGGGTGTTACCTTACGAAACAAAAGAAACTGCTATTGTAACGACGGGGACGAATCGTAAAACGACCCAATCTTATACCTACACCTAAGGCCAGGAGCAGGAACTATAAGGAAAAAAAGGCTTATGTGGGCTACAAGAAAAAAAGGGGCTGACAGAGAAAGAAGGTATATGTGGGCTACAAGGAGAAAAAGAACTGCCAGGGAAGGAAGACCTGTGTGTATAGTCCAAGCCACAACCTCAAAACGAAAAAGAGCTGCGAAAGGAAGAGAAAGAAGGCTTAGATACATAGTCTGGGCCGTACAAAAGGCTGCAGGAGAAGAAAGGCTTATGTGTGCAACCCAAACTACACCTTCAAAAAAAGGAAAGAAAAGAAAAGATTGCCCCCACACGCTTTCAAGAGAAAGAAAGCCTAAGTACACAGTCTGGACCGCAGCCGCAAAGAGGAAAAGAAAAAGGGCTACAAGAGGAGGAAGGGATAAATCTACCACACATGCATTTTCCAACCGACTACAAATCACAAGATCTGTCACAAATACAACAAACGCACCACTCGCTTATTTTAAAATCGGCCACAATTGCAACATTCACGCCGATCGCTTTAGTAAAATCTGCTATACCACACCAATCTGAGCTGATACTTCAGGAGAAAGAGTGGCCAGATGCTTTATACGTAACTGAGCCCCTACAACAACACGAAATCGTTTCTATACCCACAAAAACAAGTCAATACAACAGTATTCAACTACTTTTACCAATATACAACGCCCTAAAGTACGTATTTAAGACATGTACATTGCTTTTAACACTTATTACAACTATCGACGTTATGAGAAAGGTCACGTAACCTAATTCGCAAGACATCACTGCTTTGCTATAAATAAAGAAGAAAAAGAAAAAGAAGTTTTACCTGAAACGATGACATACACCACTGTCACTACTGGATCCGGAAAATCACACACTATCACTATCAACTAAGAAATATTTCTACTATACAACTAATATGGACCGCACCACAAAAATATTATTATTACTGGATTACGGATACGAACCAAAGCTATACTGTCATTACTGGTTACGAAACGCACAAAGAAAAAAAAAGATTGCCTGTATGAATATTATTATATATCCCCATAGATAGTATATTTAGGTAACAGTATATTACGCTGTACGGTACATTCCTTAAGCATGACACGATCACGTGTCATATTATAGGCTGTACTCTTGCAGAGTATATGATCATATGTCATGTTACAGGCTATACTCTTGAAGAGTATATGATAACGTAACACGTTGCAGATTATACTCTCATGCGTGGAGCGGTCTAGAAAAAAAAATCAATAGTTATACACTCTAGGCGAGGGCTTATAAGCCCTCACCTGTAACGTACACCTCTATATACTTCTTAGCAACATCAACATTATCTTACTTTTATACTGCATTTACCAATCATTCTGATTACTCTTCAAAGACCTTATATTCACGTGAATATTATAGGCTTGAGACCTTACTAGCAGATTTATACCTTATTTTTATACTTTTGAATAATACCTATTTTTTAGATAATTAAGTCGATTTTAATTGTAATTGTTATTATATTGTAAACGAGGCTTTAATATAACTGTTAAAAAAAGTAAATACGGTTATTATATTCACGGAATTTAAACACGAAATTAGGGTTACAGTAAAATACATATATTACCTAAATAGTCACGTTTTATATAAATATTAATAAATAGTTGAATCTGATATTAACATATATTATTTTCAGAATAACGCGGGATATGATTTTTGAAATGGTTTAGATACGATAGGAATAAATAACTTCAAACGTTAACGGTAATCGTTTCGTAATTTATAGTTAGTGAGACTGAAGCATTAACGCGGTAATAGTACGTTTTAAGTCGAGGGATTTACGAAGTATAGTGAAATCGATTTTTATCGGTCAAGCAAAACGTTTGTACCGGAAGATATAAAGTATAGGAGATTAGTCCCGGTTAATTTTTACTACAAATCTTTACGGAATAACGCGGATTTTGTAAGCGACGGCGCCGAATACTATTAAGTGGGGGAAATATTAGTTATGTTCTTTACTAAAATAGGTAAATTTCTGCGACTAATTCGATAAGGATGAGGTTATATCTTTACCCTTATATAAAAGAAAACTTGACTATTATATTTACATTAAAATGAATGAAAATGAATCTTTACCAAAGCGACTTTAAAAATTATCATATTCGATATTACGAAATTAATTCCTCGAATTTGGACAATAGCTTACAAATTCAATAAATAAGAACTAGGTTTGTATAAGTTTTTTATCGAATTCGATGCCGGTATTACTTATTTTTAAACTGGATGAGGTGGTAATGGTTTCGTATTAATTACCGGGTATTAAATAAGATTACCAAATAAAATCGTTTTCCCTCACCTTTAATTGAAAAAAAAAAACTTACGTACGTTATAGAAATCGATATAGTTTATGAAATTAGATATTTAAACGGCCTTTTACCGTATTTGAGTTATACTCAAATAGGAGGAATTAACGGAGTTTCTTATGTAATTCGAATTGTTTAAATATTTGGTTACCCCTTTTAAGCTAGCGAAAACGCTAGCGACGTTGTAACAATAAATTAATTATGTAATAGTGGACATTTTAAATAATTTCATTATAGTTTACCTGAACAACCTTCTATTTTTTTTTCAATAATAAATGGCGAAAGTTCGCATAGTTATAGGATGCTTTTATAATATACGGTTTAATTTAAATCTAAAGAAATACAACTTCGTAGTTAAAGAGGTAAAATACTTAGGTTTTATTGTAACGGTTAAGGTAGGTATTCGGACCGGCCTCGAAAAAGTATGGGTAATACGCGAATAAAGTTTATTACGTATTGTTCGGAAGGTTCGAAGTTGTTTAGGTTTTGTTAACTTTTATCGAGATTTTATTAGTATTTTTTCCGGATTAGCTAATTAGCTTATCCGACTAATAAAGTAAGGAATTCGTTAGGTTTGGATAAAACGAGAGAAATATATATTTTAAGTTTTAAAGGATACCTTTGTTACGGTATCTATTTTATCATATTAGGACCTAAATAGGCTAATAATAGTAAAAACCGACTATTTAAGAATGGCGTTCGAGGAGCAATTGTCGTAACGAGATAAGGATAGCATTTTTAAACTAGTAACTTACTATTCCGTACGATTAACAAATACGAAACGTAATTATATTATTTACGATAAGGAACTTTTCGCAGTGGTATCCTATTTAAAAGCGTAATCTTCAGAATTCCGTAATATTTGTACCCTATTTACAATTTTAATAGATTATAAGGTATTGGATTTTTTTTAAATCACGTTTGATTTTGGAACATTATGCTAGATAAGCCGAAGTCCTTTCGCTTTTTTAATATTCTCTACGGCATAGGCCCGTAAGTTAGAGCGCCCGTCCGGATATATTAATATGGAGATTGTAAAATAAACCAGAAGTTAAATAATGCTGCGCGCGAGTTTTTTAACACATTTCTATTCCTATGTTCAACGTGGTCACAATAAACTTATATATTATAAAAACGTATATTACAGCGAATTGTACGGATAAATTTGCTAAGATGGAGGTATAGTTATTGGATCTTAATTATATATACCCATAAATCGAATTGAAGGTCTTCGAAAAATCGATAAGGACGAGATCGCCCTGGGTTCGACCCGCGTTTGGTTCGTTATTTAAAATAATACCGGAGGGGTTTAATACGTCGGAGCCAGTAATACCGTTACAAACACGGTTTACGTTAAACCCGTTAATTTTATTAACATCTAATAATCGTCTTATCTTCGGTCCGGGTATCTTAACTCAATTGTAAAATTAAAAGGTAACGAAGAACCCGTTATATAAGTTTTTTTATTAGCGGTTTTCGAAGGCGTTAAAAGTTTCTCGGTCAAGGTAAAATAATCGGTATAAATTGCGGGTTATAGCATTAATTCCTGGGATATATTACGTTACCGTAGCCGATTATAATTACTGAATGAAAAATTGTTAACGAATAGAATCTTATTATAAACTTACAATTCGTATATTATAGGTTATTCGTATAAAAATATTTTATTTCGAATCTTTTAACGGTATTACTATTAAAAAAAGATAGTTGTTGGTAGGCCTTAGACGTTGCAACGTTGTCGATTCGATTGGTCGAAGTAACAGTAGTATTGCGTGGTCAGATGGTGGATGTATTCTTTTAGGTTTAGCAGACCGCTAGCCGGTCTGCACTGTAATTTGTATGGCCAATTGCTTGGCTTGTACCCTAGAGTGAAGTGTAGTGTACTGCACTCGACTTACACCTAATGCGGTAAGTCTGTATAAAGTAATACGCTTGCAGTACAGTCAACTTTACTGTAAATATAGTTGACTTACTACACTGCATGTAATGTTATTCCAATACTAGCGGATTTTTAGTTTGTATGCGTACGTTAGTATGACTGACTAATCATTTCCAGTTGCCACTAAATTGCCTCCTTATTAACTAGCTAAACCCCTGTTAATTCCAATTGATTCCTATACTGAATTGCATACAATTACATACAATTTGACTCCATTTAGCCTCGATCGCTCCGCCGCTCCGAAGTTCGAGTTTATCAACTCCTACAAAAAGTTCTTTCGCTATAACCTTTCGCAATTTCAACTGTTTCACTTAAACAGATTACCATTAATACACTGGCAGTCTTCCAATCTGCTAATACATCTATGTGTGTTGTTACGTGGTTTTCTCAGCGGCTTATCCACGTAACCCTCAATACGTATAATCAGCCTATTACTATTTACAAAACTTTTTAAAGTTTTGTTTGGCGATGTTTTCGTTATAACGTTAACGGTGTTATTTTTACCATATATTTATCGAAACTCTTTAATCTTTCTTCCTTCGTAGGCTTTACGGATTGTTATCACGTCGATTATTAGGCGCTTTTTACTGGTGGTTCCGAGCTTTAAAAGGTATTCGAAAAGGCTCCTTAAGTCGGTATAAATCACCACTGGAATAAAAGGAATCCGTAACTTCCTGGTAATGTGATTAAGGATCTTTTACAATTCTATACCTATATTAAAGCCCGCCATTATACCATAAACTTCCGATGCTAACACGTTTAGTATAATCTTTTTACACTTAATAAAGGTACAGTGAATTAGGTTGCCGATAATACTAAATTAATATCCCCGATTATTTTTGTTAATGATGGTTATCAAAAAGCCGACTTTTGAAGATAAGTCTATGTTATTTATAAAAAACCCGTTTGTAAATATCATTAGTTTAGCCTTTAAAAGGTCGACTAGCATCATATTAATTCCGCGGTTTAGGTTTCGCATCTGCTACTTTAACTTTTTATTCAGTCAATCAAAGTTTTTATCCGTTGGTATTTATGTTTATACCGCAATAGAAAAATCGTAAAAGGCTTCTGGTTGGTATAAAGTGGTAATATAACTACCCCGTACACACTATTTTAAGTACCATTAAGCCTTAGGCTCCTTAATCCTGTCGATTATAACAAGTATAACGCTTTAGCCTTTTTAGCAAAATATTAAGCCGATATTAATACCAAGTATATAGATTAACGATTTATTAGAGTTAAGTTGGTTGTTTTCTGTTAACGTCGTTACCGGCTTACAATTTCAGAACTTAAAGTCCTCGATCGTTTTTTATTCCAATAATATAAAGCTAGCCGTTTCGACAAAAAGGGTATCGTCAGTTTGTATACCTACCATGCCGAAGTCCTTCTTTTACGTTATTAACAAATACGGATCGTATGTTAAAGATTTCATCGCTAAATGGGATTTAAAGTACGACTGATAGGTTAAAAACCAGTAAACACCTGCTTTAGCCAATCCATATAATAGTTTAATATACTGTATTACCGTTTCTAAATGGTAGATAACACGTAGCTTTTACGGCAGTTTAAGTAATATAATCTTTTACAAGTCCATTGTTAATTGTATATAAGCTTATGTAATATTACAGCTATTAAGTGTAAATTTGCTCTTAAACTTGACTAACGAACTTATCACTAGGGTAACCACTAAGCGCTAGCTAATCTTCTCAATTATTGGTAACTACGTAAAGATCCAGTCCTTACTTTTATCACCGTATTTTTAAACGATTAGTCGTAACTTTTTATAAAGCCGCCCCGTGGTTTTGCCCTTAACCTTATGGATAATATTCGACTTAAAAATCGTAACGTTTGGGATTTAAAGGTTAAAGTCGGTTTTCGACACAAATTGTATAACACCTCGAATTAATAAGCCGTCGGTTTCTACCCTATAGCTTTATTTAAAGGGTTTACCGAAAGTCTTAATAATCCCTTATACTCTAAGTTTTACTGCTAAGTTTTCATTATACTTTTCCTTTTTGCTTACCCAAGCAATATTATAAATACGGCCCGATGTACATTGCTCTTCTTTAACGTTTCCCTTCTTTTTCGGGGGTCGCCCGCGCCGGCGGCGTTCCATCGACTTATTAACAACGAGTAAAAGAGGTTTGTATTAACTCAGTCATTTTACTTAAGGGGTTCAAAGGTCTTTATCTTTAATACCCTTAATGTAAAGCTTAAACTGAGTAAGTTAAAAAGATACAAAGCCGTTAACAATTTTAACAATTAATTTAAAATTTGTAATACTTAATATCTTATATGGCCCTTCCCATTTACCTGGCCTCCGCTATATGAAGACTTCATTTTACAACGGTAAAACAAACACGTCGATCGTTAAAGGACCGTTCCTAATGTTAAAGGCGTTATTAATCTGGAAGCGTGCCGATTCCTTTCGCATTTCCCTTAAAGCTTTGCTATAAGTCGCAATACGATTTTAAATACTTACTGAGAGCAGAGATTCACTCGTCAGACGTGGGTATACTCTAAAAACTAGGAACATTGACACTAAGCCGTCAAGACCCACGATGTCATTAAGGCCTTTCACTACTATTTATAAACGTGCCTCCGGATCCATAAAGCTTCCAATCTCCAACGTAAGGATACCATACGCTCGGCGAAGTAAGTCGTATGCTTTCTCAACCTTTCCGATACTATAATAGGCTTCTACAGATACCTGATAACACTAAATACCTATTATCTTAGCATTTTTCTAAAACTCCGCCGCCGTAAAGTTGGTACCGGTATCGTGGACGACGACATTAGATAAACTCAGGTACGTGTTAATTTACAACATCCTTAACGTTTCCTACGTATCCTTTACCGAAAAGGACTTTAAAAACTTAACTCTGTAAAATCAAATTACGGAGTAAACGATGTAAAAAATAGGCTTATTATCTAAATAAAATACATTAACAAAGATTTTGTATTTAAAGTCTTTGTCGTCCTTTAGTGTAAACTTAAATTTCCGGAAAGATTAGATATATATTTAACAATAGTGGCAAAGCTTTTTAATAGCTTTTAAGGGAAAATATTCCACATCGTTATACCTTAAAGACTTTAGGACTTTATATAAGTTATTAACAGCTAAGTAGTTAAAACGCCGGTATAATTAACGTATTTCCAGCTTCATCAGGTTTAACACCACTGTTTCCACACCTTAAAGATAAAACCATAAGTACTTCCACTTAAAGGCGAATGAAAACCTTTAGCTGTTCTTAGCTAGCTCGTCTACATTAACGTCCACGTTAATACCGAGGGTCTTTATATCTTTTAAATAAAGTAAAAAAAGGATAAGATATTTAAAGATATAAAATGTAATTACTCCTACAACAATTAAAATCACTGTTATCCCTAATAATAATAGTTATTCGCCTAAACAAAGCCAACTTTTACCTTACCCGTATTGTAACGATCAATCTCAATAACTGTAATACTTTCCCTCCACAGTACCACGTACTACGAATAGCCTTCTATTAAGTATCTTGCCGCCACAATATTTAACATAATACCTCAAAACGTATAATCCACGTAACGATCGTGTAGATTAAAGTTATGTAAAAGGTTAGGAGTATAATTAGGGTAAAGGTAAGAGTCTTTACTTCCTAAACGGTATAAAAAGATATAATCGGCTAATTATTAAGCCGCCGTACCAAAAACAGCATTTTCATGCCACTTAATCTGTTTAAAAGCGTTGACAACATTAATTAGCCTATTGCTTTTAACATTTACTACTTAATCTAAGTAATCTCATTCTGAAGTAGTAGGGTATTAAACGTGGTACGTTACTTTTCTATTATTACGTTTGGTGGGGGATATCGAGTTAACTAACAACTAGCCTTACCACAAATCCAATATCTTTTGCCACAATTACGACGATAATGTTTACGGTCAACAGATCCGCCTAAATTTTGTTAATGCCAGCATAGGTATTACCTCTAATTTAAGGCCGAAGTCGATAGGCCTAACCTTAAGTATTGTGGACGTCCATATTTGCAGTTAACGTAGTTAACTACCATAAGGACTTCTTTATCTACATCAAGGAAGTTGCCGACTTAAGGGTATATACCAAGCGAGTTTAGTATACGCGCCATTATGGTAGCAAGCGAGATACGCAGCTAGCTAAAAAAGCCTTTATAAGTAGTATTTAGTCGTTGTAAGGCGTATTCAAACTCGCTAACACTCGTAATTGCTACCTGTATCTATTCACGAAGTGTAACTTCGCTAACATAATCCTTTTTCATTGTTTTCCAACACATTATCAACTTGTTAAGTATTTGATTAAAAACATCTATTAGTAATTTTTCCTCTTTCTTTTTTACCATCATTATAGTTTACCTTGTAATAGCCTAATTTGTATAGTATTATGCGAGATGTACATCGTATTCGAAGTGGCCCTTTATACTATCGTAAATCTCGCGAAACGTGATAACACTCGTCAAGAAGGTTAAGTAGTAATCTTTAATGCAACCTGTAAGGATTCCTGGAAATAGTAAGTAAAAACCAAAAAGTAGGACCTCTATTTATTTTCAAATATTTGGAAAAGATATTATCTTAATGTCGAAAAGGTTGTAAGGCTTCCCGTCATACTTCTATATATTGTTTCAGATTTTAACGAAGTCTATTATAAGCTTATAATTAATGTTAACCATTTTAATAGATTTTGTAGTAAGATTGCGATAATTATCCTAGCCTTAAATGGTGTTTCCTAGTAGTTTAAGCCTTAAGGCTTTCGAAGTACGGTACTAAAGGTAATTGTTAGTCGCCTAGCCCGAGGGGTAAAGTCCTGTGGTAGAACCTATGGTGGGTTTACGCGCGTAGTCGAATCTAAAGGGGGAAGGTTTTTAAGGGTCTTGACGATTAAATTGCTAAAGGGTAATGTGTACTTAAAGGTTTTAATAGGCTTGAGGATTTTATTTAATTAACTAGTATAGATTGTTAATTTTGATACCTTCAGCTGATTGGGCGGCCGCTACTTTCAATGCCTTGTCATCGCTAAAAGAGTATTCTGCATTATCGCGTGGTGGTACTAAACTGCCGAATACGTTAACTGGATTTTAATTATTATCACGCGAAAAAGTTTAACTCAGCTAAAGGTATAAAGAATATTTCCCAAAGTGTATATATAAGCGTTAAGGTTCCTTAACGGTTTTGCTCTTGCCTCGAGGATCCTGTAGGTATTCCTTAAGCTGGGCTAGCTTAAAAAAGGGTTCTACAATTCCCTTTAAAACTTTGTCTAGTATATAAATACCACAATTTTTAACTTTTGTTTTTTAACTTAGCCTTAACGTTCAGTTGGATTATTTTTCATATATCTGGTGTTTAGTAGTTAAAAAACTCGTGGAAGTTTTGGAAAGTGAGGGAGCCGCAGCCAAACTCTTCCCTGGCATTAGTCTCGAAGATATATTAGCCAACATATTTAGTTAGGTAAACTTTATTAAAGGTCTCGTTAACCTCTATAGTCCAAAGTTGTTTGTTGTAAAATTTAGTAAAAATAGTTCCGAGCGCTTCGATTGCTTTTTTTCTAATAAGGTTGGTGATAACCTTAAATTAAACTTTAGGGGCAGACATTATAATAGGCGTGTAAGGCAAAAAACTTAGTGATCTTGGGAGTAAAGGCTTGGTATTTTAGCGTAGGATCGTGTGGAAACTTGACGACTTGACGAGAGGTCGTGTAACATGGCTTTCTTAACGCGGCTTGATATAGTGTAGGGAGTAAAAAATAATGAAGTATGGCAGAGGTTTAATGTAGAAGGTTAGGTCGGAAGTTGTTGTTGGTGAAGGTTGAAGGCGAAGGGTATTGGTAAAGGGCGAAGGTTATTTGTTGTAGGCCGTGGGACTTAGTCGTTTTTCTGTAGTAGTAACACCTGTAGCAGTACTAATCTAGCCGTTGGTCAACTTAACGAATTTTAAGACTTCTGACAATTAATTTCAACGTCTTTAAAAAGGATTAATAAGGGTTTTTTTTTTTTTTTTTTTTTTTTTTTTTTTTTTTTTTTTTTTGTGTGTTTTCGATAACGATACCATCGCTAACTTTCAGATTGCCGTTAGAAAACTAACATAACTCAGAAGTATTCTCTGTTTTCTTGCCATTGGAAGACTAAAGTAGTACTTACAAAGGCCCTTCACAAAAATATTTCCTCTACCCTAGCGATAAACGTAGAGCGTAATCGAAAAGTAACTTCTTCTTCTACTAAGTCAATCTGTGCTTAACCTAATAAACACTAATCAGTGTTGGTAGGCCTTGGACGTTACAATGTTGTCGATTCGATTAGTTGAAGTAACAATAGTATTGCGTGATCAGATGGTAGATGTATTATTCTAGGTTTGGTAGACCGCTAGCCGGTCTGCACTGTAATTTGTATGGCCAATTGCTTAGCCTGTGCCCTAGAGTGAAATGTAGCGTCTTGTACTCGACTTGCATCTAATGCGGTTGGTCCGTACAAAGCAATAGACTTGCAGTACAGTCAACTTTACTGTGAGTAAAGTTGACCTACTGCACTGCATGTAATATTATTCCAATAATAGTCGTAAATATTCGACATTTATATCGAATATATATGTAATATAATAGTACGAAACCTCTTCATATTTTATAATAAAGCTTCTTTTAACCCCTCTTTACTTTAAATCGGTATTAGGTATATATTCCGGTTGATTTTATAATCGACTTGCCAGTTATTAATAACGGTCTTTAATATTTGTTAGTTATTATGAACCGCGTTTTCAAATTTGTCTAATTCGAGGTTATATAGTTTATAGTTGCCGATCAATATACAAACCGCTTCCAGAATATATGGTGAAGATTTTACGAATTTCCGGTTTTTATTATTAATGACCGCGATTCGGATTAGGTGAGCGTATTTTGAACGAATTTATGTTTTTAGTAAAAGTCGAATAACTTTTATTTATGATGTATTACCTATAAATAAATAACGGTATTGAATATATGAATTGAAAGGTTTAAAGGTATATACATATTGTTATCGTTCTTTCGTAATACCATTAAACCTTATATTTACTCGTTTATTAGTTAATATTAAATAACTGGAAATTAATAGTTATTAGGTTTAATATGAACCGTTTAATAAATATGTGTAAAATATTACTTATGCCGAGGATAAACGGGAATATAAACTCGTTAATTAATCTAGTAGGGCGAGTCATTGCGTTTTTAGCATATTTATGCAAGGGTGCGAAATTAGTTTAAACGGTAATAATATGTATCAAGTAATAAATAAAGACGGCGGAAAACCGTTAACGACGTTTGGTAAAACGATATAATGTAAGAGATTAGGTTTAATTTAACATTTGTAATATTAAAACTCGTCACTTAAGTAAAAACCTTGATTAACTTTATAATTAATATCGGGTCGTCAACGTTTCGAACACTTTTAATATTGTTTTACATATTTTTGGTAAATATCCTATATTTTATACAAACCTAATCAAACTGACGGCTTTGGACCCCCTTTTTCTGTAGGTTTTATCCGATATTCGCTCGAGATGAATTTTAGTCGTTACTAATACAAAGGAGGATATATATAAGGAATTTGAAATTTAAGAAATTTTCGCAGTAAAAACGAAGCGAGATAGAATTTGCTTTATATTAATTAAATACAAGGGTTGTAATTAGTCGGAATGAGAATTATTGGAAAATTGCTAATATATTATAAATTTAGATAAATTCGAAGTGGAATAGGGAGATATCCGGGTTAATAATAACACGGTATTTTAACGTTAGCGTTAAATATATAATAATTAATATATACAGGGAAAATCACCTATAATTCGGAAATAATATAATATTTGTAAAAAAAGATAAATTTTATTATTATTATAATACCATACTATATGTAGGGCCAGGATTATATTACCTGACTCTTTCGAATAAATATCTGACTGCGAAGCTGATTTTATTATTACTTACTAAAAATTCACTTATTTGGTACTATTATTTTCATTAAGGTTCACGAATAATGGCGTTATCAACGTTAAAACCCTTATTATAATTAACTTCAGATATTAGGAGACGCCAGTAAGGGAAGATGACGAGGGGCGTAGTAGGCGTTAGTAAGCGTCGACGAAGGGGGCTGGTAAAAGGCGGAGTGGGTGCGGAGTAAAGCCGAGGATAGTCAATAACGTTGGGAGGGACAAACGTTAAGAGAGGCCGACGATAACGGATGGCGAAGGGTGAGGCGAAGGGCGTGGCGGGAGGAGCAACCCTTTAAGCGGGTTATGAAAGATTACAATATATTAATTTCAACACAAACGAAGCGATCAGTCCAAATACAATCTTTTGTTTATTTACGATTAACCCGATCAATGTGTTGTTAACCAAGGTTGATAAATGAAATACATGTAAAAAACGGAGTTTGTATGGTTAGGCCTTAGATATCGTTCGTTTTACTATTTAAGCCGTAACTTATATTAATTATAAGGGATTTATTTTACGTAACCATATTATTTTGGTTATTTAGTTTGAAATTACGAAATGGTATACGGCGGGCGTTAAAGAGGGTTGGTATAATAATGTTATATGTTGATGTACAAATAGCTGAAGGGGTTTTATTACTGTAAATAAACGATATCGTAACAGGTAATGAAGGAGATTTAAAGGAGGACGGACCTGGGAAAAGGGGGCAACAGAAGCCTATAATAAAAGAGGTAACGGCTTGTACGACCGGTACAATAAGGAGTTCTTATACCAGAATAATATTTAGAAACCGGACGAATTAGTTAATTAGCTTAAAAAAAGCGGGGTAAAAAAAGGAGCCTGTAATCTGTGACATTTACTTATCGTTTACATGTAGGGGACAAGATTTAATCCTCATATTGAAGAATAGTGATTAATTAATAAAGAAAAGCGCGTAAATCGAGAAAACCTATAAATAAATCTGTTTTTAAAATATATTATGAGGAGTGATTAACTTTCGATGAGGTTTTCATAGGGTTGATTTGTAAGTTTACCTTATTATAACCCTTTTAATATAGGCGATGGCTTTAGGTTTCATACATTTATATTTCAATGAAAGAAATATCAGAGTTAAAAACCGATCAATATGCGATATATACGCGTTTTTTACCTATAAGGAGGGGTGTTTGTTTTTATTCTCGTTATTATTAAGAATAAATACGTCGTTTATAACGCGAGGAGGTTATAAAAATAGTGAATGGTAAGGTATTTGTATATAGTAGGGTAACGTATTTTATAAGAAGGTTAATTATTTTTATTATGAGCGTTGGTAGCGGTATAACTTAGGTCTAGTTTATAGTAAACGTTGGTTATAAGGATGAAAAAAAAGGGAAAAGGTTACAAAATATCGGTAGACAATTGTAATTTAAATATAGAATGTAGTGGTAAGGTTATTACGCAAAAATATGGAAGGGTATAATAACGAAGTAGGATTAACGATAAAAAAAAAGGGGGGGGGGATAGGGGTTATGGAGAAGTTCGTATTTATAAATATTAACGAACCGGATTCGATAAGGCTTACGTGCTGTAAGTGGTACGTTATACGGTGCCGGCGGTAAAAACGATATATTATACAACGCGTTAAAAGGTAAGTTATACGGTATTGACGGTAAAAATTATATATTATACGGTACATCAAGGGGTGCGTTATACGACGTCGGCGGTTTAGGATTAAATCGGTTAATACGTTATACGGTACGTTAAGAAACGCTTTATACAACGTCTATAGCTTAGGGTTAAACTGGCCGATACATTATACGGCGTATTAAATGCTACGTTACCGGCTTACGCCTGGCCTACGTATTAGGAGAGCGAAACCCGCGTTTTACATTTAATTAATGGGACGTCACGACCTTTATAATATCTAGGGAAAAGGAGGGTATATTATAAACTTAGGCTATTGACTATTAAGTTTATAGGTTATATGATCATATATGCAACGGGGTATATAGTATCCGATTCGGGCCTGGTCTGGGTGCTGACTGGACATGGTCCGTGTACGGCACGTATAAGAGCACGTAACGGGCTGGGCACTAGCCATGCCTATAGGTCCTACACGGTAGGCCACAGTAGCCTCTTCTAGTCTTCTGCTATACCTTAATAGTAAACTCCATTTGGCACCTACTTGGCTTACTATCGTAGGTTAGACCATAACAAGTTAACTATTTTCTATCAACATCGTTACCGGTTTATAATTTCAAAATTTAGAGTTTTTAATCACCTATTATTTCTATATTATAAAGCCAGCGGTTCCAAAGAAAAGAGTATTTTCAATTTATATATCTATTATTCCGAAGTCTTTTTTCTACGTTACTAATAGGTACAGGTCATATAATGAAGTTTTTATCGCTATCCATAATTTAAAGTGTAATTAGTAAGTTAAAAATGAATAAACGCATATTTTCGCTAATTTATATAGTAGCTTGATATATTATATTACCGTCCCTAAATAGTTTATATTACGTAATTCTTGTTGTAAATCTAATAGTATTATCCGTTGAAAATCCGTTACTAATTTCATGTAGGTTTACGTTATATTATAGCTATTGAACATAAACTTACCTTTAATTTCAACTAACAAACTTATTACTCAAGCGATTCCTAAACGTTAACCATTTTTTTTTAAATTGTTAGAGATTACGTAAGGATTCAGTCTTTACCTTTATTACCGTATCCTTAGGTGATTAGGTGTAACTTTTCGTACGGCCGCCACGTAATCTTACCTTTAACGTCGTAAATAATCTTTAAATTGAAAATCGTGATATTTAGGTTTTAAATGTTAAAATCGGGTTTCGTCATAAATTATATAACCCCTCGAGTTAACAGGCCTTCAATCTAACTCTCATTACTTTCCTTAAACGGTATTCTGGAGTTTTTGATAATCCCTTATATTTGAAGCTTTAATACTAAGTTTTTGTTATCCTTCTTTTTCCTATTTACCTAAATAGTATTATAGATACGACCCGGTATATATTCCTCCTCTTTATCCTCTTTAACGTTTTTTTTTTTCGGAGGTCTTCCATGCTGGCGGCGTTTTATCGACTTGTCTATAATAGGTAAAGAATGTTCGTATTGACTCGGTCGTTTGGTTTAAAGGTTTTTGTCTTTAGTAGCCCTAATATAGGATTGAACCTAAGTTATTCGGAAAAATATAAAACCGTTAGCAATTTTAAGAACTACTTTAGAGTTCATAATACTTAAGATCATGTATAAGCCTTTTTATTCGCCTGTATTCCGTTATATGAGGACTTTACTTTATAATGTCAAAGTAAGTACGTCGATTGTTAAGGGGCCGTTCCTGGTATTAAAGGTATTATTAACTTGGCAGTGTATTAATTCCTTTTACAGTTCCTTAAAAGCTTTGCGGTAGGTCATAAAACGCTTTTAAATACTTATTGAGGGCGGAGATTCACTCGTCAGACGTAAATACGCTCCAAAGACTAGTAGTGTTTATATTAAACTGTTAGGGCCTATAATATCGTTCAAGACTTTTACCGCTATTTAAAGACGTGTTTTGAGATTCGTAAGGTTTTTAATCTCTGACATAAGGATATTATACGTTCGGCGAAGTAGTATGTATACCCTTTTAAATTTTTTAATACTCTAATAGGCTTTTATACGTACCTAGTTACATTGGATACTGTAATTATCAAACTAAATACCCGTGAGTAAATAGAAGGTGTCAGAAGGTTTATATTAGCAGTAAGGTAGCAGAGGTAACAAAGGTGCAATATCAAGAAGATATTTGTTCATGCTGTAGAATGATCACTAGCCGTTAGGCTATTCAAGTGTGTAGACCGAATACTTAGATTGACAACTGAAGAACTATGAAGGAAATACTATCTATGTAGTAATAGCCGTGTCCTTATATCCTATGGCCTTCATACCATCTTTAGTACTGGACCGCTGAAGTCGCTAGTCGCTTCCTACGGTCCTATGTAGTATAGACTGGACCGCTCTTCGGTCCTTGCGGTCCCAACCCTAACCCTGGGTCCTTACATAAGAGATATCCCCGCTTGATGTGTTGGACATCAAGCTTCTGATGGCGCAGCTGGCCTCTGACCTATTCCATGGTTTGTAGTTGGTCTTTGGGTTATAACACAAGGATTATTACTTAACCTTTTTAACTAGTGTCACCACGTTTCGCAAAATTTATAATGATATAAAGGGCTACTTCGAGCACGATGTTTACCTTGCGTAATGTTATACAGATTAGGCTATTACGAGGTGGATTATAATAATAGTAAAGAAGAAAAAAAAGAATACATTAATGGATATACTTAACCAAATGATTAATAAGCTGATTTTATACCAGAAAGCAATGGAGAAAGCCTACGTTAGTGAAGATATACTTCGCGAGTAGGTACGGGTAGTGGTTACGGGCGTTGGCAAGTTCGAATACGCCTTACAGCGCTCAAATACCACTTGCGAAGGCTTTTTTAACCAGTTGCGCTTTTCGTTTACCACCGTGATAGCACGTATACTAAATTCGCTTATTATGTACTTCAAAGCTTCCAATTTCCTTAATGTAAATAAAAAATATTTTATGGTGGTTAATTATGTCAACTGCAAGTACAGGCGCCTACAACGTCTAAGGTTTAGCTTATCGACTTTAACCTTAGATTAAAGGTAATAACTACGTTAAAGTTAATAAGATTTAGGCGAACCTGTTAATCATAAGTATTATCGTCATAATAGTGGTAAGAAATATTAGATTTGTGGTAAGTCCGGCTATTGGTTAACTCGGTATTCCTTCGCCAAGCGTAATAATAGAAAAGTAGTATACCACGCCCAACACCCTATTATTTCAGAATAGGATTACTTGTATTAAACCGTAGACGTTAAAAGCGATAAGTTAATGGACGTCACTAACGCCCTTAAGCAGATTAAGTGATACGAAGATATTACGTTTGGTACGGTTTATTAACTAGCTGACTACGCCTTCCCATACCGTTTAGGTTGTAAAGACTCTTATCTTTGCTCTAACTAAGCCCTTAACCCTTTATATACCTTTAATCTTTGTGATCGTTACGCAGACCATACGTTTCAAGGTATTATGCCAGACACAGGGGCAGCAAGGTACTTAATATGAGGCTATTCATAGCATGTGACGTTACAGAGAGAAAGTATTACAGCCACTAAGATTAATCGTTACGATATAGGTAAGGCTAAAATTAGCTTTAGTCTAGGAGAGCAATTATAGTTACTAGGAATAAAGGTAGCTTAAACTGTTATGGGAGCAATTATGTTTTATATCCTTAAGTCCCTTACCCCTTTTTTACTTCGTTCAAAAAACATAAAAACCCTCGGTATTAACGTTGATGTTACCGTAGACGAGCTGGTTAAAAACAGCCGGAGGTTTCTACTCACCCTTAAGTGAGGGCACTTATGGTTTTATCTTTAAGGCACGAAAGCAGTAGTATTGAATATAATGGAGCCGGAGATACGTTAACTATACCGGCGCTTTAACCACCCAGTCATTAATAGGTTGTATAAAGTTCTGACGTTTGCAAGGAATGACAATGTATAATATTTTGCACTAAAAGTTATTAAAAAAACTTTTCTATCATTTCCAAAAGTATGACTAAGCCTCTCGGAGATTTAAGTTTATATTAAAAGACGATAAGAATTTCGACTACGAGATTTTCGTTAATATATTTTAGTTGAATAGCAAGCCTATCTTTTACGTCGTTAATTCCATAACCTTTTTTCACGGGGTTAAGTTTCTAAAGTCCTTTTCGGCAAAAGATATATGGGAAACGTTAAGGATGTTATGGATTAATACGTATGTAGGCTTACCTAACGTCGTCGTTTACGATGCTGGTATAAACTTTATTGCGGTAGAATTTTAAGAAAATGCCAGGATAATGGGTATTTAGTACAAACAGGTACCTATGAAAGCCTACTAAAGTATTGGGAAGGTTAAAAAGGTATACGCCTTACTTCGCTGAACGTCCAATATCCTTACGTTAGAGAATGAAAGCTTTACGGATGTGAAGGTACGTTTATAAATGGCAGTAAAAGGTTTTAACGATAACGTGGGCTCTGACGTCTTAGTGTTAACGTTTCTAATTTTTAAAGCGTACCTATACCTAACGAGTGAATCTCCGCTCTCGGCAAATACTTATAAATGTGCTATAGCTTACAGTAAAGCCCTAAGGGAATTGCGAAGAGAATAGGCACGTTATTAGGTTAATAACGCTCTTAACACTAGGAACGGCCCGTTAGCACTCGACGTATTTGTTTTGCCGTTGTAAATTAAAGTCCTCGTGTGGCGGGAGCCAGGAAAATGAAAAGGCCTATATAAAATATTAAGTATCGTAAACTTTAAAGTAGTTATAAAACTGTTAACGGTGCTATATCCTTTCGAATCATTTAGGTTAAGCCTTATATCAGTGGTACAAAAGATAAAGACTTTTAAGCCTCTTAAGTTAAGTAACTGAACTAATACGAAACCCTTTTACTAGTTATCGACAAACCGATAAAACGCCGCCGATGCGTGCGACACCCGAAAAAGAAAAACGTTAAAGAGGAGGAATATATACCGGGCCGTATTTACAATACTACTTAGGTAAGCAGGAAATAAAAGAATGACGAAGACTTGGTTGTAAAGCTTTTTATACAAGGGATTATTAAAACTTTCGAAAAGCCTTTTAAGGAAAGTAATAGGGTTGTAATTAACGGTTTACTAATTCGAGAGGTTATATAATTAGTGCCAAAAACCGACTTTAACATCAAAAACCTAAACGTTACAATCTTTAAGTCGAGGATTATTTACGAGGTCAAAGGTAAAACTATAGGGCGGCCGTACGAAAAGTTACAACTAATTGTTTAAGTATATGACGATAAAGGCAAAAACCAGATCCTTACATAGTTGCTGCCAATTTAAAAGATTAATTAACGTTTGGTAGTTATTTTAGCAGTAAGTTTGCTAGTTAAAACTAAATACAAGTTTATGATTAATAGGCGTAATATAACGTAATTTTATACGTAGTTAGTAACGAATTTATAACAGATTCAATTATTAAAACTGCCATAAGAACCCAGTGTTATTTACCCTTTAGGCACGGTAATTCGATGTATTAGACCACTATACGAATTGGCTAAAAGAGGAATTTATTGGTTTTTAACCAACTAGTCATAATTTTAATACCGGCTACCGATAAAGTTTCTAATATACGATCCGTGCTTATTAGTAATGTATAAAAAGGACTTCAGCGTAATTGGTATGCAAAGTAACGATACTCTTTTCGTCGGAAAGGCTGGCTTTGTAGCATTGAAATAGTGAGCGATTAAGTATTTTAAGTTTTGAAATTGCAAGCCGGTGGCGAAACTGTCGGAAAATACACAACTGGACTTTAATAGATCGTTAATCCGCATGCTTAGTATTAATACTGGCCTTAGCTTTCGCCAAAAGAGCTAGGGGGCTATTCTAGCTATAATTGACAAAACTAACGAGGTTAGGGCTTAACGGTATTTGAAATAGCGTGTTAGTGGTAGCTATATTACTACCTTATATTAACTGGATGTAATGATTACACTAAATACCCGTGAGTATATAGAAGGTGTCAGAGGGTTTATGTTATCAAGAAGGTAGCAGAGGTGCTGAGTGAACAATATCGCAACCGTGCAAGTAATGATCAAAAGCCGTGAGGCTATTCAGAATATACTGAGACTGAATACTTAGATTGACAACTGAAGAGCCATGAAGGAAATACTATCTATATGGTGCTGACCGTGTCCTTATATCCTTAATCCTTCATACGCTTTCAGTGCTGGATCATGTTGGATCGAAACATGATCTCAATGATCCTTAGTGTGTAACCCTAACCCTAAGGTTGCTGACATAAGAGATATCCCCACCTGATGTATTGGACATCAGGTTCTTAGTGGCTTAGCCTCATACTGGCCTGTTTTCTGACCCTCCGATGTTCTTGGGTCATAACATTGGAAGCCTCCTACAATCTATCTATTACGGTATAAATATAAATACTAACTGATAAAGACTTTAACCGGTTAAATAAAAGGCTTAAGTGGTAGATGCGAAACTTAGATCGCGGGATTAAAATAGTGCTAATCGACTTCTTAAAGGTTAAGTTGATAATCTTTACGAATACATCTTTTGAAAATAACACCGACTTGTCTTTATAAATCGGCTTCCAAATAACCCTCGTTAGCAAAGATAGGCGGAAAGATTAATTTAGCATTATCAGTAATCTAATTTACTAGTCTTTCGTGAAGTGTAAAAGGATTACACGAAGCGTATTGGCATCGGAGATCTATAGAATAATAGCGGGCTTTGACGTAGGTATGGCACTATAGAAGACCTTTAACCTTATTACCAGGCAACTGCGAATTCTTCCTATCCTGGTGGTAATTTGTACCGACTTAAGGAGCCTTTTCTAATGCATTTCAAAGCTCGGAACCACTAGCGAAAAACGACTGATGATTAACGTAATAGCATTCTGTAAAGCCTACAAAGGGAGGTAAATCGAGGACTTCCGATGGATCGATGGCAAAGATAACCCCGAAAATGCCATAATGAAGGCAGTACTAAATAAGTCCCTGGAAAGGTTTGTGGATAGTAATAGGTTAACTATACGTATTAAGGGTTACGTTAACAAGCCGCTAAGAAAGCCTAAATCACGTGACGGCGGACAGGGATGTGCTGGCAAATTGGAAAAATATCAGGGGATTGATGATAGTGATCTGTTTAAATGGCATAGTTAAAGTGGAGGCTTACAAAGGGTTGTGGTGGAAGTAAACGCTTGCAAAGGGTTGTGACGAAAAATAAAATTGTAGGAGTTAATAAACTCGGACCTTAAAGCGGCGGAGAAATTAAGGTTAAATGGGGTCAATTTACATGTAATTGGGTGTAATGTAGTATGGAAGTTAACTGAAATTAATAGGGGTTTAGCTAGTTGACGAAGATATAATTTAGTGGTAACTGGAAAAGATTGGTTAGCTACACTAGCATACGCGCACAAACTAAAAAGCCGCCAGTGTTGGAATAGTATTACATGCGATGCAATAGTTCAACTTTATTGTAAGTAAAATTGACTATACTGAATTGCAAATTGATTGTATTACTTTGTGAATACTTACCCTATTGGGTGTAAGTTGCGTGCAGTACGCCGCACTTTACTCTAGAGCACAGGCCAAGCAATTGGGCATACAAAGTACAGTGCAGACTGGCTAGCGGTCTGCTAAACCTAAAACAATACATCCAACACTTGACCACGCAATACTACTGTTACTTCGACCAATCAAATCGATTAAGGTTGCAACGTCTAAGGCCTACCAATGAAGCGCCTTATTTTCGACCCGGGTACTTTAACGAAATTTTAAAACTAAAGGGTAATAAATAACCTTTTATATAAAGTCCGCCTATTAATGGTTTTCGAAAACGTTAGGCGTTTTACAGTTAAAGTCGGATAATTGGTATAAATCACGGATTATAAAATTAACCCGCGGGGTACATTGCGTTACCATAATTGTTTATAATTACCCAGTTGGAAATCCTTAACGACGAAAATCTTATAGTAAATTTATAATTCGTTTATTATATTCTACCTGAGTAAAAACATCTTATTTCACGTTTTTTAACGGTATTACTATTAAAGGGGGATAATCGTAAATATTCGACGCCTATTTCGAATATATACGTAATATAAAGAAACGAAACCCTGTTGTACTTTACGATAAGGCCGCCTTTAACCCCTTTCCATCCTAAACCGGTATTAGGTATATATTTATAAAGATTTTGTAGTCGACCTACCAATTACTAAAGGCGACCCTCTATATTTATTCATTATTTCAAATCGTTCATCTTGAGGATATATGGTTTATAATTACCGATAAGTATACGGAGTGTTTCCGGAATACATTATAAATATTCTATGAATTTTTAGCTTTTATTATTAATAACCGCGTTTCGGATTAAGTAGATATATTGAAAATAATATTGTGTTTTTTTGGTAAAAGTTAAATATATTTTATTTACAACGTATTGCCTATAAATAAATATTGGTATTAAACATATAAATGTCAAATTTCAAAATTATGTACGTATCGTTATCGCTTTTACGTAATACAATAAGGTTTTATATTTAGTTGTTCATTAATTTACGTTAAATAACTGGAATTCAAAGGTTACCGGGTTTAATACAAACCGTTTAATTAATATTTATGAAAAACTACTTATCCCGAAGGTAAAAGGGGATGCGAAGTCGTTAAACAGTTTAACGGGACGAGCTGTTACGTTTTTGGTATATTTACGAGAAAAGGTGAAGTTAAAATATGCGACGATAGCTTACGTTTAACAACAAATAAAAACGTTGACGAACCGTCGACGACGTTCAGCGACATGATATAAAGTAAAGGATTAGGCTTAATTCAACTTATGAAATATTAAAACCAATCACCTAAATAAGAAGCTTGATTAACTTTATAATTAATACCGGGTCGTCGATATTTTAAACCCGTTTAATATCGTTTTGAATATTTTTAGCAAACACTTTGTATTTTACATAAATTTAGTGAAACGGGTAGTTTTGGACCCCTTTTTTTTTATAGATCTCATCCGATATTTACCCGGAACGAGTTTTAGTCATTAACGATATAAAGAAGGGTATATACGAGGAAATTAAAATTTAAAAAATTCTCGCGATAAAAACGGCGCGGAATAAAGTTTGCTTGATATTAATTAAGTAAAAATGAAATAATAAGTTGAAAAAAATTCAGTCCAAAATTACTAATATATTATAAACATAAATAAATTTAAGGCGAAAAGAAAAAAAAATCGTCTTTTTAATAACCGGGTATTTCGACGTCGACGTCGCGTTTATACTAAGCTACTTACACATAGCGAGCCTCCTATTCCTTCGAAATAATATATTACTTATGAAAAGAGGAGAATTTATTATTAAACGAGGTAATGATATTATAAATAAGGCTGAGTAAATATTACCCGGTTTTTTTCGGATACGTATCAGACCGTAAAATGGCCTTTACCATGACTTAATAAAAATATACTTATTATTTATTATTATCTTCATTAGATTTTAACGAATATCGGCGTTACTAACGTTAAAATCCCTATTATAACTAACTCCAAATATTAAGTAATGGAGGTGGAGGACGACAACGAAAGGCGGGATGGGCACGGGGCAACGCCGAAGATAGCAGATAACGTAAAAAGGGACGGGCGTTAAGGGAGGCCGATAATAACAGATAACGTTAAGAGAGACGAACGTTAAAAAAGGCCGATAATAACGGCTGATGAGAAATAAAGTAAGAGACGGAGCGAGGAAAACGACCCTTTAAGCGGTTTACTAAAGACTGTAATACATTAGTCCAGGCGCAGGCGACGAAATCTGCCCGGGTACGATCCTATACTCGTTTGCTGTTGGTCCGATTAACTTGTTTTTAACTAGAGTTAATAGATAGGATACGTGTGAAATCGGGGCTCGTATAATTAGGCACTGAATATCGTTTGTTATATTTAATAGGCTATAGTTCATATTAGTTATAAAAAATATGGTTTACATAGCTATATTATTTTGGTTACTTAAGCCGAAATTACGGAAAAGTATATGGCGGTTATTAAAAAGAACCGGGGTAAAAATGTTACGCGTTAATATACGATTGACCGAAGGAGTTTTATTTCGATAGATAAGCGATACCGTAAATGGTGACAAAGGATTCTTAAAGGAAAACTGACTCAGGAGGAGGAGGCGACGAGAATGTATAGCTAAAAGGGTGACGGCTTATACGGCCGGTACGATAAGGACCCCTTATACACGAGTAATATTACGAAGTCAGATAAACTAATTAAATAATTCGGAGAAAGCGAGGGTAAAAACGGGTCGATAACCCGAGACATTTCCTTACCGTTTAAGCGTAAGGGACAAAATATAGCTTGTATCCTTGGTTATAACAACTAAGTATCGTAAAAACGCGCGTAAACCGGGCGAAGCCGTAATTAAACTTATCTTTTAAACATATTACGAAAAGGAATTAAATATTAATCGTTTGTTTTATGAAGTTAATTTATTATTTTACCTTATTTTCAACCTAGCGGTATATATGACAACCTTATATCCGATAAGTTAGCATATAAATGAGAGGAATACCAAAGTTAAACAGGCCATCAATATACTATATATACGCGTTTTTAGCTTATAAAAAATAAATTCGCTTTTATCCTCATTATTATCGAAGATGAATAAGTCTCTTATGATACGAAAAGGTTACAAAAGTTAATTGGCAACAGATTATTTGTATGTAATAGTGTAATATACTTTACGGGGCGGTTTATAATCCTTATTAGGGATGCCGACGGTAACGTAAACTAAATTAAATTTGTTATATACGTGGTTTATAAAAACGAGGTAAAGGAAACAACCAAAAAATATTAACGGAAATTTGTAGTTGGGATAAGGAAAATGGAAGTAAAATGGAGACGGAAAAAAAAATAACAAAGTAAGGACAAAGTTGTAAAAGAAAAAAATGGTTTGAAGGTTACCGGTGTGTTCTTATTAATAATTATTAGGGGACCGGATTCAATAGGGGTTACGTATTATACGAAGTATTGTATGCTATATTAAGGGGTATATTAAACGATATCGGCGGAAAATATGTATATATATTATGCGATAAACTCAAAGTATATTATATGATACCGGCGGTAAAAAGGATACATTATATGGTAAGTTAAAAGGACACGTTATACAACGTTGGCAGCTCGGAGTTAACTTAGTTAATACGTTATACGGCTTATTAAAGGGTGCGTTATACGACGTCGACGACTTTAGATCGGATCCTTTAATTTATTATACGGTGCGATAAAAAGTACGTTATACGACATGTAATAATCACACTAAATACCTGTGAGTATCAGTAGTAGTCAGAGGAGTTTATGTTAGTAGATCGGTTGTAGAGGTATGCGTAATACAATATCAACGACACGTCCTTCTCGTAGTGCTGATCAAAAGCTGTGAAGCTATTCTGGGGAGAATACTTAGATTGACAACTAAAGAGCTATCTACTGAATCTAGGATATTCCTAGAGAGTGTGTTCCTTATATATTCAGCTCTTCAGTCCGGTATCACTTGCCTATGTTGCTAGGCAGTATAGGCGGTCTCTTGCCTATGCTGCCTATATCCTGATTCTTCTTAGGTGTAACCCTATCCCTGTGTGTTCCCCGCCTGATGTGTTGGACAACTGGCTCTGAGTGGCTCAACTGCCTTCTAGCCTGTTTCCTGACCCAACCGTTATTTAGGTCATAACACGATACTGACAGAAAAAAAAGATATTATACGATAAGTTAAAATTATTTTATATAATACCGGCGGTAAAAAGGATATATTATTCAGTAAACTAAAAGAGAGCGTTATACAATATCGGCGGTAAAAGGTATATATTATACGGTAAGTTAAAGGGTACGTTATACGGTATTAATGGTTTAAGGTTAAACCGCTTAATACGTTATATAGCCCATTAAGGGGAGCGTTATACGGCGTTGGCGGCTTAAGGTCGGATCGGTCGATACGTTATACAACGTATTAAACATTGCGTTACCAACTTACGCCCGGCTTATGTATTAGGTGAATAAGGTCCACGCCCCGTATTTAACCAGTGGGATGCCGTAACCCTTATAACATCCAGGGAAAATAAGGGCATATTATGGACTTAGGCTATTGGATATTAAGTTTATAGGTTACGTGACTGTATACGTAACGGGATAGGCAATACCCGGTTCGGGCCCGGTTCGGACGCGGACTGGGTACAGTCCGTATACGGTACGTGTAAGGGTACGTGATGGGCTGATCACTGACCATGCCCATAGGTCCTGCAAAGTGGGCCAAGGTAGCCTCTTTTAGTATTCTACCGTACCTCAATAGTAAACTCCATTTGGCACTTGGCTTATCATTGTAGGTCGGACCATAACAATCGCCGTAAACGTTTTTATTGAAAATAATCAACCGCTTTACAAAGTACGTTACCTTATTACGTATCAATAACTTATTATTAATTATATATCGTAACCTCGTCGTGTTATAGGCGACCTGCGTATCCTCGGTAACAACGACGATAAAAACGAATTTCTCCCTTTATAGGCGAAGGACGTATATATATCGTATATTAATCGTTTTCTTAATTTCAACTACCCTTTCAATTATATCCGAATTTATCGTATATAAAATTATCCTACTTGTCGAAAGATTTATAATAAAGTAAGTTTATAAATTAGTCATGTAAGAAATTTCGCTGTAAATTAACCCTTTTTGTAACATATTTGGGAAATAAATTTATTTACAGCTTCGCTCGGTTTACGCGCCCTTTTACGTTAATGAATTGCTGTTATTAAAAGCAGGAGTTATATTTTGTCTTTCATTCGTAAAAGGTAAAAAGATGTCCTTGGTTACTGGCCTATTTTTACTCTCGTCCGTTTCAGGTTAATTAATTAATTCGCTCGGTTCCGACATATTACTCGGGTATAAGAAATCCTTAGCATACCGGCCATATGAACTATTTCCCTTTTCATTATACGTTTCCGTCGCCTTTTCTTTCGGGTTTTATTTTTCTCTAAAAAATCATTGCCTTTTGCGATTTCGTTTATTTATTGTAATAAGACTTTTTCGGTTAATCGTACATTAATATGTAATGTTTTTACACTGGCTCCTTCAAATGTCCGCTATATATCTTTTCGTAAAATCAAATTAAATAGCAAAAATAATATAGTTATTGAAGTTATATCCATTATAGTTAATACAAGCTACGGTTTATAAAATGTAACGAACGATATTGAAAGCTTAACCATATGAGCCCCGTTTCTAATTATATTACATTTGCTGAATTTGGTTAAAAACGAGACGATCGGGTTAACCGCAAACGGGGTGGGGGATTGTACCCGGAATAATCGCGTCGCCCGAGCTTAAATTAATATATTATCATCCGTAATTACCCATTGAAAGGGTCGCTCTCCTTGCTCCGCCCTTCGCCCCGCCCTTCGCCCCGCCTTTTGCCTACCTTTATCGTTGGCCCCCCCTAACGTTCGTCCTTTTTAACTTTATTCGCCATCCTCGACGTCGTTCAGCGCTTACCCCATCTTTTACCAACCCCCTTCGTCGATGCCTACTAACGCCCACTATGCCTGTCATCGTCCTCCCTTATCAGCTTTTTCTAATATCCTAAATCAGTTATAATAAGGACCCTAACTTTAATAACATTATTGTTCGTTAAACCCTAATAAAGATAATAATGACTAATAGATAATTTTTTAATAAGTCGTATTAAAATCTGTTTTACGATCGGATATTTATCCGAAAAAATCTCATGGTACATACCCGGCCCTATTTATCGTATCGTATTGTAACAATAATAAAATTTCCCTTCTTTATGAGTATTATGTTATTTCCGAGGTATACGTGGTTCGCCACATATAGGTTACTTAATATATATTCGACGTTAACGTCGAAATACCGGGTTAATATAAATCTGAGTATCCCTTTATTTCGTCTCGAATTTATTAAAGGTTATAATACACTAATGATTTTATATTAAGTTTTACTCTCATTTATTATATTTCTTTATTTAATCAATATAAAAATAATATCGCCGAGTCCTATTTCTATCCCGAAAATTGCTTAAATTTCAAATTTCTCGTATATACCCTTTTTCATTTTGTTAACGACAAGAATTAGCTTCAGGCAAATATTAAACAATATTTACGAAGAATAGGGGTCTGTGACCGCCCGTTTGAGTGAGATTATATAAAATATAAGGTATTTACTACAAAATGAAAACCGATTTTGACCGGGTTTAAAACATCCATAACCCAGTATTAATTATAAAACTAATTTTTTTTATATTCAGACGGTTAATTTTCATATTATGAAAGTTAAATTGAACCTATTCCCTTACCTTATACCGCTCCGCTGAACGTCTTCGACGGTTCGTCACTATTTTCATTTATTATTAAATATATACTATCGCCGCTTAAGCCTACTCTGTACCTTTACGGAAATATACTAGAAAAGTAAAGACTTACTCCATTGAATTAGTTAATAATTTCATATTCATGTTTACCTTTAAAATATGTAATATTTTATATCTATTGACTAAACGGTTCGTATTAAATTTTCTAATTTATACGGTTTGTTTTATAATTGGAACGTTGTAAATAAAGGTTATTCAAATCTTGTTAAAGAATATAAGGTCGTTTAAAATACGGCTACCTAATCTGAAGAGCGATTACTAATAATAAAAGTTGAAAATCTATAAAATCGTTCTTATCTAGGCCGGAAACGCGCCGTATATATATCGACAGTTATAAATTATAGAGCTTTGAATTAGAAAAACTTTAAAAGGAGGTTTATAATAATTAATAAATATCGAAAGCTGTTATTAGTAACTAGTAGACCGATTATAAAGTCGACGGAAATATATATTTGATACCGATTTAAGATGGAAAAGATTTAAAAGAGGCTATATCGTAAGATACAACGAGGTTTCGTATTGTTATGTTACGTATATATTCGAAATAGGTATCGAATTTTTGAAATTATCCCTTTCTAATAGTAGCCCCGTTAAAATATTCGAAAGAAGATATTTTTACCCAAATAACTTATAATAGGCAAATTATAGGTTTATTATAAGATTTTCATAGTGGATAGTTTTCAAGTTGATAATTATAATTTGTTACGGCAACGTAATGTGCCCCGCGGATAAATATTATAATCCGGTATTTGTACCGATTATCTTGCCCTAGTCGGAAAATGGCTAACGTCTTCGAAAACTGCTAATAAACGAACTTTATATAACGGGTCGTTCGTTACTCCTAAATTTCACAATTTTGTTAGGGTATCTGTGTCGAAAATAAGGTAATTACTCGATGTTAATAAAGTTAACGGGTTTAATAACGGGCTGAGTTTACGGCGGCATCACCGGTTTCGATGTACTAAAACCCCCCAGCGTTATTTTAAATAACGACTCGAACGCAGGCCGGGCCCGAGGTAATTTCGTTTAGGTCGACTATTCGAAAACTTTCGATTTACCTTTAAGGTATATATTATCGTAATTTGATACATAACCTTTCGTATTAACAAATTTATCTGTATTACGCCGTAATATACGTTTTTATAATATATAAGTTTATTTCTAATACGTCTAATATAGTAATAGAATTGGGTTAGAAAACACGCGCGCGACGTTTTTTAACTTTGTATTTATTTTATAATTCATGGGTAAATATATTCTGACGGGTTCTTTAAGTTACAGGCTTATACCGCGGAGAATATTAAAAATTCGAAAGTACTTTGGCCTATTTAGCCCAAAGTTCCGAAATTAAACGTAATAGAAACTATTCCTATCACTTATGATTTATTAATATCGTAAACAAGGTACAAATACTACGTAATTTTAAAAACTCAGTTTTTAAGTATGATTTTACCGCGAAAAACTTTTTATTATAAATAATATAGTTATGTTTCGCATATGTTAATCGCATAAAATGATAAGCTACTAACTTTAAAATACTATCCTTATCCCGTTAAGACATATACTTTTTCAACGCCGTTTCCGAATAATAGATTACCACTACCGTTGGCCGATTTGGGCTTTAATATATTAAAATCTTAGCTGTAATAAATGTATTTTTATGGTTTGAAATACGTATTTATTCCGTTTCATCATAATTTAATGAATAACTTGCTTTGTTAATAGAATAAAATAATGACCTAATTCTAAAAATAATACTAATAAAATCTCGATACAAGTTAGTAACACCAAAAAAACTTTGAACCTTTCGAATAATATATAGTAACTTTTATTTACGTTTTACCCGGATTTTCTTGGGGTCAACCCGAATACCTACCTTAAACATTATAATAAAACCCAGGTATTTTACCCCTTTAACTACTAAATTATATTTTTACCAATCTAGGTTTGGCTTTGTATTATAAAGGCATTCCAAAACCACGCGACGTTGCGCTGTACAATTTTATTTAGTATCGAAAAGAAAAATTCGTCTACGTCAGGTATAACAAATTTATTTAAAATATACGTTATTATATAATTATCGGTAAGGTCTAAAGTTTTGGTTTCACGTAAAATAAGGTATTCAGAAGAGTAATCGTTAGATTGGTATAGTTATAGTAAAAGATGATAGATGTAAAAAAGAAGCATCCAGAGGTGTATGCCATAGGTGAAGGCTTATAAGCCTCCACCTAGAGCGTACCACTCTAGACCGCTCCACGCATTGCCGTTCGGTCTGGTATAACCATTCCAGACCGCTCCATGCATGATACACTTTGCGTCTTGCAATAGTGCAGCCTGCAGCATAACACGTTATCGTGCACCCTGCAAGAGTGCACCCTGTGATGCAGTGCACTGCCATTCGGCGTATATATACTATCTATGAGGGTATATAGTAATATCCGCAATAATTAATCAATCGTTAAAACGTCACCAGTGTTTTCGTTAATTTAAAAGTGGTAACGAATTACTTAAATAACCCGAATTGTATACGAAACGCCGTTATTTTTTTTTTACTCAGGTATAACCCTGATACAGTGAAAGACCGTTCGAATATTTCATTTCGCAAATTATGTTGACTTCGATAACGTACGTAAGGTTTTCTTAATACAAAGCAAGGGAAAACGATTTTATTCTATAATTTTATTTGATAACCCATAATTGATATGAAACCGTCATTTTCTACCCGACTTAAACATAGGTAATATCGGCGCTGCGGCCGATAAAAAACCTATTCGAACATAGCCTTTATCTATGAATTCCTTAACATGTCGAAACTAGAGAAGTTGATCTTATAATATCGAGTATAATGATTTTTCATGTCGTTCTAATAAAGAAATATTTTCGTTCGGTTCAATATAAATATAATAGTCGAATTTTCCTCTATATATTAGTAAAGTTATAATTTCATCTTTATTGAATAAATCGCGCAATTCTGTTAATTTTGGTAAAAAAAGTAATTTATTTTTATTTTTTAATAATAGTTGGCGCTGTCGTTTATAAACTTCTTGTTATCTCGTAAAAAAAATTAATGAAAGTTAATTGCGACTAATCCCCCATACGCTACACCTTTTAATAAAAACGTTTTTCTAAACCTATAAAAACCGATTTTATTACACCC
This sequence comes from Anisogramma anomala, assembly GCA_038502455.1. Lineage (NCBI taxonomy): Eukaryota > Fungi > Ascomycota > Sordariomycetes > Diaporthales > Gnomoniaceae > Anisogramma > Anisogramma anomala. The sequence goes on from JASMMZ010000001.1 coordinate 15,582,178, forward strand.
TATATATTCTCCAACCTAAGGTGTACTATTACTTTATCGATAACTAAGCCCTATTAACTTTAAACTATTAAACGAATACCGTTAATATCGTATTCAAGGTATTTTAAAAATTATATCTCGCGTTATTCCAGGATTAATATATATTCATATGGGGTTCAATTATTTATTAATAGTTATACGAAACTTATTTGTTTAGGTAATACATGTATTTTACCGTAACCCTAATATCGTATTTCAATTTCGAAGATATAACAACTAAATTTATTTTATCATCAATCGTTATATGAAAACCTCGTTTATAATATCATAATAATAATTACAGTTAAAATGTGCTAAAATATCCAAAGAGAAGGTGTTATTAAAAATATAAGGATAATGAATCGATTCTCGTTTATATGTATTTTAATTAAATAAAACGCCTTTTCACACGTTCTTGTAATTACGTTATTAATATTATATAATCCTTAAACGAAATTATATTGAAAAATTAAGGTTTTACTGTCGTCGTTAATAGGAAACCTTCATTTACCTTTGCGACTTAAATCGTATATATTTACATTGGAGGTAATGCTAAACGGAATTCGTAAACCCTTTTATAGTAATTTGTCGAATTATAATATAGATAACGCCCCGTAACAAGCCTAATCCGACGTTTCTTTACTCTAATCCACGTCGCTTTACGTCTTTAGTTGAAAACGCGTATTAAATGGGTTTATTAAAATAATTAGCCGCGATATTAAAATAACTCATCGCGATTACCATGACACTGTAACGCGAATACTTAAAAGGTATAAACCCTCGTTATAACCATATCTTTATCCGACCGTTAAACTTATAAAGTCCCTGCTAATTAACTACCAAAACGTTGCTTTAAATCTAAAGATTTAAATTCGTTGCCGAACTTACAGTATTTAGTTAAAGCTACGACGTAATCTATCCGACTTACGCTTACCGTAATAAATTTATAGTGGATATGTAAGGATACGCGAAAACGCAAGTAATCAAACTTTACTGCTAGAGGCTAATTCAATCCATCCGCTTAAATTAATAATATTTTGGACCTAATAACGAATAGTGTTTATAAGTTTTTGATATTAATAAGTGATCCTTTCGATTCGACCAAAGCTTTATTTATACGATGAAGGTTATTAAAAGTAACTTTAACATAATCGAAAAAAATACCTATATCGTAAATATCTTTATTTCCGCCAGTTTCGTAATAAACCGTAATAACTTATTTTACCGCCCCCATAAAATTACCTTATATATGAAGTAATATATACCGATTTTTTTAATTCATATCTTAACCGCTCTTAATCTAAATTCGATCATTTAACGCGTTGTCGCCCATGTAAAAGTAAATCCGTCGAATTACGATTAGTCGTATTATTTTCGCCTACCTTCAGCCGGTAAAAAGCCAATACGAATCGCCGTTATGTCGGCTTCGAGTTATTAAATCTTCGTTACGACTTAAACGAAACCAGACATAAAATCAATAATGAAAATCTATTAACCCGGCTATTACAATTGCTTGCAAATACATGTGATATAATTTATGATATTTTAAAAACGAAAAATATGGGCTTTATTCGGCCTTCAAAATGTGTAAAAAAGTTATATTAATAAAGGTAAAAGATCAAGTATTCGCCGACGGTCCATTTTCCCCCATAACGTTCAAGTATAATATAAAATTATTAATATTTGTTGTCGATTTGTTTATTATGAATAATATCTTTTCGAACAAGAAAAAAAAAGATAATATGTTATAGTTCGACCTACGATGATAAACCTAGTAAATGATAAATAAAGTTTACTATTAAGGTACAACGGAAGATTAGAAAAGGCTACCGTGGCTTATCGTACAGGATCTATGGGCATGACCTACGCCCACCCCGTCACATACCCTCACACTTGCTGTACACAGACCGCTTCCAGTCCGCGCCCGGACCGGGTATTGTATATCCCGTTATGTTCATAATCACGTAATCTATTGACTCAATGTCTAATGGCCCAAGTCCATAACATCTACCGCCAGCATTCACTTTAAAGCCATTACCGACCCCGCCATAAAAAAAACAATTAGGGCGCTCGGAATTGCTTTCACCAAACACTATAACTGTAACCTTTGGGAGGAAGACGTTAACGAAGACTTTACCGAAGGGCACTTAGCCAAATTCTTTGGCTATTACATCGTTAAAATGGCGGCGAAAAACTTGACTGCAGCGACCGCGTTTTTCGAAACTTCCGCTACGTCTTTGACAACTAGACTATTGATATGTGTAAAAAGGTTTAAAAAGGTATTAATTTAAGGCTAAAAGCTGAATTTAAACGCCGAGTAATCTACGTGTCAGAAAAGGGCTTTATCAAATTAGCGGAAACCCTTTTTAAATCAATACAACTTAAAGAATACCTTTAATACCTACGACCTAAGGAAAAGGGGGTTGAAAAACTTTAACGCTACTATACACGATATAAGGGACCTTCTCTTTACCTTTATCTAAACTAAGCCTCTTTACATGCTGACGATGAGAAACCTGTTAACCTGCTCGGCAATCTAGTATCTTTATGTAACAGCGCGGAATATACCTTTTACTGTGGAAGAGTGCGTGAAGCAAGGGCCACCTATGCGGTCAAAGGTATTAACGTTGGCGCCCTATATCAATTAATTAAGCAAAATCGTCAGATTTCCCAGAACCTTTAAGTACCTATCGCCACCTAGCAATTTAATTGGCAGGCCCTTTAAAAGCCTTCCTACGGAAGGTTTGCTTAAACGCGAAAGCCCATTACAAGTCTTACTACAGGATTTTACGACTCGGGTTAGGTAATTGGTATTTATCGTTAATACCGTGTTTCGGAGGCTCCAAGGTTTGAATTTCCAGATAATACCAGTTAATACTATAATAACTATCGCGACTTTCCCCTAAGACTTGTTAAGATTGTTAATATTAATTGCAAACTCCATACGGACTTCACTAATATTTAAAACGAATTGAAAAGGTATAACGGAAAGCCTTACAACCTCCTCGACACCAAAATAATACCCTATTTAAACATCTACAAGTAAATAGAAGTCCCTCTTTTTGGTTCATGCTCACTGTTTCCCAGTATCCTTACAGGGCACGCCAGGAATTACTACTTAACATTTTTTACACCAGCCATCACATTTCGCGAGATTTATAACGGTATAAAAAGGTACTTTAAATACGACGTTCACCTCGTCCAATACCATATAAACTGGGCTAACATGCGATGGATTATAATAATGGCAAAGAAAAAAAAGGAGAAAACACCAATAGATGTTTTCAATCATATGCTTAACAAGTTGATGTTGTGCCAACAAGTAATGGGGAAAGCTTACGTTAGCGAAGCTACACTTTGCGAGCAGGTACGAATAGTAGTTACGGGCGTTAGCGAGTTCGAATACGCCTTATAACGCCTAAATGCTACCTGTGAATTTTTTTTTAGCCAATTACGTTCCTTTTTTACTACTATAATAATGCGTATACCAAATTCGTTTATTATGTACCTTTAAGCCGGCAACTTTCCTAGTGTAAGTGAAAAGAATTTTACGGTAGTTAATTAAGTCGATCGTAAATACGACTATTGGCACCCCTAACGTTTAAAGTCTGACCCACCGGCTATAAACTAAAGGCAACAACCATGTTGGTACCAATAAGATCAAGATTTAAGTGTTTTAATAACCGCAAACACTATCGTCGTAATAATAGTAAGAGGTATTGGATCTATAATAAGTTTGGCTACTGGTTAACGTAGTATACCCCCGCTGAGCGAAACAATAAAATGGTGATATATTATGTTTAATACTCTACCTCTTTTATATAAGACCACTTGGATTGAATCGTAAACTTTGAGAGCGGCGAGTTAATTGACGGCGACAATACCTTTAAGTAGATCAAGTGGCATAAAAATACTGCTTCTGACGCAGTCCAGTAACTAGCTGACCACGCCTTTTTATACCGGTTAAGGGTTGAAGACCTTTACCTTTAACCTAATTAAACCCCTAATTCTTCGTACACTTGTAACCTTGGCGATCGTTACACAAACTACACGTTTTAAGGTATTATGCCAAATATAGGAGCAGCAAGGTACTTAATAGGAGACTATTCAAAATACGTAGCATTATAGAGGAAAATCACTACAGCTATTAAGATTAATCGTTACGATATTAATAAGGCTAAAGTTGGCTTTAAACCAGGCGAACAACCATCGTTACTAAAGATAATGGTACTTTAAACTATTGTGAGAGCAATTACGTTTCATATCCTTAAGTCTCATACCCCTTTTCTTTTTTGTTGAAAAGATATAAAAACTTTGGCGTTAACTTCAACGTTAAAATAGACGAACTGATTAAGAACGGCTAGAGGTTTTCCCTCAACTTTAAATAAAGATACCAATGGTTTCATTTTTAAGGCCCGAAAGCAGTAGTGTTGAACCTAATAAAGTCGGAGATTCGTTAATTACACCGACGCTTTAAATACTTAGCCGTTAATAAGCCTTATTAAGTCTTAAAGTTTATAGAGTATAAAGATGTAGAATACTTTGCCATAAAAGCTATTAAAAAGCTCTGTTACTATTACAAAACGTATACCTAGGCCCCCCGGAAATTTAAGTTTATAATAAAAATGATGAGTATTTGAAATGTAAGATTTTTATCAACGGATTTTATTTAAATAACAAGCTTATTTTTTACGTCATTAAGTTTATAACCTTTTTTTACCAAGCTAAGTTTTTAAAGTCCCTTTCAGCAGAGGATATGTGGAAAACGCTAAGGATATTGTAAATTAACACGTATTTAGACCCACCTGACGTTGTTGTCCACGATATCGGTGTTAACTTTACGGTGGCGGAGTTTTTGAAAATGCCAAGATAATGGGTATTTAGTATAAACAGGTATCTGTAAAAGCCTACTAAAGTATTAGAAAGATTAAAAAGGTATACGCTTTACTTATTTAAACGTATAATATCCTTACGATGAAAATTAAAAGCTTTATATATTCGGATACATGTTTACGAGTGGTAGTAAAGGGTTTAAACAATAGTATAGGCCTTAACAGCCTAATGTTAACGTTGCTGGTTTTCAGAGTATACCTGTTGATAGAGCTTTAGACGTTGCGACGTTATCGATTCGATTGGTCGAAGTAACAGTAGTATTGCGTGGTCAGATGGTGTATGTGGTGTTTTAGGTTTGGCAGACCGCTAGCCGGTCTGTATTGTAATTTTTATAGCGAATTGTTTGGCCCGTGCCCTAAAGTGAAGTGCAGCGTACTACACTCAACGTATATCCAATGCAAGAAGTCCGCATAAAGCAATAAATCTATAGTACGGTTAACCTTACTTATAGAAAAGTTGACCTATTGCACTGCATGTAATACCATTCCAATACTGGCGGCTTTTTAGTTTGTGCGTACACATTAGTGTAGCTAACCAATCTTTTCCGGTTACCACTGAATTATCTCTTCGTTCACTAGCCAAACCCTTATTAATTCCAGTTGACTTCTATACTGAATTGCATGTAATTACATATAAATTGACCTTATTCGGCCTTAATTGCTCCGTTGCTCCGAGGTCCGAATTTATTAACTCCTACAAAAAGCTCTTTCGCCATAGGCCTTTGTAAGCCTTTTCTTTAATTTTACCAGTTAAATATATCATTATTATCAATCCCCTGCAGTCCTCTAGTCGACCAGCACATTCCTTTCCACTGTTACGTAATTTGGGATTTCTGGGCGGCCTATTAACGTAGTCCTTAATACTTATAGTAAGCCGATTATTATTTATAAACTTTTCTAAAGCTTTGTTTGGCACTACCTTTGTTATAGCATTTTCTATATTCTTTTTGTCATCGATTTATCGGAACTCCTTAATTTTCCTCTCTTCGTAGGCTTTACGGAGTGTTATTACGTCGATTTTCAGGCGGTTTTCGCTGGTAGTTTCAAGCTTTAAAAGGCATTCGAAGAGGCTTTTCAAGTCGGTACAGATTAATACCGGGATAGGAGGAATCTTTAGCTGCCTTGTAATAATGTTAAAGGTTTCCCCCAGTATTATGCCTACGTTAAAGCCCGCTATTATTCCGTAAACCTCCGAGGCTAATATGTTTCGTATAATCCTTTTACACTTAACAGAGGTTTAGTAAATTAGGTTACCGATAATACTAAAGTGGGTTTCCCGCTTGTCTTCTTTAACGAAGGTTATTAAAAAGCCGATTTGTAAAGACAAGTTAATGTTATTTATAAAGGATCCATTCGTAAAAATTACAAGGTTAGCTCTTAACAGGTCCATTAAGATATATTAATCCCGCGGTCTAGGTTTCATATCTGCCATTCGAACCTCCTATTTAGCCGATTAAATTTCTTATTCTTTAAGTATTATACTTGCGCCGCGATGGATAAGTTATATAATACCTCCGGTTGATATAGGGTAGTGATATAGCTGTCACGGACACATTATTTAAAGTACTATTATACCTTAGCCGAATTTGTTTTGTCAATTATAACTGAAACAGTTCCTTAGCCCTTTTACATAAAGTTAAATCCGGAGTTAATATTGAACATACGAATTGATAACATATTAAAGTTAAATTGGCTGACCTCTATTAACGTTGTTACCGGCTTACAATTTTAAAACTTAAAATTCTTAATCGCTTACTATTTTAAAATTATAAATCCAGCCGTTCCGAAGAGAAGGGTATCGTTAGTTTGTATACCTATTACTCTGAAATCCTTCTTTTACCTTACCAATAAACACGGGTCGTACGTTAAAGACCTTATTTTTAGACGAGATTTAAAGTGCGACTAATAGGTGAGGAACCAATAGATGCTTGTTTTAGCCAATCCGTATAATGGTTTGATATATTGTATTACCGTGCCTAAAGGGTAGATAATACAGAGTTTTTGGAGTAGATTTAGTAATACGATCCGCTGTAAACCCGTGGCTAATTACGTGTTAGTTGACTTTATATTACGGCTATTTAACGTAAACTTACCTTTAGTTTTAATTAGTAGACTTGTTACCAAATCGACTACTAAATATTAGTAAAGTTTCTCAATCGTTGACGGTTGTATAAGTATTTAGTTTTTACCTTTATTACCGTTTCATTAAGCGATTAAACGTATTTTTTCGTACGGCCGCCCGTAGTTGTACCTTCAACTTCGTAAATAACTATTTACTTAAAAATTGAAACGTTTAGGTTTTAAAAGTTAAACTAGGTTTTAGATACGAACTATATAAACCTTGAAGTTAATAAACCGTTAATTTCGACCTTATCGCTTTCCTCAAAGGGTTTACTGGAGGTTTTAATAATCACTTACGCTCGGAGCTTTAATGCTAAGTTTTTGTTATCTTTCTGTTTTCTACTTACCTAAGTAGTATTATAGATACGGCCCGGTATATATTCCTCCTCTTTAACGGTTTGGTTTTTCGTAGGTTATACAGGCTGACAGTGTTTTATCGGCTTGTTCATAACGGGTAAAAGAGTTTCGTATTAACTCTGTCGTTTAACTTGAGGGTCTTCATCATTGATAGCCCTAATATAAGACTTAACCTAGGTAATTCTAAAAGATATAAAACCGTTAATAGTTTTAACAATTACTTCAGAGTTCGCGATATTTAATATATTATATAGATCGTCCTATTTACCCGGCTCCCGCCATCAAAGTACTTATTTTCTAATGGTAAAGCAAATAAATCGATTATTATAAAGCCGTTCCTAGTATTAAAGGCATTATTAATATGGCGGTGTACTGATTTCTTTCTCAGATTCCTTAAGGCTTTGCCGTAGGCTACGGCACGCTTTTAGGTAATTATTAATAGTAAATATTTACTCGTTAGGTGTAGGTACGCTTTAAAGACTAGTAACATTAGTACCAAGTCGTTAGGGTCTACAATGTCGTTCAGGCCTTTTACTACTATCTATAGTCGTGCCTTCGAATCCGTAAAGCTTTTAATCTCTAACGTAAGGATATTATACGTTCGGCGAAATAGGGTATATGCCTTTTCGACCTTTCCAATACTTTAATAGGCCTTTACAAGTACCTGTTTATATTGGATACCCATTATCTTAGTATCTTCCTGAAACTCCACCGCCATGAAGTTGGTATCAGTATCGTAAACCACGATGTTAAGTGAACCCAGGTACGTGTGAATCTTTAATATACTTAATTTTTCCCATATATCCTTTGCCGAAAGGAACTTTAGAAACTTAGATTCGTAAAAAGAGGTTGCAAAATTAACGATGTAAAAAACAGGTTTGTTATTTAAGTAAACTACATTAATAAAGATGTTGTAATTAAAGTTCTTGTCGTCTTTTAATGTGAAATTGAATTTTCGAAGGGCCTAGGCATACGTTTGACAGTGGTAAAAGACTCCTTTAATAATATTTAGAGCAAAATATTCCACATTTTTATATCCTGATAAATTCAGGACTTTGTACAGCTTATTAACGCCTCGATGGTCAAAGCGCCGGTATGATTAATATATATCCGGTTCCGTTAGGTTTAATACCACTACTTCCAGGCCTTAAAGATAAAATTATAAGTACACTCACTTCAAAGCAAGTGAAAACCTTTAACCGTTTTTAACCAGTTCATTTGAGTCAACGTTGACATTAACGCCATGTGTTTTTACATTTTCCAAACAAAGTAAATAAAAGAACAAGGGATTTAAAAATATAAAACGTAATTTCTTTTAAAATAGTTTAAATTACCGTTATCCCTAGTAATGATAGTTATTCGCCTAGGCTAAAGTTAACTTTAACCTTTCTAATATTATGTAAAAGGACTGAGGCCGGAGCTGTCGCTCAAGGTGGTCGGATTCTGTCTATAAACCTCCATGAAGAATAAGAAGAAGAAGAAGAAGAAGAAGAGGAGGAAGTCCCTATTAGGGAGCGCTATGAAGCTAATATGGTACAACCCCTTTCTCCAGTCATATAAGGTGTCCTCGAGCGGCTTTCTCCCTGCTCTAGAGTATCGCAGGAGCGAGTAGAACTTAAACCAGGGTTGGGTCCCTGATAAATACTAGCCAGGTACTAGCCTGTAATATTACGCCCAAAGACACCCCTGTCATTCCTTCCCTCGTAATTTTTTTTCTGATGTTATGGTATAAAACACTGTAAGTATAAGGAAGGTACGCGCGCTTTCTAAAAAAACATGGTTCTGTGTGAAAGCCGTTAGGCTACGTTACGTGGAAGGGGATTTAGCGCCTTCCCCTTCCTATAAATAATCTGTAAAGTTCCAATTACAAAAGATAAAACTTCCTTTTTTTTTTCAATCTTTAACCTCTTCGTGTAACTTTATTACCTATAGTTATCAGTGTAACACTTATTTATTTGTAACTTTAATAATTCTTTTACTTATTAACATTACGAAAAATCCTTAGTTCGCTGCCGAGATAGATAAAGCTATCCGAGATGTAGGTTATATACTTTGAAGCTATTCAGACCTTGTTAACGAGTATAAAGTTTCTTACCTTAAGGGCTATCGATATATACCCTTCCGAAACCCGAAAATAGACATGTTTTGAATACGTTTATAAAATAGCATATAATCTCAGGAAATTCTGCCAAGAAACTAAGGATAAGTGGTTTTAATAGCCGCGAGGGAGCTGCTAATAAGTAGCTAAATACTGGGGCTCGGTATCGCTTTTTTTTCGTTAAAGCTATGGGTCACAGTTCTGATTATACGTGTACGTCGTTCGATCTAAATCCAGATATAAACGAAGTTGTTAAGGAGTTGTCGGAGGCGTATATGACGTTCGACTTTCAGAACCGAGGTAAATCCACGTATTATAAGCCGCTCCCTAGGTGCCAACGAGCGGCTAAAAAGCGTGTAGACTTAGTTGATTGCCGTTAAGAAGGATATAAGAATCCGTAGCGTTACGTAGCATAAGGTTAATACCCGAAGCGAGGGGGGTTTTGTCCCCGCTACCCCTATGCGGTCTAGGAGCCTGCGGGCCGTGTAGTTAATAAATAAGGAATGTAATACTTAGGTAAGTTTTTTATAACTAAGTAAAAAATTAGAGGGAGCGCGGTTAACAAGTCGTTAGAAAGTGTTGTTAAAAATAATATAAAAGCTTATTAAAGTTTTGAAACGTATTAACATTAAACTGAGCAGTATAAATGTTAAATTAAGCTAACTCATTAAAATGGGTAAGAAAATTCTAGGTAAGGATTCGGATCAAGATTTCAAGGATATATTTGAATAAGTAGGGGCCGGGTAATAATCGTTCGCTTTTCGCTATTGTTAATATGAATACCTTTACTTAGTACTTATTTACTAACAGCTTATACGCCGTTCTGTTTGGTAAAATAAGGTGTAAAATTATGCCTACCTACAGGCTAGGCGTAAAGACCTATCTTTATATTTAACTAGTCCGTAATACGATTCGAAGTTATCGAGTGTTACGATATTAAAAAAGTTTAAAAGAGACTTTTACGTTAGGTAGCCTCACGGCTTTTGATCATTATTTGTACGGTTGCGATATTGTTCACTCAGCACCTATGCTACCTTCTTGATAATATAAACCCTCTGACACCTTCTATATACTCACGGGTATTTAGTGTGATCATTACAAAGTTATAATCAACATTATTAACGAGATAACTATTAAGAAAAATAAATAGCTTTGTAATACGTATGTCGAGCGGTACAAATTGTAAACTACGGTTTGGATTGTGTATTTGTTACGTAATGCGCTTATTAAGCGTTTTACATATATTATCTGAAGGATTAGTTAAGCATTACGTAGGGAGCGAAACATTACATGGCGCTTTTGGTTATATAATTAATATAACTGAAGCGTCACGTACGCGCTAGTGTTTATATTCATCGGCTCATTTTACGATATTCAGAGCGATAAGAGTAACTTTGTTTAATTGTTCCTTTTACATAAGGTTCAAAAAGCCGTTTCAAGAAGTGATTGTCGCGACGTTCAAGTCGATTATCCGGTCCTTCGTCAGGTAAGTTTTAGATTTTGCCTGTAGGCCAGCTTCCAAAAGCTCTCTCTCTTTAAATACGGAAAACGACTCGTTATACAATGTTAGGGTGTTAACCTTCTATATACCGATTAATACAAAGCCTTTAAAACGTGTTATTGAAACTAATAAATATGTGTTAAAAGTCGAATTAGCTATGTCGAGTCGTTTTTCATAATACCTTTAATTAATGTTATACTTGTTGAATAGTAGTATTTGCAGTGCAGTAGGTCAGCTTTACTTACAGTAAAGTTGACTATAATGACTGCAAATTGAGTGTATTGTTTTGTGTGAGCTTACTATATTGAGTGTAAGTCAAGTACAGTACACCACACTTCACCCTAAGGCACATGCCAAGAAATTGACCCTACAAATTACAGTGAAGACCGGCTAGCAGTCTGCCAAACCTAAAATAATACATCCACCACTTGACTACGTAATACTACTATTACTTCGACCAATCGAATCGACAACATTATAACGTCTAAAGACCTACCAACACTGATCAGTACTTATTAGGTTAAGCACAGATAGGCTAAGTAAAAGAAGAAGCTACTTTCTGGTTACGCTTTACGGCCACAACAGAAGTTAGGGTAAAGGAAAGATTTTTGCAAAGGGCCTTTATTAGTACTGCGCTAATTCACAACGGCAGGGAAATAAAGAAGATTTTGAGGTTGCACTAATTTATAACGTCAATCTGGAAGTAAGCGATAGTATTGCTACTAAAAAACACCAATAAATATTTACTAAATCTTTGCTAAAAACGTTAAAATTAACTGTCAAAAGTCTCAAAGTTCGGTAAGCTGGCAAACGGTTAAGTTAGTATTACTGTAGGTGCTACTACTACAAAAACGACCAAGTCTCACGGCCAAATAACAAATAACCTTCAACTTCTACTAAAAATAATAAACGACCTTCAACCGTACGTTTTAGACCAAACCTTTAGCCCTACTTGACTCTTTTCACTTCCCCTACGTTGATTCAATCGTTAATATCGTTATCTTAAGCGAAAATATCAAGATTCGTCAAGCCGCGCCAAAAAAACCACGTTACGCGACTCCACGCGACTTCACACCAAAAAAACCAAGTTCCTACGCTCAAAGATTACCAAGTATCTCGCCCTATACGCCTGACACATTCTATAAAAGCCATAACCTCAAAATGTATACCACTAACGCTCACTTTAAGGACATTACCGATCCCGTTAGAGAAAAAAAACAATTAAGGCCCTTAAAACTGACTTTATTAAGTAGTACAACAAAGACCTTTAGATATAAAATGTTAATAAATATTTAACGGAAAGACACCCTACCACCCTCGTTGGATACTTTATCGTTAAGGATAATAACGGCTAAGACCCTAATCGCGCTTTCTGCAAATATCGCGACTTTTTTAACCACTGAACCATTAATATGAAAAAGGCAATTTAAAAAGGAGTAAAGCTGAGGCTTAAGTTAAAATTAGAGGAAGGAAGGATTTACGTTTAAGTATATGGCATTATAAGGTTGATACAAGCCTTTTTCGACCTAACCTAACTTGAAGAATGCCCTTAAAACCTACGTTCTAAGGGAAAGGGTGTTAAAAAACTTTGATGCTCCTATAAGTAATTTAAAGGACTTCCCCTTTATACTAGTTAATCAATAAGTTAATGTTATACCAAAAGGTAATAGGGAAGGCCTACACTGGCGAAGCTATACTTTGTAAGTAGGTACGGGCAATAGTTACAGGTGTTAACGAGTTTAAATACGCCTTATAATGCCTATATGTCATTTGCGAAGGTTTCTTTAGCTAATTGCGTTCTTCTCTTACCACTATAGTAACGCGTACACTAAACTCGCTTAGTATATACCTTGAAGCCGGCAACTCACCTAACGTAAAAAAAAAAAAACCCCTATGGTAATTAATTACATCGACTATAAGTACGATTACGGGCGCCTTTAATACCTAAGATTTGGCCTATCGACTATAGACTGGAGGAGATAACTACGTTGACGCTAATAAAGCCAAGATTTAAGCGGACCTATTAATTGTAAGTACTACCGTCGTAATAGTGATAAAAGATGTTGGGTTTGTGGTAAGTTTGGCTGTTAGTCAATTCGGCACCCCTCTGTTGAGCGAAATAATAGAAAAGTAATGTTTTACATCTAGTAATATATTACTTTAAATGTGATTACTTGGATTAAATCACAGACTTCGAAGGCGATAAATCAATTGACGGCGACAATGCCCCTAAGTAGATCAAGTAACATAAATATACTACTCCTGACGCGGTTTAGTAACTAGCAGATTACGTATTTCTATACTGTTCAAGTGGTGAAAACCTTTACCTTTGCTTTAACTAAGCTTTTAAACCGTTACATACCTTTAACTTTCGCGATCGTTGTACGGAACACACGTTTTAAGGTATTATGTTAGATCTAGGGGTAACAAAGTACTTAATAGGAGGTTATTCGCAGTAAGTAACATTGCGAAGGGAAAGCATTACAACCACTAAGATTAATCGTTATAATACTAGCAGAATCGAATTGACTTCGGATTAGGCGAATAACTATTGTTACTAGAGATAACGGTAATTTAAACTGTTGTAAAAGCAATTAAGTATCGTATCCTTAAGTCCGTTACTACTTTTTTCCCTACTTAAAAGGTATAAAGACCTTTAGTGTTAATGTCTACGTTAACGTAAACGAGCTGATTACAAAGGGCTAAAGGTTTCTCTTCGTCTTTAAGTAAGAGCACCTATATTTTTATCTTTGAGAACCTAAAATAGTAATATTAAACTTAACGAAGCTGGATATATGTTAATTATATCGGCGTTTTAACTACCTACTCGTTAATAAGCTATACAAAGTCTTAAAGTTCATAAGTTATAAAGACGCGTGATATTTTATCCTAAAAGCTATTCGAAGGATTTGTTATTACAGTTAAACGTATACTAAACCCCCCCCAAAATTTAAGTTTATACTCAAAAACGATAAGGACTTCAACTACGAAGTTTTTATTAATGTATTTTACTTGGATAACAAGCTCGTTTTTTACGTCGTTAATTCCACAACCTTTTTTTACGATGCTTAGTTTCTAAAGTCCTCTTCGGCAAAGTATACGTAGGAAATACAAAAAATATTGTAAATTAACAGGTATATAGACCTATCTAATATCGTTATCCACGATACCAACATCAAATTTACGGCGACGGACTTTTAGGATAATACTAAGATAATAGGTATTTAATATAACTAGGTGTTTGTAAAGGCGTATTAAAGTATTGGAAGGGTTAAGAGGGCATCCGCCCTACTCCGCCAAGTATATAATATCCTTACGTTTGAAATTAAAAGCTTTATGGATCCGGAGGCACGCCTTTAAATGGCGGTAAAGGGTCTGAACGATATTATAGGCCCTGACGGCCTAATACTGACGTTACTGGTCTTTGGAGTATACCTACACTTAACAAGTGAATCTCCGCTACTAACAAGTACCCAAAAGCAGGTTATAGCTTACGGCAAAGCTTTAAGGAAACCACGAATAGAATCTGCACGCCGCCAAATTAATAATACCTTTAACAGCAAAAACAGCCTTATAACAATCGATATACTTGCTTTTCCGTTGTAAAATAAAATGCTCATATGGTGGGAGCAGGGTAAATAAGAGGGCCCGTATAAGATCTTAAATATCATAAACTCCGAAATAATTATTAAAATCATTACCGGGTTTTTATCTTTCCTAACTACCTAGGTTAAACCTTATATTAGTGCTACTTATAATAAAAACCCTTAAACTAAACGATCGAAGTAATATGAACCTCCTTTACTCGTTGTCAACAAGCTAATGGAACGCCGCCAGCGCAAACGACCCCCGAAGAAAAGAAACGTTAAAGAGGAGGAATATATACCGGGTGGTATTTATAATACAGTTTGGATAAGCAGGAAAAGAAAGGATAACAGAATCTTGAAATTAAAGCTTCGAGTATAGGGGATTATTGAAACCTCTGGCAAATCATCTAAGGAAAATAACAAGGTTGAAATTGACGACTTGTTAACTTAAAGGGTTGTATAATTTATGCTAAAGGCTAAATTTAACCTTCTAAATCCGAGTATTACGATTTTTAAGTTAAAGATTATTTACGAGGTTAAAGGTAAAACCATGGGGCGGCCGTACGCAAAGTCATGCCTAATCGTTTCAAAATACAGCAATAAAGACAAAGATAAGACTTCACATAATAGCTAACTATTGAAAAGATTAATGAATGTTTAATGGTAGCTTTAGTAACAAATTTACGAGTAAAAATTAAACATAAATTTACATTTCATAGTTATGATATAACGTAAACTTATGAGTAATTAGTAACGAATTTACAGTGGATTATATTACTAAAGTTAACACAGAAATTACGTATTATCTACCATTTGGGGACGGTAATAAGATATATCAAAATTTTATACGGACTGGCTAAAATGGGCATTCATTGGTTTTTAACTTACCAGTCGTAATTTAAATTACGATTCGGTATACAGTTTCTACTATTTGACCCGTATTTACTGGCAATATAAAAGAAGGATTTCGGCTTACTGAGTATGTAAAATAACGATACCCTTTTCGTTGGAATGGTTAAATTCGTAGCATAGAACTAGCGGGCGATTCAAAACTACAAGTTTTGAGATTACAAGCCGGTTACGATGTTAGCGAAAGGTAATAAAGTTGACTTTAATAAATAGTTAATCCGTATATTTAGAATTAATATTATACTTAATTTTATCTACAAAGGTTAGAGCGTTGCTTTGGCTATAATCGATAAGATTAACGTAGCCAAGGCCTAACGATATTTCAAATAGCGTACCTATAGTAGCTATATCATTACCTTATATTAACCGGGGTTTTTTATGATCTTTTTATCGCAGCGTAAGTATAGGATCCAATTAATAACGACTTTAACCAGCTGAATAAAAGGATCGAGTGGCAGATACGGGATATGGACCGAGGAATTAATATGGTCTTAATCGAAATATCGAGAGCTAAGCTAATAATATTTACGAATATGTCTTTCATAAATAATACCGATTTGTTTTTACAAATCGACTTTGTAATAATTTTCGTTACGGAAGATAAGCGGGAAAAACAGTTTAATATTACCGGTAACCTAATCTACTAAATCTTTGTCAAATGTAAAGGATTATACGAAACGTATTAGCTTCGGAGGTTTGTAGTATAATAAAAAGCCTTAAAGTAGGTATAATATTATAGTAAACACTTAACTTTATTACCAGGTAGCTGAAGGTTCCTTCTATTCCAGTGATAATTTGTACCGATTCGACGAGTTTATCCGAATGTCTTTTAAAGCTTAGAACCACTAACAAAAAACTCCTGATAATCAACGTAATAACACTTCGTAAAGACTACAAAGGGAGGAATATTAAGGAGTTCCGATGGATTGACGGAAAAGACAATTCTGCTAATGCTACAACGAAGGCGTCGCCGAATAACGCCTTAAAGAAGTTTGTAGACAACAACAAGTTGACTATATATATCGAGGGCTACGTCAATAAACCGCTCGGCAAGCCCAAGTTACGTAACGGCGGTTAAGAATATGCTGGCAAATTGGAAGACTGCCAGGGAATTGGGGGAACTAACGATGTCGACCTGTTTGATTGGCACGGTTAAAGTGGAAGTTTACAAAAGTCTGTAATGGAAGTTTTTTTTATAGGAATCGATAAAGTCGAACCTTGGAGCCGTGGTGCAGTTAACGGCAACCGGGGTCAATTTTCATATAAATAGGTACATCTCAATGCGAAGGTCAATTGAAATTGACAGGAGTCTGGCCAGTTAACAAAGTTGCAATTCAACGCTTACCGGAAAAAAATGGTCAACCACACTAGCGTGCGCGTAAAAACTAAAAAGTCGCCAGTATTGTAATAGCAGTATTTACAATGTAATAGGTCAACTTTACTTACAATAAAATTGACTTTACTGACTGTAAGTTAAGTATATTGTTTTGTGCTGGCTTACTGTATTGGGTGTAAGTTGAGTATAGTACGCTACACTTCACCCTAGAGCACGGGCCAAGAAATTGGACATACAAACTACAGTACAGACTGGCTAGCGGTCTGCCAAACCTAGAACAATATATATACCACTTGACCACGTAATAATACTGTTAGTTATAGAGTATGCATTTAGGTTATCATGTATACCTTCGCATTAAGCTATATATATTGTAAAATTAGTTTTCGTTTGATCCTTCGATGGGTAATCAGTCAAAAACTAACGTGTAATCCGAATTTATTCGAATATTAAATGGTTAGTAAACCAATGGCCGATTTTCCGTATATAATATAACGTTTTTGGAAACCCGTAAAGTTTTATATACTTCTTCGCGGGTATTATTATAGGCATAGTGAATTTTCTCTTAATTTTAGGTTCGTTTTCGATAATAGTGATTCTGCCTTTAATTTTCAGGGTTTACTCTTTACTGTTTGTGTTTTTGGTAACTGAATTTAAGGTGTTTAATTTACTCTAGGTATACTTTAAACTTTCTATTTCAAACTCAGTGAAATATTTTGGCGAGGTTCATTCTGGTAATCTGGCCCTTGTCTTTGGTTTCATCGATTACAAATGCTAATCTGAGGCTCACTTATCGGCGTATGAAGGGTTTAAACGATATTTAAAAGGTTATATTAAAAACTCTAAAGTTTTTTGGGGGCTTAAATAATATAATATCAAATTTGGGTTTCTGCGGTAAGTTGTTCTAATTATTTGGATAAACAGTTTGGTACCTATATATTCTGGTTTAAAGGCCGCTAAATACTTTCGAAACTTCGTTAATAAAGTGGTAAACACTTTTTATATGGTTTTATTACCGTTTTTACGCTGACTTTATACGGATTTCTACATAGTATTAGGTCATTTTCTATTATAAAGCTTGTAGTTAATTTCAGTATGGAAATTTGATTTCAGGCAGCTATAATACTCCACTAATGTGTCTAATTACATAAAGTGGTATATATATCATCTCTTAGATTATTGAAATAACATATCGGGTAGGATAACGTAAAATTATAACGATTCGATGTTTAGGTTTTTATACGTATCAAGTATTGTACGTATTTTGTTATCGAGCACGTTGTATGGTTCGCCGTTATAATTTTCGTTCTTTTTATAATTTGGCGAAATTGGTAAATTTTTTTGAATTGATCTTGTTAATTGGAATTCGGTACGGTGGGAGGTTACAGTAAGGGGTGTGGCTAGCGGGCATCAGTCCGTAAGGAACGTATTGTCGTTTTATGCTGCTTATATTATCTCTGGTCGGGCCATTCCTTTATCCGGGTCGTTTTTGTTACGGTCGAGCTGGTTATTGACTGTATCCGTGGTGTAGTTTTGTCTTTATCTTATTTCAAAGTTCGTTTTGGAGAGGGTCCATATTCGACCCGTGTAGTGGATATTTTTTTAACACTTCCTCCTTTTTCGTCGATTTCTCCAGCTCCATTTCCACTTTACAGCGTGCGTTTAGCCTTGTTAAACGCCTCGTTCCTTATATTTGCGAAGACTTTCTCGTTTTTTATTCATTGTTTTAAAAAGGAGATTCTAACGCTTCTTTAACTGGTATCCTTTTATAAAACTTAATTCTATTACTTTATCGTCAGTTTACTTTTGTATTTAAGTAATTTGTAACATTGTTAACAGGAATTTTGTTACGCAGTTATTGTTACTACCGGCCGTATATTACCCTTTCTCCTCAACGCATTTTTATAGAGGATACGGATTATATGGTAATTGTCACGTTCGTTAAGATTTGAGGAGGAAAAGAAAAGTATAACGGTAAGCCGTATAACCTTATCGACGTTAAGCTGCGTTTATTTTTTAACATTCACCGCCAAATAAAGGTTTAATTGTTAGGATTTTACTCGTTATTTCCTACTATCCTTACCGGTTAAGTCGAGTATTATTACCTTAGATACCTAACGAATTATAGTTTTTCCCGTGAAATCTATTATATCCTAAAGGGTTATTTGAAATAGGATGTTAATTTTACCTAATATTATATCGATTAAAATATTATTAAGTGGTTTTATATATTGAATTATAAAAAATGGTCAGAAAGTCAGATAAATATTCCTAATTACATGCTTGATAGGTTAATACTTTGTTAATAAATAATAGGGAACGTGGGAGCTGAAGAGATTATTTTATATTAACAGGTTCAGTAAGTAATTATAAGTTATAAAGAGTTTAAATACGTCCTTCAATGCTCCGATACCACTTACGAAGGTTTTTTTAGCCAATTGCGTTTTTCGTTGGCAATTGTAAATGCTAGAATTTCCGATTCGACTGGTATATACCCTTAAGCTGATAACTTCCCTAACGTAAAGGAAAAGGACCTTATGGTAGTTAATTACGTCGATCGTAAGTACGGGCGTTTATAATGTTAAGAGTTTGACTTATCGACCTCGGCCCTCAACCAAAAGTAATAATAACGTTAGCGTTGATAAGGCTAAATTTCAGGCGGACCCGTTAACCGTAAGTACTATTATTTTGATAATAGTAAAATATATTAAATTCATACCAAATTGAGTTCTTAATTTATTTAACACTTCGAGGATAAAGGAAATAACGAAAAGGTAATATATTATATCTAATACGTTACTACTTTCAAGTAAGATTATTTGGACTGAGTCATAGACTTCTAAAGCGAAAAGTTAATTAATAGCAATACCTTTAAACAGATTAAATGAAATAAGGACAATATTTTTAAAACGGCCCTGTAATTAGCCAATTACGTTTTCCTATACCGTTTGGGTGGTAAATAACTTTACCTCTACCTTAATTAAGCCTTTGATCCTTTACATATCTTTAACCTTCGCGATCGTTATACGGATTATACATTTTAAAGTATTACGTTAGATATATAGGTACTGAAGTATTTAATAAGAAGTTATTTGTAATACGTAGCATTACAGAGGAAAAGTATTATAGTTATCAAAATTGATTATGACGATATTAATAAAGTTAAAGTTATCTTTAAATTAGGCAAATAATTATTGTTATTAGGAATAACGGTAATTTAAACCATTATAGGAGTAATTTTTTTATATCGTTGAGTTCCTTACCCCTTTTTTATTTTACTTGGCGGATACAAAGACTTTTAGAGTTAACGTCAACGTCAACGTAAACTAACTGGTTAAAACCAGCTAAAGGTTTTCATTTGTTTTTAAATAGGAGTATTTATAGTTTTATCCTTAAAAACCGGAAATATTAATAATAAACTTAACGAAGTTGAAAATACGTTAACTAAACCAGCGCTTTAATTATTGAGCCGTTAATAAGCTATATAAGGTTTTAGAATCCGTAAGATATAAAAATATAGAATAATTGCCTTAAAAGCTATAAATAGACTCCGTTATTACTATGAAATATATACTTAGGTATACCGGAAATTTAAATTTACATTAAAAAACGATAAAGACTTTGAATATGGGATCTTTATTAATGTGTTTTATTTAGATAATTAGCCTGTTTTTTACGTCGTTGACTTTGTACCCTTTTTTTACAGAGTTAAGTTTTTAAAGTTCCTTTCGGTAAAGAATATACGAGAAACGTTAAGGATGTTGTGGATTAATATATACCTAGGCTTACCTAACGTTATTGTTTACGATATCGATATTAACTTTACGATGGTAAAGTTTTAAGAAAATGTTAAAATAATAGGTATCTATTGTAAATAGGTGTTTATAAAAACCTACTAAAGTATGGTTAAGATTAAAAAGGTATATACACTATTTTGCCGAACCTATAACATCCTTACGTTGAAAATTATAAGTTTAACGGATCCGGAGACACGCTTATAAATGGTAGTAAAAGGCTTTAACGATATTATAAGCCCTGATGGTTTAGTATTAACATTATTTGTTTTTGGAACGTACCTACGTTCAATGTGTGAATCTCCATCCTTAGCAAATACTTAAAAACGCGTTGCGGCTTACGGTAAAGCTTTAAAGAAACTACTAGGAGAATTAGCACGCCGCCAG
Source organism: Anisogramma anomala (assembly GCA_038502455.1). NCBI lineage: Eukaryota > Fungi > Ascomycota > Sordariomycetes > Diaporthales > Gnomoniaceae > Anisogramma > Anisogramma anomala. Next base: position 15,603,178 of record JASMMZ010000001.1, read on the forward strand.
GTTAATAAAGCCTTTAATATCAGGAATAGCCTTTTAATAATCGACGTGTTTACTTTTTCATTGTAAAATAAAGTCCTTATATAGCGGAAGTTAAGTAAATGAAAAGGTTTATATAGGATTTTAAGTATTTCGAATTCCGAAATAGTTATTAAAACTATTAATAGTCATATTTTTTTTTCAAATTACTTAGGTTCAACCATATATCAAGGCTACTAATAGTAAAAACTTCTAAGTTAAACGATCGAACCAATACGAACCTCCTTTACCCATTATTGATACGTCGATAAAACGCCGTTGATGCAGACGATCCCCGAAAAAAAAGTAACGTTAAAGAGGAGGGATATACACCAGGTCGTATTTACAATATTGCTTAGTTAAGTAAAAAAAAAGAAGGATAACGAGAACTTGGTATTAAAGCCTTAAGTATAAGGAATTATTAAGGTTTTCGGTAAATTATTTAAGGAAAGCGATAAGGTCGACACAAACAGTTCAGTAATTTAAAGGGTTATATAATTAGTATCGAATATTAACTTTAACTTTTAAACCCTAAATATTATAAATTTTAAATCGAGGATTATTTACGAGGTTAAAGGTAAAATTACGAGGCGACCGTAAGAAAAGCTACGTTTAATCGCTTAAGGACACGGCCAATAAAGGTAAAAACTGAATATTTATGTAATTGCTAACGATTGAAAAGATTAATTAGTATTTAATATTTATTTTAGGAATAAATTTACTAGCCAAAAGTAAAGATAAGTTTATACTTAATAACTGTAATATTACGTAAATTTATATGTAATTAGTAACTGATTTATGAAGGATTGTATTGCTAAAACTACAGTAAAAGCTACGTGTTATTTACCTTTTGAAAACAGTAATACCGTATATTTAACCATTATATAAACTAATTAAAGTAGGCGTTTTTAATTTTTAACTTATCAACCGTACTCTTAATCCCGACTAACGATAAAGTTTATAACGTACGACCCGGGTTTGCCAAATACGTAAAAAAAGGATTTCAGTGTAGTAGGCATATAAATTGACGATATCCTTTTCGTCGGAATAGCTAGCTTTACAACAATGAAATAATGGACGATTAAAATTTTTAAGTTTTGAAATTATAAGCCAGTAACGACTTTAATGAAGGGCAGTTAACGTAACTTTAATAAATCATTAATCAGTATACTTAGTGTTCATACTGGCCTTAGCCTTCGTTAAAAGAATTAAGGCATTATTTTAGCTATGATTAATAAGATTAATATAACCAAGGCCTAATTATACCTCGAATAATGTATTCGTAGCAATTATATCGTTACCCTGTACTAATAGGAGGTGTTATATGACCTATTCATCGTTATATAAGTATAGGAATTAATAAATAAAAACTTTGACCGGTTAAATAAAAAGTTCGAATAGCAAATGCGAAACTTGGACCGCGGGATTAATATGGTTTTAATCGATTTGTCGAGGGCTAAATTCATAGTTTTTACGGACGGGTTTTATAAATAACACCGACTTATCTTTATATATCGTTTTTTTAATAATCCTCGTTAACGGAAATAGGCTGGAAGACAAATTTAATATTACCAGTAGCCTAATTTACTAAACCTTTGTCAAGTGTAAGAAAATAATATGAAGTATATTAATATCGGAGGTTTACAGCATAAAAACTGATTTTACCGTAGACATAGTATTATAAAAAACCTTTAACCATATTAACAGATACCTAAAAATTCCCTTTATCCCGGTAGTAATTTGTATCGATTTAAAAAGCCTTTTTAAATTCCTTTCGAAACTCGGAACTACCAGCAAGAAACGCTTGATAACCGATGTAATGGCACTCAGTAGAGAATACGAAGGGAGGAAAATTAAGGAGTTCCGATAAATCGATGGTAAAGATAACTCTATTAACATTACAACGAAGGAATCGCTGAAAAAAACCTTATAAAAGTTTGTAAATAGCAATAGATTAACCATACATATCGAGGGTTACGGTGATAAACCACCCGGAAAGTGTAGATTACGTGATAACGAATAGAGATATACTATCAAATTGAAAAACTACCAGGGGATTAAGTATAGTGATCTGTTTAAGTGTCATAGTTAAAGTAGAGGCTTAAAGTAGAGGCTTGTAAAAGCCTATAGCGAAAAAACTTTTTGTGGGAATTAATAAACTCGAACCTCAGAACAACGGATCAATCGAGGTTAATTAAGGTCAAATGGGTTTAATTTGCATGCAATTGGGTACAATTAAATGTGAAAGTTAACTGGTATTAATAGGGGTCTGGCCAGTTAACGAGTAGACAATTCAGTGGTAACCGGAAATGATTGGTTAACCACACTGATGTGCACGTACAAACTAAAAATCCGCCAGTGTTGGAATGATATTGCATGCAATGCAGTAGGTCAACTTTACTTACAGTAAAGTTGACCGTACTGCAAGTTTATTGCTTTGTGCGGACTTACCGTATTGGGTGTAAGTCGAATACAGTAAGCTGCACTTCACTCTAGGGCACGGACCAAGCAAGTGGCGATAAAAATTACTATGCAGACCGGCAAGCGGTCTGCCAAACCTAGAACAATACATCCACCATCTGACCAATGCAATATTATTCCAATAAATATAACATTAAAACGTCATTAACACTCCCGTTAGCCCAAAATGGGTAACCAACCATTTAAATAGGTTGAAAAGAATACGAAAAGCCATTAATCTCTCATATTCGAATATAACCCGGATAAAATAAAAGTCCATTCGAATATTAAACTTCGTAAGTTACGTCGACTGAAATAACACGCGTAGATTTTACTTGATTAAGGGTAAGGAAACCCGATTTTAATTTGTAATTTTATTGAAGGCCCGGTAATCAACATAGAACCGTTACCCCCCCCCCCTCCCAATTAAAAAATCATAATACTAGCGCCGTATCCGATAGGAAGCTTATTCGAATTTAATAATTATTTATTAAATCGGTAAGCTAACTCTGGAACTCGAAAATTTAATTTTGTGATATCGAATATAACGTGTTTTATTATCTATTCAGTAGAAATCTGGTTTCGTTCGGTTGAATATAAATATCATAGTATAACTTTCCCCGATATAGGGGTAAGGTCATTACCTTTTCCTTTTTAAATAAATCGCGAAACTTCGCCAACTTGAGTGGGAAAAAGTACTAATCTTTTTTTTCTTTTACAACCGTTGGCGCCATCGACTAAAAGATACGCAATGTTTCGTAAAAACTTATAGCGAAAGTTAATTACGACTGGTTCTCTATCATTATACGGCCTATTGAAACAGGATGATTAAACTAATAAACCTGATTTTACAATACCTCGAATATGCTGTAACTTAAAACGTCATATCATTGTATTAACTACTAATCGTTCCTAATAATGAAGTATTAAACAACATTTGCTAACGTTCAAATTTATTTGTTAATATCGTATTTATATTATAACAGAACTTGTATCCCGCTTTATTACGGAAATAATATATATGTCATGGACTCAGGCCATTGGCCATTGAGCCTATAGGTTACGTAACTGTGTACGTAACGGAATGGGAAACGCCCAGCCTAGGCCCGGCCCAGGCACAGACAGGACACGGTCCAGATATAAGCCGGACACGGTCCGTGTACGGTACGTGTAAGGGTACGTAACGGGCTGAACACTGGCTCTGCCTAAAGGCCCTATATGTTAGGCTACGGTAGCCTCTTTTAATATTTTTTCGCACCTTAATAGTAAATCCCATTTGGTACCTACTTGATTTACTATCGTAAATCGGATTATAATATATTATTAAAGTTTTCTTTCATCTTTTGGAAGAAATGTTAATTATAATAAACGAATCGATAGCAAACGTCAATAATTCTATGTTATATTTTAACGTCATAGAAAAAAAATAGGCTGTCGGCGAATACTTAATTCTTTACCTTTATAGATATACATCCGGCCCTTTCGGGGTCAACTTCAACAGAATTAGCCGCGACTCGCGTTAGGTTTTTATTGGTTTAAGGCGAACGAAAACGATATAACTAACCGTAATTTGACGGATTTGTTTTTACGTAAACGGCGACGCGTCAGACGATCGAATTCATATTGAAAGCGAATAAGATATAAATCGAAAAGGGCCGGCACGCGTTTTTTTACGTATAGAGATATTATATGGCGGCAGTAAAGTAGGCGGTTACAACTTACTACGAAATCGAAGGATATAAGGGTAGGTACAATATAAGGAAGTTTTTCGATTATATCGAAGCGGCTTTCGGCAACCCTTACCGCGCGGATAAAAGATTAGTCTAATTTGAGGGTTTGATTATAAATAATAAAAACTTATAGGTATTATTCGCTATTAAGTTTAAAACACTTTTAGCTTAAATAAACGGCTTAACCTATCTTTCGACCATAAAGTATAATTATTTATACTTCCGCGTATCGCTACGTATCTACAGTAAGTTTATTATAATAAATGTTAGCCACGTAAATTATATTGTAGCCTTGAAAAAGTACCGCGAACTCGCCGACAAATTAAAGTTTTTAAATTTAAAGCGATGTTTTAGTCGTTAATTAGCGGGATCTATTTAAAGCTAATAGCCGGATAGTAATACGGTTATAACGAAAGTTTACGCCTTTTAAATGCTTTCGTTAAAGGGTCTTGATAATCGTAACCAATCTTTTCGATACCGCGGTTAGTTATCTTAATAAACCCGCTTGGTACGTACTTAAGACCAAAGACGTAAGGCGACGTAAATAATAATAAAAGAACGTTAAGTTAGGTTTATTTCAGAGTATTACGTAAGTTATGGTTTATTAGACTATTTTTACTATAATTACGACCTCCGTCCAATATTACCTTTTACGTAAGTATATACGACCTAAGTTAAAAAGGTAAAGGAAGGTTTTCCATTCACAGCGATGGAAGAAGTCTAACTTTTGGATATAGTTTTGTTTAAAAGTTATATAACCTTAACGGCGTAATTGTAAAATCGAGTAAAAGGGAGTTTAGTTTAATTAAAATACGTATAAATGAAAAATCATTCCTTATCCCTGTATTTCTTAATAACACCTATTTTTTTAAGATATTTTAGTCGATTTTAATTATAATTATTATAATATTGTAAACGATATTTTAGTATAGTTAACGTTAAAGTAAACTCGGTTATTATATTCGCGAAATATTGGTACAATATCAGGATTACGGTAAAATAAGCGTATTATTCAAATAACTAAGTTCTATATAAATATAAATAAATGGTCGAATATGATATTAATATATATTATTCGTGGAGTAATGCGAGATATGATTTTTAAAATGCTTTAGATACGATATTAATAGGTAATTTTAAACGCGGGCGATAGCCGTTTGATAATTCAAAGTTGAAAAGGTTTAGTCGTCGACGTAATATCGATACGCCTTAGAACGAAAAATATGTAAAACGTAATAGGTTTGGTTTTCCTCAGGTTAAGGTAACATTTGTACCGAGAGGTATAATATATAGGTAACCCGTTTTAGATAGCTTGTATTGTAAGCCTTGGAGAAATAAAGTGGATTTTACAAGTAACGACGACGATTACGGTTAAGGAGGAAAAGGATTTGTTACGTCTTTTACTGGAATTGATTATATTTCTTAATTTATTCGATAAATATAAAGTTATAACCTTACCTTTATATAAAGGAAAATTCGATTATTATATTTTTATTAAACTGAATAAAGATAGACTTTTATTAAAATAACCTTAGGGGCCGTTATATTTGATATTAGGAAATTAATTTTTAAATTCCGACGATAGGTTACGTAGTTAGTAAATAAGGGTTAGATATAGGCGAGTTTTCTTTCGGCGACGGCGCCGGTATTATTAATTCGTAAATTGAGGTGAGATAGCGGTTTTATATCGATTATCGGGTATTAAATAAATTATAAATTAAGACGGGTTTTTTTTTTCCCCTTTAATTAAAGAAATTTTACATACGTTATTGAAGTCGATATGGTTTATGAAGTTGGATGTTTGAGCGGTATTTTACCGTATTCGGATAGGAGAAATTAACGGCGTTTCGTACGCGATTCGGATTATTTAAATAGTTGGTTACTTCCTTTAGGTTCGTGGGAATGTTGGCGACGTTTTAGCGATATATTAATTATGTAGTAATGGAGAATTTAAATGATTTCGTTATAATGTATTTAAATATTTTTTTTAATTTAGGGTATTAAGTAAAATTATATAGCGAAAGTTCGCGTGGTTTTAAAAAAATTTCACGATGTGAGACTAAATCTATTTTTTTTAAAAAAAATTACGACTTCGTGATTAAGAAGGTAAAATACCTGGGCTTTATTATAATGGTTAGAGTAGGTATTCGGACCGACCTTGAAAAAGTCCGGGTAATCCGCGAATAGGAGTTACTACATACGGTCCGAAAGGTTCGAAGTTTTTTAAGTTTTACCAACTTTATCGTAATTTTATTAGTAGTTTTTTTAAAGTTGGCGGATTATTTTATCCGCCTAACGAAATAAGGTATTTGTTAAGTTTAAACGAAACGTAAAGAATATGTATTGCAAACTTTAATGGATATTTTTATTATGGCCCCGATTTTGGTATGTATGGATTTTAATCAACTAATAATAATGGAAAATATTTTTTTAAAAACGGCGTTTAAGGGGTTTTTGTTGTAATAGAATAAGCATGGTATTTTAAAGCTAGTGATTTACTACTCCGTACGATTAACGGATACGAAACGGAATTATATTATTTACGATAAGGAATTTTTCGCGGTGGTGTCTTGTTCAAAAACGTAGTTTTTTAAATTATATAATGTCCGTATACCGTTTACGATTTTGAAAAATTATGAGTGATTAAAATATTTTTTTAGTACGATTAATTTCGGAACGTCACGTTAAATAGGTCGAGGTCCTTTTTCTTTTCAATATTATTTACGGTATAGGCCCATAAATTAGAGCGCCCGCTTGGATTCGTTAACTTATATGTTATAAGATGAGTTGAAAGTTAAGAAACGTCGTACGCGTTTTTTTTTATAGCTCATTTGTATTGTTGTGTTAACCGTGGTATTAATTGACTTATATAGTAAAGTAATATAAATTACGGAGAATTAGGTAAAGGAGTTTGGTATTATGACACAGATAACTGTTGGGTTAGGAAATAGGCCAGCAGGCAGTTGAGCCACTCAGAGCCAAGTGTCCAACACATCAGGCGGGGAACACACATCTCTTAAATCAGCAACCCAGGGATAGGGTTACACCTAAGAAGAATCAGGACATAGGCAGCATAGGCAGAAGACCGCCTATGCCGCCTAGCAACATAGGCAAGTGATTCAGGACTAAAGAGCTGGATATATAAGGAACACATTTGTTATAACCCAAGGACTAACTGCAGGTCATGGAATAGGCCAGCGGTCCGCTACGCCATCAGAAGCCTGATGTCCAACACATCAAGCCAGTGATATCTCTTATGTAAGCACCCAGGGTTAGGGTTTGGACCAACAGGACCACTCGCAGTCCAGTCGACAACATTGAGACCGAAAGAAGCGACATCGACTTCAGCGGTCCAGTACTGAAGATGGTATGAAGGCCATAGGATATAAGGACACGGTCATCACCACACAGATAGTATTTCCTTCATAGCTCTTCAGTTGTCAATCTAAGTATTCAGTCTACACACCTGAATAGCCTAACGGCTAGTGATCATTCTACAGCACGAACAAACATCTTCTTG
>JASMMZ010000001.1:15612812-15672012 GCA_038502455.1 Anisogramma anomala
GGTCGCGCGACGTGGCTTTTTTTGACGTAACTTGGTATTTTCGTTTAAAGAAGCGAATTTAACGATTCAATCGACGTAGGAAGTAAAAAAAATAAAGTATGGCAAAGGTTTGGTGTAAAAGGCAAGGTTGAAGATCGTTTGTTTTTATTAGTAAAGGGCGAAGATTATGAGTTGTTTAGCGTAAGGACTTAGTCGTTTTCTGCAATAATAGCACCCGTAGTAGTACTAACTTAGCCGTTTGCCAACTTGCCGAATTGAAACTTGTAGCGGTCAATCTCAACGCTCTTTAAAAAGGATCACTAAAGATTTCCTAGTGTTTTCAGTAGCGATAGCATCGTTATCTCTAAGATGTCGTAAAAACAGACGTAGCTTAAAAGTCTTTTCTATAATAGGACTGAGGCCGGAGCTGTCGCTTAAGGTGGTCGGATTCTGTCTATAAACCTCAATGAAGAGGGAAAGGATAAGTCCCTACTAAGGAGCTACTATGGAGCTAAGATGGTGTAACCCGGTCACGTGACGTGTGGAAGCGTGTCTCCATGCGGTTTCCAACCTGCTTCAGAGCATTATAAGAGCGTGTAAAATTACCAGGAATGGATCCCTGGTAATACTAGTCAGGCATTATCTTATAAAATTGCCCCCAAAAACACTCCTCCCCCCCCCCTTTTTTTTTTTTGTTACGTGCGGTGTAAAAGGTACAAAGGAAGGCAAACGCGCCGTTTAAAACGTCGTGGCATTATGTGGAAGGTATCGGGCCAAAACGTTACGTGAAAAGTGCCTTAACGCCCCCCTTTATAAATAGTTCGTAAACTTTAATTCCAAAATAAAAATTTCTTTTTACCTTTAACTCTTTAATATTACCAATAATATAGTACCAGGTCTTACAGCTTTTTTTATAACATCATTGGCTTTTGTATTATTAAGTATTATAGTCTTATAGTTTTATATAATAAATCCTTAACTAGCTGCAGAGGTTAACAAGTTTATTGAAGACGTAGGTTTATTTATTCGAAAGTTTTTTAGTTTTTAGTAACGAGTATAAAGTTCCGTAACTTACGGACCATTAAAATATATGTTAACGGGACTCGTATGTAAACATGTTTTAAGTACGTTTATAAGACGACGTATAATCCGAGGAAGTTTTGTTACGAAACTGAAGATAAGTAATCCAAATAGCCACGAGAAAACTGTTAATGAGAGGTTAAATTTTAATATTCTATACCGTCTTTATTCCGTTGGGGATAAAAACTGTAACTCTGGTTATTCCTACACAGTTTGGAATTTAAATTCCAATATAAATCAAAGTATAGAAAAGTTATCCGAGGCATATTTAATGCTTCATTCTCAGGACCAGGGTGTCTCAAGGTTTTTATAGGCTATTTTATAAGTATTAACGAACGGGTAAAAAAGTTTAAACTTAGGTAGTCGTTATAAAAAGGGCTATAAAAGTTTAACGTATTACGTAACGAAAAGTAAACACCCGAAAAGGGGCGGGTTTTATCTCCGCTACCCTTATGCGCTCCGGTAGCCTACGGGCTGTAATGCTAATAGATAAGGAACGTAATATTTAGGTAAGTTTTTCGTAATAAGGTGAAAACGTGGAAAATGTGGTTAACGAACAGCTAAGGAGTATAATTGAAACCAACTTAAAAGCTCGTTAAATTTTCGAAACGTACTAACGCGAAGTTAGGTCAAATAAACGTAAAATTAAGTAAGCAAGTTGAAAAACATAAAAAGCTTTTGGGTGAAATTTTAAATGGAAAGTTGAAAATATATTCGAGTAAATTTAGTCGTTGTTCGGTTCTTTTTCAATATTAATAAGTTTGCTTATTACCCGTTTATTAACGGTTTATACGCCTTTTCATTTCGTAAAGTAAAGTGTAAAGTATTAAGCCCGTTCACAGGCTAAGCGTAAAATCCCGTCGTTATATTCAGCTAATCCATAACGTAATATAAAAGTGTTAAGTATTACGTTGTCGAAAATTTTTAAAAGCGGTTTTAACGTTATATGTATATAACTTATTTATCTAATTAAAACCTATCGTTCCGGAAGGTTATAAAACCGAATACGTTCGACTTAAGGTTCGTTACGGGCCCGTAATATAATTTCGACATAGTATTCCGATTTCGTTTCACCGTCGTCGCCGATAATATTTAACGTTTACGGTTGAAATTCAGGAGTTTATAGCTTAAAAACGGATTCAAAACGGATCGTATAAGTTGATTTATATGAAATCGAAGATGTTTCCCGTTCGATACGTCGAATTTAATAATATGGAAGTCGATTACACGTGTCACACGGTACTCATCGTAAAGTTAACTTAATTCTTTGAAAAATTCGTTTAACTTATAGTTTTTTAGGTAAAGTTAAACGTCGTCGCCGACTTGAAAACGTTTTAAGGGCAAACGCCGCTTATTAACGGCTTCCTTTTACGATATTACGTAGTCATCATTACGGTTTATACGAATTCTGTAATCTTGCGGATACGTTAAATAAAATATTCGGCCTTCGTATGTAATATTATAACTAAGACTAAATAATGTTATACTAGTTATATAGGGTCGACTTAATAACCGTACATTATAAAAAACAAGTTAATACCAATAATAATAGTATTTCTATTATTTAACGATAGTCAATAGTCAAATCACAAATGGCTTTAATCGAATTTGGTATAAACGACGAATAAACATAAATATGTTAAAACTTTCGAATTCGCGTATTCGTTTAAACCGTCGATTTCGGTGTAAAAGGTAATGCTTAAACGTTACTCCACTTCAGTTAGGTCGCAAAGTCGGTTTTAAAATTCACCGGTATAATTTAAACCATGGTCGTTAATAAACGTACGGAAAAAACTATAAAATCGCTAATAGTGTCATAGACTCAGGTCGTTAGCTATTGAGTCTATAGGTTACGTAACTGTGCATATAACGGGATGGGCTTGGGCTTAGCCCGGGCGCGGACCAGGTACAGACCAGATACGGCCCATATACGGATAAGGCACGGTTCGTGTACGGCACGTATGAGGGCACGTGACGGGTTGGTTATTGGCCTTGCCTAAGGGCCCTAAACGTTAGGCTATGGTAACCTCTTTTAGTTTTTCTCCGCACCTTAATAATAAATACCATTTAACACCTATTTAACTTACCATAGTAGGTCGGATTATAATATACTATTGAGGTTTTCTTTTATCTTTCCGAAAGAATATTACTTATAATAGACGAATCGATAGAAGATATGTTATGATCCAAGTACGTTGGCGGGTCAGGAAACAGGCCAGCATGCAGCTGAGCTACTGAGAGCTTGAAGTCCAACACATTAGACGGAGAACATCTCTTTGTCAGCACCAGACTAGGCAATCCTCCAGGGTTAGGGTTATCTAGATCACAAGTGCTCACTGAGCCTCAGTGAGCACTGGTGAGCCTCAGTACTGAAGATAGTATGAAGGCCATAGGATATAAGGACACGGTCAGCACCACATAGATAGTATTTCCTTCATAGCTCTTCAGTTATCAATCTAAGTATTCAGTCTACACACCTGAATAGCCTAACGGCTAGTGATCATTCTACAGCACGAACAAACATCTTGATATTGCACCTTTGTTACCTCTGCTACCTTACTGCTAACATAAACCCTCTGACACCTTCTATTTACTCACGAGTATTTAGTGTGATCATTACAATATATTAATAATTTAGCGTTATATTTTTACGTTATCGGGGAGGATAGGCCGTCGGCGAATACCTAGTCCTTTACTTTTATAGATGTATATTCGGCCCTTTCAGGGTTGACTTAAGTCGATATCTCTCGTTTGTAAAATACCGTAGGTTATATCGCGTCGGTTATTAAATATTTGTAATAACCGGGTTAATCGACTTTAACTATCGACCTTACGTTTAACTTTGTTTAAGTCATCACGAAGATTTAATAACTCGAAACCGAATTAGCCACGACTTGCGTTAGGTTTCCACCGGTTTAGGGCGAACGAAAACGACATAACCAACCGTATTTTGACGGGTTTGCTTTCACGTAGGCGGCGAAGCGTTAAACGATCGAATTTATACTGGAAACGGATAAGATATGGATCGCAAAAGGTCGATATACGTTCCTTTACATATAGGGATATTATACGAAGATGGTAAAGTGAGCGGTTACGGATTATTATAAAGCCAGGGGGTACGAGGGCAGGTATAATATAAGGAAGTTTTTCGATTACATCGAAGCGGTTTTCGGCGACCCTTATCGCACGGACAAAGTATTGGTTGAACCCGAGGGCTTGGTTATAAGTAATAAAAACCTGTGGGTACCATTTGCCATTAGGTTCGAAACACTTTGGGCTTAAATAGGCGGCCTGAATTGGCCTTAGGCCGTAAAGTATAACTACTTACGCTTCTACGTATCGTTACGCATCCGCGACAAGTCTATTACGGCAGGTGTTAACCGGGTGAATTATATCGTAGCTTTAGAAAAATACTGCGAATTCACCGACGAGTTAAAGTCCTCAAACTTAAAGCGGCGTTTTGGTCGTTATTTAGCGGAACTCGTCTAAAGCTAACGGCCGAATGGTAATACGGTTATAACGAAAGTTTACACCTTTTAAACGTCTTCGTTAAAAAGCCGTGGTAATCGCGGATAATCCTCTTAATATCCCGGCTAATTATCTTAACAAACACGCTCGATACGTACCTAAAACTAGGGACGTAAGGTTACGTGGATAATAATAAAGGAACGTTAGACCAAGCTTGTTTCGGGGAATTATATACGTTATAGTTTACTAAAATATTTTTAACGTAGTTACAACTTCCGTCCAGTGTTACCTCCTACGTAGGTATATACAACCCAAGTTAAAAAGGTAAAGGAAGGCTTTCTATTAACGGCGACGGAGGAAGCCTAACTTCTAAATATAGTTTCGTTTAAAAGTCACATAGCCTTAATAGCGTAATGGCAAAATCGAGTAAAAAGGAATTTAGTTTAATTAAAACACGTATAAACGAAAAATTATTCCTTATTTCTATGCTTTTTAATAACACCTACTTTTTAAATGCTCAAGTAAATTTCAGGTGTAATTGTTATTGTATTATAAACAAGGTTTTATCACAACGGTTAAGGTTGCAGTAAATTCGGTTATTACATCCGCGAAATCTTGAAACGATATTAGGGTTACGATAAGATAAGCGTATTATACTAATAGCCAAATTTCGTATAAATATTAATAAATAATCGAACCCGATATTAATATATATTATTCCTGGAATAACGCGGAATATAATTCTTAGAATGCCTTAGATACGACACTAATAAGTAACCTTATACGCGGGCGATAGCCGTTTAATAATTTCAGGTTAAAAAGGTTTAATTATCGACGTAATATTAATACGCCTTAGGACAGGAGATATATAGGGCGTAATAGGTTCGGTTTTCCTCGGATTATCGTAACGTTCGTATCAAAAGGCATAATGTATAGGGAACCCGTTCCGAATAGCTTATATTATAAGCCTTGGCGAAATAAAGCGGATTTTATAAGTAACAGCGACGATTACAGTTAATGAAAAAAAGGATTAGTCTCTGTTATGACCCAAGAACCAACTGCAGGTTATGGAACAGGCCAGCGGCCAGCTGCGCCATTAGAAGCTTGATGTTCAACACATCAGGCGGGGAACATCTCTTATGTCAGCAACTCAGGATTAGGGTTAACGCATGGATGCATAGGATATGTTGGATATCTTGCTATCCAAGCTATCCAGTACTGAAGATGGTATGAAGGTACGGATATATAAGGACACGGTCATCACCATACAGATAGTATTTCCTTCATAGTTCTTCAGTTGTCAATCTAAGTATTCAGTCTACACATCTGAATAGCCTCACGGTTTTTGATCATTACTTACACGGTTGCAATATTGTTCACTCAACACCTCTGCTATCTTCTTGATAACATAAACCCTCTGATACCTTCTATATACTCACGGGTATTTAGTGTGATCATTACAGTCGCGTCTTTTACCGAAACTAATAGTATTTCGCTACCTATTCGATAAGGATAAGACTACGAAATACCTTTATATAAAGGGAAACTCAACTACCACATTTATATTAAACTAAACAAAGATAAATCTTTACTAAACGGTTTTAAAGGCCGTTATATTCAATGGTATAAAATTAACTTTTTAAGCTTCGACGAAAAATTACGAAGTTAGTAAATAAAAGTTAGGTTTGAGCGAGTTCCTTATCGGCGGCGGCGTTAGTATTACTAATTCGTAAACCGGGGGGTAGATAACGGTTTTATATCGACTATCAGGTACTACATAAAATAAAACAAAAAAACAGTTTTCCTTTACCTTTAATTAAGAAGACCCTATGTACGTTGTCGAAGTCGACATAGCTTACGAAGTTGGATATTTGAATGACATTTTACCGTATTCGAGTGGCACTCGAGTAAAAAAAAATTAACGGCGTTTCGTACGAGGTTCGGGTTATTTAAATAGCTAGTTATCTCTTTTAGTCCAACGGAAACGTCGGCGACGTTCCAACGATATATTAATTATATAAATACGGATATTTTGGATAATTTCATTACTACGTATTTAAACGACCTCATGATTTTTTCTTTAAGTACTAAATAGGATTATATAGCAAAAGTTCGCGTAATGTTAGGACGTTTTCGTAATACGGGTTTAAATCTGTATTTAAAAAAGTGTAACTTTGTAATTAAAAAGGTGAAATACCTAGGCTTTATTATAATGGTAAAAGTAGGTATCCGGGCTGCCCCTGAAAAAGTCCGGGTAATCTGAGAGTAGGAGTTACTACGTACGATCCGAAAGGTTCGAATTTTTCTGTATTTTGCCAACTTTTATCGCGATTTTATTAGTAATTTTTTAAAGTTAGCGAATTATCTCATCTGCCTAATAAAACAAGGTTTCCCCTAGGTTTGGAAGAAACGGGAAAAACAGGTATTTCAAACCTTAAAGGATACCTTTGTTACGGCACCGATTCTAACATATTGGGATTCAGATCGGCTAACAGTAATGGAAATTAATTATTCGAAAACGGTGTTAAAAGGGTATTTTTCGTAACGGAACGAGGATAATATTTTAAAGCTAATAGCTTACTATTCCGTACGATTAACGGATACGGAACGTAATTATACCATTTACGATATATAATTACTTGCGGTGGTATTTTATTTAAATCGTAGTTTTTTAAATTACGTAGTATTTGTATACCGTTTACGATTTTAACGGATTATAAGGGATTAAAGTATTTTGCTTTACTACGATTAATTTCGGA
This sequence comes from Anisogramma anomala, assembly GCA_038502455.1. Lineage (NCBI taxonomy): Eukaryota > Fungi > Ascomycota > Sordariomycetes > Diaporthales > Gnomoniaceae > Anisogramma > Anisogramma anomala. Next base: position 15,620,099 of record JASMMZ010000001.1, read on the forward strand.
ACGCCAGGCTAAATAAGATAAGGTCGTTTTTCTTTTTTAATATCACTTACGATATAGGCCTGTAACTTAGGGCGCCTGCCCGGATACGTTAGCCCACAAACTACAAAATAAGTTCGAAATTAAAAAACGTCGAGTACAGGTTTTCCAACCCATTTCAATTACTGTATTAACCGTGGTATTCATAGATTTATACATTAAAGAAATATAGATTACGTCGGATTTAGTAGAGGAGTTTAACGAGACGAAATTCCAATTGCTAAATTACGATAATATGTATCCAAAAGGGGGGTCGAGGGCTTTTGAGGGGCCGCCGAAAACGGCACCGCCCCAGGCCCGGCCCGCGCCCGGGTCGTTATCGGGTATAACGTTAAGGGATTTCAATACGGCGACACCAACGGTACCGCCGCGGACCTAACCCGCGTTAAGTTCGCCGGCATCGTTAACGCCGAGTAGTTTCCTTATTTTCGGACTGGGTACGCTAACGGAATTGTAAAACTAAGGAGTAGCGAACGACCCGTTATATAAGGCTCGCCTTTTAACGGTTTCTAAAGGCGTTAGGCGTTTTCCACCTAAGACATGATAGTTAATATAAATTTCAAACTATGGGATTAACCCGCGAGGGTTATTACGTTACTTATAATTACCGAGCTGGAAACTATTAATAACAAGGATATTATAACAACCCTACGACTTGCCTATTATAGGTTATCTGGGTAAAAACATTTTGTTTCGCGTTCTCCAACGAGATTACCACTAAAAAGGGATAATTGTAGATATTCGACATTTATATCGAATATACACATAGTATAACAGGACAAAACCTTATCGTATTTTAAGGTAAGGCCTATTTAAATTTTTTTTTTATTTCCGACCGGTATTAAACGTACATTTAGGTCGACTTTATAATTAATTTATCAATTACTAATAGCGGCTTTCGATATTTACTAGTAATTACGAATCGCTTTTCCAAGTTTATTCAATTAAAGACCATGTAGTCTATAACTACAGATACGTACGTGAAATGCTTTCGAGATATATGATAAAAAATTTATAGGTTTCCAGCTTTTATTATTAATAACCGCGGTTTGAATTAGATAAGCATATTTTAAAAGACAATTTATTCCCTAATAAGAGTTGAACAACTTTTATTTACGGCGTACCACCTATAAATTGATAATGGTATTAAGCGGGTAAACTAAAAGATCTTGAAATATTTACGTATCTTAATCGCCTTTTCGTAATACGACTAAACTTCGTATTTAACAGTTTATTAATTTGCTTCATATAACCGGAAATTAACGGTTACTCGATTTAATTCGAACCGTTTAATAAATAGGTACAAAATATCACTTATTTCAAAGGTAAATAATAATACGAAGTCGTTAACCAGTTTTAATAGGGCAAATTACAACGTTTTTGGCTTATTTATGTAAGGGGACAGAATTAGCCTAAATGATAATAACTTATATTTAATAACAAATTAAACCGACGGCGAATCATAAACCACGTCCGGAAAAACAATATAAAGTAGGAGATTAAATTTAGCTAAACTTTCGTAATATTGAAACTAATCGCCTAAGTGAAAAGCTTAACTAATATTATAATCAATACCGGGTATTCGGTATTTCGAATCCGTTAAATATTATATTAAACACCTCTAGCAAATATCCGGTATTTCATATAAACTTAATTAAATATACGGCTTTAAATCCCCTTTTTTATAGGTTTTATCCGATATTCGCCCGAGACCAGGTTTAGTGGCGGATGATATAAGGGAAGGTAAATACGAGAGATTTAAAGTATAAAATATCCTCGTAATAAAAACGGGAGAAAGCAGGGTTTACTACGTATTAGTTAAATAAAAAGGTTATAATAAGCCGGAATGGAAATTGTTGGAAAATTGTCAGTATATTATAACCTTAAATAATTTCGAAGCGGAATAGGAAGATGTTCGAGTTTACGATAACCAGGTATTTCGACGAAAACGTTAAACTTATGCCAAATGACAAACACGAGGTGAACCGTCTAAACCCCAGAAATAATACCTTATTAATAAATAAAAAGGAGAATTAATTATTAAATGAGGTTATAATATATTAGGTAAAGCCGAATTAATATTATCTGATCATTTCGGATAATATCCGATCCTAAGATGACTTTTACCATATCCTAACGAAGCTTTACCTATTTATTATTATTATCCTTATCCGGGTTTAATTAGTACCGGCATTACTAAAGTTAGGAGATTTATTACGACTGACTTCGAGCGTTAGGAAATAATAGGGGAGGAGGACGGTAAAAGATATAGCGAAAACCGGTGGGCGTCGAGGAAGGAGGTTGGCGCGAGGCGGTTTATACGCGAGGCAACGTTAAAGAGGGCGGATAACATAAAAAGTGGTGGGTGTTAAAAAAGGCCGATAACGAATAATACGAAGACGGATAGACGTTGGGGGAAACTGATGATAAAAAATAACGTTAAGAGAGATAGGCGTTGGATAAGGCCGATAATAACGGCTAACAAAAAATAAAGCGAGGGGCGGGGCGGGGGGAGTAACATTTTAGGCGGGTTACTAAATATTTCAATACGTTAATCTAGGTCCGGGTAATGCGATCGGTCCGAGTACGATCCAACATCCGCTCGCGGTCGGCCCGATTAACTCGTTTCTGTAAAATGTTAGCAAATAAAATACGAACGAAACTGGAAATCTTATAATTAAGCTTTGGACGTCGTTCGTAATATTTTACAGGACGTAACCTATATTAGCTACAAAAGACATAGCTTAGGTAACTATATCATTTTATCCCCTTAGGCCAAAACCACGGAAAGGTATTCGGCGGTGTTTGGAGGAAGTCGGAGCGAAAACGTTACGCGTTAAAGCTTGGTTAGCCGAAGGAGTTTTGTCTCGATAAATAAACGATATATGAAAAAGCAACGAAGGGATCTGGGGTAAATACGGATCCGGAAAGAAAGGGCAGTGTAGGCATATAGTTAAAGGAGTAACAACTTATACGACCGGTATAATAGGAACTCCCTACGCCCAAACGATATTACGGAGCTGTGCAAACTAATCAACTAGCTTGGAAAAGACGGGGGTAAAAACGGATCAATGAACCGTGATATCCCCCTAATGTTTACGCGTAGGGAATAAGATATAATTTTTATCTTTTACCGTAATAATTAATTAACGTAAAAAAACACGTAAACCGGGTAAAGCCATAAATAAGTTTATCTCCTAAATATATTACGAAAATGAGTTAATTAGCGGTTGGCCTTTTGTAAAGCTTTTTTATAAGATTATTTCATTATAAACTTTTTAATATACACGATACATTTATATATGATAAACTTGAGCGTAAGAAATGGGAATGTTCAAGTTTAAAAATCAGTTAATATACGATATATAAGGGTCCTTAACTTGTAACAAAAAAAGTTTATTTTTATCTTTATTATCCCCAAGGATAATAAAATCTCCTATAATACGAAAAGGTAATAACAGGTAATTAGTAATAGGGTACTATTATATTATAAGGTAATATACCTTATGAGAAGGCTCTTTACCCCTTGTGGAGGTGTTAACAATGATGTAACCAAGGTTAAAACCATTAAATACATCGGCTATAATAATGAGTTAGGTAAAAACATAGAGATATAGAAACTTAAATAGCTAGTTGTTTTATACAAAAGAAAGTGAAAAAAGTTACAATTAGGTATCTGATAGAAGGGGGGGCAATGGTGTAAAAGGGAAAAGGAGAAAGTTTTAAAGTTTATATAGGGGCGTCTGTATTTATAGGAACTAGCGGACCGGATTCGGCAAGAGTTATGTGTTATACGGGGCGCGTTACTCGATATTAAAAGCAAAAGCGTAACTTTATACGATACGTCAATAAACGCGTTGTATGGCGCTGGCGGTAAAAATGATACTTTACTTAACGCGTTAACGGGTACGTTATACGGCGCCGGCGGTAGAAAGAATACCTTACTTAACGCGTTAACGGGTACGTTATACGGCGCCGGCGGTAGAAAGAATACCTTACTTAACGCGTTAACGGGTGCGTTATACGGTGCCGGCGGTAAAGAGGAGGTCTTATACGGCGCGTTAATGGATACGTTATACGGTGCCAGCAATATAGGATGGAACAGCCGAAACGTTATACGATGTGTTAGGTATAGTATTACTAGTTTAAGTTCGACCCGCGTACTGGGCAGGCATGGCCCGCGTCTGGTGTTTATCTAAAAGGGCGCCATAACCCTTATAGCATCCGGAGAGGAGGAGGCATATTATAGATTCAGGCTGTTGGCTATTAAGCCTATAGGTTACGTGACTATACACGTAACGGGATAGACCTGGGCCCAGCCCGGGCGTGGACCGGGTAAAGGCCGGATACAGCCCGTATACGGATAGGGCACGGTCCGTGCACGGTACGTATAAGGGTACGTGACGGGCTGGGCATTGGCCCTACCCAAGGGCCCTGCACGTTGGGCCACGATAGCCTCTTCTAGTCTTCCTCTGCACCTCAATAGTAAATTCGATTTAGCACCTACTTAGCTTACCATTGTAGGTCGGACCATAACAAATAGCAATTTAAAACCCATTTCTGTTGGTAGGCCTTTATCGTTACAATGTAGTCGATTCGAATCACTGTGGTCGAAGTAACTGGTTCTGCATTGATATTGTTGATTGATGTGTATCAACTCTAAGTTTGGCAGACCGTAAGGCGGTCTGCACACTAATTTGTATGGCTAAGCGCTTTGGCCTATGCCTCACTTTGAAGTGAGCACCTACTGCACTGCAATTGTAGTGCAGTCCCACAAACTGCAGCCAATTTTGTAGTTAGTACAATTAACTTTGCTGTAAGTAAAGTTGATTTGGCTGTACTGCATTTGACTGTTATTCCAACACTGGCGGTTTTTTTTTTTGTGCCTGTACGCCAGCGTGGGTTGCCATTGATTGGTGGCAACCTTTGAAATCTCTTTTCAATCCACAAACCAGACCCCTATCAATCCCGATCAATTTGTACTGAAATCAACCTTAATTATACCCCTCTGTAGCCCTCTTTCTCTATTCCTCCAAGGCCTCTGTTCCTCAAATCCCGTGTACAGATCTTTCGCCACAGGTCTGCGCAAATTAGGTACGCCACCACTTGCGTACCTTTTACCAGTAATTCAAACTACTGCTATCGTCACCTTTATCATTACTTCTATCGCCAACATTATCCTGACGGACTTCCAGTTTGCCAGAGCAACCCTATTCCTGCACATCACGTGCCGGGCGGCTTACGTATCCCTCGATTCGTATGGTTAGCGTATTACTATCCATAAACCTTTTCAGGGCGCCATTAGGGGTTACCTTGGTTATAACATCTACAGGGTTATTTTTACCGTTGATGTACCGGAACTTATTTATTTCCCGGGCTTCGTATACCCCCTTCAACACTATTCAGTTTATTATCAGGCGTTTTTCATTGGTCGTACCCAATTTCGATAGGTATTCGTAAAGGCTCCGAGAATCGGTATATACTACTAATGGTATCGGTGGCAGTTCCAGATATTTGATGACAATCCTTAAAGTGTGTTACAGGCTAGTGCCTAGCTAGTATCACGAGGAATCCAACCCTGGTAGTTCTACACACTCCTGCGATGCTCTGGAGCAGGGAGGAAACCGCTTGGGGACACGCTTTCACACGTTACGTAACTAGGGGTTATATCATTTTAGCTTTATAACCATTCCTTAACAGTGACTTTGCTTCTTCCTTTTTATCGAGGTTTATAAACAAAATCCGATTACTTTAAACGATAACTTCGGTTATAATCCTTTTATATATAAACCTCAATTATTTTTCGACAGTATTTTAATTATTCATCAGCGGTTATAACGTAAAGCTATGTTTATATGCTTCGACCTATCGAATTTAAACCCGTAGATTTTAAAATATTTTTTTCGACGTATACGTCAAAACGTAATTTTGAAACGCTGTAATAATTTAATACGATTATCTTACAATTTAATATAAACGTTTTACGAACATTTTACGTATAAAACTTATAAAACGAAATTAAGTTATTCTAAAATACGTTTTATATTTAAAATAACGAAATACCAATGCCCTAAACGCCTTAACGAATATAATCCGATAATTTGAAATTATTGGTACGCCTACGATTTCTAAATAACCTTATCCTTAAAGGGTTTCTCTTACGTATGTTATAAACGATATTACCATTATATTGATTTTTTACCGGGAAACGCGTTAACTTTTTAAACGACGAAAATTTAAATTCCCTTAATTTCGATTACGATATTAACGCCCTCTTCGACTGACGTTAACGACTTAAACGTAAATCTTTCAATTAACCGGTCCAATTTTCTGATATAAAATTATAATGTCCTTTATAAAAGGCTACGATCATACGTAAATTACATTGAAATCTAAAATTTATCGATATTGAAAAGATTATTTCTACGTTATTTCATGATAATTTAAAGGCTTTACGAAGTTTATTATGAAAATTACTATATCCGCAGAGGCGACAGTGGTATTAACAACAGTAATGTTTTTATAATTATATTTTACGTTTATTAATACGACCTTAACGCCGTTAAATGAATTATCGTTTAAATAATAAATATAAAGTAAGGGGTTTACAAACGATTTCATGTTTTTTTAACGTTCAAAAAACCTTATTCGCGAAAGCTAACGATATAACCTAAAGAGCTGCCGCTAAACTTATCATCTTAAAGGGAGCTATTGATAATATACTCGCCAACACATTACTCCCCCTTAATATACCCGCGAATTCCAACGAATAAGTCTCCTGCACCCAAGTTATCGACAAACGCTTTTATAATCTCCGTATTCGTTATAACGACACAGGTACTATAATTATTAGGAACGCCTTAGGTAGTAGGAATAACGGCGGCGACGCGTTCGTTTAAAATAACCAAAACGATGTTATTATAACTAGCATAAACGCATTTAGAGCCGTTCCTAAATAACACGCCGCTTAGGTTAACTATTCGGAACTTTCCTGCCGTAAAAACCTCGGGTTATATTTACGTTACGGTACGAACGGTTACTGTATCTATATTTACCCATAGGAACCGGCGTAACGTTTAAACGACTTTAATATTAAAGCTATTATAAAAATATATTTTATTTCAGTCAAAAAATTGTATGTACTTCGAAAAAAGAAAAACGTAACTTTTATATACAGTCATGTATAAAAATTAGCAGAACTTGAATTCGACTAAGTAACTTTATCCGATATTTAAAATAAATCCCCGTTTATAGTAAATTTACTTTACGATCTTATTTGTCTTCCATACGTTTTAGTAAATATATATTATAAATATTATAAAGTTACAAATAAATAACTTAATGATCGTTTGAAGTTACCGCGTCTTTTTATTTCGTATACCGACTTAGCGAAACTATATATTATATACTCGCTTTTCTCCTACAATATAATTCCTTTATAACCTTTTGAAATATCAAACTATATAATTAGCGTTACTGGATATAAATTTATATCAACCCCTCTTCATAATATAACGTTATTTTAGGTAAACTTTAAATACAGTATAAATGGATTACCCATGACTTTTTAAAATATATATTATTTTCAGGACGAACCGGTAATCATCGCGTTTGGAAACGAGGATTCGCGTCCGTTTAAAAAGCTTCGAAAGGGGTCAACGCCGTTATATTTCACATTATCTTACGAAAAGCCTGCAAAACCGAACCGTTACTACGTAACTTATCGCCGTTTCTTTTTCGAAAATATTCACAAGGTATTCGTCCAGAAACCACTCGTTTTCGTTTACGACGAACTCCCCGCCAACCCTAAGAAATTCGCCCTCTTATTCGACAAAGCTTTTAACGATAAACTACCTCTTTACCGCTTCGAAACGGATCACGAAATCGTCTTTTATACCGATAACCAAGGTTAACTTTTAAAGGTTCCGTAAGTTTTTTATATGGCATATCGCGTAAAAAGCTCTTTTTATTATGAAAGACGTTAATCGAGTTATTTCATTAAAGTCATATTTGAACGAATAGCTCTTTAATTGGTACACTAATAATTTTTATTAAGAAACTTGAAAAAAGGTTACGTTTTTATATCGATTATCACCAGTTTAATACTATTGATAAAATGGATTGTTATTCATTTCCTTATATTAAAAAAACGTTCGTAATCATTTTAAAAACTACGTAAAATACTGAATTAAACATTGAAATCGTTTTTTATAAACTTCATATTGAAAAGGGAAATAAATAAAAATTGTATTTCGTATATATTTTGGACTTTTCGAATAAATTCTTACTTTTTTCGGCTTTTTAACGCCCCCGTTACCTTTTAGCGGTATATTAATAATTCGTTACGACTTCTCTTTATATTTTTCAATTTCTTTCACCTGTACTATGTTATGACCCAACATCTGCAGGGCGCACCAGCGGCGGCCCCGCAGCAGATAACAAAGGAAATCGGTTGGACACAGCCTCTCGGCAGGCACCAGGGATCCACAACAGACACACCGTACACAAGGGTTAGGGTCAGCATGGTGTGAGACTCGATGGACTCGGTATCGAGCCAGTCGAGCCTACACTGAAGACGTATGAAGGCGCGGATATATAAGGACACTTTCATTACCAAGATAGATAGTATTTCCTTCATAGCTCTTCAGTTGTCAATCTAAGTATTCAGTCTACCCTGAATAGCCTCACGGCTTCTGATCATCACTCGCACGAACACAGTCTTGATATTGCACCTTTTGTTACCTCTGCTACCTTACTGTTAACATAAACCCTCTGGCACCTTCTACATACTCACGGGTATTTAGTGTGATCATTACATACTATATTTTTGTTTACTTTGAAGATACCCCTATTAATTATATACTTCAAATTAAATGAGTTTTCAACGTTTCAAACGCCGTGGTATTTTACCTAAATATCCTTAAATATAAATTTGACGTTTAAAAAAACAAATATTCAGAATTATTCATACAAGTTAAATTTAATATGCGTATAAACTTAGGAAAGCTACGTGTTATCCGGGAATGAACGTCTTTTACGTCGGTTTTAAAAGTACGTGGGTTTTTTAATTTCACAAATTTTCATCGATAATTCATTTACAACTACTTGAGAATTATTAAACTATTATTTTAATTAACCGGTAAAAGTACCTTATTTCGTTAGGAATCTTAGAAAAAGGCTGTTTTCGAACGGCTTAAATTTAACTTTTTTTCCCAACCCTATATTCGCCTCATAGGATCTTAACCGCGACACTTTTTTAAAAGCCGATCATTTTCATTAAGCTCTAAAAAAGCTATTCTTTCTAACGCGACAACAACGGTAACCTACGCCTAAAAACATATTTCTCCCGTCGTTTATTTCCCGTTAAATATAATTACAAAATCCACGATAAAAAAAACGGTTCAGAACTACAAGCTATTTAAAAGTATAGAACGCGAAGCTCCGAAACACGATACACCGGTTTACGATACTAATAAACTATAAAAACTTAAAGTACTTTATAATTACACTATAAAGGGACTAAAGCCCAAGCTGTCGCTCGAGGTGATCGGATTTGTAATGATTACACTAAATACCCGTGAGTAAATAGAAGGTGTCAGGGGGTTTATATTAGCAGTAAGATAGCAGAGGTAACAAAGGTGCAATATCAAGAAGATGTGTATTCGTGCTGTATAATGATCACTAGCTGTTAGGCTATTCAGGTGTGTAGACTGAATACTTAGATTGACAACTGAAGAGCTATGAAGGAAATACTATCTGTGTGGTGATGACCGTGTCCTTATATCTTATGGCTTTCATACTATCTTCAGTACTAGACCGCTGAAGTCGATGTCGCTTCCTTCGGTCCCAATGTTGTCAACTAGATTGCGGGCGGTCCTGTCGGTCCAAACCCTAACCCTGGGTGCTTACATAAGAGAGATCCTTGGCTTGATATATTGGACATTAGGCTTCTGATGGCGCAGCTGACTGCTGGCCTGTTCCATGACCTGCAGTTGGTCCTTGAGTTATAACAGGATTCTGTTTATAAACCTCGATGAAGAAGAGAAATAGAAGTCCCTGCTAGGGAGCTGCTATAGAGTTAAGATGTTGTAACTTCCGGTTACGTAACATGTGGAAGCGTATCCCCGAACGGTTTCCTCCCTACTATAGAGCATCGTAGGAGCGTGTAGAACTACCAGGGTTAGATCCCTGGTGATACTAGCCAGGTATTAGCCTATAACATTACCCCTAAAAACACCCCCCCCCCCTTTTTTTTTTTCAATGTTTTTTTAAACTTATGGCGTGGCAAGTACGAAGGAAAGTAAGTGCACCTTCTAGAACGTCGTAGTGCTGTCTGGAAGGTGCCTTAGTACCCTTCCTATAAATAGTCCCTAAAATACAGTTTTAAAACAAAAGTTTCCCTTTTTTAACTTTTAATAATTTCTTGTAATATTAGTATTTTTAACCTTCAGTTGAACTTTAACATTTTATACAATACTAGTATTGTAGTTACTTCGTTATCATAATTACAGTGCTAAGTTTAACGATAAATCCTAACTTGTTGCCGAGGTGAATAAAGCTATTAGAGATATAGGTTACATGTTCCGAAGCTATTTGGTCCTTGCTAACGAGTATAAAGTTTTCTACCTTAAGGGCTATTAATATATATCCCGATAAGATATGGGAATAATTTTTTTTCGAGTATATCTATAAAATAGCGTATAACCTTAGGAAATTTTACCAAAAGACTAAGGATAAGTGATCCCGATAGCCACGAGGGAGTTGCTAATAAGCGTTTATATATTAGCGTTCAGTATCGTCCTTGTTTTGTTAGGGCTATAAGCTGTAGCTTTAGCTATTTTTATACGTCGCTAAACCTGAATCCCAACATAAATAAGTCTGTAGAATAATTATTTAAAGCGTGTTCAACGTTTAATTTTCAAAATCGTAGTAAATCAAAGTTTCTGTAAGCCGTTTTATAAATGTTAATAAACGTTTAAAAAGCGTATAAACCTAGGTAATCGACGTAACGAAGGTTATCAGGGTATGTTGTGTTAGGTAACGTGAGGTCGATACCCGAAGCGGAGCGGGTTTTATCCCCGTTACTCTCGTACGCTTAAGGGGCTTACGGGCTGTGTAACTAATAAATAAAAAACGTAATGTTTAAGTAAGTTTTCTGTAGTAACGTGAAAACGTGGGAGACGTGGTTAATAAATAGTTAGGGAGTATTATTAAAATTGATATAAAAGTTTATTAAGGTTTCGAAACGTATAAATATTAATTTAGGTCGTATAAATGCCAAATTAAGCTAACTTATCGAAATGGGTAAGGAATTATTAGGAAAGGAATCATATTAGGAATTTAAGTATATATTCGAATAGACCTGGTTATCATCATTTACTTTTTGTCTTTATTAATATTAATATGTTTGTTTATTACCCACTCGTTAATAGTTCAAACTTTATTTCATTTCATTAAGTAAAGCATCAAAGTCAAGCCCGCTTACGGGCTAGGCGTAAGGGTTTGTAGTTATATTCAACTGGTCCGTAATTCGATTCAAAAATATTAGGTATTAAGGTATTAGAAAAATTTGAAAGTGGCTTTTACGTTAGTTATATATAACCTACCCATTTAATTAAAACTTATTGTTTTGGTTAGTTATGAAGTCGGGCATATTCGATATAAAGTCTATGAAAGATTTATAATATAATTTCGACTGAATATTTAGGTTTTTTTTCGCTGTCGTTGTTTATAATATTTACGATTTACGTTTAAAAGTCTCGAATTCATTAGGTTAGGATCGGGTTGAAAGCTGTTGGTACTAGTTGATTAATAAAAAACCGGGGGTATTTCCCGCCCGGTACGTCGAGTTTAATAATATAAAAGTCGATTATACGCGTTATTCTGTATTTTTTGTAAAACTAATTTAATTCTTTGGAAAATTCGGTCAACTTATAATTTTTAAGGAAAAGTTAAACGTTGTCGTCACTTCGAAAACATTTTAAGGGGGAGCGCCGCTTATTAATAACTTTCTTCTTACGTTATTACGTAACCGCTATTACGACTTATATGAATTTCGTAACTTTACAGATTCGTTAAATAAAGTATTTAATATTTACGTGTAATATTGTAGTCGAAATGAAAAACGGTATACCGATTGTATGAAATAGATATAATGATCATGGGTTATAAAAACGTATTAATATTGATAATAATTGTATCTTTATTGTTTAACGTTAATTAATAACCGGGTAATGAATAGCTTTAGTCGAATTAGGTGTAAATAAGGAAAAAAACTTAAGTACTTTAAAACCATTTGATTTACGGGTTCGGTAACGCGGTCGGTTTTTGGGTAAAAATCAGTAAAATTATAAGTAATGGCTTTATTTAAGCGGTTTATAATAATTATAAGGTAATGTAAATCGTTAGTACAGTTTTAAGGTAGGTTAATTATAAAGTCGATAAAAAGCTTGTTTTGAATTCGTTCGAAAGCCGAAAAGAATTTAAGGAGTCCTTTTCAACGGTGTTTTTAATAAGTTACACGTTTATAAACATTGTAATTATAGCAAAAACGACGGATGGCGCGATAGACGGATGGCGCGATATAAACCGGGTTAGAAGTACGTTTTAAAATAATAATAATAGTAACATCGCGGCCTAAGTAGCCGGTAAAAAGTAAATTATAGGTAGCTTAAATTAACGCGATAGTAAACGGCTCGTAAACAAGCACCTAAATACGGTCGCGAAACCGTAAAACTTTATCGTCGTTTACCAGGTATTTCGAAATCAAAACCTTTAACGTACGGTCGTCGTTGGGATGGATATCTGTTGGGAAATGTAGGTCGCATATACGTTCCGCACGTACCAGTCGGAAGTAGGTAATATCGTATATAATCATGGTATCCTAACAACTTTAAAGCTTAACGTTAGTAAAAAGTTTACGGTCCTTCGGGATAAATTCATGGGCGACGGTTAACCGGAAAATATACGTACGCGGGAACAGCTTTAAAGCGGATCATTCGAAACGTAACAATTGAAGTTTTTAGCTTACGTAACGTAAATCGAAAAGGCTTTTGGAAATATTTTGATTTCGTCGTAATGACGTATCGAATCGCGTATAATCCGTTATTTTATTTTATACTAACCGAAAACTGAATTACGAAAAGCGTTGAAATCAGCGAACTTATCGTTCAAAAAGCCGTCATATAGTTATAAAGTAATTTAAGTTTTTATAGTTTATTAGGATTGTAAACGGGCGTGTCGTGTGTTGGAGCTTCGCGTTCCATACTTCTAAATAGCTCATGATTCCGAATAGTTCCTTATCGTGGATTTCGTAATTATATTTAATGGGAGATAAACGACTGGAGTAATACGTTACTAGGCGTAAGTTACCGTGGTCGTCGCGTTAAAGGATATAGCCTTTTAGGGCCCAATTAAAATAGTCGGCTTTTGAAAAGTTATCGCGGTTAGGATCCTATTAGGCGAGTATAGGTTCGAAAAGAAAGCTAAGCTTAAGCCGTTCGAAAGTGACTTTCTCCTTAAATCATTAACAAAATAAAGTACCTTTTTAGGTCAGCCGAACTAATAATTTAATAATTATTGAATAATCGTAAATAAAATGTCTGTAAAAGTTTGCGAAATTAGGGAAACTTGGTATTTCTTAACCCGACGTAAAAACCTCCTATTTCTGTATAACACGTAGATTTTCTAGGTTTATACGTATATTAACGCCGGCTTCAATAACGAACCCCAGGTATTTGAATTTTTAAACGACCAACTTGTATTTGGAAATGTCTAAATTAAATCCCACGACGTTTAACACATCAAAAAAGTATCTAACTTTGTTTATATAGTTAATAAAGGTATCGTTAAAGCAAACGAAAATGTCGTCGAAAAAGAAGAAAAGGAAAATAACGAAAAACAGTCGTACCGATTTATTAAATATATCGTTAAAAGGTAAATGGGCCTTTAAAAAAATCAAGGAGAATAACGAGTTATTCGAAAGGTCTAAAACAGATACGAAATATGTTTTTTTATTCATTTCCCTTTTTAATATAAAGTTGGTAAAAAAGAGGTTTCATATTTAACTTAGTACATTATTTAACTTGTAAAATGTTTTTGAACGTTTTTTTAATGAAAGGAAACGTATAACAATCCGTTTTCGTAAGAATGTCAAACCGGCGATAATAGATATGAAAATATAACCTTTTTCCAAGTTTTTTCTACGAAAAGTATTAAGGTAACCGCTAAAACGTTACTTGTTCGAATATAACCTTGGCCGAGAAATCCTGTTAACGTTTTTTGTAATATAAAAAGCTATTTACACGATATGCCGTACAAAGAACCTTATAGAACCTTTAAAAATTAGCTTTAATTATCGTCACGAAAAACGATTTCGTAATTTACTCCGAAGCAATAAAAAGGTAATTTGTCGTTAAAGGCTTTATCGAATATGAGGGCGAATTCCTTAAGGTCGGCAGGGAGTTTATCGTAAGCGGAGACAAACGGTTTTGAGGCGAGTACCTTATTAATATTTTCGAGGAAAACGGCGGGGAATTACATAATAGTAGCTCGGTTCTTACGGACCTTGTGTAAGATAACATAAAATATAGCGACGCCGACCCCTTTCGGCGTTTTTTAAACGGGTGCGAATCCTCGTTCCTAAACGCGATGATTATCAGTTCATCCTAAAAGTAATATATATTTTAAAACATCCGATATAACTTATTAATATTTTATTCAAAGTTTACCTAAAATAATGTTATATTATAAGGAAGGGACGATATTAGTTTTTATTCAGTAACGATATTTATCGAGGTCGATATTTAAAAAGGTTATAAAGGAAATAAATCGTAAGGGAAAGCCGGGCACGTAATACGTAGCCTTATCAAATCGTTGTAAGAGAATAAAGAGGCGCGGTAACTTTAAACGATTGGTACGTTACTTACGCATAACGTTATAATATTTAGAACTTATATCTACTAAAGCGTAATTAAAACGAATAGAACTATAAAGTAAATTTACTATAAACGGAAAACTATTTAAAAGTTGGGATAAAGGTACCGAGTCGAATTAAAATTTCATAAACTTTTATACACGATTGTATATAAAAGTTACGGTTTTCCCTTTTCGAAGTCGATGAAATTTGCGGCCGAAGTGAAATAAATTCCCATAATGGATTTAGTATTGAAACAGTTTATGCGTTACGTCAGATCCTACGGGTAAATACGAAAACGGTAACCGTTCGCGTCGTAATGTAAATATAACCCGAAGTTTTTACAACGGGAAACTTTCGAGTAATTAACCTAGGCAACGCACCGTTTAAAAACGGCTCGAAAGGCGTTTACATCAGTTATAATGACATCCCCCTAACTATTTCAAACAAATGCGTCGCCGCCGTTATTACTATTACGAAAAGCATTTTTGATAATGATAATACCCGTGTCGCCATAAATAATACGGAGATTATAAAGGCGTCGGTCTATAAATCAGACGTGGGCAACGTATTCGTTATAGTCCGCGGGTATATGAACGGAAAATAATATATTAATAAGTATATTATTAATAGCTTTCACTAAAATAACGAGTTTAGCGACGGATTTCTAAGTTATATCGCTAATTTTTGTGAATAAGGCCCCCTCAACGTTTTTGAAAACGTAAAATCGTTAGTAGACCTTTTATTTTATACGTAATAATTGAACTATGATTGTTTCAACCGCGTTAAGAATGTAGTGATAAATACGAAATATAATTATAAAAGCGTTAAGGTCGTTAAAACCGCTGTTACCTCCGCAGGTATAATAGCTTTTTATAATAATTTTCGCAAAACCTTTTCATTATTATAAAATCACGTAAAATAATTCTTTATGTACCAACAAACTTCCGGTTTTAACATAATTTCCATACTATCATAACTTTTAATATAAAAATTATAATTTTATATCGGAAAACTTAACCAGCTAATTAAAAGGTTTACGTTTAGGTCATCAACGCCCGTCGAAAAATGCGTTAATATTGTAATTTAAATTAAAAAAGTTTAAGTTTTTATTATTTGAGGAGTTAATGAGTTTTCTGATAAGGAACGGTATAACGGTAACGTCGTTTGTAAAATATGTAAGAAAAACCTCTTAAGGAGGAAGTTGTCTCGAAAACGTAGGCGTACCGGTAATTTCGAATTATCGGATTATATTCGTTAAAGTGTTTAGGACGTCGGTATTCCGTTATTTCATGTATAAGACGTACTTTTAATTGATTCAATCTCATTCGATAAGTTCCGTACGTAAAATATCGGTAAAACGTTCGTATCAAACCGTAAAGTAATCGTATTAAACTATTAAAAGGCTTTAAAATTATTTTTTCACGTACGCGTCAAGGAATCACATTAGAACTTCAAAGTTTAAATTCGATTAGTTGGAAAATAAAGGTATAACCTTAGGATATAATCGTTAATAAATAAATAAAATATCGTCGGAAAGGAATCAAAGTTTATATATAAAGAGACTAAAGCCTGAGTTATCGTTTAAAATAGTCGGATTATATTGATGAACCTTGACAATATAAAAAAGTCCCTATTAAGGAGCTGTTATTGAGTTTAAATAATGTAACCCCCGTTATGTGATATGTGGAAGCGTATCCCCAAATGGTTTCCTCCCTGCTTTAGAGTATCGTAGGAGCATGTAGAACTACCAAGGTTGGATCACTGGTAATACTAGCCAGGCACTAGCCTGTAACAAATACGACGGATTTTCAAACGACAAATCCGCTAATTGAAACGCCTTTTATAATTCCGTTTTCAATTAATATAAAATAAGACGACGAATTATACGTAACCCAATACGTTATTACGACGAAACAAAAATATTCTTGAAGTCCTTTCCAATCTACGTTACTTAGGTCGAAAACTTGAATGATTACGCCCCGAATAATCCGCTTTAAAGCTTTTTCCGCGTATATATATATCCCGATCAACCGTCGCCAATAAATATATCCCTAAAGACTGTGAACCTTTTACTAATGTTAACCTTGAAAGTTATTAAAATACTGTTATTATACGCGATATCACTTACCCCTAACTAATACGCGCGATACGTATAAGCGACCGACATTTTCTAACGGATATCCATACCGACAACAACCGTATATTAAAGATTTCGATTTCCAAATACTTAATAAACGAAGATAAAGTTTTACGATTCCGTAACCGCATTTAAATTTCTATTTACGAGTCGCTTACTACAGCGTTAATTTAAGTTACTTATAATTTACTTTTTATCGGTTATTTCAACCATACTGTTACTATTGTTATTTTTTTAAAACGTACTCTTAACCTAGCTTATATTACCCGATTCTCCGTTTTTGCCGTAATTACGAAGTTTATGAGCGTATAACCTATTAGAAACACCATCAGAATAACCTCTTAAATCTCTCCCAGTTTTCGGATGGCTTTAAAATAAGCCTTTTATCAACTTCATAATTGACATACCTTAGGAATATACTAGCAACCCACGTTACCTTATAATTATTACGAACTATTTTAATAAAGCCGTTACCCTTAAAGTTATAATTACTATAAACACCGAAGCTTATATTAAGTGGTTTTTCATTTATTATTATCGATTTTATAAGTTATTACGTACATTTATTAACGATTGTAATATAAATTAAACCGGTAGGTTATAAAACCGATTTCACGATTTAACTAAGATAAAATAACGTTTAAATACTGCCTTTTACCCCGAAATCGATAAAGTTATCGAACGTGTAGATTAAAAGGTTTTAACGTACTTATGTTTTTTGGTCGTTTATACCTAACTTAATTAAAGCTGTTTATGACTCGGTTATTAATTAACGTCTGATAATAAAGATACGATTACTATTAGTATTAAACTGTTATTTATAATTTATAATTACTACGTCGATTCTATATAACCAGTATAATGTTTTTTCGTTTAGATTATAACATTACGCGTAAAGGTTAAAAACTTTATTTAACGGATCCGCGAAGTTACAGAATTTGTACAAGCCGTAATAACAGCTACGTAATAACGTATAAAAAAATTCTATTAATAAACTATGTTCCTTTTTAAAACGTTTCTAAATCAGCGACAACATCTAACTTTTTCTTAAAAACTATAAGTTGAACGAATTCTTTAAAAAATTAAGTTAACTTTACGCTAAATACAGAGTAATGCGTATAATTGATTTCTATATTATTAAACTCAACGTACCTGGAGGAAAGTGTTTTCTATTTTATATAAATTAATTCGTTTAAATTATATTAAACCCGTTTCTAAGCTAATAAATTCGAGACTTTGAACTATAAATTATAATCATTATAAATGACGACGGCTAAATAAAACTGAAATACCCAGTCGAAATTATATTACGGTCCCGTAATAAACCTTAAGTTTAACGTATCCAGCTTTATAATTAACTGGAATAATGAATTTCAATTTAATAGGTAGGTTATATATACGTAATGTAAAAGCCGTTTTAAATTTTGTTAATCCTTTAATACTTAATACCTTCGAATCTCGTTAAGAATTAGCTAAATATAACGATGAACTCTTACACCTAACCCGGAAACGAGCCCAATGTTTATATTTTACCTTACGAAATAAAATGACATTTAAGTTATCAACGAACAGGTAATAAATAAACGTATTATTATTAATAAAAACGAAAAGTAAACGACGACGATTTAACCTATTCGAATATATCCACGAACTCTTGATCTAATTCCTCACCCAGTAGTCTCTTACCTATTTCGATAAATTAGGTGAATTTGGCATTTATACGACACAAATTAATATAAATATGCCCTGAAACCTTAATAAACTTTTATATCGCTTTTAATCACGCTTTTTAACTACTTATTAGCCACGTTCTTCACTTTTTCACCTTATTACAGAAAACTTATTTAAATACTATGTTTCATATTTATTAGCTATACAGCCCGTAAGCCCTTAAAGCGTACGGAAGTAACAGGGATAAAAACCGCCCTGTTTCGAGTATTAACTTTATATTACGTAATACGACGTACCCTTCTAGCCTTTTTTGACGGTAATCACCTAGGTTTATACGCTTTTTAACCGTTTATTAACACCTATAAAGCGGCTTACGGAAATTTAAACTTATTCTAGTTTTAAAAGTTAAACGCTAAATATGTTTTAGATAATTACTTTATAATATTATTTATATCGGGATTTAGGTTGAAAGACGTGTAAAAATGGCTAAAATTAGAACTTATAACTCCGACAGAGTAAAGACGACACCGAACGCCAGTATTTAACCGTTTATTAACAACTTTTTCGTAGCTATCAGGATTACTTACCTTTAATCTTTTGGTAAAACTTCCTAAGGTTATACGCCATCTTATAAATACATTCGAAATACGTTTATTCCCGCATATTATCAGAATACGGATCGATTACGCGCAAAATGAAAAACTTTATATTTGTTAATAGGGACCAAATAACTTCGAAATATATAACCTATATCTTTAATAGCTTAATCTACGTCGGTAATAAGTTAGGGGTTTATTGTAAAACTTAATATTATAATTTAAATAACAAAGAAATCGTTGGAATAATATTACATGCAGTGCAATAGGTCAACTTTACTAAGAGTAAAGTTGACTATACTACAAGTGTATTGCTTTGTGGAGACTTACCGCATTGGGTGTAAGTCATGTACAGTACGCTACACTTCACTCTAGGGCACGGTCCAAGCAATTGGTCGTACAAAATACAGTGCAGACCGGCTAGCGGTCTGCCAAACCTAGAACAATACATCTATCATCTAACTACTGCAATACTACTTTTACTTTGAAGACCAATAGAATCGACAACGTTTCAACGTTTAAGGCCTACCAACAGAAATTATCATAGTAATATTTTATAAAAAATTGAAAGTTAATTATTTATTAAAGGTATTGATATTATACCAAAGCTAAAAGTAGTAATACTATACGAAAACGTTAAAGGTTGAAAAAGGGAAACTTTTATTTTAAAACTGAATTTTAAAAAAAATATAAAAAGGGCGTTAAGATATCTTCCATGTAACATTCGACCTAACACGGCCTAATACCTTTTACACAACATCACGATGTTTTAAAAAGCGCGTTGATCTTCCCTTGTACTTGCTATGCCATACATGATATATATATATATATAAAGGGGGGTATTGTCTTTAAGGGTGATGTTACAGTCTAATACCTGGCTAGTATTACCAAAGATCTAACCCTGTCCGCGTTTAGGCCGGGCTTAGGCCGGGCATTACCTATCCCATTACGTGTATAGTTACGTAACCTATAGGCTTAATGGACAACGGCCTAAGTCTATAATATACCCCCTTTTCCCTGGATGTTATAAAGTTTACGGCGCCTTTCTGAATAAATATTAGACGCGGGCTGTACCCGCCCAATACATGGGTCTAACGTAAGCCGGTGACATTACGTTTAATATATCGTATAACGCTTTAGCCGGCTCGCCCTATATCACCGGCGTCGTATAACGCGTCTATTAACGTATCGTGTAAAGTTGCGCTTTTAACTTTAATATCTAGTAACACGCCCCGTATAATACGTAACCTTTGCCGAATCCGGTTCGCCAGTCCTTATAAATACCGACACCCTTACATAGATTTTAAATTTTCCTCTTTTTCCCTTTTATACTATCGCCCTCCCCCTTCATTACCTACCCCATTGTAACTTTTTCCACTCTCTTTTATATAAGCCAACCAGCTATTTAAGCTTACACATTTCCAATTTTTCCCCTAGCTTATTATTATGGCCGACATATTTAACGGTTTTGGCTTAGGTTATATTGAGGCCAACGCCCCCGGAGAGGGCGACGAGCCTTCTTGTAAGTTATATTACCTTATAATATACTAATACCTTGTTACTAATTATCTATTATAGCCTTTTCGCGTTGTAAAAGATCTTTTTATTGTTGGTCATAGTAAAGATAAGAATAAGCTTTTTTCGTTATAGGTTAAAAACGCTTGTATATCGTATATTAACCGGTTTCAAAACATTTCTGTTTTTTTATTTTACGTTTTAGTTTATCGTGTATAAAGGTATCGCATATATCGAAAGGTTTATAGTAAAGTAAATTTACAAAAAAGTCTTACGAAAAGCCGACCGTTAATTTTTTTTCCGTAGTATATTTAGGAAACAGGCTCATTTACGGCGTTACCCGGTGTACGTGTTTGTTCATACTAGTTAATTGTTATAGTAAAGGATAAGGATTATATTCTACCCCCTACGCGTAAGTATTAAAAAGATATTCCGGGTTATCGACCCGTTTTCACCTCTGCTTTTTCCGAGTTAATTAATTAGTTTGCCCGGATTTGTAATGTCGTTTGGACGTAAGTTTTTATATTGTACCGGCCGTATAAGCTGTTATTCCTTTAGCTATACGCTTACGCCACCCTTTTCTTTCGGGTCCGTATTTACCCTACAACCTTTCGTCGCTTTTTACTGTATCGCCTATTTATCCTTATAAATAAAATGCCTTTGGCTAATCGAGTCTTAACGCGTAACGTTTTCGCTCTAACCCTTTTTAACTATCGTTAAATAACCTTTCGTAATTTTAGCCTAAATGGTTAAAATAATATAGCCACCCAGGTTATATATTTTATAATTAATATAGGTTACGGCCTATAAAATGTTACGAACGATGTTTAAGACTTAATTATATAAATCCCGATTTCGTCTGTGTCTTTTTTATTAATCTTTTACAGAACCGAGTTAATCAGGCTAACTGCGAACGGGCGTAAAATCGTATCCAGGCCGATCGCATTACCTGGGCTTAGATTAACATGTTATAGTTTTTGATAAACCGTTTAAAGGGTTACTCCCCCCGTCCTGCCCTTCGCTCTACTTTTCGTTAGTCGTTATCGTCGGATTTATTTAACGCCCGTCATTTTTAACGTTATTCTTTATCGTCGGTTTCCCCCAATGTCTGTTACTCTTCGTATTATCCGTTATTGGCATTTTTTAACGCCCGCTCCTCCTCGCGTTATCCGCCCTCCTTAGCGTCGCTTCGAGTACGACCCGCCTTTTATCAGCCCCTCTTTTCGGCGCCCACTGGTTTTCGCTATACCTTTTACCTTCCCCCTCCTTTATTATCGCTTGATGTTAATACCGTTAATATTCATTAAACCTAAATAAGGATAACAATAATAAATAGGTAAAAGTTCGTTAGAATATAATAAAAACCGCTTTACGGTCGGATATTATTCGAAATAGTCGGATAATGTTTATTCGACCTAACCTAATATATTATAGCTTCGTTTATTAATAAATTGTTTTATTCATTCAGTAGTAAAATGTCATTTCGTGGGTATAGGCGATTCGCCTCGCGCCTGTCGTTTAGTATAAGTTCAACCCCATCGTCGAAATACCGGGCTATCGTAAACCCAAACATTTCCTTATTCCATTTCGAATCTGTTGAAGGTTGTAATATACTAATGATTTTTTAGTAATTTTTTTCCGGCTTATTATAGTCTTTCCGCTTTATCAATCCGTAACGAACCCTGCCCCCTCCCGTTTTTGCCGCGAAAATATCTTGTACTTTAAATTCCTCGTATTTACCGTCCTTTATATTATCCGTTATCAAAATTGGTCCTAGGCGAGTATCGAATAAAACTTGAAGAAAAAAAGGGTCTGAAATCGTATGTTTAACCAAGTTTAAATAAAATACTTAATTTTTATTAAGTATATTTAATACGGTATCAAATAGGTTCGGAATATCGATTATCCGGTATTGATCATAAATTTAATTAAGCTTTTTATTTTAGTAGTTAGTTTTTATGTTACGAAAGCTTAATTGAACTTAATCCCTTACCTTATATCGTTTTACCAAACGTTATTTACGATTTGTCGCCGGTTTTATTTATTATTGGATATAATTTATTATCGCCCAAGTTGATTCCTTCCCTTTACGTAAATAATCTAAAAACGTAATAACTAACCCCGTTAAACTGGTTAAGGACTTTATATCCCCGTTTACTTTCGAAATAGGTAATATTTCGTATTTATTTACTAGATGGTTTACGTTAAACACGGTAACCGTTAACTTTTAACTGTTTAACATAAATTAATAAACGTGTAAATACTAAGATTAATTATATTACGAAAAGGCGACCACGATATGTAAGTACTTTTAAACCTTTTAATTTACAGTTTCGCATAAACTTCGACGTTTATAATGGTTATAATCTTGAGGGTAACGACTTTAATTAAACGGTCCGCAATAACTATAAGGTAACGTGGATTACTAGTACGTTCCCGGGGTAAATTAATTATAAAGTTGATGAAAAACTCGCTTCAAAGCCGTTCGAAAACTGGGAAGGGTTTGAAATTATTTTTTCAACGGTATCTTCAATAGGTTATACGCCTATAAACATCGTAATCACTGCAAAAACGACGGACCGCGCAATATAGACCGGGTTAGAAATACGTTGTTTTGAAAATAGTAGTGTTACGGGTTGGGTACCCGGTAAAAAGTAAATGTACGTAATTTAAATTAACGCGATAATAAGCTGCTCTTAAATAAATACCCAAATACGGTTGTGAAACCGTAAAACCTTATCGTCGATTACCGAATATTCCAAAATCGAAATCTTTAACGTCTAATGGTCTTCAGTATGGATATCCGTTGGAAAATATCAATTTCCCATATGTACTACGCGTACTAATAGGGGGTAGGTAATATCGTATATAATAACGATATCCTAACAGCTTTAAAAGTTAATATTAGTGAAAAGTTTACAACCCACCGAAATAGATTCGTCGGCAACGGTGAACCGGAAGACATATATACGCGAAAGCGGCTCGGAAACGGACTATTCCAGGGGTAACAGTTAGAGTTTTCGACCTAAAAGACGTAAATCGAAAAAAACTTTAAAAATATCTTGATTTCACCGTAATAATGTATCGGGCCGCATATAATTTGCCGCCTTATTATTAACTTATCGAAAACGGAATTACGAAATGCGTTTAAACCAAAGGAATTTTCGTTTAAAAAGCCGTCGTGTAGTCATAAAGTATTCCAAGTTTTTATAATATGTCAAAATTGTAAACGGACGTAGCATACCCCGAAACTCCGCATTCCATGTTTCTAAACAGCATATAATCCCTAATAACTCCTTATCGTAAACTTCGTAATTATATTTAGCGAAAAACGAGCGACGAAAGTAATACGTTACCAGGTATAGGTTATTGTGGTCGTTGTTTTAAGGAAAACAACCTCTCAAAGCCTAACCGGAAAAATCAGCTTTTAAAAAGGTATCGCGATTAAGGTTCCATTAAGCAAATATAGGTTCGGAAAAAAGTTAAACTTAAGCCGTTCGAAAACAGCTCTTTCCTCGGGCCCTTAACGAAAAGGGATGCCCTTACGGGTTAGCTAAAATAGTAGTCTAATAATCGTCGAATAGTCGTGGATAAAATGCCGGTAAAAATTCGCGAATCTAAAAAACCCTCGTACTTTTAAAACTGATATAAATGCTACCTATTTCCGAATGAAGCGGAGCTTCTCTAAGTTTATACGTGCGCTGACACTAACTTCGATAACGAATCCTAGGTATTTGGTTTTTTAAACGACGAATTTGTATTTTGAAATGTCAAGGTTGAGTTTTGCGGCGTTTAAAGCGTTAAGGATTTATATAAGCTTGACGATATAATTATCGAAGGTATTATTTAAATAAATAAAGATATCATCGAGGTAAACGAAGCAGAAAAAAATGAAAAAAGGGGGTAACGAATTGTTAATATACCATTAAAAGGTAACGGGGGTATTAAACAGGCCGAAAAGAGTAATAAGCTATTCGAAAAGTCCAAAATGTATGTAAAATATAGTCTTTCATTCATCTCCCTCCTTAATACAAAGCTTGTAAAAAGCGGCTTTAATATCCAGCTTGATAAACTACTTGGCCTGGGAAATATTCGCGATTGTTTTTTAATAAAAAGAAACAGGTAACTATCCGCTTTCGTAATAGCGTTAAGCCGACGATAATCGTTATAAAAACGTAACTTACCTACAGATTTCTTAACGAAGAGTACGGAGGCACCTGTTAAGGAACTGCTCACTCGAATATAACCCTAATCGAATAACTCGGTCAACGTTTTACGTAACATAAGGAGCTCCTTAGGCGACATGCCGTATAAAGGGCCCCATAAGACTTCCAAGGGTTAGCCCTAGTTATCGGTATATGAGACGATTTCGTAATCTGCTCCGGAACGGTAAAGGGGCAGCTTATCGCTAAGGGTTTGCAATGAGACTGAGGCCGGAGCTGTCGCTTAAGGTGGTCGGATTCTGTCTATAAACCTCGATAAAAAGGGAAAGGAAAAGTACCTGCTAGGGAGCTATTATGGAGCTAAAATGGTATAACCCGATTATGTAACGTGTGAAAACGTATTTCTATACGGCTTCCTCCCTACTTTAGAGTATCGTAAGAACGTGTAAAATTACGAGGGTTGGATCTCTAATAACATTAGCTGGGTATTAGCCTATAATATTACCTCTAAAAACACCCCCTCACCCCCCCTTTTTTTTTGGTTACGCGCGGTATAAAAGGTACGAAGAAAAGTAAACGCACCGTTTAAAACGTCGTGGTATTGTGTAAAGGTACCAGGCCGAAATTTTATATGAAAGGTACACTAATGCCACCGCTTATAAATAATCCGTAAACTCTAATTTCAAAACAAAAATTTCCTTTAACCTTTAACCTTTTAATACTATTAATAATGTAATAACAGGTATTATAGAATTTTTACAACGTTATTAGTTATTATAATATCAAATATTATAACCTTATAATTCCATATAATAAATCCTTAACTAGCCGCGAAAACCGACAAGGCTATTAAAGACGTGAATTCGTTCACTCGTAAATTACTTAAATTTCATTAACGAGTATGAAGTTCCCTACTTTATGGGTTATTAAGATATATCCTAACCTAACTCGTAAATAAACGTACTTTAAATACATTTACAGAATAACGTATAATTCGAGAAAGTTTTGTTAAAAGACCGAGGGTAAGTAATCCAAATAACCGCGAAAAAGCTAGTAACGAACGGTTAAATACTAGTAGTTAATACTGTTTTTGTTCCGTCGGTGCCACAGGCCGTAACTTTAATTATTCCTATACGCTTTTAAATTTCAATTACAATATAACTGAATTCGTGAAGAAATCATCCTAAACGTATTTAACGTTTAACTTTTAGAATCGGGGTAAGTTGATGTTTTTATAAGCCGTTTTATAAGTGTTAACGAGCGGGTAAAAAAGTGTAAACCTAGGTAATCGTTACGAAAAAAGCTATAAGAGTTCGACGTACCATGTAACAAAAAGTGAATACCCGAAACGGAATGAGCTTTATCTCCGCCAACCTTATACGCTCCAATAGCCTACTGTCTATATACCTAATGAATAAGAAGTATAATACTTAAGTAAATTCTTTGTAATAAGGTGAAAACGTGGAAAACGTAGCTAATGAGCGGCTAGGAAACGTAATTTAAAGCGACCTAAAAGCTTATTAAGATTTAGAAGTGTATTAACGCGAAGTTATGTTGTATAAACATAAAGGTACGTAAGTTAATCAAAATGAACAATAAGCTTTTGGGTAAGGATTTAAACCATGAGTTTAAAGATATATTTAAGCAAGTTTTATCGTCGTTCGTTTTTTCATTATTGATATTAATACTTTTGCTTATTATACGTTTATTAACTGTTTATAAGCCATTCCATTTCGTAAAGTGAAATATAAAGTATTTGTGGATATTACTATATACCCTCATAGATAGTATATATAGGCCAAGTGGTAGTGCACTATATTGTAAAGTGCACTCCTGCAGGATACACGATAACGTGTCACGCTGCAGGCTGCACTCTTGCAAGACGTAAAGTGCATCATGTATAGAGCGGTTTGGAATATGTATTCCGAGCCGCACGGCAATGCATGGAGCGGTCTGGAATGGGTATTCCAGAGCGCACGGCAAAAGGGCCACTGCCCGAATGAGAGGTTTATAACCTCCCATCCGTGGCGTACACTCTCTGAAATACTTCTTCTCGATATCTATCTTTTACTGCAATGATACAAATCTTATAATTACTCTTTTACTTTTACTTACTTTACGTAAATAGGTTTGAACCTTACCAACACTGATTAGTAGTCGACTCGGTCGATTATAAATAGCCTAGGGAAAAAATACAGATACAAGTTAAATACCTATAGCGAGATGCTATAACGGTCCTAATTATTCATACTCCAATACTATGTTTTTACAAAAATTACACGGGATGTTTATAAAGACTGTAAAATCTAAGTAACTTTAAGAGGGATAACTTTAGTACGATACTATTAACCTTTATTTGGCGCTTTATTTATCGAAAGCCCGTTACACCACTATCTACCCTTGTTTGGCGCTTTAACGTACCTGGGCACTTTTTAAAGAGCATCCTATCACGTATCAGGCTACATAACTTAAAACCACCAAGTTTTGAAACCTTTCGTTAGGACCCATCCGATTTGAACTTTATAAACCACACCGCTCGCAAAACACAGGAGCGGTTACGAATATAGCACACAAACCGCTTACGAAATCCAAAAGAGGCGACAAGTAAAACAACCAAACCGCTCGCATTAATAAGAGCGGCCACGAAACGACAATCCGGACCGTTCGCCAAACCCACACAACACACCTCCCTACAATCACAATGTTTTAAGTTTGCCCACATTCACCCTATATATTCTGAGTTGATCATTTACAATGTTTAAGTTTTCTCAGCTATTTGGCTAGCGTAATATTACCAAACGCTAAGAATTTTTTTTTAAAACGCCTAAATAGTATATGGTTACGTCTTATTTACGTATCGCTTGAAATTCATTTGCACTATTAAACGATAGTAGCTTTATTTCCATCGCTTTATTTATATCATTGACTTTGTATTCACCTTCTGCAAAACAAACCACCTTGGACTTTGAAATTTAAATATACCCAACAACCAACCACGACGCGAAACCACCAACTTACGCCGCTCCAATATACTAAGTACACACAGAAATCACCATCTCAACCGCTTCAAGACACCTACAGCCATAGCCTTAACACTAACTACACTGGAGGAAGCTAGCGTTTACTTCGACGTTCTAATCAAATATATGGAAATTAGAAAAGCTATAATATACGAAATCAATATTAGTCTTTAGGATAACACTATCGATACACCAGTTAAGAAACTAAACCCCTATACGGCAAACACATACATTTTAGCCGTTATATTTCCCTATTAGAAGGATAAAGCCTAAGAACCTAATATACTGGATGGTTTTTATAAAAGTTTTTCGAACTGAGTGTTAAGTATATGGCAAATAATAAACCCCTTTATTGTTAAAGCCTTACGAATTTAAATACGAAATAAATGTATTAATACCTTAGGGGGCAGAAATAGACGATTTATAAAAGCTTGATTGAAAACGGCGTAACTTATCGACTTACCAGACTAGGAGGATAAATATTTATATTAAACGGAATTTATAAAAGGATATTACCTAACGGAATACAAGAAACAATTGATAAAACGACGAGGATAAAGCGTAAGACGACCCAGTCCTATACCTGCACCCCAAGTTATGAATAAAGGCCCGAAGGGAAAAAACAACCATAATCCTCATCCACTACACGAATATAATACACCTCTATACCGACACACATTGTAAAGCAAAACCAAACACCAAACCACTTCCCAAATACCGAAAAGAGCCCGCTTAGCTATAATGGGAGCGGCCGAAACACCGAGGACAACCCGCTCAGCTATAACGAAAGCGACCGAGACACAGAAAATAGCCTGTTTTAAGAAACGACGAGCGGCGTAAAACGCTAATACGTACCCTACAAATCAATACCCGCCAACCACGACCCCTACCGTAACCTCCCATCGCACCGCTTTCTCACTAATAAGAGCGATCCTATAAAGCTTATCAACTTCGCCAAGCTTTGAAATAAGGACGAAAACTATAATGATAAACCGTACGATATATTTAATAACAAGATACGCACCATACTTAATATACATAAAATACTGGATATCGAATCATCCAAG
Source organism: Anisogramma anomala (assembly GCA_038502455.1). NCBI lineage: Eukaryota > Fungi > Ascomycota > Sordariomycetes > Diaporthales > Gnomoniaceae > Anisogramma > Anisogramma anomala. Next base: position 15,649,221 of record JASMMZ010000001.1, read on the forward strand.
TTTTATATTATCCTGCCCGGTATACTATCCTAGTAAACTAAAAAATGATATATGTACCACTTGACGCAGGTAAAGACATTTGTGGAGTGTTTTAACCGCTTGAAATTCCACTTCGATATAAAGATTAACTACGAACTCTACGATAAGAACTGGACTAGAATAACCTGAAAATTCGTAAAAAAACCAATGAAAAAACGCCGATAAAAACCTATAGAAAATTTTTACCGCTCTGTTAGCTGAGTTTCGGAAATGTCAGGCAGCCCTTAAACCGGAATATAATGGTGATAATGTTGGTAGGCCTTAGACATTGCAACGTTGTCCATTCGATTGGTCGAAGTAACAGTAGTATTGCGTGGTCAAGTGGTGGATGTATTCTTCTAGGTTTGACAGACCGCTAGCCAGTCTGCACTGTAATCTGTATGGCCAATTGCTTGGCCCGTGCCCTAGTGTCAAGTGCAGCGCACTGCACTCGACTTACACCCAATGCGGTAAGTCTCCAGAAAGCAATACACTTGTAGTACGGTCAACTCCACTGTAAATTAAGTTGACGTACGGCACTGCAGGTAATACTGTTCTAATAATATGGGTAATATAATAATGAAAAACCTCAATATACCTTGGGGTAAAACCTTTTTGACACCTTTTCTATGCTAAATAGTTATTGATCTTATATTTTAGTCGACTTCATAATGAACCTGCGGACTACCGATAATGGCCCGCAATATTTATTAATTCTTATGAACCAAACTTTTCAATTACTTTAATTGAAGGTGATGTGGTTTATATCCGATAAAATATATATAAAACGTTTTCAGAATATATAGTAACGTTTTTATAATTTTCCCGCACTTATTATTAACGATCACAACTTAAAATGAATAAATACCAATTACTCAACTTTATATTTTTTTTTAAATAAAAGCTATGTTGGTAAGGCTTTAGACGTTGCAATATTGTCGATTTGATTGGTCGAAGTAACAGTAGTATTGCATGGTCAAGTGGTGGATGTTACATGCTAATGCCTGAATAGTATTACCAGGAATCTAACCCTGGTAGTTCTACACGCTCTTACGATTCTTTGAAGCAGGGAGGAAGCCGCATGTAGACAAGCTTCCATACGTTACGTGACCGGGTTAAGCCATCTTAACTTTATAATAGCTCCTTATTAGAGACTTTTCCTTTCCCTTTTTATCGAGGGTTATAAATAACATTCGACTACTTTAAACGATAGTTCCAGTTTTAATCCCTTTATATATAAATATCGATTTTTTTCGATAGTGTTTTAGCTACTTATCAACGGTAATAAACTAAAGCTATGTTAGTATTTTTCGACCCGTCGAATTAAAACCCTGAAGTTTTAAAACCATTCTTCGACGTACGCGTTAGAAATTAACTTTAAAACGGTTTAACGACTTAATACGACTACCTTACGGTTTAATATAAACGTTTTACTAACGCTTTACGTATGAAACTTATTGAACGGAACCAAGTCGTTCGAAAACACGTTTCATACTTAAAATAACGGAATACCGACATATTGAATACGTTAACAAATATAATCCGATAACTTAAAGTTACCGTTAGGTTTACGTCTTCGAGATAACACCCCCTGTTATGTTCTGACCTACGATGATAAGCCAATTAGGTGCCAAATGGGATTTATTATTGAGGTGCGAAGGAAGACTAGAAGAGGCTATTGTGGCCCAATATGCAGGGCCCTTGGGCAGGGTCAATGTCCAGCCCGTTACGTGCTCTTATACATACTGTGTACGGACCGTTCCCTATCCGTGTACGGACCGTGTCCGGCTTATACCCGGACCGCACCCTGTCCGCGTCCAGGCTGGGCCTAGGCCGGGTGTTGCCCATCCCGTTACGTATATAATCACGTAACTTATAGGCTTAATAACGAACGGCCTACATTTATAATATACCCCTTCCTCCCCGAATATTATAAGGGCTACAACGCCCTTTGAGATAAATACCGGATACAGGCCGTATCCGTCTAATACGCGAGTCGAATGTAAGCCGGTAACATTACGTTTGACATATCGTATAACGTTTCAACCGACTTACCTTATATCGTCGGTGCCGTATAAAGCATCTTTTTACCGCCGGCACCATATAATATATCCTTTAACGCGCTGTGTAAGGTATCCTTTTCGCTGCCAACGCCGTATAGCATACCTGTTAACGCGCCGTATAAGGTATCCTTTTTATCGCCAGCGTCGTATAACGTATTCGTTAATATATCGTGTAAAGTTACACCTTTACCTTTAATGTAGAGTAACGCATCCCATATAATACGTAGCCCTTGTCGAATCTAGTCCGCTAATTCTTATAAATACGGACGCCTTTATTTAGTCTTTAAAACTTCCTCTTTTTCCATTTTATATTATTACCTTTTCCTTTTCTTTAATTATTATCGTCGTAACCCTTTTGATTTATATATATATATCAATTAGTTATTCGCGTTCATGAATTTTAGCCCCTTTTCCTAGTTTATTATTATAATCGACGTATATAATGGTTTTGGCTTAGGTTATGTTATTACCGGCACCCCCAGAGGGGATAACGAGCCTTCTTGTAAGGTAAACTACCTTATTATATACCAATACATTGCTATTGATTACTTATTGTAGCCCTTTCGCATTATAAGATACCTTTTCGTCTTCAGAAATAGTAAATATAAAAATACGTTTTTTTCGTTAGAAGTTAAAGACGTTTATATATTGTATATTAATCGTTTTAAAAGGTTTAACGTTTTTTTGTTTTATGTTCAAGTTTATTAGGTATAAAGGTATCGTATATATCGAAAGATTTATAACAAGGTAAATTTACAAAAAAAACTTTACGAAAGGCCTAACCGTTAATTGACTTTTTTTCGTAATATATGTAGAAAATAAACTTATTTACAGCTTTACTCGGTTTACGTACCCTTCTACGTAATTAGTTGTCACGGTAAAAAATAAAGGTTATATTTCATCTTCCGCGTATAAACTTTAAAAATATATATTGAGTCATCGACCCGTTTTTGTCCCCGCATTTTTTCAATTAATTAATTAAATTACCTGGTTTCATAATATCGTTCGGGCGTAGGGAGTTTTTATCATGCTGGCCGTACAAGCCGTTACTTTTTTAACTCTACACTTACGTCGCCCTTTCCTTTTGAGTCCGCCCTTACCCCGGATCCTTTTGTTGCCTTTTACTATATCGCCTATTAATAAAGATAGGATGCCTTCGGTTAACCGGGCTTTAACACGTAACGTTTTCGTCCCGGCCCCCTTCAGTTACCGCCGAATACGTTTTCGTAATTTTAGCCTAAGGGGTTAAAATAATATAGCTGCCTATGTTATATTTCTTATAACTAATATAAGCTACGGTTCACAAAATATTACAAGCGACGTCCAAGATTTCATTATATAATCCTCGAATTCGTTTGTATTTTATTCTTAATTTTATATATGAACGAGTTAATCGGGTCGATTACAAGCGGACGTAAGATCGTACCCGGACCAATCGCGTTACCTGGGCTTAAACTAACGTATTATAATTTTTGGTAATCCGTCTAAAGGGTTACTCCCCCCGCCTTACCCCTCGCCCTATTTTTCGTTTACCGTTATCGTTAACTTTATTTAACGTTCGTTTTTTTAACGTTATCTTTTATCGTCGGCTTCCCCTAACGTCCGTCTTTCCTTATATTATCCGCTATCAGCCTCTTTTAACGCCCGCCCCTCCTCGCGTTATCTACCCTTTTTAACGTCGCCTTGCGTATGTTCCGCCTCCTACCAACCCTTATTTTCGGCGCCCACCGGTTTCTACTATACCGTTTATTTTCCCCCTTCCCTAATTTTATTTAACGTTCGAAGTTATTCGTAATAAGGCTTTTAACATTAATAATACCGGTATTTGATAAACTTAAATAAGTGTAATAATAGTAATTTAGTAGATTTTCGTTAAGATATAGTAAAAGCCGCCTTACGGTCGGATACGTATCGGAAATAATCAGGTAATATTTATTCGGCCTTACCTACGATATTATAACTTCGTTTAATAATATTTGGTTTTATTTACAAGTAAAATATTATTTTTGGGGTGTAAACGACTAGTCTTACGTTTATCGTTTAATATAAACTTAACGTCATCGTTGAGATACCGGGTTATCGTAAATCTGAATATCATTTTATTTCGTTTCGAATTTTTTGAGGGCTATAATATATTAATAATTTTATATTAATTTTCATTTCGGCTTATTAAAACTCTTTTACTTAACTAATACGTAAAGAACCCCGCCTCTTCCCGTTTCTACCGCATAGATATTTTATACTTTAAATTTCTCGTATTTACCGTTATTTATATCGTTCGTTACTAAAACTAGTTCCGGGTGAATATCGAATGAAACCCACGAATAAAGGGGGTTTGAAGCTATACGTTTAAATAAGTTTATATAGAATACCGGATATTTACTAGGGATATTTAATACGGTATTAATAAATTCGAAATATTAATCATTCGGTATTAGTTATAAAGTTAATCGAGATTTTTATTTGGATGGTTAATCTTAATATTATAAAGGCGTAGCTAAACCTAGTACCCCACTTTATATCGTTTTGCCGAACATCGTTTACGATTTGCCGCCTTTTTTATTGATTCTTAAATATGAGTTATTACCGCCTAAGTTAATTTCGTTTCTTCGCGTAAATAAATTAAAAACGTGATAATTCGCCCCGTTAAACTGGTTAACGATTTCGTATCCCCGTTTACCCTTAATATATGTGATATTTCGACCCTATTTACAAGACGATTCGCGTTAAACCCGGTAACCATCGACTTCCGGTTATTCAATATAAATTAATAAACGGGTAAATATAAAGCTTGATCGTATTATAAAAAGGCGACCACGACCCGTAAATACTTTTAAACCTTTGAGTTCACGCGTTTAATACTGTTATTGGTTTATAGGTAATATATTATGAATAAAAGCTATTTACCTTATATTAGGTAATGAGATATCGTTTAAAATACGTTTCTTTAATCCGAACCGCGATTACCAATAATAGAGGTTGAAAACCTATGAAATCTCTACTATACGTCCCGAAAGCGCTTTGCGTACATATTTGTAACTATAAATTATATGGCTTTTAACTGGATAAATTTAAAAAGGCGATTCGTAATAACGAATAAATGTTATAGGCCGCTTTTAATAGCTAGTAAATGAACTATAAGGTAAATCAAAATATACGTTTAATACCGGTTGGGAATAGATAGAGGTTGAAAAAGGCTTTACCATGAAATAAGACGAGGTTTCGTTTTGTTACATGACGTATATATTTAATATAAACGTCGAATATCTGTAAATATCCTTTGCTAGTATTAATCTCGTTCAAAGACACGAAATAAATTGTTTCTACCCGAATAACTTATAATAGGTGAGTCAAAGGTTTATTATAATATTTTCGTTATTGATAATTGTCAACTCGGTAATTATAAACGACCACGGTGACTTAATACCCGTTAGGGGTTAATTCCTTAGTAAATAATATATAAAAACTATTCTATTTTAGATACAAAACGTTCAACGCCTTCGAAAACCGTTGAAAGGTAAATTTTATACAACGGGTCGTTTATTATTATTTTAATTTTATAATTTCGTCAACGTACCTAAGCCGAAAATACGGAAATTATTCGGCGTTAACGATACTAGCGGGTTTAATGCGAGCCGGGCCCGGGGCGGTACCGCCGGCGCCGCCGTACTAAAACCCCCTAACGTTATCCCCGATAATAACCCGGATGCGGGTCGGGCCCGGGGCGGTATCGCCTTCGGCGGCCCTTCAAAAGCCCCCGACCCCCCTTCAGGATATATATAATCGTGATCTAATAGCTAGACCTTCGTTTCGCTAAACTTCTTAATCTAACCCACTGTAATTTATATTTTTCAATATATAAATTTATTGAAACTATAATTAATATAATGATAGAAATAAGCTGACAGACCTATATACGGCGTTTTTTAACCTCAGACTTATCTTAGAACCTACGAATTAACGTATTCGGGCGAGCGCCTTAAATTACGAGCCTATACCATAAATAATTTTGAAAAGGGGATAGGACTTCAGCCTATTTAGCTTAGCGTTTCAAAATTAATTATAGTAGAAATTTTACTCTAATCACTTATAATCTATTAAAATCGTAAACGGTATGAGGATATTACGCAACTTAAAAAAACATGTTTTTAAATAGGAAATTATTACGAAAGGTTTTTTTTATCGTGAATAATATAATTACGTTTCGTATTCGTTAATCGTACAAAATAATAAGTTACTAGCTTTGAAATACTATCTTCGTCCTTTTACGACAAATACCCTTTTAACGCCGTTTTCGAATAATTAATTTCCATTACTATTAGCCGATTTGAATCCTCATATATCAAAATTTGAGCCGTAGTAAAGGCATTTTAAAGAAGAAAATACTTATATTTCCCGCTTCTTTAACCTCATGAATACCTTACTTTTTGAGGCGCACAAAATAATCCGTTTACTTTAAGAAATTACTAATAAAATTACAATAAAAGTTGGTAAAACCTAGAAAACTTCGAACATTTCGAATCGTACGTGGAAACTTTTACTCGCGGATTATCCGGACGTTTTCAGGGTGGACCCGAATACTTATTTTAACCGTTACAATAAAGCCCAGGTATTTTACCTCCTTAATTAAGAAGTCATACCTTTTTCAATCCAATTTTAGTACCGCGTTACGAAAACGTTTTAAAACCACGTGAATTTTCGTTATATAATCTTGTTTAATACATGAAAAAAGACTGAAAGGTCGTTTAAAAACGTCATAATAAAATTTTCCAAAATACCCGTCATTATATAATTAATATAATGTTAAAACGTCATCAGCATTTCCGTTAGTTTAAAAAGGGTAAACTGTTATTTAAATAATCAAAACCGTATATGAAACGTTGTTAATTATTCTTACTCGGGTATTATTCGAATACGGTAAAATGTTATTTGAATATCCAACTTCATAAATTATATTGATTTTCATAAATTACGTAAGGTTTTCCCAATTAAAGGTAAAGGAAAACGGTTTTACTTTATAATTTTATTTAATATTCGATAATCGATATAAAACCGTTATCCCCCTCCTCCGGTTTACGAATTAATAATATCGACATCGTTGTTAATAAAAATCTTACCTGAACCTAAAATTCATTTACCAATTGCGTAACCTGTCGTCGAAGTTCAAAAAGTTAATTTCGTAATATCGAGTATAACTGCTTTCAAAGTCGTTTTGATAAAGTTTTATTTATTTGTTTCAATATAAATATGGTAATTGAATTTCACTCTATATAGAGGTAAAGCTATAGCTTTGTTCTAATTGAATAGGTTGCGAAATGTTATTAATTTTGGGGAAAAACTTAATTACTTTTTTTTTTCTTTTTTAACCGTAGTCGTCGCCGTTATTTATAAAATCCGCGTTATTTCGTTAAAGTTTGTAATACAAGTTATCCGGAACGGGTTTCCTATATATTATACTTTTCGGTACAAACGTTACGTTAATCTGAAGAAGATCGAACTATTACGCTTTATATATCTCCCGTTTTCAAGCGTATTAATATTACGTCGATAACTAAACCTCTTTAACTTTAAATTATTAAACGGTTACCGCCAGCGTTTAAAACCACCAGTTCATATCGTATCTAAGTTGTTGAAAAAATTATATCCCGCGTTACTCCGAGAATAATATATGTTAATACTAGGTTCGATTATTTATTAATATGTATACAAAACTTAGCTATTTAGGTAATACGCTTATTTTACCGTAATCCTAATATTGTATCTAAATTTCGCAAATATAATACCCGAATTTACTTTATATTTAACCGTTATATGAAAACCTCGTTTACGGTATGATAATAATTATGACCAAAATAAACTTAAGTATCCAAAAAGTAAGTGTTACTAAAAAGTATATAGATAAAAAATGGTTTTTCTTTTATACGTATTTTAATTAAATTAAACTCCTTTTTACTCCATTCTATAATTACGTCGTTAAAGTAATATAACCCTTAAATAAAACTATGTTTAAAAGTTAGGTTTCTTACGTTACCGTTAATAGAAAACCATTTTTTACTTTTTTAACTTAGGCCGTATTTACCTACGTAAAAGGTAATGCCGGACGAAAGTCGTAGGTATAGTGAAAATAATCCGATAAATTATAACGCACTTACTACCTAGAAATACATTCAATTTGATATTTCTTTATTATCATTTACGTCGTTTTACTTCCTTGGTTTCAAATATATATTAACGGGTTTATTAAAATAATTAACCGCTGTATCGAAATAATTAGCCGCAATCACCATGGCCTTTTAACAAAAGCGTTTAAGAATCGTAAACTTTCGTTATAACTGTATTATTATTCGGCCGTTAAACTTAAACACGTTTCGTTAATTACGACTAAAACGTCGCTTTAAATTTAAAAACTTTAACTAGTGGGCGAATTTACGGTGCTTTTTTAAAGTTACTATATAATTTACTCAACTAGTACCTGCCGTGATAAATTTATCGCAAATATATAATGATACGCGGAAGTGTAAGTAATTAAATTTTACGGCTGAAGACGTATTTCAACCGACTACTTAAGTTAAAATTATTTCGAATATCATAACGAATAGTACCTATAGGTTTTCATTATTTATAACTAAACCTTTAAATTCGATTAATACTTTATCCGCGCGGTAAAAGTCATCGAAAGCTGTTTCGATATAATCGAAAAACTTTCCTATATTATACCTACCCTTATAAATTCCGGCTTCGTAATACGTCGTAATCGCTTATTTTACTACCGCCGCATAATATCCTTATAAGTAAAGGAACGCGTACTGACCTTTTTCGATTTATATTTTGTTCGTTTTTTATATAAATCGATCGTTTAGCGTATCGTCGCCTACGTAAAAGCAAATCCGTTAAATTACGGTTAATTATGTCGTTTTCGTCCGCCTGAAACCGGTGGAATCCTAACGTAAGTCGTAGCCAATTCGGTTTCGAATTATTAAATTTTTGCGACGACCTAAACGAAATCGAACGTAGGGTTAATAATGAAAGTCGATTAACCCTATTATTACAATTATTTAATAGCTGACGCGATATAACCTACGATATTTTATAAAAGAAAAACATCGGACCAAATCGGCTTCGAAAAAGCCGAAAATATATTTATAAAGGTAAAAAACTAGGTATTCGCTGACGGCCCATCCTCTCCGACAGTGTTGAAATATAACATCAAATTATTAACGTTTGTTGTCGATTTGTTTATCATAAGTAATATTCCTTCGAAAATATAAAAGAAAACCTTAATAATATGTTATAATTCGATTTACGATGGTAAGTTAAATAAATTCCAAATGGGATTTACTAAGGTACAGTGGAAAATTAAAAAAGGTTACCGTAGCCTAACGTATAGGGCCTTTAAGTAGGGCTAATACCCAGCCCGTCACGTGCCCTTATACGTGCCGTGCACGGACCGTACCGTGTTCGTATACGGACCGTGTTCGGCTTGTACCTGGATCATACCCTATCCGCGTCCGAGCCGGGCTCAGGCCGGGCGTTACCCATCCCGTTACGTACACAGTCACGTAATCTATAGGCTCAATAGCCAACGGCTTGAGTCCATGACACCCCGTCCAAAAGGTTCCCCTTACGTACGTTGCAAATAACGTAATTATTACGCCGTTTTTTCCCGGGGACCTCATTAGCTCCTTAAATAACGAAAATTCGAATTCTTTTAATTTCGATTACAATACCGGCGCCTTATTTAACAGGTGTTAACGACTTAAACGTAAATCTTTTAATTCACATGTTGATTTTTCCGGTATTAAATTACAATTTCCGGTATAAAAAACCACGATAATACGTAAATTACGTAAAACCCGAAGTTTATTAATATTAGAAAATAGCCTTTACATTATCTTTTAATTATTAAAGGGTTTTATAAAATTGGTATAAAAAGTTATTACGTCCGCGGGGGTGACAGCAATATTAACGACCCTAACACATTTATAGCTATGTTCTGTGTTTATTACTATGATTTTAACGCGGTTGAAATAATTATCGTTTAATTTATAAATATAAAATAAAAAGTTTAAGAACGATTTTACGTTTTTTAAAACTTTTAAGAGGCCTTATTTGCAAAAGTTAACGGTAAAGCTTGGGAATCCACCGCTAAACTTGTTATTTCAAAGGAATTTATTAACCATATATTCGTTAATACGTTATTCTCCTTTGACATACCTGCGGAATATAACGAATAAGTCGTTCATACCAAACTTATTGACGAACGCCTTTATAACCTTCGTACTTATTACGACAGTATTAATACTGTTGTTATTGGAAGTGTTTTATGTAGTTGGAATAATATTGGCGACGTGCCTGTCCAGGATATCTAAAGCTACGTTATTATAATTAATGTAAACACCTTTCGAGCCGCTTTAAAACGACGCGTCGCTTAGGTTAACCACTTGGAACTCTCTCATCGTAAAAACCTTAGACTATATTTACATTTCGACGCGAATAATTATTATAGCCGTACCTACCTATAGGATCTGGTATAACGCTCGAACGGATTTAACTTTAAAGCCGTTATAGGAATTTATTTTATTTCAACCGAAAATTTTATCGACCTTTAACAGCGAAAAACGTAATTTCCATATATAATCCTATACAAAAGTTAATTGGGGTTTATTCGACTCAGTACTTTCATTTTAGCTTTTAAATAACTTTACGTTCATAGTAGATTAATTTTTTTTTTTAATTTTACTCACGCTTCAATAAATACAGTTGGTAAATAATACAACGCCGCGAGTAAGTAGCTTATTAACCGCTTAAAGTTATCGCGCCTTTTTATTTTATTACTATAACTTGGAGAAGTTACGTATTACGTTCCCAGTTTTTCTCTACAGATTAATTTCTTATAACCCTTTCAAATATCGACTTCAATAAATACCATTTCTGGATATAAACCTGTATCATCACCTATTCATAATATAACGTTATTTTAGGAAAGTTTTCAATATAATATTAATGAATTACTTGCTACGTTTCAAAATATATATTAATTTTACGATAATCCGGTAATCATCGTGTTTAAAAATGGGGGTTCGTACCCGTATAAAAAAACGCCGAAAAGAGTCGGCGCTGTTACATTTTACGTCATTTTATGAAAGGCTCGTAGGAACCTAACCGCTATTACGTGGTTCGTCGTCGTTTCCCTCGAAAACATTACTAACGTTTTCGCTCCGAAACCGCTCGTTTCCGTTTACAAAAAACTTTCCGACAACTATAAAAAAAACTCGCCCCTTTATTCGATGAAGCTTTTGGCGATAAACTATCTCCCTTTTATTTCGAAGTAAATTACGAGATCGTCCTTTTTACGGCATATTACATAAAAAGTTCATTAAATTACTTAACTAAGGCTATATTCGAATGGGTAGCTTTTTAACGAGTGCTTCTGTGCTTTTCGTTAAATAAACCGAAGGTAATTTACGTTTTTATATCGATTATCGCCGGCCTAATGCTATTATGAAAACGGACCTTTACCCATTTCCTTCTATTGAGAAAACGTTTACGAATATCTTTCAGGTTAAGTAATTTACCAAATTAGATATATAAGCCGATTTTTACAAATTTCGTATGAGGAAAATGAATGAAAAAATGTATTTCGTATACGTTTCAGACTTTTCGAATAACTTATTACTCCCTTCAACCTTTTTAACGCCCTCGTTACTTTTGAACGGTATATTAATAATTCTTTACCTGTCGGGATAGTATTACATGCAGTGCCGTAGATTAAATTTACTTGCAGTAAAGTTAACTATACTGTGCTGCAAGTTGAGTGTATTGCTTTGTTGGGACTTACCGCATTGGGTGTAAGTTGAGTGCAGTACGCTGGACTTCACTCTAGGGCACGGGCTAAGCAATTGGCTATACAAATTACAATGCAGACCGGCTAGCGGTTTTTCAAACCTAGAACAATACATCCACCATCTGACCATGCAATACTACTGTTACTTCAACCAATCGAATCGACAACGTTGCAACGTCTAAGCCCTACCAACACTTATCAGTTCTTATTAGGTTAAGCACAGATCGGCCAAGTAAAAGAAGAAGCTACTTTCCGGCTGTTACGATTTACGTTGCAGCTAGGGTAAAGGAAAGATTCTTGCGAAGGGCCTCTACTGCTGCGCCGGTTTTCACGGCAGTAAGTAGAGAAGACTTTTAAGCTACGCCAGTTTTTATGGCAGTTTAGAGGTAGCGACGGTATCGTTACTGAAAACACCAAGAAATCTTTACAGATCTTTTTTGAAATCGTTGAGATTGACTGTCAGACGTTTTAAAGTTCGGCAAGTTGGCAAACGGCTAATTTAATATTACTGCGGGTACTACTATTATAGAAAAACAACTAAGTTCCTACGCTAAACAACCATAACAAATAACCTTCGCTTTTTACCACCAATAAACGACCTCTGACCTTACCCTTTACATTAAATCCTTACCCTTATTTTACTTTTTTTCATTTCTTACATTACCTCGATCGTCAAGTTCGTTGCCCTAAGTGAAAATACCAAGTTGCGACGAGAAAGTCACGTTACATGACTCCACGTCGAATCGCCAAGTCCCTACGCGACCTACGCCAAAACACCAAGTTCCCTACACCCAAGATCACCAATTCCCTCGCCTTATATGTTCTACACAAGTCAAAAAGCCAAGATATCTACCGCAAGCCTTTACTTTTAAGCCATTGCTGATCTTGCCTGGAATGAAGCAATGAGGAACCTCGGAACTATCTTTGTCAAGCTTTACAACTACGACTTCTGGGGATACGACGTCGATAAAATATTAACCGAAAAGCACCTAATTAACTTCGTCGGCTGCTTTATCCTGAAATATAATATTCGTGAAAACCTTAACCGCGCTTTTTACAAGTATCGTGAGTTCTTTGACCATTGGATTCCTAATATATGAAAGGCAATTTAGAAGATCGTTAAGTCAAAACCAAAGGTTAAACTAGAGCTTTAAGGGATCTATGTGCTAAAAGAAAGCTTTACCAAGCTGAAAAAAACACTTTTCGAGTTGGTTTAATTTGAAAAACGCCTTTAAGACCCTAATCTTCAAGACCCTGAAGGGAAAAGAAAAGGCGTTGAGATACTTTAACTCGTACATATACGTTTTAAGGAACCTTTACTTTACTTTTAGTTAAGTTAAGTTTCTTTATATGCTAGCGATAAGGAACCTTTTAACCTATTCGAAAGCTTAATACCTTTACATAACAACGCGGAATATGCCCTTAGCGGTGGTAAAGCGCGTGAGGTAAAGGCTGTTAACGCGGTTAAAGGTATTGATGTTGGCGTTTTACACCAGTTAATTGAATAAGATTGCTAGGCTTCCAATAATCTTTAAATACCTATCGCCCCTTAGTGATTTAGTCACTAAATCCCTTAGGACCCTTTCCCGTTTACGTTCGCCTACGCGTGGGAGCTACCACAGGTTCTATTATAGGACTTTATCTCCCAGGTCAAGCGACTAGTAACTACCCTTGATACAGTACCTTAAAGGCCCTAAAGCTTAAACTGCTAGGAAATACTTTTTACGGTTAGGACGATTATCGCGACCTTTTTTCAAGACCTGTCAAAATGGTTCATATTAATTACAAACTCTTTACTGATTTTTCCAAAATTTAAAATGATATAGAAAAATATGACGAAAAGTTGTATAGCCTTTTCAACATTAAAATAATGCTTTTTCTAAACATTTGAAAGTAGATGAAGGTTCTTCCTTCCAGTTTTTACTTATTATTTTCCGAAATCCTTATAGGGTACGTTAAGGACTATTACCTGACTTTTCTGATTGACGACGTTATATTCCGCGAAATTCACGATAATATAAAGGGTTACTTCGAGTACGACGTCCACCTCGCATTATACCATATAGATTGGGCTACTACGAAGTAGACTATAATAATGGTAAAGAAAAAAAAGGAGGAAATACCAATAGATATACTTAACTAAATAATTAATAAGCTGATGTTATGCCAAAAAGTAATAGGGAAAGCCTACGTTGGCGAAGCCATACTTTGCGAACAGGTACGGGTAGCAATTACGGGCGTTAGCGAGTTCGAGTACGCCTTACAACGCCTAGATACCATCTACAAAGATTTTTTTAGTTAGTTACGGTCCTCGTTTATTACCGTAATAACGTGTATACCAAACTCGCTTAGTATATACTCCTAAGCCGACAACTTCCTTAATGTAAATAAAGATGACCTTACGATGGTTAATTATGTTGACTGTAAATACGGGCGCCTATAACGCCCAAAGTCTAGCCTACTAGCCCTAAACTAAAGGCAATAACCACGTTGACGCCAATAAGGTTTCGTCGAACCTGTTAACCGTAAATACTATCGTCGTAATAATGGTAAAAGATATTAAATTTATAGTAAGTCTGGTTATTAGTTAACTTGTCACCCCCCCGCCGAACGTAATAACATGAAAGCAGTATACCACGTTTAGTACTCTACTACTTCGGAATAGGATTATTTGAATTAAATCGCAAACGTTAAAGTCAATAAATCAATTGACGTCGCCAACGCTTTTAAGAAAATTAAGTGACACAAAGACGTTACTCCTAGTACGGCGGTCCAGTAACTAGCCGACCATACCTTTTTGTACCGTCTAGGTGGTAAAAACCCTTACCTTCGCTCTAACCAAGCCTCTAACCCTTTATACACTTTTAACCTTTACGATCATTACGCGGACTATACGTTTTAGGTATTATGCCAAATATAGGGGCAATAAGGCACTTAATAGGAGGTTATTCGTAATATATAGCGTTGCAGAGGAAAAACACCACAGATATTAAGATTAATCGTCACGATACGGGTAAGGCCAAAGTTGGATTTGGCCCAGGCGAATAACTATTGTTATTAGAGATAACGGTAATTTAAATTGTTGTGGGAGCAACTACGTTCCATATTTTTCAATCCCCTATCTTTTTCTTACTTTGTTTATAAAATATAAAGACCCTCAGCGTTAACGTTAACATTAACGAAGACAAATTGGTCAAAAACAGCTAAAGGTTTCCACTCGCCTTTAAGTGGGGGTATCTATAGTTTTATTTTTAAAGTTCGGAAATAGTCGCATTAAATTTAATGAAGTCGGAAATACGTTAATTATATCGGTGTTTTAATTACCTAACCTTTAACAGGTTATATAAAGTCCTAAAGTCTGTAAGATAAGAAAATGTGAAATACTTTACCCTAAAAGCTATTAAAAGGCTTTGCCACCATTGCCAAATATATTCCTAAGCCCACCAGGAATTTAAATTTATATGAAAAGACGATAAAGACTTTAACTACGAGATCTTCATTGATATGTTTTACCTAAGTAATAAGCCTATTGTTTACGTCATTAATTCCGCAACTCTTTTTATGAGGCTACGTTTTTAAAGTCTCTTTCGGCAAAGGATATATGGAAAACGTTAAGGATGTTATGGATTAACAAATACCTGGATCCACTTAACATTATCGTTTACGATGCCGGTACAAACTTTATTAAGGTGAAATTTTAGGAAAATGCTAAGATAATGGGTATCTAGTGTGAAAAAGTACCTGTAAAAGCCTATTAAAGTATTGGAAAGGTTAAAAGGGCACACGCCTTACTTTTCCGAACGTATAATATCCTTACGTTGAAGATTAAAAGCTTTACGAATCCGAAGGTACGTTTATAAATAGTAGTAAAAGGCCTTGACGATATCGTAGGCCCTAACGGCTTAATATTAACGTTACTAGTCTTTAAAGTGTACCTACGCCTGACGAGTGAATCTCCGCCTTCGGTAAGTACTTAGAAACGTATTACGGCCTACAGTAAAGCCCTAAGGGAACTGCGAAGAGAATCAGTACGTCGTCAGGTCAATAACACCCTTAATACTAATAACGGCACGTTAATAATCAATGTGTTTGCTTTGCCGTTATAAAGTGAAGTTTTTATGTGGTGAAACCCCGGCAAATAGAAAAGCTTATATAAAATATTAAGTATCGTAAACTTTAAACTAATTTTTGAAACTATTAACGGTTTTATATCCCTTCGAACTCTTAAGTTACGCCTTATATCAGGGGTAATAAAAATATATACGCTTAAGCCCCTTTAATTAAACGACCAAGCCAATACGAACCTCCTTTACCCGTTATCTACAAGTCGATAAAACGCCGCCGGTGCGGACGACCTTCGGGGAAAAAACGTTAAAGAGGAGGAATATACACCTGGGCGTATCTAAGGAAAAAGAAGGATAACGAAGACCTAATACTAAAGCTTCGAGCTTAAGGGATTATTAAAAAATTTGATATGCCATTTAAAGAAAGTAATAAAGTCGAGATTAACGGCTTGCTAACTCGAAAAGTTATACAATTTGTACCAAAAACTGGCTTTGACCTTAAAAGCCTAAACGTTACGCTTTTTAAGTCGAAAATTATTTACGAGGTTAAAGGCAAACCCACCGGGAGGTTGTACAAAAAATCACGTTTAATTGTTTAAAGATACGGTAATAAAGGCAAAGACTAAATCCTTATATAAGTACTGACGATTTGAAAATTAACTAACGTTTAATGATCGCCTTGACAGTAAATTTATAAGCTAAAACAGAAGGTAAATTTACGCTTAATAGCTGTGATATAATGTAAGCCTATACGTAATTAGTAACGGATTTATAGAGGATCGTATTATTAAAACTGTTATAGGAATTCCGTACCATTTATCCTTTAAGTACGGTAATACAATGTATTAAATTATTATACGGACTAGTTAAAGTAGGCGTTTACTAGTTTTAACTTACCAATTGCACTTTAAATCGTAGTTAACGATAAAATCTTTAATATACGATACGTATTTATTGGTAACGTAAAAAAAGGACTTCGGCGTAGTAGGTATGTAAATTACCGATACTCTTTTAATTAAAACGACTGGCTTCATGGCATTAAAATGAAAAACGATTAAGGATTTGAAGTTTTGAAATTATAAGCCGGTAACGACGTTAACGAACATCATTTAACTAAACTTTAATAAATTGTCAACCCATATACTTAGTTTTAACACTGGCTTTAACTTTCGCAAAAAAGGCCAAAGCGTTATCTGTTATAACCCAGACAGAGGTTGGGTCAGGAAGCAGGCTAGTATACAACACTGCGCCACTAGAAAGCCTGAAGTCTAGAATCAGGCGGAGAACTTATCTTATATCAGCAACTCCGGACAGGGAAGGACCGATGGGACCGACAGCGACTCCAGCGGTCCAGTACTGAAGACGGTATGAAGGATAGGAATATAAGGACACGGTCAGCACCACATAGATAGTATTTCCTTCATAGCTCTTCAGTTGTCAATCTAAGTATTCAGTCTACCCTGAATAGCCTCATGGCTTCTGATCATCACTCGCACGAACACAGTCTTGATATTGCACCTTTTGTTACCTCTGCTACCTTACTGCTAACATAAACCCTCTAACACCTTCTATATACTCACGGGTATTTAGTGTGATCATAACATTATCCTAATTACAATTAATAAGATTAACGAGATTAAAGCTTAATGGTACCTAGAATAACACGTTCGAGGTAGATATATTGCTACCTTATATTAACCGAAAGCATTTTACGATTCATCTATCGTAATACAAATATAAAAGCTAATAGATAAGGACTTTAACCGGTTAAACAAGAGGCTCGAATGATACTTTTAAAACCTGAACCGCGGGATCAATATAGCTTCAATCGACCTTTAAAAGGCAAAGTTAATAATCTTTACGAACGGGTCCTTTATAAATAACACCGACTTCTCTTTGTAAATAGGCTTCCTGATAACTCTCGTTAACGAAGATAAGCGGGAAGACTAGTTTAGTATTACCAGTAACTTAATTTACGGGTCCTTTGTTAAATTTAAAAGGAGAATATGAAACGTACAACTATCGGAGATTTACGACATAATGGCAAACTTTAACATAGGTATAGTATTGTGGGAAACTTTTAATATTATTACCAAGTAGCTGTAGATTCCTCCTATCCCGGTGGTAATTTGTACCAACTTAAAAAGCCTTTTCGAATACCCTTCGAAACTAGGGACCACTAGTATAAAACGCCTGATAATCAACGTAATAGTACTCCGCAAAGCCTACGAAGGAAGGGAAATTAAGGAGTCCCGATAAATCGACGGAAAAGACAACCTCGCTAACGCTATAATAAAGGCATTGCTAAATAAAGTCTTGGAAAGGTTTATGGATAATAATAGGCTGACTATACACATCGAGGGCTACGTAGATAGGCCGCCCGGAAAGCTCAGGCCACGTAACGGCGGACAGGGATGTGTTGGCAGATTGAAAGACTACCAGGGGATTGATAATGGTAATTTGTTTAAGTGATATAGTTAAAGTAAAGGCTTATGAAGGGTTGTGGAAAAAGAACTTTTTGTAAAAGTTAATAAACTCGGACTTCGGAGCGGCGGAGTAGTTGAGGCTAAATAGGGGTTAATTTACATGAAATTGCGTTCAATTCAGTATCGAAGTCAACTGGAATTGATAGGGTTCTGGCCAGTTGATGAGGAGGCAATTTAGTGGTAACCGGAAAAGATTGGTCAGCTACACTGGCGTGCGCGTACAAACTAAAAAGCAGCCAATATTGGAATATTATTACATAAAATGCAGTAAGTTAACTTTACTTACAATAAAGTTAACTATATTGAATTGCAAGTTGAGTGTATTGCTTTATGGAGACTTACCGCATTGGGTGTAAGTCGAGTGCAGTACGCTGCACTTCACGCTAGGGCACAGGCTAAGCAATTGGCCATACAAATTACAGTGTAGACTAGCTAGCGGTCTGCCAAACCTAAAACAATACATCCACCATCTGACCATGCAATACTACTGTTACTTCGACCAATCAAATCGACAACGTTGCAACGTCTAAGGCCTACCAATATTACCCCTTTTTTTAGTATTTTATACTTCGCTTACATTAACGATATTTTCGTTTACTCGAAGTATACTTTCGAAAACTATATCGTTAAGGTTGAATAAGTCTTTAATGACTTAAACGCCGCGAAATTTAACCTCGATATTTCCAAATACGAATTCGGCGTTTAAAAAAACTAAATATTTAAAATTCGTTATCGAAGCTGAAGTCGGCGTTCGTATGAACTCAGAAAAGCTACTCGTTATCCGAAAATAGGCAACTTTTATATCGTTTTTAAAAGTATGAGGTCTCCTTAAATTAATAAACTTTTACCGGAATTTTATCTGCGATTATTTGACTATTATTAAACCTTTACTTCGGCTAACCCATAAAGGTACCTCTTTTCGTTAAGTGCCTGAAAAAAAGCTACTTTTCAACGACTTAAACTTAATTCCTTTTTCGAACCTGTATTCGATTAATGAAACCTCAACTGCGATAACTTTTTAAAAGCTGATTATTCCGGTTAGGCCTTAGAACGTTATCTTTTTTAACATAACGACCGCGGTAACTTACACCTAGTAACGTATTACTCTTGTTGTTTATCCTCCGCTGAATATAACTACAAAATATACGACAAGGAGTTACTTTGGGTTATGAACTGATTAAAAGTATGGAACGTAAAGCTCTAGAGCACAGCACGTCCGTTAACGATTTTAATAAACTATAAAAACTTGAAATACTTTATAACTACACGACAGCTTTTTCAACGACAAGTCTGCTAGTCTAAACGCCTTTCGTAATTTCGTTTTCAATGAGTTTACAATAAGACGGCAAATTATACGCGACTTAATACGTTGTTTTGGCGAAACCAAGATATTCCTAAAGGCGTTTTCGATTTACGTTTTTGGGTCGAATACTTTAACTATTACGTTTCGAATAGGCCGTTTCCAAGCCTCTCCCGCGTATATATATCTTCCGGTTAACCGTCACCAACGAATTTATCTCGAAGGGTGGTAAACTTTTTACTAATATCTTCTTTTAAAGTTATTAGGATATTGTTATTACATGCTATATTACTTATCACCGATTGGTACGCGTAATACGTATAGGCGACCGATATTTCTTAGCGGATATTCATACCGACAACGATTAAACGTTAAAGGTTTTAATTTCGAAATGCTCCATAATTAACGATACATTTGTGCGGTTTAGCAACGGTATTTAGGTACCTATTTACAAGCCGTTTACTATCACGTTAATTCAATTTACCTTTAATTTACTTTTTACCAGTTACCCGTGCCGCGACGTTACTATTGCTATTTTTTTAAAACGTATTTTAACCGGGTTTATATATAGTAATCCGCTATTTTTACCAGAATTACAAAGTATATAGGCGTATAACCTATTGGAAACATAGTTAAAGAGGTTTCCTTAAACCCTTTCAGGTTTTCGAACGGCTTTGAAACAAAACTTTTATTGACTCTATGGTTAATATACCATAAAAACGTATTAGTAACTTACGTTACTGTATAAATATTACAGATCATTTAAAAGCTTACACGAAACAGTTTTTAAATTGTTATTAGCGAAAATACGGGTTTCCCCGTACGTTTGTTAACGAACGTGGTTTCAATTGGATCGGCAAATTTTAAAGGCGACTTTACGATTTAATTGGAGTGGAATAACGTCTAAATACTGCCTTTTACCCCGAAACCGACGACGTAACCAAACGCTCGAATTAGGAGGTTGTAACCTATTTGCGTTTTTTTGTTGTTTATACTTAATTGAACTAAAGCCGTTTATTACCTAATTATTAATTAACATTAAATAACGAGGATACGATTATTATCAATATTAATATTTATTTTTTTACAATTTACGGTTATTACCTTGACTTTATTTAATCGATATAAAGTTTTCTCGTCTTAGTTATAATATTATCCGTAAGGGCCGAATTTTTTGTTTAACGTATCCGCAAGGTTATAAAATTCGTATAAGTCGCAATAAAGGTTACGTAATGACGTATAAATAAGGCCACTAATAAGTAATGTTTTCCCTTAAAACGTTTTCGAGTCGGCGACGACGTTTAACTTATTTAAAAAAATATAAGCCAAACGATTTTTTTCAAAAAAAAGGCTTTACGATAAATACCGTATTTCACGTGTAATCGACTTTTATATTGTTAAATTCGACGCATCGTACGAGAAATATCCTCGATTTCATATAAATTAATTCGTACGAGTCGTTTTAAATCCGGTTTTCAGCTAATGAACTCGCGACTTTGAACCGTTAGCCGTAAATATTATCGGCAACGACGGCGAGACGAAACCGGAATACCAAGTTGAAATATATAATGGGCTCGTAACAAACCCCAAGTCGAACGTACTCGGCTTTATAACCCATTAGAACAGCAGGTCTTAGTTAAATGGGTAAGCTTTATACACCTAACGTGAAAGCTGTGTTTAAGCTTTTGTAATATTGTACCACTTAACACTTTCGAATCGCGTTACGAATTAGTTAAACATAACGATAGGCCCTTTCGCCCAGCCCGTAGGAAAGTTTAACACTTAGTACTTTATGAAATAAAACGGCGTATAAGCTGTTAATAAGCGGGTATTGAATTAGCGTATTATCATTAACAAAAATCGAACAAAGACAAAGCCTATTCGAATATATCTTTAAATTACTCCTCCAAATTTTTACTTAAAAACTTCTTACCCATTTCGACTAGCTTACTTAGCTTTACATCAATATAGCTCAGCTTCGTATCAATACCTTACGAAATCTTAAAGAGCTTTTGGGTCGTTTTTAATTACGCTTTCTAATCGCTCGTTAACTACATTTATATTTTCACCCTATTACAAAAAACTTGCTCAAGTATTACGCTCCTTATTTATAAGTTACACAGCCTGTAGGCTACCGGAGCGAAAAGGGGTGGCGGGTATAAAACCCGCCTTACCTCGGGTATCTACCATTCGCTATATAACACGTCGAACTTTTTTGGCCTTTTTGGTAGCGACTACTTAGGTTAATACTCTTTTTACCCGCTTATTAACACTTAAGGAGCGGCTTACGAAAAACTCGACTTAACCTGGTCCTGAGTATCGAACGCTAAACATCCTCCGGATAGCTTCTTAACAGCCTCATTTATATTGGAATTCAGATTTAAAGGTGTATAAGAATAACTAAAGTTACGGCTTATAGCCCCGACGAAATAAAAACGGCATCGAATACTAATATTAAACCGTTTATTAACAATTTCCTCGTAACTATCTAAATTACTTACTCTTGGTCTTTTGATATAACTTCCTCTGATTATAGGTTATCCTGTAAACATACTTAAATTATATTTACTTACGAGTCCCGTCAGGATATATTCTAATAAATTTTAAGGTAGGGAATTTTATACTCGTTAATGAAAACCAAGCAGTTTCCGAGTAAATAAAGTTACGTTTTTTATAGCCTTATTGACCTTCGTAACTAAT
Organism: Anisogramma anomala; assembly: GCA_038502455.1. Taxonomy (NCBI): domain Eukaryota; kingdom Fungi; phylum Ascomycota; class Sordariomycetes; order Diaporthales; family Gnomoniaceae; genus Anisogramma; species Anisogramma anomala. The sequence continues at coordinate 15,671,696 of JASMMZ010000001.1, forward strand.
TGCGAATGTATTATATAAAACTATAGGGTAAGGGAAAACTTATTAAATTAGACTAATGTTGTAATACCTAATACTATAATTTTAATGGTCTTATAAGGAATGGGTTAAATATTAGAGTGAAATTTTGTTTTTAGAACGGGAGTTTACAGACTATTTATAAGGGAGAAGGGCGTTGGAGCACCTTTAACGTAAGGTTTTGGCCTGACACCTTTCACCTAACACCACATCGTTTTAGACGGCTCGCCTACCCTCCTTCGTACCTTTTACACCACGTACAAAAAAAGGGGGGAGGTCTTGGGGGTATTTTTAGGGGTGAT
>JASMMZ010000001.1:15672067-16073693 GCA_038502455.1 Anisogramma anomala
GGGGTGTCTTTTGATGAAATGTTACATGATAGTACCTGGCTAGTACTACCAGGGATACAACCCTGATATTTTTACACGCTCTTACGATGTTCTGAAGCAGGGAGAAAGACGTATGTGGACACGCTTTCACACGTCATGTAACCGGGTTGCAGCATCTTAGCTCCGTAGCAGCTCCGTAGCAGGGACTTCTCTTTTCCCTCTTCATTGAGGTTTATAGAAAGAATCCGACCTCCTTGAGCGACAGCTCCGGCCTTAGTCCCTTTATAGTGGATGTATTGTTTTAGGTTTGGTAGACCGCTAGCCGGTCTGCATTGTAATTTGTATGGCCAATCGCTTGGCCTGTGCCCTAGTATGAAGTGTAGTATACTGTACTTGACTTACACTCAATATAGTAAGTCCACACAAAACAATACACTCGACTTGCAATTAGTATAGTAACTTTACTGTAAGTAAAGTTGATCTATTAAATTGCAGGTAGTATTATTTTAACATTAACGGCTTTTTAGTTTGTACGCGTGCGTTAGTATGGTTTACTAATCTTTTCCGGTTACCGCCGAATTACCTCTTTGTTAACTAGCCAAACCCCTGTTAATTCTAGTTCTCTTCTACATTCAATTGCATCTAATTGCACTTAATTTGACCCTATTCAACCTCAATTACCCTGTAGCTCCGAGGTCTGAGTTTATTAATTTCCACAAAAAGTTTTTCTGCTACAGGCCCTTAATAACCTTTACTTTAGCCGTATTAGTCAAACAAGTCGCTATCGTTAGTTCCTCTACTTTCCTGGCAATCTTACAGTTTACCAATACATCTCTGACCGCCTCTACGTAACCTAGGATTTCCGGATAGCCTTTTAACTTAGCTCTTGATACGTATAATTAGTCTATTGCTATCTATAAACCTCTCTAAGGCCTCATTCGGTAACGCCTTCGTTATAATATTAACAGAATTATCTTTAGCGTTAATATATCGGAATTTTTAATCCACTCCCTTTTATAAGCTTTACGGAGTGTTATTACATCGATTGTTAAGCGTTTTTCGTTGGTGGTTCCGAGCTTCGAATGGCATTAAAATAGGCTTTTCGAGTTGATATAAATTACTATCGGGATAGTAGGAGTCTGTAGCTACTAATTAATAAAGTTTAAGGTTTCCTATAATGTTATAATTACGTTAAAGTTTGTCATTATACCGTAAACCTCCGAAGTTAGCTCGTTTCATATAATCCTTGTATATTTAACAAAGTTTTGGTCAATTAGGCTGCTGATAATACTAAACTGTTTTCTCCGCCTATCTTCGTTAAGGAAGGTTATTAGGAATCTGATTTGTAAAAATAGGTCGGTGTTATTTGCGAAAAACCCATTCGTAAAATTTATTAGTTTGGCCCTTGATAAATGGACTAAAACCATATTAATTCCTCGATTTAGGTTTCGTATTTATCATCTAATCCTCTTGTTAAGTCTGTTAATGTTGTTACCCGTAGGGTTTTGTATTTGCGTCGCGATAAAAAGGTCGTAAAAGGCCATCGGTTGGCATAGAATGGTAATATAGCTGCCACAGGCATGCTATTCTAGGTATCATTGGGCCTTAGCTACGTTAGTCTCATTGATTGTGGTCAAATCAGTGCCCTGACCTTTTTATCGAAAGTTAAGGCCGGTATTAACACCAAATATACGGATTGACGATTTATTAAAGTTAAATTGGCTGCCTTTTGCTAATGTCGTAACCGGTTTGCAATTTCAAAACTTGAATTTTTCAATCGCTTTTTATTCCGATGCTATAAAGCTAGCTGTTTCAACGAAAAAAGTATCGTTAGTTTGTATACCTATTAGTCCGAAATTATTTTTTAACGTTACTAATAAACGAGGGTCCTATATTGAAACCTCCATACTTAATCATGATTCAAAGTGCAACTTGTAGGTTAAGAACTCATGAACGCCTGCTTTAGCCAGTCCGTATACTAGCTTAATATATCGTATTACCGTTATTAAAGGGTAGATGGCGCGTAGTTTCTATAGTAACTCCAGTAGTACGATCCGCTGTAAATTCGTTATCAACTATGTGTAAATTCACATTATATTAAAGCTATTAAGCGTAAACTTGCCTTTAGTTTTAGTTATTAAACTAGCTATTAAAACAATTATTGAGATCTAATGAATCCTTTAAATTGTTAGCGACTACAAAAAGATATAGTCTTTGCTTTTATCGCCGTATATTCAAATAATTAAACATGACTTTTCATACAGCTGCCCCGTGGTCTTACCTTTAACCTCGTGGATAATTTTCGACTTAAATGTCATAAAGTTCGGATTTTAAAGGTTGAAATCGGCTTTCGGTACGAATTGTATAACTCCTCGAGTTAGTAAGCCGTTAATTTCGATTCTATCGTTTTCTTTGAAAGGTATATCGAAGTTTTAATAATCCTTCATACTTGGAATTTCAATACTAAATTTTTGTTATCCTTTGCTTTTCTACTTACCTAAGTAGTATTATAGATACAACCCGGTATATATTTCTTTTTTTCACCGGTTTTCTTTTTTGGGTGTCGTACTCGTCTGCGGCGTTTTATCGGTCTATCGATAACAGTTAGGGAGGGGGTTTGTATTAACCTAATCGCTTTATTTAAGGATCTTTATCATTGATAGCCCTAATATTAGGCTAAATGGAAGTTATGCAAAACTTTAAATAGCTATTAGCAGTTTTAATAATTACATTGGAGTTTAAGATACTTAAAATCTTGTACGGGCCCTTTTATTTACCCGGCTGCCGCTATACAAGGATTATAATTTGTAACGATAAAGTAAGTACGTCGATTATTATAGGACCGTTCCTGGTGTTAAGGGTATTATTAATCTAGCGGCGTGCCGATTTTCTTCGTAATTACACTAAAGCTTTGCTGTAGGCCGCAATACGCTTTTGGGTACGTACTTGTTAATAGCGAAGATTCACTCGTTAGGCGTGGGTACGCTCCGAAGACCAGCAGCGTTAATATTAGGTTGTTAGGGACTATTATTAATATCGTTCAGGCCTTTTACCGCTATTTAAAGGTGTGCCTTCAGATCCGTAAAGTTTTCAATTTCCAACGTCAGGATGTTGTACGTTCGGTAAAGTAGGGCGTGTTCCCTTTTAACCTTCCCAATGCTTTAGTAAGCCTTTATAGGCACCTATTTGCACTGGATACCTATTATCTTGGTATCTTTTTAAAACTCCGCCGCCGTAAAGTTGGTGCTGGTATCTTAGACGACGACATTAGGTGGGTCCAGGTAAGTGTTAATCTATAGTATTTTTTAACGTTTTTTACGTATCCTTTGCCGAAAAGGACTTTGGGAATTTAAGTTTGTAAAAAGAAATCGCAGAGTTAACGACGTCAGAAATAGGATTATTATTTAATTAAAATACGCTAATAAAAACCTTATGATTAAAATCCTTATCGTTTTTAATGTAAACTTAAATATTCGTGGAGCTTGGGTATACGTTTGGTAATAATAATAAAGCTTTCCCATAAGTTTTGAAGCAAATTATTCCATATGTTCATGCCCTATAGACTTTATGACTTTGTATAACCTGTTAACGGTTAGGTAGTTAAAGTGCCGATATAATCAACGTATTTCCGGGTTCGTCAGGTCTAGTACTACTACTTTAGGGCCTTAGAGATAAAACTATAAACACCTTTACTTAAAGGTTAAGAAAAATCTTTAGCCTTTTTAAAATAGCTTATTGTTATAAAGGTTACCATTCAATTCAAGGGTTTTTATATCCTTTAAGTAAATAAAGAAAGAGGTAGTGGATTAAAAGATATAAAATTGAATTATTCATATAATAATCTAATTTACTATTATTCTTAATATTGATAATTGTTTACTCAGTTTAAAGTTGACTTTAACTTTGATAATATAGTGACGATTAATCCTAGTAGCTATAGTAGTTTCCCTTCGTAGTACCACGTGTTACGAATAACCCTTTGTTAAGTATTTTGTTACCTTTGTATCTGGCATAATACCTTAAAACGCATGGTTCACGTAATGATCGCGACGATCAAAGGTGTATGAAGGGTTAAAAGCTTAATCGGGGTAAAGGTAAAGGTTTTTACCATCTAAACGGTATAGGAAAGCGTGGTCGGCTAGTTATCGAGCCGCGTTAGGAATATTATTTTTATGTTACTCAATTTACTTAGGATTATAATCGTTATTAACTGGCTCGTCGCCTTCGAAGTTTGCGATTTAATTTAAATCGTCCAGTTTAAAAATGGTAGGTTATTTTCTTTAATATATTACTTTTTAATAATTTCGTTCAGTGGAGGAGTGCCGAGTTTATCAATAGACAAACTTGCCATATGTTTAACATTTTTTACTTTTATTATGACTATATTATTTAAGGTTAGGAAATTCATTTAAGTTTTGGCCTTATTATCGTCAACGTGGTTATTACCTTTAGTTTATGGTCGATAGGCTAAATCGTACATGTTATAGGCGCTTATAGCCATACGTACAGTCGACGTAATTAATTATTGCAAGGTTTTCTTTATTAATAGTGAATAAGTATCTAGCTTGAGGGTATATACTAAATAAGTTTAGTGTACATCTTATTACAATGGTTAATAAGAAACGTAACTTGTTAAAAACGACTTCGCAGGTGGTATTTAAGCGTTATAAGGCGTATTTGAACTCGTTAACGCCCGTAACTACTGCCCGTACCTGTTCGCGAAGTGTGGCTTTACTAACATGGGGTTTCCTCATTTCATTTTGGCATAATATTGACTTATTAATCATTTGGTTAAGTATATCCATCGGTATTTCATCCTTTTATTTTACTATTATCGTCGCCTTCATTATGGTGACCCAATGTATATGATATTACGTAAAGTGGAAGTCGTATTTAAAGTGGATTTTTATGCTATTATAAATATTTCGAAACGTAGTTACTCGGATTAGAAAGGTTAGGTAGTAATCCCTAGCGTATGCTGTAAGGATTCCGGGAAATAGTAAGTAAAAACCAGATGAGGGAACCTTCATCTACTTACAAATGTTTAAAAAGGGTATTATTTTCGTATTGAAGAGGTTATAAGGCTTTCCGTTATACTTTTTCATATCATTTCAGATTTTTGTGCGGTCCGTAAGGAACTTGTAATTGATGTTACCAATTTTGACAGGTTTGAAGGGTAAGTCGCAATAGTTATCCCAGTCTTTATTAGTGTTTCCTGACAGTTTAATTTTTAGAGCCTCCGAAGCACGGTGTTAAAGGTAATTGCCAATCGTTTGGCCCGAGAGGTAAATTCCTTTAGTAGGACCTATGGTAGGTTTTGCGTGTAGGTAAACCTGCCGTAGAAACGTTTTTAAGGGGCTTAACGATTGAAATTCCAAGGGGCGATAAGGACTTAACCATTTTGTTGGATTTGACGATCTTAATTAATTGGTATAGATCACTGACGTTGATTTATTTGGCCGCGTGGGTAGCTGTCGCTTTACGTGTTCTACCGCCGCTAAGAGTATATTCCGCGTTTTCGCGTTGAGGTGTTAGGCTGCCGAGCAAATTTACAAAGTTCCTTATCGTCGACGCGTAAAAAGGCTTAACTTAGTTAAAGGTAAAAGGAAGGTCACCTGAATCACGTGTAGGGGCGTTAAAGTTTTTTAACACCCTTTCCCCTAGGGCGTAGGTTTTAAAGGTATTCGTTAAGTCGAGTTAGGTCGAAAAAGGTTTTTGTCAGCTTAGTAGAGATTTTTTTAATATGTAAATACCTCTTCTTTTAAGTTTTTCTTTTAATTTTACCTTATTACTTTTCCAAACCCTTTTTAATATGTTAATAATCTAATTGTCGAAAAACTTACGGTACTTATAAAAAGTATTATTACCGCGGTTAATTTTTTCGGCTTTATCGTAATCGAAGATGTAATAGCCGATAAAGTTGGTTAAATGTTCTTTGGTCAATTTTTTATTAACGTTTTATCCCCAAAGTTCATCATTGTAGTATTTGGTAAAAAGGAGTCCAAAGGCCTTAATTGCTTTTTTTTAAGCGGGATCGGTAATAGCTTCAAAGTAAGCGCTTACGGTATTCATTTTAGCGTTTTTGCTTGTGTAAAACGCGTAGGGAGAGGTACTTTGTAATCGTAGTTGTAAAGACCTGGTGTTTTAGTGTAAAGTCGCGTAGAAACTTAGCGACTTGGTATTAGGTCGCGCGACGTGGCTTTCTTGGCGCGATTTAATAAATATTAGTGTTTTCGCTTGGGGCAGCAATCTTGACGATTAAGTTGGCGTAAGAAAGTAAAAGGAATAAATTAGGGGTAAAAATATAGTAGAAAGGGTAAGGTCGAAGGTCGTTTATTATTCCAAGTTATTTAACATGAAGATTTAGTCGTTTTTCTTACAGTAATAGTACCTGTAGCAGTATTCACTTAACCGTTTTCCAACTTGCCGAATTTTAAGACTTTGAACAGTTAATCTTAACGTCTTTAAAAATGGTTTTGAGGGAGGATTTCTTGATGTTTTTGATAGCGATACCGTCGCTACCTTCAAGTTGCCATAACAACTGCTGTAATCTAAAAGTCGTTTTTACTCACTACTGTAAAAACCGCAGCAATTTATAAAAGCCTTGCGTAAAAATCTTTCCTTTACCCTAATAGTCGTTTAACGTATAGAGTAACCGGAAAATAGCCCTTTATTCTACTTAACTTATTTGTGCTTAACCTAATAAGCACTGATCAGTGTTGGTAAGGCTTTAGACGTTGCAACGTTATCAATTAGATTAGTTGAAGTAATAGTAACATTGCGTGATCAAGTAGTAAATGTATTATTGTAGTTTTGGCAGACCGCTAGCCGGTCTATACTGTAATTTATATGGCCAATTGCTTGGCTTGTGCCCTAGTGTGAATTGTGGTATACTGTACTTAACTTACACCCAATAAAGTAAGTCCACACAAAACAATACACTCAACTTGCAGTCAGTATAGTCAACCTTACGGTAAGTAAAGTTAACCTACATCACTGCAGGTAGTATTATTCCAACAAGTTAAGTAATTTTCATCGACGGTATACATCGCTTAAACGGATGGTAATACCGAGCTCGTAAATTAAAAAAATTTAAAAGTACAAAAGGATTATCGTCACATTTTCGTAATTTAATTAGGTATCATATTTCCCTACTTATTACTTCATATTAAATAACCAAACCTTAATGGTTACCGGGTTTAATACGAATTAACTAGTTAATAAATACGAAATATCTCATATTACTAAAATCAATAAGGATAAGAAGTCGATAATTAATCCGGTAAAAAGAAACTTTACGTTTTTGGCATACCCTTACAAAGGTATGAAACTAGCTTAGGCAACTATATTATATGTTGATTCATAATAAAAAGCCATAAACTATCGATAACATTTTGTGAAACAATATAAGATGAACGATCAAATTTGAATTAACTTACATGATATTGAAACTAACCCTTTAAATAAAAAGCTCAATTATTTTTACAATTAATACCTTATAGTCAACATTCCAAATCCATTAAATATCGTTTTGGATATCTTGAGTAAATACTTTGTATTTCATATAAATTTGGTTTAATACGCGACTCCCACCCCGTTTCCATTACAAGTTTTTTCTAACACCCGTCCGGACCAGATATTTATCGCGAACAATATAGGAAATTATTGGTAGGGCTTTAGACGTTGCAACGTTGTCGATTCGATTGGTCGAAGTAACAGTAGTATTGCGTGATCAAGTGGTGGATGTATTGTTTTAGGCTTAGCAGACCACTAGCCGGTCTGCGCAGTAATTTGAATGGCCAATTGCTTGGCTTGTACCCTAGTCTAAAGTAGGCATATACTGTACTTGACTTGCAGCTAATACACTAAGACTACACAAAACAATACACTCAACTTTCAGTTTGTATAGTCAAATTTACAGTAAGTAAAGTTGACCTAATGCACTCCAGATATTGCTATTCCAACAGAAATAATATATACTATGAATTTAAAATTGAGGATATTTTGATCGCAAAAAGTGGAAAAAACAATATCCGTTATATATTGACTGAATGTAAGAACTATAAACTTATGGGGTATTGACTAAAAAACTACAGATATATTACATGTTTCAATAAACTTGAATCGAAATAAAAAAAATACCTAATTTCATCATAGCCCAACGTTTCGACATCAGTACAAAATACACTCTATAAAATTCATATGGAATAAATCGCCTTTACCTTTAAACTTATATATTAGTAACCAAGATGAAAAGACTTTTCTTATTATTATGTTATAATACGATGAGTAAAACCGAGTATATATTACCTGGCTTCTTCGAATAGTAATGCGATCGCAAAACGACAATTATTAAAAACTTATCAAACTTTACCTATAAGATATCTCTATCGTCCTTCCGCTTCGATAAACGTGAGCGTTGGCGGCGTTAATGCCCCTATTATATCTGGCCCCAGGCGTTTAAAATCCCTAACGGGAGCAAATGATGCAAGGGGAGGCGGACGTTAAAGGACGTTAATGGAGACAGACGATGTAAGGTGGAGCGGGGTAAACAAACCTTCAATTGGGCTATAAGGGACTATAATACGTCTGTTTATGCCTTATCCACGCGTTCAACGTAAACGCGGTTACTAACACGCTCCCGGTTAATTCGGTTGGCCCGTTCCTATATAAGGTTAACAAATAGGAAATGAATAGAAATAGTAGACCTTTACGGTTAAGCTTTAAATATTACTCGCCATATTTTATAAGCCCTAGCTAATATTAGTTATAAGGGATATAATTTAAACAAAATTGTTATTTATAACGTTTTAAACAATATTATAAGCGAGCCTGCAACAGATACTAATAGAAACCTGGGCGAAAACATTATGAGTCAGGATGCGGTTGTAAAACGGTATATGGTTACGAATAACGGGAAATAGGAACGAGAGCGTTTTAGGCGACGACGAAACGGGAAAGAAAACAGGGCGGGAAGGTATAGAATAAGGCGTCGCAACCTATACTCACACGATAATCAGAACGCTCTACGTATCGGCAACATTACGAAAAAAAATAAACTAGTTAACTAAATTTAAAAATGCAAAATCGAAAACGGGTTTATGACCTGGAATGTAACTATAACGCTTAATAATAAAGAATGAAAAAATAAACGCCGCCCTAAAAAGTTACGACAAGCCATCGCAGCGAAACGCATAAGCTGGGGGGAACTATAAGCAAATACGTTTGCTAAAGACATTGTAAAAGGGAGTTATACATATTCGGTTCTGTTGCAATAGTATTATTTGCAGTGTAGTATATCAACTTTACTTACAGTAAAGTTGACTATACTAAACTGCAAGTTGAGTGTATTGTTTTGTATGGGCTTACTGTATTGGGTGTAAGTCGAGTACAGTACGCCCCACTTCACACTAGGGTACGGGCCAAGCAATTGGCCCTACAAATTACTGTGCAGACCGGCTAGCGGTCTGCTAAACTTAGAACATTACATCTACCACTTGACTATGTAATACTACTATTACTTCGACCAATCGAATCGACAATGTAACAACGTCTAAAGCCCTACCAATACTGGTTAGTACTTATTAATTTAAGTACAGATAAGCCAAGCAGAAGAAGAAGTTGCTTTCCAGTTACGTTTTGTGAAAGAATAAGGTAGAAGAAAGATTTTTGCGAAGGGCCTCTACTGTTTCGTCGGTTTTTATAGCAGTAAGTAGAGAAGATTTTTAGGCTGCGTCGGTTTTGACAGAAGCTTAAAGGTTACGACGGTATCGCTATTGAAAACACCATGAAATCTTTACGGATCCTTTTTAAGGAAAAACGTTAAAATTGACTATTAAAAGTCAGAAATTCCGGCAAGTTAGTAAACAGCTAAGTTAATACTGTTACGGATATTACTACTATGAAAAACCCGACTAAGTCTAATAACTAAAATAATAAATAACCTTCGCCTCTTACTAATAACAAACGACCTTCAACTTTACTCCTTATACCAAACCTTTACTATTAGTTTACTCTTTCCAATTCTCCTATGCTAATTTAACTGTTAAGATTGTTACTTAAAGCGAAAATAAAAAGAAATACTAAGTTGCGCCAAAAAAAAACTACGTCGCGCAACCTAATGCCAAGCCGCCAAGTTCCTATACGACTTCACGCCAAAACACCAAAGGCAAAGGTGTTAAAGAACTTTAACGCCCCCATATACGTTTTAGGGGACCTCCCCTTTACCCCTCGCTAAGTCAAGCCTTTTTACGCGCTAACAATAAGGAACCTGTTAACTTGCTTTGTAGCTCAACACCTTTACACGAAAGCATAAAGTAAACTTTTAGCGGCGGTGGAGTACGTGAAACAACGACTACCTACGTGTTTAGAGGGATTAATATTAGCGTTTTACATTAGTTAATTAAACAAGATCGTTAAGTTTCCTAAAACCTTCAAGTACCTTTTACCCCTTAAGACCTTAATTAAAATCGCCAACCCCCTCAAAAACCTTTCCACAATAGGTTTGCCCATACGCGAAAGCCTATTAAAGGTCCTATTACAGGATTTTACCCCTCGTGTTAGGAGACTGGTAATTACCCTTAACACCGTATTTCGAAGGCTTTAAGACTCAAATTTTTAAAAAAAACACAATGAATAAAGATAAGTATAATGATCGCAACCTGCTACTAAAACCTGTCAAAATGGTTTATATTAACTTTAAGCTTTTTCAAGACTTCGCCAAACTCCAAGACGATGTAAGAAAATATAACGGGAAGCCTTATAACCTCTTTAATACGAAGATAATACCTTTTTTAAAATATATGTAAGTAAATGGAGGTTTTACTTACTATTTCCCGGAAGCCTTAAAGGGTATGGTAAGGATTATTACCTGACCTTTTTAACCCAAGCAACTATGTTTCGCGAAATTTATAACATCATAAAGGGCTAATTCGAATACTATGTTTATCTTACGAAATATTACATAAATTAAGCTACTATGAGGTAGGCGACGATAACAGTTAAAAAAAAGCAAGAAAAACCGATAGATGTGTTTAACTACATAATTTTCAAATTCATGTTATACTGGAAAGTAATAGAGAAAGCCAAAGTTAGCGAAGCTATACTTTTCGAAAAGGTACAGGTAGCAGTGACGGGTGTTGGTAAATTTAAATATGACTTACAACGCTCAAATACCACCTGCAAAGGCTTTTTTAATCAATTACGTTCCTCGATTGCAACTGCCAAATTCGATTAGTACGTACCCTTAAGCCGACAATTTCTTTCACGTAAATGAAGAAAACTTTATAATAATTAATTACATCGTGAATACGGCTACGGGCGCCCTTAATGCCTAAGGTCTGGCCTACCAATTATAAATTAAAGGCAGTAACCACGTTAACGTTAATAGGACTAAAATTTAAATGGTTCTGTTAACCGTGAGTATTACCGTCATAATAGTAGTAAAAAATGTCGGATGTGTAGTAAGTTATACTACTGGTTAACTCGGTCCCCCCCCCCCGCCGAGAAAACAATAAAAAGGTAGTATATTATATTTAGTACCTTTTCACTTATAAATAAAATTACTTGAATCAAATCGTAGACTTCGAAGGTAACGAGCCTATTAACGGCGATAATATCCTTAAGTAGATTAAGTGACATGAAAATACTATTTCCGGCGCGGCTTAATAATTGACTACGCCTTTTTATACCGTTTAAATGGTAAAAACCCTTACCTTTACTCTAATTAAACTCATAACCCATTATATACCTTTAACCTTCGTAATCGTTACGCGGATTATACGCCTTAAGGTATTATATCGGATATAGGAATAATAAAATATTTAACAAAAGGTTATTTGTAATACGTAACACTGCGAAGAGAAAGCACTACAACTATTAAGATTAATCGTTATAATGTTGGCCAAAGTTAGCTTCGGACTAGGTGAATAACTCTCGTTAATAAAGATAACGGTAGTTTAAATTGATATAAAATCGATTAAGTTTTACATCCTTAATTACTCAACCCCTTTCATTTTTTTACTTGGAAGATATAAAAATCCTTGGCGTTAACGTTAACGTCAACGTCGACGAGCTGGTTAAAAATAGTTGAAGAATTTCCCTCGCCTTTAAGTGGAGGTATTTATGATTTTATCTTTAAAGCTTTAAAGTAGTGGTGTTAAATCCAACGGAGCTAGAGAAACGTTCATTATATCGATACTTTAATCACCTAGCTATTAATAGGCTATATAAAGTCCTAAAGTTCGCAAGACATAAAGATATGGAATACTTTGCCCTGAAAGTTATCGAAAAACTTTATTACTACTTACAAATACATGCCTAAGCCCTCCGGAAATTTAAGTTTATAGTAAAATACGACGAGAACTTCAATTAGGAGGTTTTTATCAATGTGTTTTACTTGAATAACAAGCCTATTTTTTACGTCGTTGACTCCGTAACCTCTTCCAACGGAGCCAAGTTTTTAAAGTCCCTTTTGGCAAAGGATACGTAGGAAATACTGAAGATGTTGTAAATTGACACGTACTTGGGCTTACCTAACGTCGTCGTTTACGATGCCGATACTAACTTTAAGGCGATGGAGGTTTAGAAAAATTCCAAGATAATAGGTATTTAATGTAAACAGGTGTTTGTGAAGGCTCATTAGAGTATTGGGAAGGTTAAGAGGGTACACGCCTTACTTCGCCGAACGTACAATATCCTTACGCTATAAATTGTAAGTTTTACAGATTCGAAGGCACGCTTTTAGATGGCAATAAAAGGCCTGAACAATACTATAGGCTTTGACAGCCTAATGCCAACACTGTTGGTTTTTGGAGCGTACCTAGGCCTAACGAATGAATATCCGCCATCAGTAAGTACTTAAAAGCGAGTTACGGCTTACGGTAATATATTAATGGAATTGAAAAAGGAATCGACACGCCTCCAAGTTAATAATACCCTTAACACCAGTAATGTTCCTGTAACAATAGATGGGCTTACTTTGCCATGACAAAGTAAAATCTTCGTGTGACGAAAGACGGGTAAATAGGCGGGCTTATACAAAATATTAAGTATCGCCAACTTTAAAGTAATTGTTAAAACTGTTAACGGTCTTATATTTTGTCGAATTATCTAGGTTAAACCTTATATTAGGGCTATTAACGATAAAAATCCCTAAGTTAAACGACCAAGCTAATACAAACCTCCTTCACCCGTTATCAATAAACTGATAAAACGCCGCTGGCGCCAACGACTCCCGAAAAAGAGAAACGTTGAGAAGGAGAAATACACACCGGGTCGTATTTACAATACTACTTTGGTAAATAGGAAAGAGAAAGATAACGAAGACTTTCCATTGAACTGAGTATAAGATATTATTAAAACCTTCAATAACCCTTTCAAAGAAGGCGACAAAGTCAATATTAATGGCTTACTAACTCGAGAAAATATATATAATTTATATCGAAAGCCGAGTTTAACATTGAAGACCTAAATGTTATAATTTTTAAGTCAAATTATTTACGAGGTTAAAGGCAAAACCACAGGGCGGCTGTACGAAAAGTGTCGCCTAATTGCCCATAGATACGACGATGAAGGCAAAAACTAGATTTTAACGTAATCGCTAACGATGTAGAAAATTAACTAGAATTTAGTGGTCATTTTAATAATAAATTTATGAGTTAAAACTAAACACAAATGTATGCTTAATATATATAACATAGACTTGTACGTAGTTAGCAACAGATTTATAATGGATCATATTGCTAGAATTACTATAGGAATTTGTTATGACCCAAGTACGTTGGCGGGTCAGGAAACAGGCCAACATGCAGCTGAGCTAACGGTGAGCCTCAGCACTGAAGATGGTATGAAGGCCATAGGATATAAGGACACGGCCATCACCACATAGATAGTATTTCCTTCATAGCTCTTCAGTTGTCAATCTAAGTATTCAGTCTCAGTATATTCTGAATAGCCTCACGGCTTTTGACTATTACTTGCACGGTTGCGATATTGTTCACTCAGCACCTCTGCTACCTTCTTGATAACATAAACCCTCTGACACCTTCTATATACTCACGGGTATTTAGTGTGATCATTACAGAATTACGGCTTATTCACCCTTTAAAAACGGTAATACGATATATTAAGACTTTATACGAATTAGTTAAAACTGTTGGTAAGCCTTTATCGTTGCAACATAGTCGTTTCGAATAACTATGCTCGAAGTAACTGGTGCTGCGTTGATATTGGTGATTGAGATGTGTTCGTTTTAAGTTTGGCAGACCGCTAGCCGGTCTGCGCACTAATTTGTATGGCCAAACGCTTTAGCATATGCCCCACTTTGAAGTGGACACTTATTACACTTCACTTGCAGTATATTATATTCAAATCCTATAAACTGCAGTTAATTTACAGTACGTACAATCAACTTTACTGGTAATAAAGTTGACTTGACTGTACTGCATTTGACTGTTATTTCAACATTGGCGGCTTTTTGTTCTATGCCTGTACATTAGCGTGGCTTGCCATTAATTGGTGGCATCCTCTGAAATCCCTCATTAATCCGTCAGCTAACAATAAGCCAAACCCTTGTTAATTCCGATCAATCTGTACTGAAATCAACCTTAATTACCGCCCCTTATGGCCCTTTTGCTACACCCCTCCAAGGCCTCTATTTCTCAAATCCCGTGTACAGATCCTTCGCTATAAACCTGTAAAAATCAGGTACGCTACCACTTACGTACCATTTACGAGTAGTTTAGACTATTGCTATTGCTACCATTATCCTGGCAGTCTTTCAATTTGTCAGGGCAACCCTGTTTTTTCACGTTATGTGCTGGGTGGTTTATGTAGCCCTCGATTTGTACGGTTAGCGTATTGTTGTCTACAAACCTTTCTATGGTACTATTGGGCGTAGCCTTAGTTATAACGTCAGTAGCTTTATCTTTGCCACTAATTTACCGGAAATTCTCGATTTCCCGAGCTTCGTATGCTTTTCTTAAATCCATTACGTCTATTATTAGACGTTTTTTATTAGTTATATCTAGCTTTTCTAGGCATTAGTAAAGGCTTCAGGAGTTGATATACACTACTATAGGTATCGGAGGCAATCCCAGCTATTTGGTAATAATCCTTAAAACGCCGTTAATTACCATGTCGATGTCAAAGCCTGCCATTATACCGTAAACTCTTAACGCTAACACACACCGGGTTATACGTTCATACTTAACGGATGTCCAATGTATAAGGTTTCTGATAATTGTAAATTACCCTTTAGACTTATTCCAGTTAACGGATATCATTAGAAAGTAGATTAATAATATGAGATTGGTATTATTAACAAATAAACCGTTTGTAAAGATTATTAGCTTCGCCTTTGCCAGATTTACAAAGACTATGTCAATTCCCCTTTCCACGTTGTCTATTTGCCACTAAATCCGTTTATTTAATCTATCAAATTCCTTGTCTAGTAGATCTTATACCTATATCGTTATAAAAAGATCGTACGATACTTTCGGTTAGCATAGCATAGTGATGTAGGTCGTACGGGCCCTTTGCTCTAGATATCTCTGTAATCTTACCTCGTCGGTCTTATCGATAATCATTAGACTTATAGCTTACCCTTTTTGACGTAAGCTAATATGAATGCCGTTTTTAGCCTTAATACTATGAATGCAAACTACCGATTTATTAAAGTTAAGTTATGTACTTTTAGCTTACTTTTCGATTAGTTTATACTTTCAAAGGCCTGACTTTTTTATAACACGTTGTTTCGCCGCTACAAAACTAACATCTCCGAGGAAAAGGGTATCATTAATTTGAATATTTACGATACCAAAGTTTTTACTCTTTCTAATTAACAGGTACAGATTAAACATTAAAGCTTTTGTACCTAATTTATTTCTGAAATACGCCTAATACGTTAGAAACTAGTACAAATTAACTTTAGCCAATCCGTATAAGGGCTTGATATAATGTATTATCGTACCAGCGGAAAACGTGCCCCATAGTTTTTTTTTTTGGCAGTTTTCATGGTACAATCCGCTAGAAATCGGTGGTAAATTACGCATACGTTTATGTGATATCCCGGCTAGTAATTGTAAACTAACCTTTTATATTAGTAGTTAAACTGATAACGTTTACGATAATTGAACGCTGACTAGTTTTTTGAACTATAGGCGATTAAGTAAAAATTCAATCCCTACCTTTATTACCAAATCCTTTAAGCGATTAGCCGTAACTTTTAATACGACCGGTCCGTAATTTTACCTTCAACCTCGTAACTTATTATAAATTTAAAAATAGTAACTATTTAACCATGAAATTATGTTAACGGCATAAATTATACCCCTCTATGATACAAGACCGTTAATACCTATTTGGTTGCTTTCCTTAAAAGACTTACCCAATATATGAATAATACCTTCAGCATATAACTTAAGGGCAAGTTTTCCGTTAGAATTTTCCTTTTAAAATACTTAAGCCGTTAAATATACTTTACCGGGCCTATAATTCCCATTGCCGTTTTTTGAAATATGTATCCTGTTCTTGGGTAATCTTCCACATTATCGACGTTCTATTGGCTTTTCAATAATCGAATCGAAAGGGTTATATTAGTTAATCCACTCGACTCGAAGGTTATCGGCGTTAGAACTTTTTATTAAACTTAAAGGGCCTGAAGGGTCTTCGGTACGGCTTGACCTATGTGATTCGGAAAGTTACAAGGCTGTTAGCAGTTTTAACCACCACGTTTAAGTTAGTAATATTCAAAATCTTATACGGCGTATTCCATTTACCTAGCTCACGACACGTAAGGAATTTACTCTAAAGGGAGAAAGATAACACTTTTGTTATCAATAATCTGTTTCTAGTATTAAAGCCATGGTTAACTTGATAATATGCCGATTCCTTTCTTAATTCTTTCAAGGCTTTACTATATGTTATAACGCGTTTTGGGGTGCTTACCGAGTGTGGAGATTTAATTGTTATACGTAGGTAGGTCTTAAATAATAATAGAGTTGGTATAAGTCCGTTAGAGCTAATAGTATCCTTAAAGCTTTTTACCGCAATTTAAAGTCGTGTTTCTTAGCTTATTAAACTTTCCATATCCAATAAAAAGATATTGTAGGCCTTTTGTAAAAGGGTATATGCCTTTTCAACTTTGTTGATACCTTAGTAAACCTTAACGAGAATTTACTTATATTGAATTCCCATTAGATTTACGTGAACATAACATTTTATCGTAATAAAGTTGGTATCGGTGTTGTAGATTAATATGTTTGGTGGCTTAAGGTACTTGTTAATTTACAAAGCGTGTAGTGCCTTTTACGGTTTTTTTGCTGTCATAGTTTTGAGGAACTTGGCATCGTAAAAAGCCGGGGCAGAGTTTACAACGTATAGTATTAGCTTGTCGTTTAGGTAAAACACTTTTATGAAGATTTTGGAGTTAAAGTTTTTATCCTACTTGAACAAAAAAAAACTTTAGAGGGGCTTAGGAATATGTTTGAAAATAGTAGTAAAGCTGTTTAATTGCTTTTAACGCTGGTAAGTCTATGTTTTCGTGGTCGATTGCCCTTAAGACCTTGTAAAGTTTGCTAATTGTCGGGTAGTTAAACTTATAATGCAATTGACGAAATTTCGCCTCGTTAGGTTTAATACTATTAACTTTAGCCTTTGAAGATAAAATTAAAAATGTCTCTATTGAAGGTTAAGTAAAAATGGTTCACCGGCCTTAACTTTTATTACTTCGTTAATATAAACGTTAATGTTAACGCCGAGCTTTTTCATGTTTTTAAAGTAAAGAAAAAAGGGTGTAGGGGATTTTGAGATGTAAAAAACAATAGGGTTAATAACAATTTTAACCGCCGTCGATCCCAGTAAAAATAGTTTTTTTCCAAAGCTAAAGCTAACTTTAACTTTACTAATATCCGCTTAGTCAAGTTTCGTAGTAATATTAATATTTTTTTCGTAACCTGATTTATTACTAATAGCCACCTATTAAGTACCGTACCGCCACTTTATTCGGCATAATCTCCTAAAGGACCTGCTTCGCATATCAATTTTAAATAGTAAAGAGGTGTGTAAGGCTAGGGTTTCTACTTATAAGAGGATACAAAAAGGCGTGGTCGGCGAATCATTACATTATTTCCGGGCTAGTACTATTACTACTATATTCGTGTTAGCCGATGGTCTTTGACTTAATTTTTTCCTTTTTAACTTTACTCCCCTTAAGTTATACAACTTGTTCGACATAGTTCTGATTGAAAGTAAAGTGGATCTATATGTAATATATCACCTGCTTTACTTTACGTTCGGCGGCAGTGTAACGTGTTGATTAATAGATTCATTTGCTGCAAATTTCGCATTTTTGACGTTGAAGGTAAATTTTTTGAACCGACTTGAAGATTTTAACGAAAAGGAATACCCTTTTCCGTGGGTAAAGGTCTGAGCTTTCCGTTAACCGTACTAACCGGACCTTTCGTACCTTCGATTAATGTAATACGAGTAGAAAGTGTTTTCGTCCTCGTTATTGAAATTCGGAGCTTAAAGGTATACATTAGTTGAACTAGAAACTTGAGTTATTACGGTCGCTAACGAGGAATGTAATTAGTTTAAAAAAAACTTCATAAATGGTATGTAGGTGTTAAAGGACATATTCGAACTCCTTATAATCCATAACAGCCTTCCGGACCTATTGGTATAAGGTGTCTTCGCCAACTTTTACGTTCCTTATTACTTGTTGGCAAAGTATTAGCTTGTAAAGTATCTACTTAGAGAGGTTTATCTTACTTTCCGACTCTTTTTAATAATACAATATGTAAAACCACTGAGTAATATCATAATTGGTGTGGTATTAAGTAAGATTAATATCGTATTCGAAATGACCCTTTAAATTATTGTAAATTCTGCGATAGGATGAATAATTCATTAAGTATCAGAGGTAGTGATTTTCGGCTTAACCAGTGAGGAAACTAGGAAATAACCATTGAAAACCTAGTAATTCACCCCTTATTAGGTGGCAAATATTGAAAGAAAGACGTAGTTTAACGTCTAGAAGATTGTACGACTTACCACTATACTTTTCTTTTTCTTCCTAGATTTTGACAAACGTAGTGATTAACGCGTAATCTGTATTTACCATACGAATACGTCGAAGGGGAAGGGTATATACTAGTCGTAAGGACTTTTCAAATCTTTTAACTAGCGTTAAGGAAGGTGTTAAGGTTATTAGTATTAATAGGAAAGATAGTTACCCCTAATAGAGTTTAAAGTAAAAAAGCTAGTAGTCGTACATATAGTAAGCTCGCGTATAAAGCTAATTCGCCTTTGGTTTGGCTACTAAAACTGAACGTGTTAAAGGGCTTGGGGGAAAGGTACTTAAGTGTTTTTGCTGCAAGAGACTTAGTAATAATCCTTTTGGTGTTAAGGAGTACGTCGAGGTTCCTATTTACTTGACTGGTGGATTTAAGGACTTTCAACTCGTATGTTAATTAATTCTTTACGAGAAATGACATTCAATCTTTATTCTTACGTAAAGGGGTTTAAGAAACTTATCTATGCTTAAATAGGTCTTCACGAACGTAGATAAGGGCGTTAAAGGATACCGTCGTTAGCAATACTTTTACCCTTCACTTTAGTGTATTAAGGGTCTTTATATGTGGTGTATTCGTAGAGGATGTATACCAAATTGCCTTCTTTCACATTTTTCGCGGGAAAATTAACGCCGCGGTTATATAGTTTAACCTTCGTCCTTATCTTCGCCTATTTGTCTGCCTTTATCCACATATTTATAGTCCAATCCGTAAACCATTTTTAAAAGTTATCGAATGTTCGGGGTTCTTAAACGTTTCCAGTGGTATTTGTATTAAAGATGTAACGCCTAATTGCGTTAGTAAGGTATTCGAGTGTTAAGTTTTTGTCAACGTTCGTAAACCAGAGGTCCTCTTTGTAATGTTTCTTGAAAATGGCGCCGAGGTCTTTGATTGCTTTCTTTTGGTTGGGGTCGTTAATGGTATTAATCCCGGCGTGTTTTAAAGCCACCGTGACGAAAATTGAGAATTATAGGGGGAAAGAGAGTGATGTAAAGTGGTAGGTCGTAGGTTTACCGTCAAAGTTGGTATAGGTCAAAGGTCGTAAAACTTAGTCGTTTTTGCGATTTGAAGTTTGTAATAGTAGTACCCGCAGTAGTAGTAGCCGTAATAGTATTAACTCAGCCGTTTCAACTTTCCGGTTTAATAATATTTAAGATTTTTAGGCGGTTAATCTCAACGCCTTTAAAAAGAATTAACAAAGATTTCTTGGTGTTCTAAGTAACGATACTGTCGCTTGCTTTTAAATTGCCGCGAAAACTAACATAATCCAAAAGCCTTTTCTACTTATTGCCGCGAAAACTGATATAGCGTATAGGGGCCCTTCGTAAGAACTTTCCCCCTGCCTTGCCTAAATTAAACGTAATAACAGGAAAGCAGCTTGTTCTTTTGCGTAGCTAATCTGTGCTTAACCTAATAAGCACATTGATCAGTATTGGTAGGCTTTTATCGTTGCAAGGTAGTCGATTCGAATCACTGTGGTCGACGTATCTAGTGTTGCGTTGATATTATTGATTGAGATGTGTTCGTTCTAAGTTTGGTAGACCGCTAGCTGGTCTTCACACTAATTTGTATGCCCAAACGCTTTGGTCTATGCCCCAATTTGAAGTGTGCACCTACTGCACTACACTTGCAGTGCATTGTATTCAAATCTCACAAACTACAGTCAATTTGCAGTACGTACAATCAACTTTACTGCAAGTAAAGTTGACTTCACTGTACTGCATTTAACTGTTATTCCAACAAAAACAAACATTTCTTAGTTCCTAACCTACCAGTCGCACTTTAAATTACGATTGGTTATGAAGTCCTTAATATACGACACCTACTTGTTGGTAACATATTAACAAGACTTCGGCTTGGTGGGTATACAAACCATCGATACCTTTATCGTCGAAACCGCTAGCTTTATAGTATCGGAATAACAAACGATTAAATACTTTAAGTTTTGAAGTTATAAGCCGGTTACGACGTTGGTAGACGGCAATTAACTTAACTTTAACGGATCATTAATCCGTATTATTAGTGTTAATACTAGCCTTATTTTTTACTAAAAGGTACAAGGTACTGATTTGGCTATAATCGACAAAACTAACGTGGCTAGAGTCTAACGGTACCTTAAACAACGTGCTCGCGTCAGCTATATCACCACCTTATGCCAACCCAAAGCCTCTTACGACCTCTTTATCGCGGTGCATGCACAGGATTCAACGGGTGACGACTTTAACCGGTTTAATGAGAGGATTGAGTGGCAGATGCGAGGTCTGAACCAAGGAATTAGTAAGTCCTAATCGACCTGTCGAAAGTCAAATTAATAATCTTTACGGACAGATCCTTCATGAATAAAACCAATATATCCTCATAAATCGGCTTCTTAATGGCTTTCATTAATAAAGATAAGCAAAAAGACTAGATTAGCGTTATCGATAACTTGATTTACTATACCTTTATCAAATGTAAACGAATTATATGAAACGTGTTAGCTTTTAAGGTTTACGACATAATGGCAGGCTTTAATATAGACATAATTATATGAAAAGCCCTTAACGTTATTACCAGACAGTTTATAATTATTTAAATTTCGTTGGTAATTTATACCGATTTAAAAAGCTTGTTTAAATACCTTTCGAAAATCGGAATTACCTGCAAAAAACACCTGATGATCAACGTATTAACACTTTGTGAAACCTACGAAGAGAGGTAAACTAACAAGTTCCGATGAATTGATGATAAAGACAATCCTATTGATACTATGACGAAGGCATCGCTAAATAAGGCCCTTAAAAGGTTTATAGATAATAATAGACTGACTATACGTATCGAGGGCTACGTTAATAAGCCGCCCGGCAAGCCTAAGTTACGTGGCAGCATTTAGGAATATGTTGGCAAACTGGAAGACTTCCTAGGAATTAACGATTTTAACTTGTTTGATTGGTACGGCTAAAGTAAAGGATTGTATGGGTTTGTAGCGGAAGAACTTTTTGTGGGAGTTGATAAAGGCGGACCTCGAAACTTTAAGGCAATTAACGGTAATTAGGGTTAAGTTGTATACAATTAGGTGTGATTCGGTGTGCAGGCCAATTGAAACTGACCGGGGTCTAACCAGTTAACGAGATCGCAATTCAGCGCTTACCGGAAAAGATTAGTCAACCACACTGGCGTACGCACACAAACTAAAAAGCCGCTAGTGTTGGAATAGTAGTATTTGCAATGTAGTAGGTCAAATTTACTTATAGTAAAGTTAATTATACTAACTTCAAGTTAAGTGTATTGTTTTGTGTGGGTTTACTATATTGGGTGGAAGTCGAGTACAGTACGCCCCACTTTACACTAGGGTATGGGCCAAGCAATTGGCCCTACAAATTACTGTACAGACCGGCTAGTAGTCTGCTAAACCTAAAACAATACATCCAGCACCTGACCACACAATACTACTGTTACTTCAACCAATTGAATCGATAACATTGCAATGTCTAAAACCTTACCATCAGCTATCTTACGAAATCATTTTTTAAACTTACCCTACTATATACCTTACGGTAAATGCGTCACCCTCAAGGTGATCAATACGAACATAAACCAAAGGTTTCCTTAAATTTAGCATGGGATTTATACAAAATATATAGGTATTTTTTACGTGAAAAGGGTAAGGTTTCACTGTTTTTTTGTTATTATTAAGTACGAAAAAGTCCTTTATTACGTGGAGGGGTTATTTGACGCGATTAACATTAAATGTATTGGTGTATAAATAGATGGTATATTTTACGTAGTAGCTAATTATTGCCACTAGAAGCGCCTGCAGTAACGTAACCTATACTAGGACTATTAAAAACGTCGACTATATTAGGGGGAGGGGGGTGGGCTGGGATATAAATAAGCAGGGTGTTGGAATAGCAGTTAAATGCAGTAAAGTCAAGTCAACTAAATTGTTAGTTTAGTTGATTGTACTGACTGTAAATTGGCTGCAGTTTGTAGGACTGCACTGCAAGTGCAGTACAGTAGGTGCCCACTTTAAAGTGGAGCATAGGCCAAAAAAAAATGGCCGTACATATTAGCGTGCAGATCGGCTAGCGGTCTGCCAAACTTAGCACCTACATCTCAACCACAACCAATTTCAATGCAGCACCAGTTACTGACCACAGTGATTCAAATCGACTACATTGTAACGATAATGACTTACGAACACTAATCAGTGCTTATTAGGTTAAACACAGATTGACTAAATAGAAGAAGAAGCTATTTTTTTATTATTGCGCTTCGTTTCGGTAAGGTAAAGGAAATATTTTTGCGTAGGGCTCCTATTAGCTGTGCCGCCATTTGAAGGCGTGTTTCCGGATCCGTAAAGCTTTTAGTTTCTAGTGTAAAGATATTATACGCTTGGTGAAGTAGGTCGTATACCCTTTTAACCTTTTTAATACTTTAACAAGCCTTTATAAATACTTGTCTACATTGGATACCAATTATTTTAATATCTTTTTGAAATTTCGCCGCCGCAAAGTTGGTGTCGATATCGTGGACGACGACGTTAAGTTGGCCTATATACGTGTTATTTCATAAAGACCTTAGTGTTTCCCATATATCATTTGTCGAAAAGGATTTCAAAAACTTAGTTTCGTAAAAAGAGGTTGAGGAATTAACGACGTAAAAAACAGGCTTGTTATCCAAGTAGAAAACATTAACAAAGATCTCGTAATTAAATTCTTTATCATCTTTTAGTGTAAATTTGAATTTCCGGGGATTTCAAGCATATTTTCGGCAATAATGGCAAAATGTTTTCAATAGTTTCTAGGGTAGAGTATTTCATATTTTTATAACCTACAGATTTTAAGACTTTATATAGCCTGTTAACAGCTAGGCGGTTCAAGCTCCGGTGTAATTAACGTATCTATAGTTGCTTTATATTTAATAACATTGAGTCAAGGCCTTACAGATAAATCCATAAGTACCCTTATTTAAAGGTAAGGGGAAACCTTGGGTCATTTTGAATTAGCTTATCAGCGTTTACGTTAATGTTAATTTTAAGGGGTTTTTATATCTATTAAGTAAAAAATGAAGAGTGTGGGACTTAAGGATATAATACATAATCGACCTAACAATAGTTTGAATTATTATTATATTTAGTAACGATAGTCATTTGCCCGATCCGAAGTTAACTTTGGCCTTACCGATAACGTGACGATAAATTTCAGTAACTATAGTGTTTTCCCTTCCCAATGTCATGTATTGCGAATAACCTCCTGTTAAGCAACTTATTATCCTTATGTCTGATATAACACCTTGAAATATGTAGTTTGCGTAGCGTTCGTGAAGAGTAAAGATGTGTAAAAAATTAGGGGTTTAACTAGAGTGAAGATGAGGGTCTTTACCGCCCAAACGGTATAGGAAGGCGTAGTCGGCTAATTACTAAGACGTACCGGTAGATGTATCTTAATGTTACTTGATTTGTTTGGTAGTATTGTCGCCGTTAATTAGTTCGTCGACCTACAAGTCAGCGATTTGATACAAGTAGTTCAATTCAGAAGGGGTAGGGTATTAATATAATATATTATATTTTTGCTATTTCGCTCGGTGGGGGGGGGGGGGTAGTGAGTTTACTTATAGTTATACTTGTTATAAATTCAATTATTTTGCTATTATTACAACGAGAATGTTTACAATTAGTAGATCCGCTTAAATATTCGTTCTATCAGCGTTAACATGGCTGCTTCTTTTAGTCTGTAATTGGTAAGCCAAACCTTAGGTGTTAAAGGCGCCCGTAGCTGTACTTGCGGTCGACGTAATTAATCAGCGTATTTTCTTTATTTACGTTGGGGAAGTTGCTGGCTTAGGGGTATATACTAAATTAGTTTGGTATACGCGCTATTACAGTTGTAAACGAGAAACGCAATTAGTTAAAAAAGCCTTCACAAGTGGTACCTGAGCGTTATAAGGTGTATTTACATTCGTTAACACCCGTAATTATTTCCCATACCTATTCGTAAAATATGGTTTCATTAGCGTAAACTTTGCCTATTACTTTCTAACATAACATTAACTTATCAATTATTTGGTTAGGCATATTTATCGGAGTTTCCTTTTCTTTTTTCTTAATTATTATCGTCACTCACCTCATGGTTGCCTGATTTGTATAGTATTACATAAGGTAGACGTCGTATTCGAAGTGGCCCTTTATACCGTTATAAATTTCGCGAAACGTAGTTGTTCGGATTATGAAGGTCAGTTAATAATCCTTGGCGTGTCTTATAAGTATTTCGGGGAATAGTAAGTAAAAACCAAAAAGGGTACCTCCATTTACCTACAGATGTTTAAAAAGGGAATTATCTTCGTATCGAAAAGGTTATATGGTTTCCCGTCATACTTCTCTATATCGTTTCAAATCTTGGCGAAGTTCTTGAAAAGTTTGTAATTAATATTAAATATTTTAATAAGTTTTGGGGGCAGGTCGCAATAGTCATCCTAATCTTTATTAATGGTGTTTTTTGGTGGTTTAAACCTTGTTACCTCTAAAATGCGGTATCAAGGGTAATTACTAGTCGACTGACCCGAAGGGTAAATTCCTATA
Source organism: Anisogramma anomala (assembly GCA_038502455.1). Taxonomy (NCBI): domain Eukaryota; kingdom Fungi; phylum Ascomycota; class Sordariomycetes; order Diaporthales; family Gnomoniaceae; genus Anisogramma; species Anisogramma anomala. The sequence goes on from JASMMZ010000001.1 coordinate 15,697,679, forward strand.
GTAGGACCTTAATTATAATAAAAGTGGGGTCTTCTGAGAGGAATATTTGAGGGGTAGAGAAGTGGATTTGTATTGTTGTTTCTAATCTGGCTAGTGCCACGTATACCCCTTTTTCCTTCAGACATCCCTCCCATGACAGCGGGTAGCTATTTCTCCAGTATAAGTCATGATTGGCATGCACATCAATCCTCCATGTTACTATTTATCCCCCAGTTAATGTATGTTTGAGTCTCCGAAGCCATATAAAACAAAGTGGAGTGGATAAAAGTTGAGGTTCACATCAAATATGACGTGGGGTGAAGTGGAGTAATGAAATAATAGGAACAATAGGAACAATAAAACAAAGCATCAAAAGGTAAACTTGTCACCATACTTCATGGTAATCTTCCAACTTTAACTCCAATTTTAACTTCTTGACTTTTTCAACCTTTCAACCTCAATCTTTGCCCTTCAACCTTTCAACTTCAACTTTGATAAAGGTTAACATCGTCATTCCATCGCGGCGTATTCTAATCGGTGGTTCCGTCGCCGCCATTGTTGTCGTTACCGTTGCCACCGTCGAAGTTACTGACGTAAGGGTCCCTTATTTCTTCCACATCTTGTTCGCTTCCTTCTTCGTCCCCCTCTTTACTCTTTTTACTCTGAACGTATGTTTTTAACGAATTAACGTAGACTTTTCTTCTCTTTTACCTAATGGTAGGGTTAACGATTCACAGCGATACAGATGATGCGATTTTATCAACCTCTTACGGCCTCGTTTATCGCGGCTTAAAGGTACGCGCCCGAATATTCTTTAGATCTTTGTTTTTGTTGACTAGGAACCTTCTTAACTTGATATCGCGAGTTTTCGGCACGACCTCCTACACCTAGTCGCCGACTTTGAATCTATCGCCACCATCCTTAAGGTTAGTTTTGAATTTAACCTATCGTTTTACCCATTTGTCAGCTACTTGATAATGAAAATTGTTACGTCGACTGACGAACTCGTCGTAAATTGCCTCCTTGTTGGCTTGCGATTCGTTAAACATTGCCGTTAATTGTTTTCGATCCAGGTTCAATACTGCTCCTGTCATGGCGGCTCCCGAGGGCTTTACTGGCTAACCCAGTATGATATGCGAGGGTATGTATGGCAAGTTTATTACAAGCTTGTTATTAATAGCCTTTACAATATTGACGGAAGCTTTAGGCTACTGTCATGACCCAGACAGCGGTTAGGTCAGGAAAACAGGCCAGCAAGGAAACTACGCCACTGAGACGCCTGAAGTCTAACACATCAGGCGGGGAACATCTCTTATGTCAGCAGACCCAGGGTTAGGGTTAATGCCAAGGATATGTTGGATATGTTGGATATGAGGTTATCCAAGCTATCCACATTATACAGTACTGAAGACGTATGAAGGATTGAGGATATAAGGACACGGTCAGCACCACACAGATAGTATTTCCTTCATAGCTCTTCAGTTGTCAATCTAAGTATTCAGTCTACCCTGAATAGCCTCACGGCTTCTGATCATCACTCGCACGAACAGTCTTGATATTGCACCTTTTGTTACCTCTGCTACCTTACTGTTAACATAAACCCTCTGACACCTTCTACATACTCACGGGTATTTAGTGTGATCATTACAGCTACCTTTCGAGTTACCTATACCCATATTCGTAAATCCATTTCTTTAGCTTATTCTTAACTAGCTTTACTAATTCTTTAATTAATCCCACTAATATAGCTAAGTACGTAGACGTATTCATTATCTTCGTCCCGCCTTTAAAAAAAACTTTATAACAGTTGAACTTTTGAATTACTTCGCGTTATTCGAATAACATTCCTTAGGGTAATCGAAAATATCGGTAATAGGGTTTTATATTCAATATACATTTTCACCTGTTAGTTCACCTGTTATCTGGAAAAATAAAAATCGCGAAACATAATCGATTATAAGGTGAAGATAATTTTCGCCGTCAACTCCCTTTAGATCAATTTCACCCGTAAAATTCATATTTATTATATCGTATGTTTTTGAAGCTATAACAGGTACGAGGTTTGCGTTTATTGGTCTGGCGGTATTAGATAAAGCGTATAACTTATATATTTGAACGAATTGTTTAGTATCAATATAACGAGTCAATTATTATAGTATTCTCTTTAACTTGTAAAAAGTCGAGGCTACTGCGAAATTTCTGTAAAGGTCGTAGGCCCACATTAATATTTAAGGTACTTTACTTTTCCTTACGTAGACTATATATCCTTTATCAAGTTTTCGCCTTAATAATACGTCGTTTTAAATACAAAATTGTAATAAGTTTCGTTTTACTTTTTTCCTTATTTATATTGATAAGTTTTCGATTATCTTTTGGCTACCTATAAGATATTTTATAATGTCATTATACTAGTTCGTTTCGTTGATATATGTAATTTTCTTCGTCATTCCTCTAGGTTGCAACATTCGTCCTAGGTTTAATACTCCCAAAGGTAAGAGAATTCCCGTCCTTGGATCCTTTAACATCGTTAATCTGGCGAGTAAGTCTTCTCCCATCGCCTACAGTAATTCTTCCGTATTTAACTTTAAATTTTTAACAATTAATTCTGATAACCTCGTAGTTTCGTCTGTGATTAGATACCCGAGGGCGAAGGGGGTTTTGTCCCCGTTACTTCCGTAAGCTCTAAAGGCCTACAGGTCGTATAACTAATAAATAAGGAACGTAATGTTTAAATAAGTTTCTCGTAACAAGGTGAAAACGTGGAAAACGCGGCTAATAAACAGCCAGGAAGCGTTATTAGAAACGATACAAAAGCTTGTTAAAGTTTCGAAGGGTATTAATTTTAAGTTGGAACGTATAAATTCCAAATGAAAACAGCTTATCGAAATGGGTAAAAAACTAGTAGGGAAGTATTAAGACCAGGATTTCGAAAACATGTTTAAATAGTCCCGGTTATAATCGTTCGTTTTTCGTTTTTATTAATATTAATACATTTATTTTATATATATTCGTTAACAGCTTATATGTTACTCCATTTATAAAATAAAGCATAAATATTAAACCCGTTTACGGATTAGGCGTAAAAGCGTATTATTATATTTAATCAATTTATAACACGATTTAGAGGTATTCAGTGTTACGGTATTAGAAAAATTGAAAAACAACTTTTATATTAGGTATATATAACCCATTCATTCAACTAAAACTTACTGTTTCATTTCAGAATAAAGTCGGATACTTTCTAATTAAGGTTTATTATAGGCTCGTAGTATACTTTCAACTTGATATTCTGGTTTTGCCTCGCTGTTGTCGCCTTTAATAATTATAATTTGCGATTAAAAGTTTCGAGTTTGTTGACTTGGAAACGGATCCGAAACGATTCGTACGAGTTTATTTACATGAAATCGGGGATATTTTCCGCCCTATATATTAAGTTTCATAACGTAAAATTTGATTTTACGCGTTATTTGGTATTTATCGTAAAACTATTTTAACTTTTTAAAGAAACTCGTTTAACTTATGGTTTTTAAGGAAAAGCTAAACGTCGTCGCCAATTCGAAAACGTTTTAAAGAAGAACGCTTCTCATTGACGGCTTTTTTTATATGATATTACGTAACCGCTATTATGACTTATACGAATTTCGTAACTTTGCGAATCCATTAAATAAAGTTTTTAACCCTTACGCTTAATATTATAACCGAAACAAAAAAACGTTATACTGGTTATATAAAATCAACGTAATAACCGTAGATTACAAAAAAAAAGTTAATATTAATAATAATCGTATCCTTATTAATTAATATTAGTTAATAGCCGAGTAATAAATAGCTTTAGTTGATTTAGATATAAACGATGGAAAAACGTAAGTATGTAAAGACTTTTTAATTTAAGAGTTCGATCATTGTTGGTTTCGGGGTAAAAGACAAAGTTTAAGCTTTGTTTTACCTCAGTTAGGTCGTATAGTCACTTTCAAAACCCATTGATTTAACTGAACCACGGTTATTAATAAGCGTACGCGAAAACTTATAAAATCTCTAATAATAATTTAAAACCAGTTTCGTATAAGTTTCGGCGTTCATGATAATTATAGCTTCGAAGGTAATGACTTTAGGCGATTCGTTATAATTATAAGGTAACATTAGTCGGCAACTTTTTTAAGGTAAATCAATTACAAAGTTAATAGAAAGTTCTTTCCAAAGTCGTTTAGAAACCGGACGGGGTTTAAAAAGTTCTTTTTGGCGGTGTTTCCAATGATTTGTACAGCTACAAATGTTATAATTACGGCAAAAACGGCGGACCGTGTGATATAATCTGGGTTAAAAATACGTTTCAGAAAAAAAAAACGATCACAACGTCATGGCCTACGTAACCGGTAAAAAGTAAATTGTAGGTAATTTAAATTAACGCGGTAATAAGCGGTTCGTATATAAATACCTAAATAGGTCGCGGAACCGTAAAACTTTATCGTCGTTTACCAAATATTCCGAAATCAAAACCTTTAACGCATGGTCGTCGTCGATACGAATATTCGTTAAAAAGTGTCGGTCGCTTATACGTATCGTACGTATTAATCAGGGGTAGGTGATATCACATGTAATAACTTAATTTTAATAACTTTAAAGGTCGATGTTAGTAAAATGTTTACGGCTTTTTAGAATAAACTCACCGACGACAGTTAGTCGAGATATATATATACGCAAAAGCGGTTTGGAAACGAACTATTCGAAACGTAATAATTAGAGTTTTTGATCCAAGTAACGTGGATCCAAAAGGCTTTTAAAAATATCTTAATCTCGTCATAATAACTGTTATAACCCAAGGACCAACTGCAGACTATGGAATAGGCCAGCGGCCAGAAGCTTGATATCCAACACATCAAGCGGGGATATCTCTTATGTAAGGACCCAGGGTTAGGGTTGGGACCGCAAGGACCGAAGAGCGGTCTAGTCGATACTATATAGGACCGCAGGAAGCGACCAGCGACTTCAGCGGTTCAGTACTGAAGATGATATGAAGGCCATAGGATATAAGAACACAGCCATCACCATATAGATAGTATTTCCTTTTTAGCTCTTCAGTTGTCAATCTAAGTATTTAGTCTATACACCTGAATAGCCTAACGGCTAGTGATCATTCTACAGTACGAACAAACATCTTCTTAATATTGCACCTTTGTTACCTCTACTACCTTACTACTAATATAAACCCCCTAACACCTTCTATTTACTCACGGGTATTTAGTTTGATCATTACAATAACGTATCGGGTCGCGTATAATTATTACTTCGTTATATACCAACCGAAAACAAAATTACGAAAGGTATTTAAATTAGTAAACTTATCGTTCGAAAAGCCACCGTATCGTTGTAAAGTACTTTAAGTTTTTATAATCCGTTAAAATCGTAAACGGACGTGCCATACCCCAGAGCTTGGCGTTTCATGTTTTTAAACAGCTTATAATTCCGAGTAGCTTCTTATCGTAGATTTCGTAGTTATATTTAACGGAAGATAGGCTACAGGAGTAGTACATTACTAGGTATAGGTTACCGTAATCGTTGCGTTGGGAAAAACAGCCTCCTAAGGCCTAATTAAAACAATTAGCTTTTAGAAAGATGTAGCGGTTAAAATCCCATTGTTATGGTCCAACCTACGATGGTAAGCCAAGTAGGTGCCAAATGGGATTTACTATTGAGGTGCGGAGGAAGACTAGAAGAAGCTACCATGGCCCAACGTGCAGGGCCCTGAGGTAAGGCCAATATCCAGCCCATTATGTGCCCTTACACGTGCTATATACAGACCATGCCCTGTCTATATACGGATCGTATCCGGCTTATATCCGAACCATGCCCTATCCGCGCTCAAGCCGGGTTTAGGCCAGGCGTTATCCATTCCATTACGTACATAGTTACCTGACCTATAAACTTCATAGCCAACGGCCTAAATTTATAATATACCCCTTTTTCCCCGGATATTACAAAAGTTACAACGCCTTTTTAGATAAACACCGGATGCGAACCGTACCCGTTTAATACGCGGGTTAAGTATAAGCCAATAGCATTACGTTTAACATATCGTATAACGTTTCGATTTACTTACTTTATATCGCCGACGCCGTATAACGTATTCACTAACGCGCCATATAAGGTTTTTTTTTTACCTCCAACGTAATATAACGTATCTGTTAACGCATCTTATAAGGTATTATTTTTTCTGTCGGCGCCATATAATGCATCCGTTAACGTTTCTATAAAATTACGCTTTTACCTTTAATATCGAATAACGCGCCCCATATAATACGTAACCCTTGTCGAATCCGGTCCGCCAGTCTTTATAAATACAAAAGCCTCTACGTAGTTTTTAAAACTTCCCCTTTTTTCCTTGTACATTATCGCCCCTCCCTTTCGTTCACCTCCCCCGTTATAATCCTTTCAACTTTTCTTTATATATATTGACAAATTATTCGCGTTGATATATTTTAGTTTTTTCCCATAACTTATTATTATAGCCGACGTATGTAATGGTTTTAACCTTAATTACGTTACCACCGGCGTTTTCGAAGGGAATAACAAGCCTTTCCGTAAGGTATATTACCTTATTACCTTTCAATACCCTATCATTAATTACCTGTCGTGACTTCTTCACGTTATGAAAGATCTTTTCGTTTTCGTAAATAATAAGGATAAAAAGAAAATTCTTTAGTTATAGGTTCAAGACGTTTTTATATCGTATATTAACTGTTTTTTGAACTTTGATGTTTCCTTATTTTACGTTCGAATTAATAGAATATAAAGGCGTCGCGTATATCGGAAGGGTTATAATAAGGTAAATTTAGAAATAAGATTTACTAAACGCTTAATCACTTATTAACCTCTTTTCATAATATATTTAAAAAATAAGTTTGGTTACGGTTTTACCCAGTTTACGTGCCTTTTTACGTTAATTCATTATCACGATAAAGAATAGTAGTTATATCCTATCCCCTACGCGTAAACGCTAGGAAAATCTCCTGGGTTATCGACTTGTTTTTCCCCTTGCTTTTTTCAAATTAATGAATTAGTTTACCCGGTTTCGTAATATTGTTAGAGTGTAGGGAGTTTTTATCATACCGTCTGTATAAACCGTTACTCCTTTAACTATACTCTACGCCGCCTTATTTTTTCGAATTCGTCTTTACCCTGGACCCCTTTATCGTTTTACACTAATCGCCTATTTATAAGGATAAAACGCCTTCGGTTAACCGTGTTTTAACGCGTAACGCCTTCGTTTTGACCCCCTTTAACCATTACCAAATACCCTTGCGTAATTTTAGCTTAAAAAGCCGAAATAATATAATTACCCAAACCATATCTTTTATAACTAATATAAGTTACGGTTATTAAAATATCAAGAATAACGTTTAAAACTTAATTATGCGATCCCCGATTTCATCCGTATTTCATTTACTAACTTTACATAAAAACGAGTTAATTAGGCCGACCGTAAATAGGTGTAAAATCGTATTGAGGCTGATTACGTTACCCGGGTATAAATTAACGTATTATAATCTTCAATAAACCGCTTAACGGGTTATCCCCACCGCTCCGCCTTTCGTTTTATTTCTCATTAACCGTTATTATCGGTTTTATTCAACACATGTCCTTTTTAACATTATCTTTTATCGTAGGCCTTTTTCAACGTCCTTCTCTTTTCGTATTATTCGTTATCATCCTTTTTAATGCCCGCCCCTTTTCGCATTATCCGCCCTTTTTAACCTCGCCTTATGTGTGTCCCGCCTTTTACCAGCCCCCCTTTTCAGCTTTTGCTATTCCTTTTACCATTTTCCTCCTATAATATCGTTTAACTCTTCGAATTAGTGGTAATAAGGCCCTTAACGTTAATAACGCCGGTACTTATTGAACCCAAATAATGATAATGATAAAAAAAATAAGTGGATTTTCGTTGAAATATAGTAAAAATCGTCTTACGGTCGAATACGTATTTAAAATAGTCGGATAATATTTATTCGGATTTACTTACGGTATTATAACCTCGTTTAATAATAAATTATTTTTTATTAGTAAAGTATTATTTCGAAGGTATAGGCGGTTTATCTCGCGTTTATTACTTAGTATAAATTTAACGTTGTCGTCGAGATACCATGTTATCGTAAATCCGAATATCTCGCTATTTCGTTTCGAGTTTGTTCAAAGTAATAATATGTTACCAATTTTATAATAATTTATACTCCGGCTTATTATACCCCTTTTACTTAACTAGTATATAACAAATCACGCCCCTCCCCGTTTTTACCGCAAAGATATTTTATACTTTAAATTCTTTGTATTTACTATTCCTTATATTATTCGTTATTAAAACTGGTCCCGGGAAAATATCGAATAAAACTTATAAAGAAAAGGGGTTCGAAACCGTATATTTAATTTAATCTGCATAAAATATTGGATATTCACTACGGATATCTAATACGATATTCAACAGGTTCGAAATGCTAACCACCCAATAATAATTATAAAGTTAATCGAATTTTTTACTTAGGTGGTTAATTTTAATATTATAAAGATTGAAGTAAACCTAATCCCTTATCTTATATTATTTCACCGAACGTCGTTCACGATTCGCCGCTGGTATCATTTTATGAAATATAAGTTATTATAGCCTAAGCTAATTCTGACCCTTTAAGTAAATAAATTAAAAACGTAATAATTGGCTCTGTTAAATCAGTTAACGATTTCGTATCCTTATTTACCTTTAAAATAGGTAATATTTCGTATTTATTTACTTAATGGTTCGCGTTAAAACCGGTAACCGTCGACTTTTAATTGTGCAACGTAAATTAATAAACAGGTAAATATAAAGTTTAGTAATATTTAAAAAAGGCGATAGCGATACGTAAGTATTTTTAAACCTTTTGGTTTACCCGTTTAATACCATTATCCATTCATAGATAATACGTTGTAAACAAAAGTTATTCGACTTTTATTAAGGAATAAAGTGTCGTTTAAAATACGCCTATCTAATTCGAATCGCGATTGCTAATAATAAATGTTTTAACCCCATAAAATCTTTACTATATATCCTAGAAACGCTCACATTAGTAATTATAAACCATATAAACCTTAATTCGATAAGTCTAGAAAGGCGATCCGTAATAAATAGTAAATATCTGAAACCGTTATTAGTAATTGATAAATCGAATACAAAGTCGACCGAAATATATGTTTAATATCGGTCGGAAATAAAGAAAGGTTAAAAAATGCCTTACTGTAAATTACGATAAGGTTTCGTTGTTATATTACGTATGTATTCAATATAATGATCGAATATTTACCACTATTTCATTTTGATAGTAATTTTGTTAAAAAACGCGAAATAAAATATTTTTGTCTGGATGATCTATAATAATTAAATCGTAGGTTTATTATAATATCCTTATTATTAATAGTTTCTAACTAGGCGATTATAAACGAGTACGGTAACGTAATATCCTTTACGAATTAATCCCGTAATTTGTAATTTATACTAACTGTTTTGTTTTAGGTGGAAAATGTTTAACGCCTTCAGAAACCGTTAAAAGACAAACCTTATATAGCGCGTTATTTATTATTCCTTAGTTTTAAAATTTCGTTAACATATCTGAGCCGAAAAAAAGGGAATTACTCTGCGTTAACGATACCGGCGGGCCTAACGCGGGCCGGACCTGCAGCGGTGTCGTCGACGTCGCCGTATTAAAATCCTTTAACGTTATCCCCGATAACGACCCGAGTGCGGACCGGGTTCAAAACGGTACCGCTTTTAGCGGTCCATTGAAAGCCTCCGACCCCCTTTTAAAATATATATCGTCGTAATTTAATAACTAAGTCTTTATCTTATGAAAAAAAATTACCTAACCCGTTATAATTTGTATTCCTTCAATGTATAAATACATTAATATTACGATTAATACAGTAATACAAATAGATTAAAAAAACCGCGCGCGACGTTTTTTTAACTTCATATTTATCTTATAACCTACGAATTTACGTATTCAGGCGGGCGCTTTAAGTTACGGATTTATATCGTAAGTGGTATTGAACAATGAAAAGGACCTCAGTTTGTTTAGTTTACCGTTTCGCAATTAATAGTAATAAAAAAAATATTTCAATCGCTTATAATCCGTTAAAATCGTAAACAATATACAAATAATACGTAATTCGAAAGACCACATTTTAAAATAAAATACCACTGCGAATAGTTACTTATCGTGAATAATATAATTACTTTTTTGATCAGCTAATTATACGAAATAATAAGCTATTAACTTTAAAATACTATTTTTATCCCGTTACGATAAACACCTTCCCAATACCATTTTCGAATAATTAGTTTTTACTATTATTGGTCGATTTGTATTTTAATATACCCAAATTGGAATCGTAATAAAAACATTCTTTAAGGTTTAAAATACCTATTTCTCCTGTTTCGTTCAGGTCCAACAAATACCTTACTTTTGAACGGATAAGATAATTCGCTAATTTTAAAAAAATTAGTAATAAAATTACGATAAAAGTTGATAAAACCTAAAAAACTTCGAACCTTTCGGACCGTATATAGTAACTCTTACTCGCGAATTACCCGGATTTTCTCGAAGTCGGCCCGGATACCTACTTTAACCGTTATAATGAAACTTAAGTATCTTACCCTTTTATTTACGAAGTCGCACTTTTCAAAATTTCAATTTAGTCTCACGTTACGAAAACGTTTTAAAACTACGCGAACTTTCGTTATATAATCTTGTTTAACACTTAAAAAAGATTATAAAGTCATTTAAATACGTTATAACGAAATTTTCCAAAATATTCGCTATTATGTAATTAATATATCGTTAAAACGTCGCCAGCGTTTCAGCTAGCCTAAAAGGTGTAATTAGCTATTTAAATAACCCGAATCGCGTACGAAACGCCGTTAATTACTCTTACCTGAATATTATTCGAAAACGGTAAAATGCTGTTAGAATATCTAACTTCATAATTTATATCGACTTTAATAACGTACGTGAAGTCTCTTTAATTTAATGTAAAAATAAAACCGGTTTTACTTTGTAATTTTATTTAATATCCGATAGTAAATATAAAACCGTTATCTCCCCCCCCCCCCGGTTTACAAATTAGCAATATCGATATCGTCATCGATAAAAAACTCGCTCGAACTTAACCCTTATTTACTAACTCCGTAATCTGTCGTTAAAGTTCAAAAAATTAATTTCGTAATATTAAATATAACGGCTTTCATAATCTTTTTAGTAGAAATCCATTTTTATTTACTTCAATATAAATATAATAATATAATTTATCTTTATATTAAGATCAAGCTATAACCTTATCCTTATTAAATAGGTTGCGAAATACAATCAATTTCGGTAAAAAAACGTAATTAATCATTTTTTCCCTTAATTGTAGTCGTTGCAGTTATTTATAAAATCCGCGTCATTACGTTAAAACTTATAATATAAGTTATCCGAAACGGGGTTTTTTATACGTTATACCTTTCAGTATAAACATTACGTTAATCCGAGGAAAACCGAACTCATTTCGCCTTATATATCTTCTGTTTTAAGGTATATCGATATTACGTCGATAATTGAACCTCCTTAATTTTAAATTGTTAAATAACTACCGCCCGTGTTTAAAGCCACTCATTAATATCTTATGTAAGGTATTGAAAAAATTATATCCCGCATTATTCCGGGAATAATATATATTAATATTGGGTTCGACTATTTATTAACATTTATATTAAATTCAGCTATTTACGTAATAAGCCTATTTCGCCGTAACCTTAATATTATACCTAGATTTTACGAATATAATAACCGAATTTACTTTATCTTTAACCGTTATACTAAAACCTCATTTATAATATAATAATAATTATAATCGAAATCGATTTAAATATTTAAAAAAAAAGTATTATCAAAAAGTATAAGGATAAAAAATAGTTTTTCGTTTATACTTGTTTTAATTAAGGTAAAATCCTTTTTACTCGATTTCATAATTATGTCGTTAAGGTAATACAACCCTCAAACGAAGCTATATTTAAAAATTAGGCTTTCTCCATCGGTATTAATGGAAAACCTTTCTTTACCCTTTTAATTCAAACCGTATATTCCTACGTAAAAGTCAATACCGGGTAAAGATTGTAACTATATTAAGAATGATCGGGGAAGCTATAAAGTATGTAACGCCTCGAAGTAATTTTAATTCAACGTTCATTTATTATCGTTAACGTTATTTTACGTCCCGGGTTTTGCATAGATTCTAAATGGATTTACTAAAATAATTAACCGCGATATCGATATAATTAGTCGTGATTACCATAGCTTTTTAATAAAGGCGTTTAAAAAGGGCAAACTCCTGTTATAACCGTATTACTATTCGACTATTAAACTTAAATGGGTTTCGTTAACTAACGACCAAAACGTCGTTTTAAATTTGAAAACTTTAACTCGTTAACGAGTTTACGGTATTTTTTCAAAGCTACGATATAATTTACCCGGCTACTATTTACCGTAATAACCTTATCGAGGATACGTAATAATACGCAAAAGCCTAAGTAATTATACTTTACAACCGATGGCTAATTTAAACCGCCTATTTAAACCAAAATTGTTTCGAACCTAATAACGAATGGTATTTACAGGTTTTTATTACTTATAACCAAACCTTCAAGTTCGACCAATACTCATCCGTGCGGTAGGGGTTGTCAAAATTCGTTTCGATATAATCGAAAAACTTCCTTATATTATACCTGCCTTCGTATCCTCCGGCTTCGTAGTAAACCGTAACCGCCTACTTTACCGCCGCCGTATAATATCCCTATACTTAAAGAAACGCGTACCTATTCTTTTCGATTTATTTTTTTCCGGTTTTAATATAAATTCGATCGTTTAATGCGTTTTTGCCTATGTTAAAGTAAACCCGTTCAATTACGGTTAATTATGTCGTTTTCGTTTTCCTTAAACCGGTAAAAGCCTAACGTAAGTCGTAGCCAATTCGGTTTCGAAGTATTAAATTTTCGCGATGACCTAAACTAAATCGAACGTAGAGTTAATAATCAAAGTCGATTAATCCGGTTATTACAATTATTTAATAGCCGACTCAATATAACTTACGATATTTTCCAAACGAAAAATATCAGCCTAAATTGGCTTCGAAAAAGCCGAAAATATATTTATAGAGGTAAAAAAACTAGCTTTCACCAACGGCCCATCCTTCCTGATAATGTTAGAATATAACATTAAATCATTAACGTTTAGTATCGATTTGTTTATTATAAGTATTTTTTATTCGAAAATATAAAAAAACCTTAATAATATATTATAATTCGATCTACGATTATAAACCAAATAAATACCAAATGAAATTTACTATTAAGGTACGAAAGAAAATTAGAAAAGGCGACCTTAACCTAACGTATAGGGCCCTTAGACAAGGCTAATACCCTGCCCATTACGGCTTATATCCGGACCGGGTCCAGGCCGAGCGTTACCCATCCCGTTACGTGCACAGTCACGTAACCTATAGGCTCAATAGCCAACGTCCTGAGTCCATAACACCCATTAAGCGAGTATAAATCTGAAAAAAAAACTAAGTTTAAGCCGTTGTAAAGTAGCTTTTCTTTTAAACATCTAATGACATAAGATACACTTATAGATTAACCGAGGTAATAGTTTAATAATCGATGAATAATTATAAATAAAATAACGATAAGAATTTACGAAATTGAAAAAGCCCTATACTTTTAAAACCAATGTAAAAGCTGTTTATTACTGAATAATACGTGTTTTTTTTTAGGTTTATACGTATACCGAAGCCGTATTTAATAACGAATCTTAACTTTTTAATTTCTTTAATACCGAATTCGTATCTATTAATATATAGATCAAATTCCGCGACGTTTACGGCGTTAAAGATTTATTTAAAATCAATTATATAGTTATCGAAAAAAACATTCAAGTAAATGAACATGTCGTCGAAGTAAGAAGAATAGAAAATATTGAAGAAGAGGTATAACAAATTATTAATATATCTTCAAAAGGTAATAAAGGCGTTGAAAAAGCGGAAAGTGGTAATAAATCACCCGAAAAATCGTACCAATTTGCCTTCGTAATAATATCCAATCGGCGGTAATTAATATAAAACTGTAACCCTCCTTCAGATTTTTTAACGAAACGTATTAAAGTACCTGATAAGGAACTTTTTATTCGAATATAATACTAGTTAAGTAATTCGGTTAATATTTTACGTAATATAAAGAGCTTTTTACGCGTCATGTTGTACAAAGAACTTTACGGGACCTCTAAAAGTTAGCTTTAGTTATCGGTACGCAGGATAATCTTGTAATTCACTTTAAAACGGTAAGGGGGCAGCTTGTCATTAAGGGTTTTGTCTAATAAAGGGGCGAATTTCTTAAGATCGGCGGAAAGTTTATCGTAAACGGAAACGAGTGGTTTTAGGGAGAATAATTTTTTAATATTTTCGAGGGAAACGGCAGCGAGTTACGTAATAGCGGCTCGGTCACTACGGGCCTTTCGCAAAATGGAGCGAAATTTAAGGCGTCAACCCCATTCGGCGTTTTTTAAACAGACGTCAATCCCCATTTTTGAACGCGGTAATTACTGGTTTACCTTAAAAGTAACCTATATTTTTAATATTGTAAATAACTTATTGGTGTTTCATTCAAAGCTTACCTAAAATAAATTTATACTATAATAAGAAGACGATATAAGTTTATATCCGGTGACAGTATTCATCGAAGTCGACATTTAAAAAGGTCATATAGGAAATAAGTCGTAGCGGAAAACTTGGTACATAGTACGTAATTTCGCCGAATTATCGTAGAGAAATAGAAAAACGCAGTAACTGCAACTGATTGGTCAGTTATCTAATCGTAATATTGTAATATTTAAAACCTATAAATATCGAAGCGTGAATAAAACAAATGAAATTATAAACTAAATTTACCATAAATTAGAAGTTGTTTGAAAGCTAGGATAAAATTATTAAGTCAAATTAAATTCATGTTAACTTTTATACACAATTATATATAAAATTTATGGTTCTTCCTTTTCGAGGTTAATGAAATTTTCGATCGAAATAAAATAGATTTTTGTAACAACTTTAACGTTAAAGCCGTTCGGGCGTTACGTAGGGTTTCACGGGTAAATACGAATACGATAACCGTACGAGTCGTAACGTAAATATAACCCGAGGTCTTTACGGCAAGAAAGTTCCGAATAATTAAATTAGGTGACGCGCCGTTTAGGAGCAGCTCGAAAAGCGTTTACGTCAGTTATAATAATATCGCCCTGGTTATCCCGAACGGGCGCGTCGCCGCCGTCATTTCCACTACGGGAAACGCCCCCGATAACGATAATACTAGTACCGCCGGAACGAATACGAAGATTATAAAAATATTCGTCAATATGTTAAACGCAGGTAACCCATTTATTATAGCCCGCGGGTATATCTAGGGGAAATAACGTATTAGCAAGTGTATTATTAATAACTCCCTTTAAAATAACGAGTTTAACAGCGGATTTCTAAGCTATACCGCCAACTTTCGCAAGTAAAACTTTTTAAGCGTTAAAAAAAACGTAAAATCGTTCGCGAAATTTTTATTTCATATTTATAAGCCGGTTAATAATTATTTTAACCGCGTTAAAGTCGTAGTAATAGGCGCGAAACATAGTTATAAAGTTGTCGAGGTCGTTAGTGCCACCGTAGCTTCTACAGGTATAATAACTTTTTATAACAATTTTCGCGAGGCCTTTTAACTATTGGAAAATAGCGTAAAAGTAATATTTTTAATACCGATAAATTTCCGGTCCCAACGTATTTACGTATTATCGTAGCTTCTTATATAGGAAATCATAATTTAATAAAGAAAAACTTAACCGACTAGTTAAAAAGCTTACGTTTAAAGCGTTAACGCCCGTTAAAAAGGGTATTGATATCGTAGTCAAAGTTAAAAAAAATTAAGTCTTGTTATTTAAAAAAGCTAACGCGGTCTCCGGCAAGAAGCAACTTAACGGCAACATTGTTTATAACGTATGTAGGGGAAAACTTTTAAAGGAGAAGTTAATCCGAGGATGTAAGCGTATCGGAAACTTAGAATTGTCGAGTTATATTCGTTAAAGCGTTTAGTACGTCGGTGTTTTATTGTTTAAAGTATAAAACGTATTTTCGAACGACTTAATTTCGTTTAATAAGTTTTATATATAATGCGTCGGTAAAACGATTATATGAAACCGTAAATTAATTATATTAAGCCGTTAAAAAGTTTTCAAAGTTATTCTCTAACGAGTGCTTTAAGGAATTACTCTAGGACCTGAAGGTCTAAATTCGATAGGTTGGAGGATAAAGACATAGCTTTAAGCTATAGCCATTAAGGAGCGGCTAAAATACCGTCGGGAAGATATCGAGGTTTATATACAAAGTGATTAAAGTCGGAGCTATCGCTTAAGGTGGTCGGATTCTATCTATAAATCTCGATAAAAAAGGGAAAGAAAAGTCCCTGCTAGGGAACGGCTATAGAGCTAAAATGATTCAACCCCCCTCCCCCAGTCATGTGACGTATGGAAGCGTATATACAAGCGGCTTCCTCCCTGCCCTAGAGAATCGCAAGAGCGTGTAGAACTACCAGGGTTGGATCCCTAGTAATACTATCCAGGCGCTAGCCTGTAACAATCTTTTACCACTATTACGACGATAGTATTTTCGGTTAATAGGTCCGCTTAAATCTTAGCCCTATTAGCGTCAGCGTAATTGTTATTTACAGTCTATAGTCGATAGGCCAAACCTTAGCCATTAAAGGCACCCATAACTGTATTTACGGTTGATGTAATTAATCAAGGCAAAATCTTTTTTATACACGTCAGGGAAGTTTCCGGCTTAGGGGTATATATTAATCGAGTTCAGTGTATGCGTTATCATAGTTATAAGCGAGGAAAGTAATTGATAAAAAAGCATTCATATATAGTATCTGGGCGTTATGAGTTGTAATCGAATTCGCTAACGCCTGTAACTACTATATTTACCTGTTCATAAAGTGTAATTTTATTAACGTAAGCTTTCCCTATTACTTAGTAGTATAATATTAATTTGTTAAATACATTGTTAAACAAATTTATTAATATTTCCTCTTTTTTTATTGTTTTTATTGTGGTTTACCGCATAATAGCCTAGTTTGTGTGGTATTTGGTAAAGTGGACGTCGTATTTAAAATAGCTCTTTATACTATTACAAACTTCGCAAAAGGTGGTTGCTCGAGTTAGAAAGGTTAGGTAATAGTTTTTGGTATGCCTTATAAAGATTTCGGGAAACAGTAAATATAAAAGGGGGAACCCCGATTTACTTGTAAATATTTAAAAAAGGTATCATCTTCGTATATAAGAGGTTATATAGCTTCCCGTCATACTTTTTAATATCGATTCAGATCTTGGCAAAATCAGTGAAAAGCTTATAATTAATGTTAACTTTGTTAATAAATTTTAGGGATAAGTCGCGATAATTATCCTATTTTTATTAGTATTTTTTCCTAATATTTCAAACTTTGGAGCCTCCGAAATACGGTGTTCAGTGCAATTGCTAATCGCTTGACTTGAGGGGTAAAGTCCTGTATTAGGACCTGTAATAAGATTTTGAATATAGGTAAACTTGTTATGGAAAAGCTTTCAGGGGATTTGGCGATTAAAGGACTAGGTAGTAATAGGAGTTTAGAGTTTTTAAGGGACTTAACAATCTTGTTTAATTGATTAGTATAAAGCTCCAACGTCAATTTCTTTGGCCACGTTGACGGCTGTTACTTTACGTACCTTACCTCCGCTAAAAGCATACTCCGCTTAAGTATATAAAGGTATTATATTGCCGAACAGGTCGACAAATTCCTTATTGTTAACACTTGAAGAGGCTTGATTTAGCTAGGAATAAAAGGAAGTTTTTTCAAAACGCGTATAAAGGCGTTAAAGTTTTTTAACGTCTTTGCCTTTCCCTCAGAAGTCTTGAGAATTAGGGTTTTGAAGGGGTTCTTTTCGTTTAGTTAATTTTAAAAATATTTCGGCTAATCCTCGTGGCGTTTTCTCTAGGATATAGATATTACAGCGAGTAACCTCTTTTTTTAACTTGGCCTTAATGGTACGCTGTATCATCTTTTATATATTAGGCGTCCAGTGGTTAAAAAACTTACGCAAATCTTAAAAGGCGAGGGCATTATGGCCGTAGTTTTCGCTTATCTCCGCGTCGAAAATTCGTTAACCAACGTAGTTAGTTAAGTAAACTTTAGTTCAAATCTCGTAAATATCTGTAATCTAAAGCTATTTGTGGTAGTAATTGATAAAAACTGTTTCTAGGTTTTTAATTTTTTTTTCTAGGCGAGGTCGGCAATGGCTTAAAAGTAAGTATTTGCGATAGCTATTTAACCGTTTTGGTTTATGTAGGACTTTGTGGGCGAGGAACTTGAGGATCTGGGACGTGGAGACTTGGTGTTTTGGCGTAAAGTCGCGTAGAAACTTGGCGACTTAGAGTTAGGTCGCACGAAGTGGTTTTCTTGGCGTAAATTGGCAATCCTTGGTATTTTCGCTTAAAGTAGCGAACTTAACAATGAAATTAACGTAACCGAAAATAAATAAAATAAAATGAAAGTAAAGGTTTGATGCAAAGGAAAAGGTTGAATATTGTTTATTAGTAATAAAGGTCAAAGGTTGTTTGTTGTTTTGGCCGTAGGACTTCGTTGATTTTATAGTAATAACACCTGTAGTAGTACTAATTTAACCGTTCACCAACTTGCTTTACTTTAAGACTTCTAATAGTTAATCTAAATGTCTTTAAAAAGGATCTTTGGTAAATATTTCTTAGATTTTTCGATGATTATATCATCGCTATCTTCAAACAACCGTAAAAACTAGCGTAGCTTAAAGGTTTTTTCTACTTACTGCCATCAAAACCAGTGTAGCAGTAGAGGCCCTTCGTAAGAATTTTCTCTTTACTCTAGCTGTCTTTTAGCGTAAAGTGTAACCGAAAAGTAACATTTTCTTTTACTTAGCTTATCTGTGCTTAACCGAATAAATACTATTCAGTATTAGTAGTGCTTAACCGAATAAATACTATTCAGTATTAGTAGTGCTTAACCGAATAAATACTATTCAGTATTAGTAGTGCTTTAGACGTTATAACGTTATCGATTCCATTAGTCGAAGTAACAGTATATTACAGGCTAGTGCCTGGCTAGTATTACCAGATATCTAACCCTGGTAGTTCTACACGCTCTTACGATGCTCTGGAGAAAGAAGGAAGCCACTGGAGACACGCTTCCACACGTTACGTGACTGGATTGCACCATTTTAGCTCCATAACAGCTTCCTAATATACTTTTTCTTTCCCTCTGCATCGAGGTTTCTAGATAGAATCCGACCACCTTAAGCGATAGCTCCGGCCTTAGTTCATTCATAATAAACTTCGATTCCTTTTCGACGGTATTTTAGTGAATTATAGACTGTTATAATTTAGGGTTATATTATTTTTTTCCGATTTACGGAACTTGGACTTTTCAGTCTTAAAATAATTCCTCGACGCACGCGTTAGGAAATAGCTTTAAAACGTTTTAACGACCTAGTATGATTACATTACGGCTGAATAAAAACGTTTTACCGATACCTTACGTACAGAACTTATCGAGCGAGATTAAGCCGTTTAGAAATAAGTTTTATACTTGAAATAATGAAGCACTAACGTTTTAACCGCGTTAATAAATACAATTCAATAATTCGAAGTTATTGGTACGTTTACGTTTTTGGGATAACTTCCCCTTTAGGAGGTTTCCTTAACATACGTTGTAAATAACGTAACTACTATACCGTTTCTCATTATAAATGGTACTAATTTTTCAAACGACGAAAATTAGGGTTTTTTTAATTGCGATTGCGATACCGACGCCCCTTATATCAAACGTTAATAACTTAAATGTAATACTTTGAATAACATGGTTAAGGTTTTTGTTCACTTACGATTTCTGGTATAAAAATTTACGATAATACATAAATTACGTAAAAAAGGAAAGTTTTTCCATATTGAAAATTATGTTTACATTATATTTTAATGATTAAAAGAGCCTGTAAAAAATATTATAAAGAGTTATTACGCCCGCGGAAACGACGACGATATTAGCGACTTTAACACCTTTATAACTGTGTTCTGCGCCTATTATTGCGACTTGAACGCGGTTAAAATAATTGTCGTTCGGTTTATGAATATAAAATAAAAAACTCGTAAACGATTTTACGTTTTTTTAACATTTGGAAATCCCTATTCGCGGAAGTTGGCGATATAACCTGAAAATCCGCCGTTAAGTTTGCTATTTTAAAAGAAGTTATTACCGACTTACTCGTCAATACGTTACTCCCCTTTGATATATCCGCGAACTATAACAAATAGGTCGTTCGCGTCCAATTTATCGACGGAATCTTTCATGATCTTTGTACTTGTTACGGCGGTATTAATATTATTATTATTAGGAACTTTTTATGTAGTGGGAATAATAGTGGCGATGTACCTGTTCGGGATAATTAAGGCGACTTTATTATAATTGGCGTAAACGCTTTTCGAGTCGTTTCCAAACAACGCGTTCCTTAAGTTAATTACTCGAAACTTTCCCGCCGTAAAAACATCAGGCTATATTTACGTTACGGTACGGATAATTACTGTATCCGTACCTGCCCGTAATATCCAGCGCAACGCCATAACAGTTTTAATACCAAAGCCGTTATAAAATTTTATTTTACTTTAGCCCAAAATCATATCAACTTTTAAAAAGAAAAGACGTAATTTCTATATGTATTTGCGTATAAAAGTAAACAAAACATTGATTTGATTCGATAATTTCGTTTAAATTTTAAAATTGCGTTTCGTTTATAATGAATTTACGTTCTAATTTTATTTATTTTTGTTTATATTTTAATAAATATATGTTATAAATGTTATAACGTCGCGAGTCAATATCCTATCGCTCGTTTAAAGTTACCGCGTTTCCCTATTTACTACAACGATTTAACGAAGTTATGTATTATACGTCCGATTTTTCGTTACGACGTATTTCATTTATAATATTTTAAAATATTAATTTCGATAAGTTATTACTGGATAAAAGCCTTTATAGTTCACTTTTTATAATATAATATTATTTTCGGTAAATTTCATATTACATATTAATGAATAACTCACGAAGTTTCGAAATATATATTACTTTTGAAATGAGCCGGTAATTATTACCTTTGGAAACGGGGATTTACGGCTGTTTGAAAAACGTCGAAAGGGGTCGACGCTGTTACATTTTACGTTATTTTACAAAAAGCCCGTAGGGATTGAGCCGTTATTACGTGGCTTACCACCCTTTCCCTCGAAAATATTACGAAGACACTCACTCCGAAATCGTTTGTTCCCGTTTACGATAAACTTTCGGACGACTTAAAAAAATTCGAACCTTTATTCGATAAAGCCCTTAACAACAAATTACAACTTTATCGCTTTGAAACAAATTACGAAATCGTCTTTTATACTAATAACCAATACTGACCCTTAAAAGTCCTATAAGGCCTTTTATACGGTATATCTCGTAAAAAAAACTCCTTATATTATAGAAAACGTTAACCGAGTTATTCGATTGAAACTATATTCAATCGAGTAATTTCTTAACGGGTACCCCCGTATTTTTCGTTTTAAAACCCGAAAATAGGTTACGTTTTTGTATCGACTATCTCCGGTTCAATACCATTATAAAAGCAGATAGTTACCCGTTTCTTCTTATTAAAAAAAGGGTTATAAATATTTTTCAAATGAAGTAGTTTACTCAACCAAATTTCAAACCCACTTTCTAAACATCTTACATTAAAAAGGAAAATAAAAAAAAGATTGTGTTTCGTATATGTCTCGGATTTCTTAAATAACTTATTATTACTTTCAGCCTTTTTAACGCTCCCACCACCTTTTAACAGTATATTAACAATTCGTTACGCCTTTTTTTCTATATTTTTTATTTTGTTTTATTCGGTCATATTTTCGTTTGATGAAACGTTACCTTTAATAATTATATCGTTAAGGTTAAGTAAATCCTTAATATTATAAATATCGCGGAATTTAACCTCGATATTTACAAATATAAACTCGGCGTTTGAAAACACAAGACCTTAGGATTTGTTATCAAGGTTAACGTTGGTGTATATATAAACCTAAAAAAGTTACTCGTTATCCGGTAATGAACGGTTTTCACGTCGGTTTTAAAAAATATAAGTTTTTTTAAATTCGCGAACTTCTTCCGGCATTTTATTCATGATTATTTGATAATTATTAAACCAGTATTTCGATCAACTCGTAAAGGTAACCTTTTTTATTTAGTGCCTCAGGAAAAAATGTGTTCGAACGATTTAAACTTAACTTTCCCTCCGAACTTATACTCGTTTAATAGAAATTTAACTGTAATACCCTTTTGAAACCCGATTCTTTCAATCAGGCTTTAAAAGTTTGTTTTCTTCAACGTAACAACCACAATAACCTACGCCCAGTAATGTATTACTCTTTTCACTTATCTCCCCCCAAATATAATTACTAAATCCGCGATAAGGAGTTATTCGTAATTATAAACTATTTAAAAGTATGAAACACGAAGCTCTGGGGTATGGCATACCCGTTTACAATTTTAACAAATTATAAAAACCTAAAATACTTTATAAGTACACGACGGTTTTCTAAACAATAAATCCGTTCGTTTAAACGCTTTTCGTAATTCAGTTTTTGGTTAATTTATAATAAGGCGGCAGATTATACGCGTTCCGATATGTTATTACACCGAAATTAAAATATTTCTAAAAGCTTTTCTGATTAACGTCTTTTAAGTCGAAAACTTTAATTATTACGTTTCGAATAATCCGTTTTCGAGTCGCTTTCGCGTATATATATCTTCCGGTTAATCGTTGTCGGTGAATCTATTTCGAAGAGCCGTAAACATTTTACTAATATCGACCTTTAATGTAATTAAAACGTTATTATACGAGATACTACCTACCCCTAATTAATATGCGCGGTACATATAAACGACCAATATTTCCTAGTAAATATTCGTACCGATGACGACCAGACGTTAAAGATTTCGATTTCCAAATATTCGGTAAACGAAAATAAGGTTTTACAGTTTCGCGACTGTATTTAGGTACCTAATTACGAGTCACTTACTACCGAGCTCATTTAAGCTACCTATGATTCAATTTTAATCGGCTACCTTAGCTACAACGTTATTATTAATCTTCTTCTTAAAAAATATTTTTCACCCGGTTTATATTGCGCGATTCGTCGTTTTTAACGTAACTACGACGTTTATAAACGTATAACCTATTAGATATACCGTTGAAAAGGACTTTTTGAACCCCTTTCGGTTTCCGAACAGCTTTGGAACGAAAATTTTATCGACTTTATAATTAACATACCTTAAAAACATATTGGTAACTTACGTTACATTATAACTATTATAAACCGTTTAAGTAAAGTCATTACCTTCGAGGTTACAACTATTATGAATGCCGAAGTTTATGGAAAACGGGTTTTAAATTACTATCAGCGGTTTTATGGGTTTTCCCGTACATTTGTTAACAATTACGGTTTAAATTTGACCGGTAGGTTTTAAAAACAACTTTACAACCTAATTAGCGTGAACTAACGTTTAAGTATTACCTTTTACTCCGAAACTAACGGCACAACCGAACGCGCGAATTAGGAAATCTTAACGTATTTACATTTTTTCGTTGTTTATACCTAATTTGACTAAAGCTATTTATTATTCAACTATTAATTAATGGTAAATAATGAGAATACGATTATTATTGATATTAGCTTGTTCTTTATAACCTACAACTATTACATCGACCTTATATAACCAGTATACCGTTTTTTTTTCGTTTTGGTTATAATACTATACGCGAATGCTGAAAATTTCATTTAATGTATTTACAAGATTATGAAATTTATATAAATCGTAATAAAGGTTACGTAATAACGTATACAAAAAGCCGTTAATAAACGATGTTTCCCATTAAGACGTTTTGGGTCAGCGACTACATTTAGTTTTTCCTAAAAAACTACAAGTTAAACGAAATTTATAAAAAGTTAAATTAACTTTACAACAAATATCGTATAACGCGTGTAATCGACCTTTATATTATTAAACTCGATGTATCAGGCGACAAATATCTTCGATTTTATATCGATTAACTCCTATAAGCCGTTTTACATCCGTTTTGAAGTTAATAAACTCGCGACTTTTAATCGTAAGCCATAAATGTTTTCAGCGACGATAGGGTAACGGAATAGAAATATCACGTTAAAAATATACTACGGGTTCTTAATAAATTCCAAGTCGGACGTACTCAGCTTTATAACCCACCGAAACAACAGGTTTTATTTAAGTGGATAAGTTATATATACCTAACGTAAAAGTCGTTTTTAAGCTTTTTCGATATCGTAAAACTTAATATTTTCGAATTGCGTTACGGATTAGCCGAATATAACGACGGGCCTTTACGCCTAACACACAAACGGGTCTAATATCTTACACGTTAATTTACGAAGTCAAGCGGTGTGTAAGCTGCTAATAAAGAGGTAATAAATAAACGTATTAATATTAACAAAAAAAAGAAACTAAACGACGACGAAGCCTATTGGGATATATCTTCAAATTCCTGGTTTAAATCCTTACCAAAAAGCTTTTTATTCATCTCGACTAACTTATTTAAATTTACGTTTATACAACCTAATTTCGCTTTAATATATTCTGAAACCTAAACAAACTTTGAAGTCGCTTTTGTTATGGACTCAGGCCATGGGCTATTGAGTCTATAGGTTACGTAACTGTGCACGTAACGGGATAGGCAGTACCCGGTCCGGGCCCGATCTGGGTGCAAACTGGGCACGGTCCGGGTGCAAACCGGGTACGGTCAGTACACGGCACGTGTAAGGTCATGTAACGGGCTAGGCACTAGCTAGGCACTGGCCATGCCCATAGGTCCTGTATGGTGAGCCATGGTAACCTCTTCTAGTCTTTCAATATACCTTAATAATACACCTTATTGAGCACCTACTTGGCATACTACCGTAAATCGAATTATAACATACTATTGAAGTTTTTTTTAATCTTTCCGAAGAAATATTACTTATAATAAACGAATCGGTAGCAAACGTTAATGATTTTACGTTATACTTTAACGTTATTGGGGAGGATGGACCGTCAGCAAATTTACAGTCTTCTACTTTTATAAATATACTTTTTATCTTTTCGGGGCCGATTTAAGCCGATATTTCTCGTTTGTAAAATACCGTAAATTACATCGCGTCAGCTGTAAAATAATTGTAATAACAAGATTAATTGATTTTAACTATCGACTTTATGTCTAACTTTGTTTAGGTGGTAATTAAAATTTAAAAACTCGAAGCTGAATTAGCCGCGACTCACGTTGGTTTTTCACTGGCTTAGGGTAGGCGAAAACGATATAACTAATCACAATTTGACGGATATGCTTTTACGTAGGCGGCGACGCGCTAAACGATCGAATTTATATTGAAAGCGGATAAAATGTATTGAAAATGTTCGGTATATGTTCCTTTACGTATAGGGATGTTATGCGGCGACTGTAAAACAGGCGGTTACAACGTATTACGAAGTCGGAGGACGCGAAGGTATATATAATATAGGGAAGTTTTTCGATTATATCGAGGCTACTTTTAACTACCTTTAACGCGCAGATAAGGCATTGGTCGAATCAAAAAGTTTTGTTATAAACGATAAAAATCTATAAATACTATTCGTTATTAAGTTTGAGATATTCTTAGCTTAAACGGGCGGATTAAACTGGCCTTCAGCCGTAAAATTCAATTACTTACCTTTCCGCGTATCATTACGTATCGGCGAAAAATTTATTACAGCAGGTATTATTTGGGTAAACTATATCATAACCTTAAAGAAATACCGAAAATTCGCCGATAAATTAAAATCCTTAAGGTTAAAGCAACGCTTTAATCTTTAACTAGCAGAACCCATATAAGTCTAATAGCCGAATAATAATATGGTTATAACGTGGGTTTACGCCTTTTAAGTACTTTCGTTAAAGGGCTGTAATAATCGCTGCCATTTATTTCGATATCGCGACTAGTTATTTTAACAAGCTCATTCGATATACGTTTAGGACCAAAGACGTAAAGAGACGTAGGCGACGGTAAAAAAACATTAGGCCAAGTTTACTTCGGGGCGTTACGTACGTTATAAATCATTGGATTATTATTAATATAGCTACGAACTTCGCCTAGTATTACCCTTTACGCAGGTATATACGGTTTAAGTCAAAAAGGTAAAAAAAGTTTCTTATTAATAAAGATGGTAGAAGTCTAACTTTTAGATATAATTTCGTTTACGGGTTATATAATCTTAACGACAAAATTATAAAATCGAGTTAAAAAGAAATTAATTTCATGAAAACACGTATAAATGAAAATATGTGTTTTATTTTTATTTTTTTAATAAAACTTATTTTCAGGATATTAAAATCGATTTCAATTATGATTATTATTATATTATAAACGAGGTTTCGATATAACAGATGAAGATAAAGTAAGTTTAGCTATTAAATCCTCGAAATTTCGACAAAATATTAGGCTTATAATAACATACTGGTATTACCGAAATAACCAAATTTCGTATAAGTACTAATAAATAGTTGAACCCAATGTGCACATATATTAATCTTGGAATAACGCGGGATATAATTTTGGAAATAATTTGGATACGGTATTAATAGGTAACTTGAAACCTTGGCGGTAGTCGTTTAATAATTTAAGGTTAAAAAAGCTTCATTATCGACGCGGTAATAATACCCATTAAGTTTGAGGATGTACGGGACGTGGTAAATTCTGTTCTTTTCGGTTTGGAAAAGCGTTCGTACCAAAAAGCATTACATGTGGGAGATCAGTTAAAGTGAATTTTTACTACTACGTTTTACGAAATAATACGGATTTTATAAACGATGACAACTATTAAAGTGAGAAAAATAATTAGTTACGTTTTTCATTAAATTTAGAAAAATTTAGCAACTTATTCGATAAATATAAAGCTATAATTTTACCCTTATATAAAGGGAAATTCGATTACTATATTTATATTAAACTCAATGAAAAAACATCTTTATTAAAATGAATTTAAAGGATATTATATTCGATATTACGAAATCAACTTTCAAAACTCCGACGATGGGTTACGAAATTGATAAATAAAGGATAAATTCGCGTAAACATTTTATTGCTTATAACGCCGGTATTATATATTTTGAAACGGGGAGGGGAAGGGTTTATATTGATTACCAGGTATTCAATAAAATTACGAAATGATATAGTTTTTTTTACCTTTAATTAAGGAGACCTTACGTACGTTATTAAAGTCTATACAACTTACGAAATTAGATATTCGAACGGCCTTTTATCGTATCCGGATTATATCCGGATAAAAGGAATTAACGGCGTTTCGTATACGATTCGGGTTATTTAAATAACTAATTACCCCCTTTAAATTAACAGGGGCTTCGGTGATGCTTTAACGATATATTAATTATATAATAACGGATATCTTAAAAAATTTCGTTATAAAGTACTTAAATGATCTTTTAATCTTTCTTTCGGTATTTAATAGGATTTTATACCGAAAATTAGCGTGGTTTTGAAACGTTTTCTCAATACAAGGTTAAATTTAAATTTTAAAAAGTGTAACTTTCTAGTTAAAAAGCTACAATACTTGGGTTTTATTATAAAAGTAGGGGTAGGTATTCGGGCCGACCCCGAAAAACTTCGAATAATCCGTGAATAGAAGTTATTACGTATTATTCGGGAAATTTAAAGTTTTTAAGGTTTTGCCAACCTTTATCGTAATTTTATTAGTAATTTCTTCAAATTAACGGATTATTTCGTCCTATTGACGAAATAAAGAATTCGTTAGGCCTAGACGGAACAGGAGAAATATATATTTCAAACTTTAAAAGATACTTTTATTACGGCCTCGATTTTGACGTATTATGATTTCAATCAGCTAACGGTAATAGAAACCGACTATTCGGAAACGACTTCAAAAGAGTACTTATTATAACGGGATTAAATGACATTTTAAAGGCAATAACTTACCACTCCGTATGATTAATGAATACAAAATGTAATTATATTATTTAAGATAAGGAGTTTTTTTAGCGATAATATTTTATGTAAAACCGTGGTTTTTCGAATCACGTAGTGTTCTTACCCCGTTTACGATTTCAATGGACAACAAAAAAATTGGATTTTTTTTTTACTACGTTTAATTTCGAAACACCAAGTTCAATAGACCGAAGTCCTTTCGTTCTTGTAACATTATTTACGGTATAAGCCTGTAACTTGAGGCGTCCGGCTAGAAGTATCAACCCGCAAAATATAAGATAAACCCGAAGTTAAAGAACGCCACGTAAGAGTTTTTTAACCTATTTTTATTATTATATTAAATGTGGTATTGATCAACTTATATTATTAAGGGAATACAAAGTACGGTAGGTTACATAAATGATTTTGGAGAAACGGAGTCTTCATTATTAAATAGCAACGATATATATTTTAAAGGTAGGTGAAAGGTTTTCGAAAGGCCGCCGAAAGTGGAACCTTCTCAGGCCCGGCTTGCGTCCGGGTCGTTATCGGGGATAACGCCGGGGGATTTCAATACAACGAAACCGGCGATACCATTACAAACCCAGCCTGCATTAAGCCCGCCGGTATCGTTAACGCCAAGTAATCGCCTTGATTTCGATTTGGGTACGTTAACAAAATTATAAGATAAAGGAATAATGAACGACCTATTATATAAAGTTTGCCTATTAGCGGTTTTCGAAGGCGTTAGGCATTTTTTTACCTAAGGCAGAATAATTGGTATAAATTACAAATTACGAAATTCCGTACGATACATTACGTTATCGTAACCGTTCATAATTACAAAACTAGAGATTATCAACGATGAAAATCTTAAAATAAACCTACGATTTGCTATTATAAGTTTTAAAAAAAGACATTTCATTTCGCACTTTTAACAACATTATCATTAAAAATGAATAATTACAAATATTGGACGTTTATATCAAATATACACGTAATGTAACGGGACGAAATCTCATCGTACCTTACAATAAGGCCTCTTATAATTCCTCCTTATCTTAAATTAATATTAGATATATTTTTCATCAACTTCATAATAGCGACCTTCGATATTTACTAGTTATTACGAATCCCCTTTTCAAGTTTATCTTATTCGAGTTTATGTGGTTTATAATCGTCAATACATATATAGAGCGTTTTTGGGATATATAATGGAAATTTTATAAATTTCAAACTTTTATTATTAGTAACTGTGATTCGAATTAAGTAAACGTATTTTAATCGCCTTTTTATTCTCTAGTAAAAGTTGAACAACTTTCATTTATAGAGAATTATTTATAAATGAATAAAAATGTTAAATGGATAAATTAAAAAGTTCAAATGTATTTACGTATTATCGTTGCCTTTTCGTAATACGATTAAACCTTATATTCACCAGTTTATTAATTCGCGTTAAATAAGCGAAAGTCGACGGTTACCTGATTTAATACGAACTGTTTAATAAATAAGTACGAAATATCATTTATCCCGAAGATAAACGGAGATATAAAGTCGTTAATTAATTCGGTGAGGTAAGTTGTTATATTTTTGGTTTATTTACGCGTGGAAGTGAAATTAACTTAAGAGGCTATAACTTATATCTAATAATAAATGAAGACAGCGGCGAATCCTAGGCGAAATCCGGTAAAGTGATAGAAGGTAAGGGATTAGGTTTGACTAATCTTTTATAATATTAAAATCAACCACTGAAGTAAAAAGTTTAATCAATTTGCAATTAATATCGGGTCGTTAATATTTTAAACTTTTTCAATATTTTGTTAGATATTTTCAATAAATACTTTATATTTTATGTAAATTTAGTTAAATAGGCGATTTTGGACCCTCTTTGTTGGTAAATTTCATTCGATATTCGCCTAGAACTAGTTTTATTCATTGAAGATATAAAGAAAGTTTATAAAAAAAATATTTTTGTAATAAAACCGGGGCGAAACAATGTTCGCTTTATATTAATTAAGGGGTTATAATAAGACAAAGTAACAATTATGAGAAAATAGCTAATATACTATAACCTTAAACAGATTCAAAGAAAAATAGGAAGATATTTAGGTTTATAATGACCCAGTATTTTGATGTCGGCGTCGAGTTTATATTAAACGACAAACGCGAAGAGAATCCTCCATACCTTGAAAACAACATATTATTCATAAATAAAAAGGAAATTTTATTATCAAACGATATTATAATATGATAAATAAGGTCGAGTAAATATTACCCGACTTTTTCGAATATATATCCGACCGTAAAGCGGCTTTTACTACAATTTAATACAAATTTAATTATTTGTATTTTTTTGAGTTTAAATAAATATTGACGTTACTGACGTTAAGGGCCTTATTATAAGTAACTTCGGACATTAAGTAACGCCGGGAGAGGGGGATGATAAAAGGCGTGGCGGGCATTAGTAGGCGTCGAAAACGGGGGCTGGTAAAAGGCGGGACGGACATGAAACGACGCCGAAAATAGCGGATAACGCGAAAAGGAACGGACGTTATGGGAGCCCGAAGGCGGATAAATCGAGGAGGAACGGCCGTTGGGGGAGGTCGATGATGGAGAATAGCGTTAAAAGGGACGGGCGTTAAAAGAGGCCGACAATAATAGTTATCGAAAAATAGGGCAAGGGCTGAATCGAGAAAAGCGACATTTTAGGTGGGTTATTAAAAATTATAATATATTAGTTTAGGCCCGCGTGAAGAGGTTAACCCGGATACAATTTCACGCCCGTTTGCGGTCGACTTAATTAAGTCGCTTTTATTAAAATCAATAAATGAAATACGTGTAAAATCGGGGCTTGTATAATTAGTCTTTAAATGTTATTCGTTATACTTTGTAAACCATAACCCATGTTAATTATAAAAGATATAATTTAGGTAGTTATATTATTTTAACTGTTTAAGCTAAAATTACGAAAGGGTAGACGATAGTAGTTAAAAGGGGCCAGAGTAAAGACGTTACGTATTAAAATAGAGCCGGTTAAAAAAGTTTTGTTTATATAAATAAACTATATTGTAAACGGTAACGGAAAAGTCCCAAAAGAGAACGGATCCGAAAAAAAAAGGAGTGATAAAGACGTATGATTAAAAGGGTAACAACCTATACGGCTAACACGGTAAAGGCTCCTTACGTCCAAACGATATAACGGAGTCGGGAAAATTAATTAACTAACTTAAAAAAGTCAGGGGTAAAAACGGGTCGATAACTCGGAATATCTCCTTAACGTTTACACGTAAAGGATAAAATGTAACCCTTATCCTCGGCCGTAATAACTAATGAACGTATAAGAACGCGTAAGCCGGATGAAGCCGTAAGTAAACTTATTTTTTTACATATATTACAAAAAATTAGTAAGTTATAATTAGGTTTTTTATAATGATAATCTATAATTTTACCTTATCATAAACCTTTCGATATATATGATAGCCTTACGTCCTATAAACTCGAGTATAAGTAAAGGGAACGCCGAAATTAAAAAGGCGGTTAATACACAATATATAGGCGTTTTTAACCTATAAAAAAGGAAATTCCTTTTATTTTCGCTATTACTAAAGACGAAAAAATATTTTTTAATACGAGGCGGTTATAAAAGGTCGTTAACGGCGACGTATTTGTGTATAATAGGGTAACATACTTTACGGGACGGCTCGTTGTTTTTACCAAAGGCGTTAACGGTAATATAACCTAAATTAGAACCGTTATATACGTTGGTTATAAAGATAACGTAAGGAAATAGGTAAAAAAGGTTAAGGGGATTAAATAGTTGTGATATAAAAGAAAAAAAATCATTACGAAAAAAGTGTAAAGGGTAAAAAAAGACGACGTAATAAAAGAAAAAAAAAGAGTTTTTAAGTGTTATATGGGCGCCCGTATTTATAAAAACTGGCGGATTGGATTCGGCAGGAGTTACGTGTTATACGGGGCGCGTTACACGATATTAAAAGTAAAAAAACGATATTATACAGCGCGTTATACGGCGTCGGCGATAAAAAGTATATATCATATGACGCGTTAAAAGGTACGTTATACGGTACTGATGGCAAAGTTAAAAGACGCGTCATACGGCGTTAACGACCTAAAGTTAAACCGGCCGATACGTTATATGGCACGTTAGATACCGTGTTACTGGCTCGCGCCCAGCCCGCATACTAGGTGAGTAAGTCTCGTACCTCGCGTTTAACCAACAGAAC
The DNA here is from genome assembly GCA_038502455.1 of Anisogramma anomala. Classification (NCBI taxonomy): domain Eukaryota; kingdom Fungi; phylum Ascomycota; class Sordariomycetes; order Diaporthales; family Gnomoniaceae; genus Anisogramma; species Anisogramma anomala. The sequence continues at coordinate 15,730,120 of JASMMZ010000001.1, forward strand.
ACCGTAGCCCTAACAACATTCGGGGAAAAAGGGGGTATGTTACAAACTTAAGCTATAGGCCATTAAGTTTATATGTTATATAACTATACACGTAATGGGATAGGGAATACCTGGTCCGGGTACGGTCCGTACATGGCACGTGTAAGGTCACGTGATGGGCTGGGTACTGGCCAGGCACTGGCTATTCCCATAGTTCCTGCATGGTGGGCCACGGTAGCCTCTTCTAGTCTTCCACTGTACCTCAATAGTAAACCCCATTTGGCACCTACTTAGCTTACCACCGTAGTTCGGACTATAACAGCTTTTAACTACGTTTCCTAACCGTTTATTAGCCACGTTCTTTGCGTTTATACCTTATTATAAAAAACTTATATAAATATTACGTTCCTTATTTATTAATTATACAGCCCGTAGGCCACCGGAGCGCATAAGGATAGCGGGAACAAAACCCGCTCTGCCTCAGGTATCTACTTTTCGCTACAAGGTACATCGAACTCTTATAACCTTTTTCGTAACGACCACCTAAGCTTACACGTTTTTTACCTACTCGTTACTATTTATGAAGCGGTTTATAAAAACCTTAATTTACCTGTCTTAAAAGTTAAACGTTAAACACATCTCGGATAACGCTTTTACAACCTCGTTTATATCGGGATTAAAACTTAAAGGTGTATAGGAATAGCTAATGTTACGGCATGTAACCCTAACAAAACAAATACGATACCGAATACCAGTATCTAACCGCTTGTTGACAACTTTCTCGCGGTTATATAAATTACTTACCCTAGGTCTCCTAACAAAAAAAAATCGAATTATACGTTATTTTACAAACGTATTTAAAGAACGTTTATATACTAGTTCCGTTAAGATGTATCTTAATAGCTCGTATGGTAAGAAATTTTATATTTGTTTGTAAAAACTAAGTAATTTCCGAATAAACGAACCTTCGTCTTTAATAGCTTTGTTGACCTCTGCGACTAGTTGATGATTCATTATATAAGAGCATAAGACAAGTGTGAGGAGAAACTTATTGTATTAAACTAATATTCCAATGCTAATGTCGTTATAAGGCTATAATACCTAATATTATAATAGCTGATAATGTTGCGAATAAAGTTGTAATACCTAGTAATATACTATTAGTGATATTAAAGGTTAAAGGTTGAAAGAAAACTTTTGTTTTGGAACTGGAGTTTATGGACTATTTATAGGAGCGGGGTATTAAGGCACCTTTTACGTGACATTTTAGCCTGGCACCTTTTACACAACACTACGACGTACCAAACGGTGTGCTTGCCTTCTTTCGTACTTTTTACACCGCGCATATATATATATATATATATAAAAGGGGGGGGGGGGGTCTTTAAGGGTGATATCACAGGCTAGTACCTGGCTAGTATTACCAGGGATCCAACCCTATTAGTTCTACACGCTCTTACGATGCTCTGAAACAGGGAGGAAGCCGCTGGAGACACCACACGTCAAGTAACCGGGTTGCACCATCTTAGCTCCATAACAGCTCCCTAGCAGGGACTTCTCCTTTCCCTCTTCATCGAGGTTTATAAACCGAATCCGACCACCTTGAGCGATAGCTCCGGCCTCAGTCCCTTTACATAGTAGTATTGCGTGGTCAAGTAGTGGATGTATTGTTTTAGGTTTAGCAAACCGCTAGCTGATCTGCATAGTAATTTGCATAGCTAATCGCTTGGCCTGTACCCTGGTGTGAAGTGGGACCATACTGCACTTGACTTGCAGTCAATTACAGTAGGCCCGCACAAAACAATACACTCAACTTACAATCAGTAAATTCAACTTTACGGTAAGTAAAGTTGACCTACTGCACTGCAAATACTACCATTCTAACAGTATGATAATATAAATGATATATTTGAAGAATATATCCGAAACATAAATGATTGGAAAATTTATGTAAATTAATGTAAAAGATAACCCTATCGACTTTATAACTAAAACCACATCTAATAATACCCTCAAACGTTTGCAAATGATAATAGGCCAACCCTACAACCTAATAGATACGTATACTACTCGATATATTATATAAATAAATAAAATGCCTCAGTAACTCAGAAAAAAAGTTAAAATAATAAGTACAAAACGCGTACCCAAACTGTTGGTAAGGTATCTCTGCCTATTTCATATGAAGTAAAAGAGTAGAAGATTAATCGTTAGATTGGTATTTGTAGTAAAAGATAGATAGGTCCGCCAGAAGTATTACAGAGAGTTCATGCCACGGATGAGAGGTTATAAACCTCTCATTCAGGCAGTAGCCCTTTTGGTATGCGCTCTGGAATACCCTTTCCAGACCGCTCCACGCATGATGCACTTTACGCATTGCAAGAGTGTAGCCTACAGAGTGACACGTTATCATACACTTTGCATGAGTGCACCTTGCAATACAGTGCATTGCCACTTGGTTTATATATACTAGTTGTAGGGGTATATAGTAATATTTATATACGTAATATTTTTTTCCCTTGTATTTTATACCTAAAGTCTAGTAGCAATAGTATAATTGTAACGATTTCGTATACGGAGCCCTATAATGATAGTGTGGTTACGGTACCAATCACAAAGGTCTAAATTAGTAGCTTTTATAGCAACATTGTAGTTGCGGTACCGATTGTAAAGGTTCGAATTAGTAATTCTTGGCCGCGGTGGTAATTGTAATAAGGGTCTGGTTAGTGTAGTTAATCGGTAGCGACATGATTGTTAATGTAGTCTTTTATTGTTTCCCATAGGAGTTTAATTATATAGGTGCTATAGAGGTATTAACATAAAGTTGATTACGCCGTTACGTATTTTTAGATTGGTATAAAAAGATATATCGTTATCGGTTTAGGTAAAACTTTTTCCTCCCTTTAAATGCGCGTACCTATAGTCAATACAAGTCCTTATCTCAATTTAACTTAACTATTATTTTAATCAATCAATTTAAACTGCTCTGATGGATAGGTTACTCGACTAATACTTATATACTAACCTTACCTTTAAATAAATACTGCGTAAAAACAGGTTCGCTAAACGCTGTTTAGCGCAGGAGCGACGCCGCGCCGCCGCCACCGCCGTCGCAGCCGCTACCGCCACCGCCGCTACTACCACTATCGTTAACAGCCCGCCCTTATCGGGTATAATTTTATCTATAGCTGCTTCCACCCCCGCCTCGCCATACCCTGCCGCCACCGCCTTCTTTTCGACCCTATTAAGCCCCGTTGCCGCCGCCCCTTTCTCGGCTTCGCTTTCCCCCGCCGCCGCCGTTACCCCGTTTTCCGCCGCCGCCACCCTCCTTCTTTCTCTTTTCCCCATTTCCCTTTTCCCCCTTTCCCTTACCCTTAAGCTTTTAAGGAGATAAACGGGAGGGTTTTAAGATTATAGACCTTACCTTTTCTCTGCGGGTAAAAACCCCCTTACTCGTAGAAGCTCTTTGGCGTTATAAACGTAGACTCACGAAGTTTCTTCGCGATTTGTATTTCCAAAATTCATTTACGCATTTGTTTTTAATATTCCTACAGATAAAGCGCAGGGAGCGGACCTATTTCGCCACTTAATGTTTTGTATCATCAGAGTACGTTGTAAGGCCTCTTTAACGCGTAAGGCGTTAAAACGGCGTATCCGAGTTCGTAACCCTAAGCCGCTAATGGATACACCTTACGTGCCATATATTGCGTTCGCGACAGTAGGAAAGTCCGATAACGATTATTATAAAAACGGGGGTCGTTTAACCCGTTGTTACCATTACAAACGGATTAGTAGCGAATACACCACTGTTTTGTTGATTTTAAGGCCGTGGACTGAAGCTGTGTTACGCTTTTGCCGGCTTCATAATAAGTTTTAACCGATTTTCATAAATTTCGTTCATTAAAACAACAATATCCGGGGTGTTCCGAAAAAATAACCGCGTTTGCGAATAATCAAAACAAGCCGATGCTAATTAGTAATAAGTGTTAACCAGCGGACTAAAGAGTCGGCGGCTGTTATTACCTCTTGGAAACGGGGCCTACGTATATATTACATAGGCGAGTTTAACGATGTTATCGCGCGTCGTCGTAAGGAAGGTAAAAACCCTTTTATGCTTTTGCCTAAAGGTATGCAACCTAAATCGTAAGTCCATATCCTTATTGGCGCCAATAACGTCCATGGATGTAATAGCGGTAGCGCTAGCATAAAAGGGGAGGGCGACTGGCATAATGGTGGGGACGCGACGGCGTCGCCTTTTCCCTTTCCTTTTAGTAGTAACTAGCTTCCCTTCGCAGCCGAGCCGGCACACCCAGCTATAGTGTAGTACGTTATATAATAATTTTATTGCTTTTTACAAAAATCATCGTATGTAAGTAATAAATGTAATGTGAAATACCTAAAAGAGCCGAAGTATGTAAAATAAAAAGTGATAGTATTTTAAAAACGGTACGAAATAATGGGTTTTTTTTAAAAAAAAACATACACTATAATATCTAGTAAGATGGAAACGCGTAGAATAAATAAAAGTAATATGTCAAAGGCGGTGTTATATCGTAAATTTAAATAGAGAAGGTTAAATAACAGAATAATATGGTAAGGCCAACAGGTGTGTAAAAAATATAATAATATATTAGGAGCGGCGCGAAATGATCAAGTCGAATAGAGGTAAATTCCTAAGGCCTATGTAAATGTAAGTTGTAAATCGTAGTATAAATCAGGGAACGGCGCAAATAGTTAGTTTTGGACCGTTTTGAATCGGTGGAAGTATCTTATTGGCTTATTGGAGTCGCAAAACCCTTTCAGAAACTCTAATAAACAGTGTGCTTGTTGATATTAGTATTTCCAATACTTCATTCGGGGTAGTCTTAGTTATTACGTCCGTTAGGTTAGATTTTTCATTTATTCACCTCGTTCCCTTAATTTTACGGTGTTTTGTTATGCTGTATGTACGTGCAAACGTATAGTGGTATTCCGGTTTATATTTGAGGTTAAAGACTAAGCTAAAGGTAGGAATCTACTAGAACATAATAACAATAAGTATCTTATGAGAAGAACTTCTCGTAATAAGATGTACTCGTGAGTAGGCTGTCTCTTGAGAAGGCACGAGACAGAAGGAATATATATAATGCAACCCCCCTCCGTAACCAACAAATACCCGGGGCAAAAAAAAAATCTTATCATTTTCATTATTTGATAGTAATATTCACATCACCTCTTTTAAAGGCCTTAATAGATTCCGGGTAATTTAATTTTGATACTGGTTTTCATTCATCGTTACGCGTTGTAAAAACTTTTCTAGTTGAGGATATATTAAACTTGACCCCCTTTACAGCGGCGTCGATTCATTCGTTTGGCTAATATACGTTTTAATTTCTATTTTTTAACATCCGATCCTTCTTCCTTATGTTTAACTAGCCTAGCGGTAACATACTTTTATTAAATAGGTTGTTAACTAGGTCCCAATAGGGTAGTAAATAAGTAATACTAATCGTTATGTAAATTTATAAGTTTAGTGGAAAATCCAAAGTAAAAGCTAAATTATTAACTTTTTTCATAATCGTATAGAGCTTTATACACGGTGGTGATAATTTTCCCTATTCATAAAAGGATTTGTAAGCTTTTTCTAGCTTTAGCTATACTTTGTCATCTACAACTAATTTATGCTGACGATGATTTTAATCGTATCGTCTTTTTGCCTTATTAGTAATAATATCCATCATTAATTGTACATTTCGTCGCAAATGTTCCCATATAAACGAATTTCTGCTTACCGGTGAGGTAGAATTATTATAAGAACATCTACTAGTGCCGTAAACTTAAATACAAATAAATATTCATAAGGACTATCTTTTAAAGTACGTAAGTAGGTATTATCAAGGGCTTATTTTAAAGCCGGTACAATATCAACTTAATATTACTTAGGATATTTAACGACAAAGTAACGTAAAGCTACTTTATTTAACTAATTCCTTTTCTTTATTTACCTATAGGCTTATGGATAATAAGTTGTTATCATTATTAAACGTACTCCAAATCCTTCTTATAAAATTTGCTAAAAAGCTAATATAAACTTAATATCTCTATATAAAATAGTTTATTGTTGATAAAGTTAGTCTTATAATAAAATTGTCGAAATAAAATAGTTGCCTAATTTTATATACGTTGTATGGCCCAGAATTAACAATATTTGCTTATGTGTTTTGCATATAATAGGTATTACGAAATTAAAATATTACCTGCCAGGTAATATTCAAGGTATACATTTAAAAGGCACTATTAGTAATGCGACTACAAAATCTATACATATTACATATATTAGTTCCTCAGGTACTTAAATAGGTTTAAAGAGGCCAAGTAGTTTTTAATTGTTATTATATAATTATCCACAATACATGCAATTTCTAGTGTATGCTTTCACAGGCTTACGTTTACAGCGAAAATATACTTCTTTTAAGTTTACCATTAATTTTTAGGTTCGAAATGGTGTTTTTTATCGTATATCTCAGCGAAAAGTTCCTATACGAGTATTACAGGAACCATAAGTCTTTTATAACTATTCGTATTACGAGTGTAGAATAAATTATTAATTAATATAAATGTTTATTCAAACTTAAAAGTATTAAGAGGCATATCCTTATCTTTTTTATTATATTCGAAATCTAATAAAATCATATGCTTAACGGTATCTTTACGATAACCAGTCTAAAAACGACGTTGTATGTCGTCTGGTATTTACGCCTTAATAAGGTATATTATTTAATAATCCACCGCTGGCAAGTTATTAAAAACCTGATTTAATACCGGTATTTCAGGATTATAAGGTGGTCGGTTCTCTTCAAAAAGTAAGTTACTGAGGGCATTTGGTACCAAATTAAAGCGACCCGGCAAATACATAATATTTAAATAATATAAATTAAGGAAAATTAACGTATTAACTAGTCATCAATTTACCTTATTCGTGAATGTTATATCTAGTAGGGTTTAGTTTATAATACCTCAAACAACTTTATAATCGGTAAAAATAATGATTCATTAAGGGTTGCTAACTAAGGTTATACGTAAACGTTTACATGCCTACATAAGACACGTAATCTTATGTTTTAAGGAACTATAGTTAAGTTAACTTCGAATTGAGAGAAGACTTAAAGATATTACTAATTCGATAATAGCTGTTGAAATAGGTTGCCCCTGTTACTAAAAATAGCCTTTTTAAAGTAAAAAGTTATAATACAAAATCCGCGTTTAAAACTTCCGTTAATTCGGGGAAAAAGTTGACATATTGGATCTAGGTAATATAACTCAAGTTATTTACACTAATAGTCTTATATAATATTAAAAATGTTTGTTTAAGCATACAATGAATAAGTGTAAACTACGTATAATATAATATCTTTTTTCGATTGCCGGCTTTAAGATGTCCTCATTTTCTTGCTTATATTGACGTTTTTTTTTTTAGTTCTTGAAGTAAATCTGACAATTGTACGTAATAAGGTATGATTGATCGTAAAAATCTAATTACTTTTAAATATATTTCTAATACCTTCAAGTTTACAAGGAAAGGCACAATTTGGAAAACCTTAAGTTATCTCTTTAGTGGTTAAAATTCCAAAGGCGTTTACGTATAATTCCAAAACCTCTACTAATTAAAGGCCAATATAAGATTTATCTAGCGATAAGGCGACGCCTTTATTAGGAAAAAGCTTGAATGTGGTCTTTAAATAAGTCAGGTGTTTTTGGAACGTATTGGAAAAAATGACAATATCGTTAATAAATACACATAAAAAAATCGAAATTCCTTCAATTTTTAATCTATAAAACGTTAGACGTAGGATAGTGAATTGTGAAAACTTAAAAGACTGACTTTACCTTATTTAAGTCCGCGGTAGTTAACAAAAGTAAATCGGTCGCAGCAATCTAGGTATATTGAAAGTTAAAAGAAAAACTTGATAATTTCTATAATAGTAATACATTTTTTATCGCGAATAAACTTAATAACGTTTTTTGTAAGGGTAATAAATAGAAATCCGAAACTACCTTTTTATTAAATGTTTGTAAGTTTATTATTACTTGACCAATATCTATTTATTATACAATTTTCTATATTATAAATACCGGTAATGTAAATGGTCAAATATTGTTAGAGAATTCCATACTTTACTACTTATATAAAGCGTATAATTATTAATCGAAAAGCTTTTCGTTTCGTTTGGATATAAGATAAGGAAAACAGTTAAACTTGGCATATTGCTAACCATTAATGATTGGAACCTTCATTGTTTGATTTATAAGTATTTTGATTAAACTGATTTTTTAAATGGCTGGATATTGTTCGCAAATTCGTTATAAATAAACATACTGTATCGAGTTGGTTGCGTTACTGTAAATACCTTATATGGTTTTCACTTTAAGCACATTTTTAGGTGTTTTTATACCTAACAAGGTATCTCAGTAACGTGGTTTATCGCGAGGTTTAGCGAAACCCGCTTTTTTATCACCGAGATTTATTACCTTAGGGATCCTAAATTCTTAAATTAAATACGTTGTTACGTTCAAAAAAGGGGTTTTAATGAAAACTCAATACACTTTATAGTAAAAAAAGGGTATTCGTTAATGCGATAATGACAGGAAAGGTTGGAGAACACAATTTAAATTTAGTATTAATCACAGGAATAAGGGTGGATTTATCCAAAACTCCAATAGGAATAAAAGAAACTTAATAATTGCTAACAACCATTTCAGTAGGTTATACCACATTAAAAGACACGTCACTAACGTCTGTAGCCTATGTAAAGTCTCGTATAGCTCTCGTCTAATCCGCCTAAAAGTAAATATTATCTTCGTATTTCGTAATAGTTTCAAAACGCGTATGCTTGATAAGGCGTATTACCTCGGCGTTGGGATTGTAAAGTTGTATTACATAAAGAGTAGCGGTATCGATTCGAGGATTAAGAATATATAAATATTGGGCTGTAAATATAAAGGATTTTCCCTTGGCAAGAGTAGTATATTTAATCACAACATATATCGTTTATCTAGGTTGAATAAAGACTTTAAGGTTTGAAGTGACTTTACGAACAACGGTTTGTATAGCCATTTTATTTACGGAAAAAGGAATTTCGAAGTGGCTGTTTTCGAAATAACCCATATTCCTCAACATTAATATATCCGTACCACGAGACTTTATCTAGTAGTTTGTTAATAAAGCGTCAACATCCAGGCGATCGACGATTCAAGCTTTAGCTATATTTTATAATGAATCAGAAGTGCCGTCAGACTTATATCTGGAGGTATAAAAGGTTTGGAGCGTTTTGGTAATGAAGTGGATAAGAAAACCCATTATTTCGTTAATTATTTCGTATTTAATTATAGGAAGATTTATCGTAATATAATTATAAAAGTTTATATTTAGCTAAAACTCAAATACAAGGCTTTTTCTAACACTTTTGTTAAGATAAAACGTATGATTTTTACCCGTAAGGCTTATTCGTACGGAGATATGTAGGTAACAATAACCACTTATAGCGAGTATCACCTCCTCTTTAATAGGCTTGACCATAATAATATCAAGATTTTCCTTGTTATTTACGATATTATTTAGGCTATTTACGGGTTGTATGCGGTCCAGCTATTGTATATGTTTCTTTATATCGTTAAAAGAAAACCTATTTTTTCCGGGTATAGGTTTTTAAATACTTAAACAAAACGTTACGCAAGTTACAATTTTCGCTATAATACATATAAATATGTAAACTAGGAAGCGTAAAGGTAAGGATAGGCTTTATTACATAAGCTAAATTATTACCCGAATAATATAAGTTTATTTATAGAGGCAGTCGTAAATAATCAAAATAATTCTGATTTAAATGGTTAGTATCGTTTTCCTTAGATTATATATTATTAACATTGTATTTGCGATGGTGATCGCGATTTCGATTGTTACTAAAACGGTTTCCGTCGCGTTCTCGCTTGTTAAAATTACGTTTTCGTTTATCTCGACCACGGTTTCAGTTGGTATATTCGCGAGGGCGGTAGTTATATCGCTTACGATTGTATTTCTGCGAGGGGAGTTTTTCGTACCTGTTGGTATTGTTTTCGTATTTATGGGACTAGTACTCGTCCCTACAAAATTGGTATTCGTTCTTGTGAAAATACCGCAAATCGTACCTCTCGTATATATCTTTCGAATGAAGCTGTTAATTGGAATAACGCTGTATTGCTGCTATTAGTAATATAGTTTTTAACTCTTCGGTTTTGGGTAAGTATTCCTTGATAGTTTATTTACGATGTGGAGGCGATAGGTACTATTAAATACCCAAATTCCATACGAAATAAATGTTTATTATAGCGTTATATTAATTTTATTATAACGATATATTTTGTATATAGCTTTTACATATCGTATTTTCGTTTATATGTGTTTAAGTATCCTATACTCAACGTTTAACAAATCTCGTAGCGAAAACTAAGCTTCCCTAAATTTTGCAGTAACTCGTTTAGGGTTTATAATAGAGCGATCAATAAGAATATCTATAATATATACGAAACTGCGATGAGACATTTTACGTCGTTCGTAAAAAGTAATCTAGATGTTCCACCAATATATAGCCGATCCTTATAACAAAGTAGAGAATATTTCTACGATTTAACTTTCTAATATTAAAAAGGTATTGAAGAAAGTATTTAAGCGTTTGTAAAAGCTTTATACATCGATAAAGATTATTTTTTACGTACCTTAATAATACCTATATCCTAAAAATTAGGATACTCGAGGTTGAGTACTCTATTTTTTTTACGCTTTAGGTGGCGAATATCGTCGGCCAAGTATTGGGTAGTTATTGTGTTCGGGGGTTGGGAAGGATCGAGACGGTGTCGAGAGGGCTCGCGACGGCGAGAGGATTCGCAGCGGTCGCGAGAAGGCTCGCCGCGGCGGTGAAAGGGTTCGAGGCGGTCGCGAGAGGGCTCGCGTTCCTTCCCTTTGTGATGAAGGCAATGGCGGCTGTCCTTAGAAGTATCCGATAAGGTTATGGAAATAGGTGAAACTTGGCGATGATAGCGACAAAAAGGGGGTTTACGGTTACGAGAATGGCAACTTTTAACTATTATGCTGTCGAGGCGTTTTATAACGGCGTTATGCTTCGCACGTCTCATAGTATCGCGTTTCTCAAATTCGCGGAGTAGGTTTGCTATGAGTTTTATAGCCTTAGAATTGCTGGCAGCGGGACCCGTTGCTAAAGATGCTTTTCCTGATTCTATAGTAACGAGGCGAATCTGTATAGATAAAGAATAGGTTAGAAAGTTGTAATAAAGTAAGGTCGTAAACGAAGATGTTATAAGTAAAGGTAAAGGTATACGCGTGGGCGAAAGTAGGGCTTTTATTGATAAAAGTAAAGGGAAAGCGATAGTTAACTTTTGTGTGGTAGGTGTAGTTTTTTTAAAAAAAACTTTTGTATACGAGTTTTCTGGCGCGTACGGCGAGTTGTTTGGGGCTTGTTTGGTGTAACAACTAGCGTTTGTAAATTTCGTTAACTTATATGTCGAGATTAAGGACTCGTAAAACAGAAGCCAACGATATAAGGTAGAGGAAAAGGGAGATGAAAAAGGTTAAAATTGGTGTTTTTTGATGGCAAAGATATATGATTATAGCTTCGCACTAGTGACTTTTTTTAATTGCGTTATAACAATTAATTGGTTTGGTGTTAAGCAAAATATTAGCTTATAGCTACCATTTGTTATGTTATGTATACATACAAATATATGGTGGTATTCTAGTCCATATTTAAGGTTAAAAACTAAACTAAAGGTAGGAATCTACTAAAACATGATAACAATGATTACCTCATAAAAAGAATTTTTCATGAAAAGGTGCATGTTATAACTCAAGGACCAACTGCAGGTTATAGAACAGACCAGCGGTCCGCTGCGCCATCAGAAGCCTGATATTCAATACATCAAGTCAGGGATCTCTCTTATATAAGCACCCAGGGTTAGGGTTTGGACCGACAGGACCGCCCGCAGTTCAGTCGACAACATTGGGACCGAAGGAAGCGACATCGACTTCAGCGGTCCAGTACTGAAGATGGTATGAAGGCCATAGGATATAAGGACACGGTCAGCACTACATAGATAGTATTTCCTTCATAGCTCTTCAGTTGTCAATCTAAGTATTCAGTCTACACACCTTAATAGCCTAATGGCTAGTGATCATTCTACAGCATGAACACACATCTTCTTGATATTGCACCTTTGTTACCTCTGCTACCTTACTACTAACATAAACCCTCTGACACATTCTATTTACTCACGGGTATTTAGTGTGATCATTACAGTGCACTCGTGAGTAGGCTGTCTCGCGAAAAGGCACGAGATAGAAGGAACATGTACTATAAAACACCCCTCTATAACCAATACGTTTATATAACTTGCGTAAAATTATAATATGGATTATTAAACGGTTTTTGTTCGTAGTACCTGATTTGATTAGACATTTATAACCCGAAAACGAATTAGTATATATAACGAAAGTAATAGGACGTAAACTAAGCTTAAAAAGAATTGTTTGGATAGTTATAGCTGTGGTAATACCCGAATCGAAACCCTTAATTATATTATAAGTTTTTAAAGTTAAAACATTTTTCGTAACCCTTTTACGTGGTAAAGCTTTAATAGATAAAGTTTTTACGAAGCGTAAAGTTGGTTCGGTCCGGTATTTCGTTACTGAAGACTAAAACGAAGCCTATCTGTAAACTATAGTCGTTATTATTGGCGAAAAAGCCGGTAGTAAAAAAAAATAGCTTTATAATACGTATATCTAGTGGTATAAATTGTAAATCGCGTTTTGAATTGTATATTAGCTATAAAAGGCGTTTTTTGAGCGCTTTTTATATGTCGTCTGACGGGGCGGTTTAGTTTTATGCGGCGACCGAAAGATTGAATACCGCTTTTAGTTGGGCTGCTGAAGTAACCTAAGCATTACGTACGCGCTGGAATTTATATTCGTCAGCTCGTTTTACGTCATCTAAGACGATAAAATGTAATGATCATACTAAATACCCGTGAGTATATAGAAGGTGTCAGATGGTTTATGTTATCAAAAAGGTAGCAGAGGTGCTGAGTGAACAATATCGCAACCATGCAAGTAATAATCAAAAGCCGTGAGGCTATTCAGAATACACTGAGACTGAATACTTAGATTGACAACTGAAGAGCTATGAAGGAAATACTATCTATGTGGTGATGGTCGTGTCCTTATATTCTATGGTCTTCATACCATCTTTAGTACTAGACCGCTGAAGTCGATATCGCTTCCTTTGGTCCCAATGTTATCGACTGGACCGTGGGCGGTCCTGTCGGTCCAAACCCTAACCCTGGGTGCTTACATAAGAGATATCCCTCGCTTGATGTGTTGGACATCAGACTTCTGATGGCGCAGCGGACCGCTGGCCTGTTCTATAACCTGCAGTTGGTCCTTGGGTTATAACATAAAGGTAACTTTATCTAACTATCCTCTTTACATAAAGCTCAAAACGCCGGTTCGAAGAGTAATGGTAGCGTTATTAAAGTCGATTATATGATATTTTGTCCGGTACGTCTTAGATTTCACTTTTAAGCCAGCTTTTAAAAGTTCTGTATTTTTATATACGAAGAACGACGCGTTATATAACGTTAATGTGTTGTTCATTTGTATACCCGTTAGTATAACGCCTTTAAAGCGGGCCGTTAATACTAATAAATACGGATCGAAAGTCGAATTGGTTATTTCAAGCCATTCTTTTTAATGCTATTAGTAAATATTATACAAATAATTACAGGATTTAACTAGGCCGTAAAGTGGTTTTATAATACGTAAAATCGTTTTAGGTAGGTGGTGTTTTCTAAGATTTATAAGTATATCAACGTAAATACATTGTTTAAGCCACTCTTTAAATTAGGTATATGTCTGTGTTATATTACGGAGTTCGATATATAGACCGTATAGTAAATTAAAGGAGGTTGCGAATATATGAATTCAATAGTGCTTAACCCATTATAAAGTGGGCGACTAAGTTATAATATATTCTTTACTATCGTCGTTATAACCTTTTATAACGAGTCGAATCTTTTCGTAAGATTTGCCGGTTCTATATTTAATTTCGTAAACGAGGCGAGTAGCAATTTTTTTATAAAAGTTGTAGATCGTTAGGTCGAACCGTTTCAAGCGAAATACACTTTGGTTAATTAAGGCAGAAATTACTATTTTCGTGTATTACTTAAACGAGGCACTTAGAGTTGTAATAATGTAGTCGTGGCGGAGCTTTAGGCTAAGTTGGCGGTTTTCTATTTCCTTTTAAGTGATAAAGTAGTTTGTGGTAAAGGGTTTAGGGCGTTTTTTTATTTTCGAATTGAAAGGGCGGCCCTAGCGGCGAGGTGTTGATAAAGTTAATATAAGCGGGCCGTTTTCGTTCAATAAGAGCAGGAAGTATACGTAATTTGGGGGGTAGGTTAAAACTAGGAGTGGTTTGGATTTGTCGTTTTAAGGGGTATCCCGTCTGTAAGTTTGGTCGAATTACAGTTCCGGGCTATACTTTTCCTTTTTTTTCTATATTTTTATGTTATTATCTAACGAAACGAATTTATATCGTTTATTAAATTAACGAGTGTATTATAGTCTTTAAACACATTAATTCTCAAGAGCTAGTTTATTTATACTTGGTTTTCCAAACTCGGACTTTAAATTAAAATAGTAGGTCCAGAACGCCAGTTTTGCGTGGGCTATTCCTTATGGTTAACGCTTTGGATACGTCTTTCTTAACTCTCAAGGAACGTAATACTGCTATGTTTTTCGCTATATCATTCGCCTTTTATACCATAGTTAATAATAATGTAAAGTATGTATAAATCCCTAAGTAGGCACTAAAAACAAAAAGTGTAAGGATAAGCCTGCTTAAGCTAAAAGTGTTATTAACGGCGCTAAATATTATTTAAAGGATAGATTACTTGGAATTAGTACCTTTTAGTTTCTTAGATAATATTGTATACGCTTTTTTTAAGCAATTTATACTACCTTTTGTATTTTTTAATACTTTATATGGTTTTTATTAAAATTCGTTTATATTCATTACCAGCTATCCGAGCCTTAGTACGCTATTTCGTAAAGTCAAAGGCCGTATTAGCGTCGTGTGCAATCTAGTTTGGAGGCTTTAGGTAAAGGTTTAATTAATATTTAATTAAAACGTTTTAGCATTTTGTAGTAAAAGCGTTTTATATAAACTTAGCGGCTTGGAATGATATTGTTACGTCGACAGTGTAAAGGACTGGTTAGTTATTAAAATACAAAATATTAACAATTACCTTGTAGTTAAAGTTTATATCTGTTTAAAGGCGAAACTTAAATCATCGTAGGGCCTATAAGTGTAACTAGTATTTATAGTAAAACTTTTTAATAGCTTTAAATGAGTCCTTTTTTATATCCATATAACCTATAGCGTAAACCAATCTTAAAAGTCGCTTTATAGCCGGGTGTTTAAATCGTCGGTATAGTATCCGTAATCCCAGCTACGTTAACTAAATAGCTTTAATTGTACGTGCTTCAAAGAAAAATTACAAGTGGCTGAATCTAAGCCAGAACGGTACGGATACGTTATCTGAGACGCGGATAAGCTGGTAAATCGTATTCCGCACTTTGATTCCGAGCTTATTTATATTAGTTAAGAAAAATAGAAATATTATTTTAAATTTTATAACATAAAATTCAACGGATTCGAATCGCATATTTATAACAACTGTTTCAAATGACGACGGTTCATTTTTACTAAATAGGACTTTTTGGTGTTTTCTCATTCGGTTTGATTTAAACTTCGTAAACTTTGCCGTAAGAGTGTCGAATTGCCGGTTTCCAGTCGTCGAGATTTTGGCTGTACCGATATTAGGTATAATACCTTAAAAACGGTTGTCGTATTTGTTTGAAACCAAGAATTATAACTTTATATAGGCGTTAGGTACTCCTTTTACGTAATCCAGGCCTGTAATGTATGGGAAAGAAACGTCCTGTAAGCTTGTGAAAATATGTTAGGCGGTCTAGTCGTTTTGGGCTGTTAAGTAAGCATTATTACCTTTAAAGTCTTTTTTTCCGAAGGTATATTCGTAAGGCTCGGCGTTAAGCTTATTATATGTCTTTTTACACTCGGCTACGTATATTGTAGAATTATCTTTTATCCGGTTGCTAAATTTATGATTGGTCTAAAACTGTTGTTCAATCCGAATTTATCCGTAAATCGTGTGGTTAGTAAATTGGTAGCCTATTTTACCGTATACGATGTAAAGTTTTTAGAAACCTGCGGGGCTCTGTATACCTTTTCGTAAGTATTGTTATAGCCGCAGTGCGTTTCGTTTATTTCAGAACTATCGTACCTACTTTTCATTGTCACTATTTCCTATTTAGTACCTATATTTTGGGCGTTCGTTTTGCTTTAAATAAACTTCCAATTTTCGATTTAAAACATGGTAAATGGTTTCGGCGAGGTTTGGTTTGGTAATTTAGCACTTAATTTTGATTTTATAGGCTATAAATGTTAACTCAAGGCTCGTTTGTCGGTATATAAAGGTTTTAAACAATGTTTTAAACTTTTATAAAAAGCCTTTAAGTTTCCTTTCATTTTAAAAAGTGTAAGGTCGAAATCCGGATTTCCGTGGTATACTTTTGTTATTGTTTGGATAAACAGTTTGTTATCTTTGTATTTCTGTTTCAAGGCTGCCTAATATTTCCGAAATTTAGTTAATAGGGCGGTAAAAACCTTTTATGGATTTTTATCGGCGTTTTCCCGTTAATCTTTTACGTATTTCCAAGTCATACCAGTTTAGTCCCTATCTTAAAACTTGTAGTTAATCTCTATATTAAAGTGTGATTTTAGGCGATTATAATACTTCAAAAATGTATCTATTTGCGTAAGGTTATATATATTCCACTTTTTAACTTGCCTAAACAGTATGTCATGTAAAATAACGTGAAAATAAGATGATTTGATATTTAGTCTTTTATATGTATCAAGTATAATACGTATTTTGTTATCGATTATATCATATAGTTTACCGCTATAGTTTTCGTTTTTATCCTAAAATCTGGCGAAGTTAGTAAGCTTTATAGGGTCTCTCCTATTAGTAGTAAAGCGGTGCGGTGTGAGATTACGGTAGGGGTCATGGTTGGTAGTTATCGGTTTATAGGATACGTATTAGCGTTTCGCATTACTCGTTAGTTTTTAAAACAAGGCGTTTTCGTTATTCAGGCCGCTTTTTTCGTGGTTAAGCTGGTTGTTAGCGGTATCTAGGGCGTAGGCTTATCTTGTTCTCTATTTAAAATTGTGTTTCGGGGAGGGTTTGTGTTTAACCCTCGTTATAGATGATCGTTACGGCGTTTTCTCGTTTTCCGTTAATTTATTTAGCTTTTTTTTCGCTTTGCAGAAAGCGTTTAGCCTTGCTAAATGCTTTATCTTTATTTATGAATATTTTTTTTTCGTTTTGATTATATTATCCTAAATACGTTTTTCTAGCGGTTTTTTAATTAATATCCCTTTATGAACTTTATTTTTATCACTTTATCGTCTATTTACTCTGGCATTTATGTAAGTTAGGCTATTGTTGATCGGGTTTTTACAATATGGTTATTGTTTTTACCGGTCGTATTAATACCTTTACTTTGTAGTTGTTTTCGTAGTATTTTGTAAATTGTACCATTGATTATACGTCACATATCCGGCGTTTAGTCCCCAAAGTCCTTTCTAAAATCGTAGAACAAGTCGCGTCTTTCAATTTCGCCATCGTAGTAGTTAAAATTATATTATTAATATACGTATTTACCGTATAAAGTATTGATTCCCTTATTCATATCTCGACTTTACTATACCATAGGTTAAGGTCCAAATGCTTTAGAATATTACTACGAAATGACGTGTGTGTAAAGAGGTATTTTATGTATTCGTTTACTTTTGCCAGATTCGTTACTGGTGAATCTATCGTGTATTTGTTGTGGATAATCTTTGTGTACCTAGGGTATTTAAAACGGCGTAAATTAGTGGTTTCGTGTCGCAGCTGGATTTAGGTACGTTTAGAATTTAAATTTTAGGGTCATTCGTTTTACAAATAGTAAATATAAAAAAATGGAATAAATTAAATGGTCAATGTAAGTTTATTGGCATTTCATAGTATAGATAAAGTTTAAAAAAACATGTAAAAAAATTATAATTATAAATTAATTAAGCGTTCCAAATTAATTTTATTATCGTTTATTAACATTGTGCTAGTTAAACGGTTGGGAGAATTTAAATTTTGTAAGTATTAAACTTGGAATATATAAGGTGGATGTGGAAAGGCTGATAGGATAAACGTGAGAAAGGAAATGTTGGTGTAGGAAGATGTGTTATGTAATCTGGTGTATAGGTTTTGGTTCGTGTTTTGGTAAGCGGTCCGGATTGTCATATCGTAGCCGTTTTTGCTGGGGCGAGCGGTTTGGATGCCGTATTCGTAATCGCTCCTGTATTTCGTAAACGGTTTGGATATCAAGTTTAAACCGGACGGGTTCTAATGAAAGGTCCTGAAACTTAATTATTTTAGCTTACATGGCATAATACATAATAGAAAGATCTTTAAAAAGTGCCCGGATACGTTTAAAACGGTGATATAAGTTGACGATTGAAGTAACGGGAATTTTTAGTAATTAGGGTATTAACTAGTTAATTATATCGTACTAAAGGTGGTTCTTTTCAAAGTTATTTCGGATTTTACAGTCTTGTTGCGCTTCGGGTTTTACGGCGCTTTCGCATAATTTCACATTCCCGTATAATTCTTATAAATCGTAATGACAAAGCACAAATAGTTGGAACCGCTATAGTATCCCGTTATAGGTATTTAACTTAGGTTTATCTCTTTTTTCCTTAGCTATTTATAGTTTATTTAGTCGGCTACTTATCAGTATCGGTAAGGTTTTTGCTTGTTTTACGTAAACCAAAATAGTAAAAGAGTAATTGTTGGATTAGTATTTGTAGTAAAAGATAGATAGGTTCGTCAGAAGCATTCTAGAGAGTGCACGCCACAGATAAGAGGTTATAAACCTCTTATCCGGGAAGTGGTCTTTTTGGCATGCGCTCTGAAATACCCTTTCCAGACTGCTCCACGCATTATGCACTTTGCGCCTTGTAAGTGTGCAGCCTGCAGCGTGACACGTTATCGTGCACTCTGCAGGAGTGTACATTGCAATAAAGTGCACTGACACTTGGCCTATAAATATTAACTGTAGGAATATATAGTAATATCCATATAAGCCTATTGGCGAAAAGAACAATATTGATAACCTATAGATTTTTAGGCAAATATATATGTGGAAAATGAGTAATTTAATATTTGAAAAAATAGGATGAAGGATTTCAATTCACGTGTAAACTGGGTACAAAATTGTCAGCGAAAGGAACAGTATCAATAACGTATAAATCTATGCCAAAACTATATGTACAAATAGAAGAACTTGATATTTGAAACCGTAGAATAAAAGATTTCAATTGAAATATAATTTGGGTATACAGATATAATATTGCCAGGGATACTACGGATAAGAATGAGAAAGAGTTTAATAATTACCTTTAATCGATAATCGGCTACGTTAACAAATACATACAAAGACAAAACACCGCCAGTGTCAAAATAACAGTCAATTTTGATACAGCTAAGTTAAATGTATCAATTGCAACTTATTATATTGATTGTAATTTTACTGTATTGATTTCAATTTCAGTATAATAGAGTGCTCAATTTTATATAGAGTATAGGCCAAGTAGTTCCCTATACAAATTAGTTTGTAAACTAGTTAGCGGTCTGCCAAACTTACAGATGACCACATTACTACTTTTCAATGTAATTCACTAGTAACTTCAACCACCATTCGAATCGATTACATTGCAAATATAAAGACTTAATAATTATATAACGATTTTATAGATATTTAAAATGATGTATCAATGTTTTTTATATATACATAACGAAATGAATAATTAAAGTAAACCATTTTTTATATAAGTCCTGAAATATATCAAAAACTTCTTTATAAAAGAATCATATTTGGTATACATAATACATGAGAAAATAAATGATATAGGTACTAATTTACAATTTTATTCCCTCGAATTCAGATTTTAATTTTATCACTTTTTGTTGGTAGGCCTACCTATAGATATAGGCCTTTCTTTGCAACATAGTCGATTCGAATTACTGTAGTCGAAGTAACTGGTGCTGCAATGAAATTTGTTGTGCTAAGTTGTAAGTTTTAAGTTTGGCAGACCACTAGCTGGTCTGTACGCTTATTTGTATAGCTAAACGCTTTGGTAGGTGCCCCACTTCAAACTAGCACATATTGCACTACACTTGCAAGGCAGTCCCACAAACAGTAGCCAATTTGCATTCAATACAATTAACTAAACTACCAATTTAGTTGAATTAACTTTACTGCATTTGACTGTTATTCCAACACTAGCGGCTTTTTATTTTGTGTTTGTACGCAAGTGTAGCTTGCCATTAATTGGTGGCAATTTCTGAAATCCCTCTTTAATTAGCATTCTGAAAACAAGCCAAACCCCTGTTAATTCCGATCAATCTGTACTAAAATTGACATTAATTACGGCCTTTTGTAACCCTTTTGTTTCATCCCTCCGAAACCTCTATTCTTCAACTCCTATATATGAATCTTTCGCTACAAATCTATGCGTTTCACCACTTACATACCTTTTTCCAGTAGTTTAACTTATTTCTACCGCTACCTTTGCTCCCGTTAACGTTAATCTTACTACCCTAACAGTATTCAAGTTTGATAGAGTAACCCTATTTCGTTACGTTACGTGCCAGAAGGTTTACATAAACTCGATTCGTACGGTTAATTTATTACTATTTATAAACATTTCCAAGGAGTTATTAAGCATGACTATAGTTTTAGCGTTAACGGGGTTATCTCTACTGTTGAATCAAATAAATTTATTCATTTCCCGGGTTTTGTACGACTTCCTCAAAGCCATTACGTTTATTATTGAACGTTTTTAATTAGTTGTGCCCAGTTTTAATAGGTATTTGCAAAGGCTTGCGGATTTTATAAATACCACCACAGGTATTAGAGGTAACTTTAACTGTTTGTTAATAATTTGTAGTATATGATCAGTTACTATACCGATTTTAAAGTTTATCATTATATCGTATACTTTTAATACTAGTACACTTCGTATTATATGCTAACACTTAATGGATGTTTAGTACCCGAGGTTTCCGGTAATTGTAAACTGCCATTTAAACTTCTCCTCGTGAACGAACATTATCAAAAAGACGATTTACAATATAAGGTTATTATTACTAGTGAATAACCCGTTTACAAAAATCATAAACTTCTCTTTCGTGACATTTACAGAAATTATAATAATTCCCCTTTCGAAGTGTTTTAATTACCATTAAATCTTTTTATTCAGCCTATTAAAGTTCAGATTTTGTGGGTTTTATACCTGTATGTCCATAGTTAGGTTTTATAATATTTGCGGTTAACATAGCATGTCAATATAGACCATACAAACACTTTATTGAAATCTTTTATGTAATTTTACTTCGTCGGCCTTAACTATAGTCGTTAGCTTTGTAGCTTGCCCTTTTCGGCGTAAATCAATATACTTACCGTTGGTGTTTTCAGCCTTAATACTATAATTACGGAATGAAGATTTATTAAAGTTAAATTTTATACCCTCAGCTAACGTATCTATTAAATTATATTTTGGAAGGCCTTACCTTTCGATAAGACGCTTTTTCGGAGCTATAAACTTAACATTTTCACATCTACTTTATAACTAGCTGATTTTTAAAATCCGTCCAATAAGTTAGAAATGAATAAACGCCTATTTAGGCTAGTCTGTATAAAGGTTTAATGTAATGTATTACCGTGCTAGCTAGAAACTTGTTTTTTTTCTCTCCAATATTTTGATAATATAATCCGTTAAAAATCGGAGGAAAATTTTGTATACGTTTACGTCATATTCTTGCTATTAACTATAAACTAAATTTTTACGCTAACAGTCAAACTAATAGTAATTACGACGAGTTATCGTTGGTTTTTTTTAACATTATAAACGATTAAGTAAGGATTTAGTTTTTACCATTATCGTTATATTTTTAAACGATTAACCGTAAATTTTCGTACCACAGGTTCATAATTATACCTTTAACCTCGTAAACTATCCCCGACTTAAAGATAATAATGTTTCTGTTCGTAGGGCTTTAGACGTTGCAACGTTATCGATTTGATTGATCGAAGTAATAGTAGTATTGCAGTAGTCAGATGGTGAATGTATTGTTTTAGGTTTGGTAGACCGCTAGCCGGTCTGCGTAGTAATTTGTGTGGGAAATTACTTGGCCTGTGTCCTAATGTGAAATATAGTATACTGTACTTAACTTATACCCAAAACAGTAAATCTATACAAAACAATACACTTAACCCATAATTAGTATAGTTAACTTTACTTTAAGTAAAGTTGACCTATTGTACTGCAGGTAATACTATTTTAACATTGACAGCTTTTTAGTTTGTATGCGTACACCAATATAGTTAATCAATTTCTTCTGGTTATCGCCGAATTACCTCCTCGTTTACTAACTAAACCTCTATCAATTTCAGTTTACTTTTATAACAAATTGCACTTCTTTACACTTGATTTAACCCTATTTAACCTTAATTAATTCGTGACTGTAAAGGGAGTCAGGCCGGAGCTATCGCTTAAGGTGGTCGGATTCTGTTTATAAACTCTGATGAAGAGGGAAAGGAGAAGTCTCCGCTAGGGAGCTGCTATAAATCTAAGATGGCGTAACCCAGTTACGTGACGTATGGAAACGTGTCCCTATACGGCTTCCTTCCTGTTTCAGAGCATCGTAAGAGTGTGTAAAACTACCAGGGTTAGATTCTTGGTAATATTAGCCAGGTATTAGCCTGTAACATCACACCTAAAGACACCCCAATGTAATGATCACACTAAATACCCGTGAGTATATAGAAGGTGTCAGAGGGTTTATGTTAACAGTAAGGTAGCAGAGGTAACAAAAGGTGCAATATCAAGACTGTGTTCGTGCGAGTGATGATCAGAAGCCGTGAGGCTATTCAGGGTAGACTGAATACTTAGATTGACAACTGAAGAACTATCTAATGAAGCTATCTAAGGTGGTGATGACCATGTCCTTATATCTAGTTCCTTCAGTTGGTACCCATACTGGGGGTGCTCCAGTATGAGGTTTGCGGGATCACTGGTGGTGATCCAAGTGATCCAAGTGAGCCGGTGATCCAGGTGATCCAAGTGATCCAGGTCACGTGACTTCTGCTGAGTCATCCGTTGTCCAATTGCCGTGCCGTACATGGGAAATGTGCTTTGTAAGCGTAGTGGGGAACATGCAGCGTCAGAGGATCCAACTGCAGTTCGTGTCATAACACCCAACCCCCCCCCCCTTTTTTTTTTTCTTTTTTTTTTTTTGCACGCGGCGTAAAAGGTACGAAAAAAGGAAAACGCACAGTTTAAAACGTCGTAGTGTTATGTGGAAGGTGTTAGGCCGAATAGTTACGTGAAAGGTGCCCCAGCGCCCTTCCGCCCCTTATAAATAGTCTGTAAACTCCCGTTTTAAAAACAAAAATTTCCCTTTAACCTTTAACCCCTTTTTTATAATATTACTAATATTATAGCATTAGGTATCTTGATATCAGTCCAATAAGTTTCTCCTTATAATTATCTTATAGTCGTATACAATGAATCATTAACTAGCTACGAAGGTAAACAAAATTATTTGAAATGTAGATTTGTTTCCTCGAAAACTATTCAATGCCTATTAAAGAGTAGAAAGTTCCATGCCCTATGGATTATTCAAATAGATCCTAATAGGATTCGTAAATAAATATATTATAAATAATATTATAGGCTAACGTATAATCCGAGAAAGTTTTGTTAGGAAACCGAGGGTAAATAATCTAAATAGTTGCAAAAAAAAAAAAAAAAAACTGTTAACGAGCGGTTAAATATTGGTATTCAATGCAGTTTCCATTTTGTTAGAGCTACAAGCCATAACTTTAGTTATTTTTATAGACTTTTAAATCTAAATCCCGACATAAATAGGGTTATAGAAAAGTTATCTGAAACGTATTTAACGTTTAATATTTAAACCAGAGGTAAATAAATGTTTTCGTAAACCTCTTTTTAAGTACCAATAAACAGGTAAATAACGTGTAAACTTAGGTAATAGTTGCCAAAAAGGTTATAAAAGTTTAACGCGCTACGTAGCGAAAAGTAGATACACAAGACGAGGCAGGTTTTATACCCGTTACCCTTATACACTCCGGTGGAATACGGGCTATATAGCTAATGAACAAAAAGCATGATACTTAAGTAAGTTTTTCGTAGTAAGGTAAAAACGTAAGAAACGTGGTTAACGAGCGATTAAGAAGAGTAGTCAAAAAATATCTAAAAACTTGTTAAAGTTTTGAAACGTATTGACACGAAGCTAAGCCGTATAAAAGTAAAGTTAAGTAAGTTGATCGAAATAGGTAAAAAGCTTTTGGGTAAGGATTTGGACGAGGAGTTTGAAGATATGTTTAAATAGGATTCATTGATCTATTTTTTTTATCAATACTAATACGCTTATTCGATACCCGCTTGTTAACGGCTTATACGTTGCTCCATTTCGTAAAATAAAGTATAAAGTATTAAACAAGCTTATAGGTTAGGCGTAAGGGCACTTCGTTATATTCGGCTAACTCATAACACGATTCGAAAATATTAAATGCTACAGTATTAGAAAAATTTAAAAGCAGATTATACATTATGTATATATAGCCTATCTATTTAATTAAAACCTATCGTTTCTGTTGGTTATAAAGATAAATACACTCGATTTGGGGTTTATTGCAAGCCCTTAATATACCTTTAATGTGATATTTCGATTTCGTTTCGCCGTTATAGTCGATAATATTGACGGCTTACGGTTCAAAGTCGCGAGTTTGCTAATTTAAAAACAAATTTAAAGCGGTTTATAAAATTTAATCTATAAAAAATAAAAATGAAAATCCAGTCTAGTACGTCGAGTTTAACAATATAAAAGTCTATTATACGAGTTATATGATACTTATTATAAAGTTAATTTAACTTTTTGAAAATTTCGTTTGATTTATAATTTTATAAAACAAGCTAAACGTCGTTATCGACCCGAAAACGTTTCAAGAGACAAACCCGCTTTTAGCGACTTTTTTCATACGTTGTTACGTAACCATTATTACGGTTTATACGAATTTCATAGCCTCGAGGATACGTTAAATAGAATATTCGATCTTTACAAGTAATATTGTAACTAAAACGAAAAAACGTTTTATTGATTATATAAAGTCGACACAAGAGTTGTGGATTATAATAAATGGGTTAATATCAATAGTAATTATATACTTATTATTTAACGCTAATTAACAGCCAAATAATAAACGGCTTTAGTTGAATAAGGTATAAACGATAAAAAAACGTAAATGCGTTATTACTTCTTAATTCGTACGTTTGATTACACCGTTGGTTTCAGGATAAAAAGTAATGTTTAAACGTTATTTTATCCCAATTAAGTCGCAAAGTTGCTTTTAAGATCCAATGATCTAATTTAAACCACGTACGTTAATAAATATAAAGGAAACCCTATAAAACCCCTAATAACAATTTAAAAACCGCTTCGGGTAAACTTCGATGTTTATAATAATTATAACCTCGAAGATAACGATTTGATTAAAATAGTTCGTAATGACTATAAAGTGACGTAGGTTATTGATAAGTTATTAAGGAAAATTTACTATGAACCGATAAAAAAACTCGTTTTAAAGCTATTTAAAACCCGGAAAGGGTTTAAAAAAACATTCAGACGGTGTTTCTAATAGGTTATACATTTATTAACGTCGCAAGTACGATAAAAACGGTGGGTCACGTGATATAACTCGGTTGAAAGGTACATTTTTAAAGAATGGGAATAATAACGTCGAAAAACGGGAAACTAATAGAAAGTAAATTATAGGTAACTTCAATTAATACAATAGTAAACAACTCGTAAGTAAATACCTAAATACGTTTGTAAAACCGTAAAACCCTATCTTCGTTTACCATATATTTTAAAATTAAAGTTTTGAATGCCTAGTCGTTGTCATAACAAATATCCGTTAGAAAACATCGATCGCTTATACGTATTACGCGTACCAATCAAGAGTAAATAATATCGCGTATAATAGAGACGTCTTAGTAACTTTAAAGGTCGATATTAGTAAAGATTTTACGAACTTTCGAAAAAAAAATCGTCGGCGACAGTTGACTGGAAAACATATATATACGAAAACGGCTCGGAATTAGTTTTTTAGGGGTGTAACAGTTAGAGTTTTAGACCTAAAAGATGTAAATCGAAAAGGCCTTTAGGAATATTTTGTTTTAGCCGTAATAATGTATTGGGCCGTGAATAATTAGCCACTCTATCATAAACTAACCAAAAACGAAATTACGAATGGCATTTAAACTAGCGGATTTATCGTTTAAAAGGCCCTCGTATAATTATAAAATACTTAAGTTTTTATAATTTGTCAAAATCGTAAACGGGTGTACCGTAACCCAAAACTCCATATTCTATACTTTTAAACAGCTTATAATCCCGAGTAACTCCTTATTATAAATTTCGTAGTTATATTTGGTGGGAGACAAACGACGAAAGAAATACGTTAATAAACATAAGTTATTGTAGTCGTTGTGTTAAAAAAAATAACCTTTTAAGTCCTAATCGAAATAATCGGCCTTTAAAAAGGTATCGCGGTCGGGGTTTTATTAGATGAACAGAAATTCAAATAAAAAGCTAAGTTCAAGCCGCTCAAAAGTAATTTTTTTCTCGTGCCCCCTAAAAAAGGGATATCTTTACGGGTTAAACGAAACGATAATTTAATAATCGTCGAATAAATATGTATAAAATACCGGTAAAAGTTCGTAGATCCAAAGAAACCTCGTATTTTCAAAACCGAAGTAAAAGTTGTTTATTCCCAGATAACGCGTAGCTTCTTTAAGTTTATACAAATGCCGATGCTAGCTTCGATAACGAATCCTAAATACTTAGTTCTTTAAACGCCGAATTAATATTTGGAAACATCGAGGTTATGTCTCATAACGCTTGAAACGCTAAAGACTTATTTAACCTTAACGATATAATTTTCGAGAGTACTATTAAAATAAATTGTGATATCATCGAGGAAAATGAAATGAGGAAATTTCGACAAAAACCCGTAACAAACTATTAATATACCGTTGAAAGGTAATGAAAACGTTAGAAAGACCAAAAAGAATAATAAGCTATTTAAAAAATCCGCGACGTACAATAAATACAATCTTTTATTCATCTTTTATGATAATATAGAACTTGTAAAAATCGGGTTTAACATCGAACTTCATAAATTACTTTACTTAAAATATATTTGTAAGCGTTTTATCAATGAGAGAAAGTGGGTAATTATCCTTTTTCGTAATAACGTTAAACCGATGATAGTCGATATAAAAACGTAAACAATTTTCGTGGTTTTTGATGAAAAGTTTCGGGGTACCCGTTAAAAGGATACTTGTTCGAATATAGCTCTAGTTAAGCAACTCGATTAATGTTTTATGTATTACAGGCTGATGCCTGGCTAGTATTACCAGGGATCCAACCCTGGTAGTTCTACACGCTCCTGCGATTCTCTAAAGCAGGAAAGAAGCCGCTTGAGGACACGCTTTCACACATCACATGACTGGGGAAAGGGTTGCACCATCTTAGCTCCATAGCCGCTTCCTAGCATTCACTTTTCTTTCCTTCTTCTTTATCGAGATTTATAAACAGAATCCAACTACCTTAAGCGACAGCTTTAGCCTTAGTCACTTTATATATAAATTTCGATCTTTTGCCGACGGCGTCTTAGCTGTTTTTTCGAGGTTGTAGCCTAAGGTTATATTTCTATCCTCCTACCTACCGAATCAAGAACCCTAGGTCCTTGATTGATTCTTTAACGTGAGTATTGAAAATTAGCTTTAAAACGTTTCAACGGCTTAATACGATTACCTCACTACTTAATATAAACCCTTTATTAACGTTCATTGAGTAAAATTTATTAAGTGGGATTACGTTATTCGGAAATATATTTTACATCCAAAATAATGAAACAACGACGTATTGAACGCTTTACCGAATATAATCCGATAGTTCGAAATTTTCGGCACGTTTACGTTTTTGGGTTAACTTTTTTTTTAGGATATTTCCCCTACGTATACTATAAACGATGTTACCGTTATACTGATTTGTATAGGAGACCGTGTTAACTCCCTAAATAATAAAGATTTAAACTTTTTTAATTTTAATTACGATATGAACGCCCTTTTCGATGGGCGTTAACGATTTAAACGTAAATTTTTAAATGAACCTATTGAGTTTTGCGGTATTCAATTATAATTTTAGGTATAAAAAATTACAACAATACGTAAATTACATCGAAACTTGAAATTTATCGAAATAAAAATTACTTTTATGTTATATTTTAACAATGAAAAGGCTTTGCTAAAACTATTATAAAAAATTACTACGCCCGCGAAAGTGACGGTAGTATTAACGACTCTAACGCTTTTATAACTATTTTTCGCGTCAATTGTTACGATTTTAACGCGGTTGAAATAGTTATTACTCGGGTTAAAAGTATAAAAAAAAAGGCTTATAAACGATTTTACGTTTTTAAAAACGTTTAAAAGGCTTTGTTGCAAAAGTAGGCGGTATAAATTGGGAATCCGCTGTTAAACTCGTTATTTTTTTAAAAAAAGTTATCAATAATACATTTACTAATAGGTTAATCCTCCTAGATATATCGGCGGATTATAATAAATAGGTCGCCTGCGTTTAACTTATCAACTAGCGTTTTTACAATTTTTGTACTCGTTATGGCGATACTAATATTATTATTATTGGGAACGTTTTCCGTAGTAGAAATAACGGTGGCAATATGCCCGTTTAGGATAGCTAGGGCAATGTTATTATAATTAGTGTAAGCGCTTTTCGAGCCGCTTCTAAACGATGCATCGCCTAGGTTAACTACATAAAACTCTGTTGCCATAAAGACTTTGGGCTATACTTACGTTACGGCGCGGACAGCTACTATATTTATACTTATCTATAGGACCCGACGTAACGCCTGAGCGGCTCTAACGTTAAAACCGTTATAAAATCCATTTTTTGGCCTAAAACCTTATCGACCTCGAAGAGAGAAAAACGTTACTCTTATATATAGTTGCGTATAAGAATTAGAAAAACTTTAATTCAATCTATTAACTTTATCTCAACTCTTAAATATCTTCATATTTATAATGAATTCATTTTGTAATTTTATTGGTTTTATTTACGTTTTAGTAAATACAAGTTATGAATAGTATAACATTTTGAATGAATAATTTACTAATCGTTTAAATTTATCGCGTTTTCTTATTCCCTTATGATAATTCGGCGAAGTTACGTATTACGCGTCCGGTTTTCTCTTACAATTTATCTCCTTTATAACCTTTTTGGATATCGACATTGATAAATACCGTTACCGGATATGAGTTTATATCGTCCCTTTTTTATAATACAACGTTATTTTGGATAAACAGTATATAAAGTACTAATAAATTAATTACAAAGTTACAAAGTATATATTAGTTTTGAGATAAGTTAGTAACAACTATATTTAGAAGTAGGGGTTTATTCTCATTTAAAAAGTTCCGAAAGGGGTCGGCGCCGTTATATTTCACGTTATTTTATGGTAATTCTGTAAGGACCGAGCCGTTATTACTTAACTAGCCGTCGTTTACCTTAAAGATATTAATAAAATATTCGCTCCGAAACTACTCGTTTTCGTTTACGATAAACTTTCCGTTAACCTTAAGGAATTCGCTCTTTTATTCGATAAAGATTTTAATGATGAACTGCCCCCTTATCTTTTTAAAACGAAATACAGAATTATTTTTTATATCGATAATCAGGGTTAACCTTTAAAAATACCGTAAAGATTTTTATACAGTATGTCGCATAAAGAGCTTTTTATATTACGTAAAACTTTAACCAAATTATTTAATTGAAATTATATTCGAGTAAATAACTACTCCACGGTGTAATGATCACACTAAATACCCGTAAGTAAATAGAAGGTGTCAGGGGGGGTTATGTTAGCAGTAAGGTAGTAGAGGTAACAAAGGTGCAATATCAAGAAAATGTTTGTTCGTGCTGTATAATGATCACTAGCCGTTAGGCTATTCAGGTGTGTAGACTGAATACTTAGATTGATAACTGAAGAGCTATAAAGGAAATACTATCTATATAGTGTTGACCGTGTCCTTATATCCTATGGCCTTTATACTATCTTCAGTACTGAGGCTCACCAGTGCTCACTGAGGCTCACTGGTGCTCACTAAAGCTCAGTGAGCACTTTTGATCTAGATAACCCTAACCCTGGAGGACTGCATAGTCTGGTACTGACAAAGAGATGTTCTCTGTCTGATGTGTTGGACTTCAGGCTCTCGGTAACTCAGCTGCATACTGGCCTATTTCCTAACCCGCCAACGTGCTTGGGTAATAAGAATACATATATACCCAAAGAAGCTACGTATCCGGAAATAGGCGGTTTCTACCATGGTTTTAGGAGTACGTAGTTTTTTTTTATTTCGTAAATTTTTACCGTTATTTCATTCGCGATTACTCGACGATTATCGGACTATTACTTTAGCTAACCCGTAGAGGTACTTTATTTCGTTAAAGTATTAAGGGAAAGAATTGTTTTCAAATAGTTTAAGTTTTCTTTTTCGAACTTATATTCGCTTAATGCGATTTTAACCGCGATACCTTTTTCGAAGCCGACTGTTTTAGCTAGGCCCTAAAAGATTACCTTTTCTAACGCGACAACCACGGTAACCTATGCCTAGTAACGTATTACTCCTATCACATGTTTCCAGCTAAATATAATTACAAAATCTACTATAAGGACTTATTCAGAATTATAAGCTGTTTAAAGGTATAAAACACGAAGCTTCGGGGTACGGCGAGCCTGTTTACGATTTTACCGGATTATAAAAACTTGAAATACTTTATAACTATACGACGGCTTTTCGAACAATAAATCCGCTAATTTGAACGACTTTCGTAATTCCGCATTCGATTAATATATAATAAAATAGTAGATTATATACGATCCGATACGTTATTACGAAGAGACTAAACCATTTTTAAAAGCTTCTGAATCCACGTTACT
This sequence comes from Anisogramma anomala, assembly GCA_038502455.1. Lineage (NCBI taxonomy): Eukaryota > Fungi > Ascomycota > Sordariomycetes > Diaporthales > Gnomoniaceae > Anisogramma > Anisogramma anomala. The sequence continues at coordinate 15,761,414 of JASMMZ010000001.1, forward strand.
TAAGCTGAAAACTTTAATTATTACACCCCGAATGATTTTTTCTCGAGCCGCTTTTGCGTACGTATATATTTCGATTAACTGTCGTCAACGAACAATTTCGAAAAACCGTAAACTTTTTATCAACGTCGACCTTAAAAGTTATTAAGATACCATTATTATACGCGATATTATTTACCCCAAATTTGTACGTATGATACGTATAAACGACTGATGGTTTTTAACTGATATTCGTACCGACGACGACCGTACGTTAAAGGTTTTAATTTCGAAATATTCAATAAAATATGATGAAATTTTACGATTTCACAACCGTATTTAGGTATTTATTTAAGAACCGTTAACTACTGCGTTAGTTTAAGTTACTCACGATTTACTTTTCACCAACTACTTAGGCTGTAATGTTATTATCCTGTTTATTTTCAAAAATGGTTTTTTAATTAGGCTTATATTATGCGAGTCGCCGATTTTACCGTAATTACGACGTTCATAGCCGTATAACTTATTAGGGACACTGTTGTGTTATAACCCAGAAAATGGTTGAGTTAGGAAATAGGCCAGCATGCAGCTGAGCTACGGAGAGCTTGTAGTCTAACACATCAAGCGGGGAACATCTCTTATGTAAGCAAGGTGACTAATTAAGTCACGTGATAGATCAGTATGGATCAGTTACTGATCCAAGGTGAGGATACATGAGATCAGTAAGTATCAGCCACCGATTCAAGGTAAGGTAGCACTAGATCAGTGGGATCAGTGCGGTGATCCAAACGATTCAGTACTAAATATAGTATGAAGGCAATGGGATATAAGGACACGGTCAGCACCATAGATAGCATTTCCTTCATAGCTTTTCAGTTGTCAATTTAAGTATTCAGTCTACACACCTAAATAGCTTAACGGCTAGTGATTATTCTATAGCACGAATAAACATCTTCTTGATATTGCACCTTTGTTACCTCTACTACCCTACTGCTAACATAAACCCCCTCATACCTTCTATTTACTCACGGGTATTTAGTGTGATCATTACACGTCGAAAAGGTCTTTTCAAACCACTTCCAGTTTTCGAACAGCTTTACAACGAATTTTCTATCAACTTTAAAGTTAACTTACCTTAGGAATACGTTAGTAACTTATATTACTTTATAGTTATTAAAACCGTTTAAATAAATCCGTTACCTTCGAATTTACAATTATTATAAACTTCGAAGTTTATGTAAAACGGGTTTTAAGTTATTATTAACAACTTTATGATTCTCCGCGTACGTTTGTTAACGATCGCAGTTCGAATTAAACTAATAGGTTTTAAAAACGACTTTACGATTTAATTGGAGTGGAATAACATTTAAATATTTCCTTTTACCCTGAAATTGATGACGCGATTAAACGCGTAAATTAGAAAGTTTTTACGTGTTTGAGTTTATTCGTCGTTTACACGTAATTCAATTAAAGCCGTTTATTACCCGGTTATTAATTAATACTAATAAAAAAGATACGATTATTATCGGTATTAGCTCTTTTTCATAACTTATAGTTATTACGTTGATTTTATATAATCAGTATAACGTTTTTTTCGTTTCGGCTACAACATTACACGTAAGAGTTGAAATTTTTATTTAACAGATCCGCGAAATTATGGAATTCGTATAAGCCGTAATAACGGCTATGTAATAAAGTATAAAAAAGGCCTTTAATAAGCGGCGTTCCCTTTTAAAAAAGAATTCGAGTTGGCGACGTTTAACTTTTTATTCAAAATTACAAACCAAACGAATTTTTCAAGAAGTAAAATTAACTTTACCATAAATACTAAGTAACTTGTGTAATTGACTTTCACGTTATTAAACTTAATGTACCGGGCGAAAAGTATCACGGATTTAATATAAATTAATTTGGTTGAACCGTTTTGAATCCGCTTTTAAGTTGATAAACTTGGGACTTTAAACCCTAAATTATAGTTATTGAAAATAACGATAATAAGTTAAAGCCGGAATACTAAGTCGAAAGTATATTACGATCCTATAACAAACCTTAAATAGGATATACCCAACTTTATAACTAATCGAAACAATATGTTTTAGTTAAGTAAGTGGATTATATATACCTAACGTAAAAGCCGCTTTTAATCCTTTTCAATACCGTAATATTCGATACCTTTAAATCGTATTATAAACTAGTTAAATATGATGATAAGCTTTTACGCCTAAGCCGTAAGCGAATATAATTTTGTGCTTTATTTCACGAAATTATATAATATATAAGCTGTAAACGAATGTTAAGTGAACTTATTAATATTAATAGAACCGAAAAACGAACGACTACGACCGGTCCTACTTAAATATATCTTTGAAATCCTGATTTAAGTCCTTACCTAATATTTCCTTACTTATCTTAATAAGTTGATTTATTTTAACATTTATACAACTCAATTTAATATTAATATGTTTTGAAACCTTAATAAGCTTTTATATCGCTTTTAATAACGTTTCCTAATTATTCGTTAGCCGCGTCTTTTACATTTTTACCTGATTACGAGAAATTTACTTAAATACTATGTTTCTTATTTATTAGCTACATGGCTCGTAGGTCTTTAAACTGTACGGAAGGAACGGGGACAAAACCAGCCCCGCCTCGAGTATTAACCTTACATTACGTAACGCGACGTACTTTTATAGCCTCTTTTACAACGATTATTTAAATTCACCCGCTTTTTAGCCTCTCGTTAACACCAATAAACCAGAATATAAAATATAAATTTATCTTAGTTCTAAAAGTCGAACGTTAAATACGTTTTATATTTTTAATAGCGTTATTTATATCTGGATTTCAATTTAGTGGCGTACAAGTATAATTAAAACTACGACTTATAACCTTAACGAAATAAAGATGATACCAGATGTTAATATCTAATTGTTTGTTAACAACTCCTTCATAGCTATTAAAATCATTCATCTTTGGTTTTTTGGCCAAATGTTCGACGGTTATACGTCATTATATAAATATATTCGAAATACGTTTATTTTCGAGTTTTATCGGAGTACATGTCCATAATTCGTAACGTAAGGAACTTTACATTCTTTAATAAGAATTAAATAACTTCGAAATATGTAATCCACATCTTTAATCACTTTATTCACTTGAACAACGAGTTAAAGATTGATTGTAGCAATCTAAATGAGTTATAAAGCTAAGGAAACGACGGTAAAATTAAAAGTACTAATATTATAAGAGAAGTATTATATTAAAGGCCAAACGTATTAATATTATACGAAAATGTTAAAGGTTAAAAAACGAAAGAATATTTGTTTTTAAAATTAGGAGTTTAGGGACTATCTATAGGGAAGGGAAGCGTTAAAGTACCTTTTACATGACGTTTAGCCTAATACATTTTACACAGAACCGTGAATTTTTAAAAGGCGCTCTTAACTTTATTATACTTACGGCGTTATACACAATAACATAATAATAATAAATAGAAAAGGAAAAAAAAAAGGGGGGGGGGGTGTTCTTGGAGGTAATGTTACAGGCTGGTGCCTGGCTAGTATTACCAGGTATCTAACCCTGGTAGTTCTATACGCTCCTACGATGCTCTAAAGCAGGGAAGAAGCCGCTTGGGAACATGCTTCCACACATCACATGACTGGAGAGAGGGTTACACCATCTTAGCTCTATAGCCGCTTCCTAGCATTCACTTCTCGTTTATTCTTCTTCATCGAGGTTTATAAACAGAATCCTACCACCTTGAGCTACATCTCTAGCCTTAGTTCCTTCACATATGTAATATAAAAAGCTTTTTATACGACATGCCATACAAAGGGCCCCACAAAACTTCTAAAAGTTAACTTTAATTATCGATACAAAAGACGATTTCGTAATTTGCTTCGAAACTGTAAAGGTGCAGTTCATCGCTAAAGACTTAATATAATAAAGAGGCGAATTCCTTAAGGTCGTTGAGAAGTTTGTCGCAAACGGATACGAGCGGTTTTTTGGGTAAATACCTTAATGATTTCGTCGAAGGAGACGGCGATAAACCGCGTAATAACGGCTCAGTTTTTACGAGCATTTTGCAAAATAGTGTAAAATATAGCGGCGCTAACCCCTTTCGGCGTTTTTTATACGAACACGAACCCCCTCTTTTAAATGCGATAATTACCGGTTCGTCCTAAATATAACATATACTTTGAAATATAGTAAGTAATGAATTAATACTTTATTTAAAATTTACCTAAAACAACGTTATATAATAAAGAGAGGACGATATAGGTTTATATCTTGTGACGATACTTAGTAAATCGATATTTAAAAAGTTTATAAAAGAAATAAGTTGTAAGAAAAAAACTGGCACGTAATACGTAACTTCGCCCAATTGACATAATAGGATAGAAAAATACGATAACGTTAAACAATTAATAAATTAGTTACTCGCGGCGTTATAACATTCATGATTAATATTTATAAATGTTTGTAGGCCTTTATCGTTGCAATATAGTCGATTCGAATCACTGTGGTCGAAGTAACTGGTCCTGCGTTGATATTGTTGATTTAAGATGCGAGTTCTAAGTTTTGCAGACCGCTAGCCGGTCTACATACTAATTTGTATGGCCAAACGCTTTGGCTTATGCCCTACTTTGAAGTGGGCACCTACTGCACTGTACTTGCAGTGCAGCCCCACAAACTGCAGCCAATTTTGTTGTCAGTACAATCAATTTTACTGAAAGTAAAGTTGACTTGGCTGTACGAAATTTCACTGCTATTCCAACAACTAAAACGTAAATGAAATGAATAAAATTGTAAAGTAAATTTACTATAAATGGGTAATTATTTAAAGTGAAAACGAAGTTACCGAGTCGAATTAAAATCTTATCAACTTCTGTACGCAACCATATTAAGTAGTTATGCTTCTCCCTTTTAAAAGTCGATAAAATTCTCAGTTTAAAAAAATTCCTATAACGGCTTTAACTTTAAATCCACTCGAGTGTTATGCCGGATTCCTTGGGTAGGTACGGATACAATAATTATTCGCGTCGTAACATAATCATAGCCCGAGGTTTTTCCGGCGGAAGAGTTCCGAGTAATCAACCCAGGCGACGCGTCGCTTGAAAGCGGCTCAAAAAGCGTTTACGTTAATTATAATAACGTCGCCTTGGCTATTTCAGGCGGTCGCATTGTTACTATTATTTTTACTATGTAAGATACTCCTAATAATGATAGTACCAATACCGTCGTAACGAGTACGAAGATTATAAAAATGTCCGTTGATAAGTTAGATACGAACGACTTAATCATTGAAATCCGTCAATATATTGAAAGGGAATAACGTACTAACAAATATATCAATAATGGCTTCTTTTAAAATAATAAGCTTAACAGCGGGTTTTCAAACAATATCGCCAACTTCCGCAAATAAAACCTTCCAAACGTTTTAAAAAAACGTAAAATAGTTTGAAAACTCTCTATCCTATACTTATAAATCGAATGATAACTGTTTCAATCGTGTTAGGGTCATAGTAATAGGTATGAAACATAGTTATAAAGGCGTTAGGGTCGTCAATAACACCGTCACCTCCGTAAGCGTAATAACTCTTTGTGATAGTTTTTATGAAATCCTTTGATTGTTAAAATATGATGTAAAAGTAACATTTCTTAATATCGACAAATTTCCGGTATTTACATAATTTACGTATTATCGTACCTTTTTATATAGGAACTTGTAACATAATATTAAACGAATTAATCGGTTAATTAAAAGATCTACGTTTGAGTCGTTAACGTTCGCTAAGTAGGACGCCGATATCGTAGTAGGAATTAAAGAATTTAAATTTTTGTCGTTTGAAAAGCTAACGCAGTCACCGGTAAAAACCAATGTAATAGCTACGTCGTTCGCAACGTATGTGGGGGAAACCTTTTAAAGTGGGTATTATCCTGAAAACGTTAGCATGTCGGCAGTTTCAAGTTGTTAGATTATATTCTTTAACGTGTTTAATACGTTGGTACTCCTTTATTTTAAATATAAAACGTATTTTCGAACGGCTTAGTCACATCTAATAAGTTCCTTACGTAAAACGTCGGTAAAACGTTTATATTAAGCCGTAAAGTAATTATATTAAACCCCTAAGGCATTTTAAAGTCGTTTTCCAACGCGTACGTTAAGGAAATAATTTAAAACTTCGGGTTATAAGTTGGGCGGATCGAAAAATGATAATATGACCTTATGTTATAGCTGTTAATAAGCAGTTAAAAAATGTTGGAAAAGAATCAGAGTTTATATGTAAATGGACTAAGGCCGAAGCTGTCGCTTAAAGTAGTCGGATTTTATTTATAAACCCCGATAAAAATGGAAAGGAGAAGTCCCTGCTAAGGAGTTACTATGGAGCTAAGATAACGCAACCCGGTTACGTAACGTGTGGAAGCGTATTTATATACGGCTTCCTCCTTACTCTAAAGCATTGTAAGAGCGTGTATAACTACCAGAGTTTAATCCCTAGTAATACTAGCCAGGCACTAGCCTGTAATAGTGACTTCGAAGTCCAAGTTTATTAACTCCCATAAAAAGTTATTCCGCCACAGACTTTTACAAAACTTCACTTCAACCGTACCAATCAAAAAAATCGCCATTGTCAATTCTCTGGCAGTCTTCCAGTTCGCTAGCATATCTCTGACCGTTACCATGTAATTTTGGTTTTCCGGGTGGCTTATGAACGCAGCCCTCGATACGTATAGTTAGCCTATTACTATTTACAAACCTTTCCAGAGCCTTATTTGATGATGCCTTCATTATAGCGTTAATAGGGTAGTCATTTCCTTTCATTCATCGAAACTCCTCAATTCTCCCCCCTTTCATAAGTTTCACGGAATGTTATTACGTTAATTATCAGGCGTTTTTCACTAGTGGTTCCGAGCTTTGAAAGCTATTCGAATAGGCTCCTCAAGTCTATATAAATCACTACCGAAATAGGAGAAATATTTAGCTGCTTAGTAATAACGTTAAGGGTTTTCCATAATACTATACCTACATTGAAGCCTGCTATTATACCATAAACCTCTAAAGATAACACATTTCGTGTAATCCTTTTATACTTGACAAAGGTCTAGTAAATTAGGCCACTGATAATGTTAAACTGCTATTCCCATTTATTTTAGTTAATAAGGGTTATTAGAATGCCGATTTATAAAGATAGGTCGGTATTATTTACAAAAATCATATCTATAAAGATTGTTAACTTAGCTTTCAACAAGTATATTAAAATCATATTAATCATTCGGTTTAAATTTCGTATTTACCACTTTAGCGTCTTATTCAGTCGGTCAAAGTCTTTATCCTTTAGGTTTTATACTTATACCGTGATAAATAGGTCGTACAATGCCTCCGGTTAATACAGTATGACAATATAACTACTACGGACACATTATTCAAGGTAACGTTGGGCTTTAACTACTTTGATCCTATTAATCATAGCTAAAACAATGCTTTAGCCCTTCTAACGAAAGCTAAAGCCGGTATTAACACTAATTATACGGATTAACAATATATTAAAATTAAGTTGGCTACCCTCCGCCAACATCGTAACCAACTTTCAATTCCAAAACTTAAAGTCCTTAATCCCCTGCTATTTCAATGCCACAAATCCAGCCGTTTCAACTAAAATAGTATTATTAATTTATATATGCACCTGGCCGAAGTCTTTCCTTTACGTTACCAGTAAATAAGGGTCGTATATTAAAGATTTTATACTTAGTTATAATTCAAAATACGGCTGGTAGATTAGGAACCAATGAACGTATATTTTAGCTACTCTATATAATAACTTGATATGTTGTATCAATATACATAAAAGGTAAATAACACGCAATTATTATAGCAATTACGGTAGTACGATCCATTATGAACCCGTTAATAATTGTGTATAAGCTTGCGTTATATTAAATTTATTAAGTGTAAACTTGCCTTTAGGTTTGACTAATAAACTAGCTGCCAAAGCAATCACTAAGCGCTAACTGATATTTCAAATCGTTAGCTATTACGTGAGGATCTAGTTTCCACCTTCATCGTTGTATTCTTAAAATATTAAACGTAACTTTTTATACGATGGCCCCATAGTTTTGCCTTTAACCTCGTAGATAGTCCTCGACTTAAAAATCGTGATATTCGGGGTTTAAATGTTTAAATCGGCTTTCGGCATAAATTATACAACCCTTTGAGTTAATCAACCGTTAATCTGAACCTTGTTGTTTTTTCTTAAAAAAATGCTGGAGGTTTTAATAAATCTTTATATTTAGAGTTTTAGTAATAAGTTTTTGTTATCCTTTTTCTTTTTGTTTACCTAAGTAATATTATGATTACGGCCCAGTATATATTCCTCCTTTTCAAGTTTTTTTTCTGTGGGTCATCCACGTCGATAACGTTTCATTAACTTATTAATGACAGGTAAAGGAGGTTTGTATGAACTCTGTTGTTGGACTTAAGGGTTTTTATTATTAGTAACTATAATATAAAGCTTAACTTAGATTATATGAAACATTATAAAGCTATTAACAGTTTTAACAAATACTTCGAAGTTTACGATATTTAAGATCCTATATGAGCCTTTTCATTTACCCGGCTCTTGCCATACAAAGACTTTACTTTATAATAATAAAGTAAATGAGTTGACTATTATAAGTCTATTCCTAATATTAAAGGCATTATCAATCTGGCGGCGTACCGATTCCCTCTGTAATTCCCTTAGTACTTTGTTGTAAGCCGCAACTAGCTTTTAAGTACTTACTAATAACGGATATTTACTCGTCAGGTGTAGGTATGTTTCAAAAACTAATAACGTTAACAATAGGTCATTGAAACCTATAATATCGTTTAGGCCCTTTACCGTTATCTACAAGTGTGCTTTTGAATTCATAAAGCCTTTAATTTCTAATGTAAGGATATTATACGTTTGGTAAAGTAAGGCATGTACATTTTTAAACTTCACAATACTCCAGTAAGCCTTTACAAGCACCTATTTACACTAAATACCTATTGTTTCAATATCATTTCAAAACCTCGCCGTCGCAAAGTTGGTTCCGGTATTATAGACAACGACATTAAGTGAGTACAAATACGTGTTAATCTATAACATCCTTATCGTTTCCTACGTATCCTTTGCCGAAAAATACTTTAAAAACTTAACTTCGTAAAAAGAAGTTACAGAGTTAACAACGTAAAAATGGATTTATTATCCAAGTAAAATACATGAATAAAGACCTCATAATAAAAATCCTTATCGTTTTTCAGTGTAAAATTTATTTTTTTGGTGAGTTTAGGTATACATTTAATGACAATTGAAAAGCTTTTTAACAGCTTTCAAAGCAAAGTATCCCATATATTTATGCCTTACGGACTTTAGTAATTTATATATACTATTAACGACTGCAAAGTTAAAGCGCTGGTGTAATTGGCTTATTTTTAGCTTCGTCAGGTTTAATACTACTGCTTTCGGGGTTTAAAGATGAAACTATAGATTCCACCACTTGAAGGTAAGGGGGAACATTTAGCCGTTTTTAACCAACTCCTCTATATTGACGTCGATGTTAACGTTAAGTGTCTTTATATTTTCTAAATGAATAAGAAAATAAGTAATTTACTTAAAGATATAAAACGTAATTGTTATTATAATGGTTTAAAATACCGTTATTATTAGTAACGATAGTGATTAGCCTAATCTAAAGCCAACTTTTGCCTTATTAAAATCGTAAAGATTAATTTTGGTGGTCATAATGCTTTCCTTTCGTAGTGTTACATACTGCGAATAGCTTTCTATTAAGTACCTTACCGCTATTATATCCGGTATAATACCTTGAAACGTATGGTCCGTATAACGATCGCGAATATTAAAGGTATATAAGGGTTTAAAGGCTTACTTAAAGTAAGGGTAAGGGTTTTTACCACTCAAACGGTATAGGAAAACGTAGCTGGCTAATTATCAGGCCGCGTTAGAAGCCGTATCTTTATGTCACTTAATTTTTTAAAGGCATTATCGCCATTAATTCACTCGTCGCCTTCGAAGTTTGCTACTTAGTTCAAATAATGCTACTTAAAAATGATAAAGTATTAAATATAATATATTACCTTCTTATTATTTCGTTCGGTATTGGAGTAGTGAATGAACTAATATCTAAGTTTAATATAAATGAAATAAATCTTACTACTATTACGACGATAGTTTTTACGGTTAATAGATCCGCTTAAATATTGGCTTTATTAGCGCTAACGCCGATATTACCTCTAGTCTAAGGTCGATAAGGTAGAACTTAGGTATTAAGGGCGTCCGTAACCGTATTTACGATGGACATAATTAAACAACGTAAAAACTTTTTCATTTCTATCAAAGAAATTATCGGTATGGGGGTAAATACCGAGCGAATTCGGTATTCTCGCTATTACAATTACAAATAAAAAACGCAATTAGCTAAAAAAGCCTTCGCAAGTGATACCTAGGCATTATAAAGCGTATTCGAAATCGTTAACGCTAATAACTACTACCAGTACCTATTCGCGAAATGTAGCTTCGCTAACGTAAGCTTTCCCCATTACTTTTTAGCGTAAAATCAACTTATGAATTATCTAGTTAAATACATCCATCGGTATTTCCTCTTTTTTTCTTAATTATTATCTTCTCCTACCTCGTAGTGGTCTGATATGTGTAATATTACGTAATGTGGACAATGTATTCGAAATAACCCTTTATACTGTTATAAATTCTGCAAAACGTAATTATTCGGGTTAAAAAAGTTAGATAATAATCCTCAACGTACCTTGTAAGGATTCTGGGGAACAGTAAGTAAAAGTTAGAAAAGAGAACCTCCATCTATTTATAGATATTTAAAAAGGCTTCTATTTTCATATCAAGGAGGTTATAAAGCTTTCCGCTATATTTTTCTATAAAGTTCCAGATCTTGGTAAACTCTGTAAAAAGTTTATAATTAATATTAACTATCTCATAGGCTTTGAAAGTAAGTTATGATAGTTATTACAGTCTTCATTAATAGTATTTCCTATTATTTTAAACCTTAGATCCTTCGAAGCACGGTATTGAGTGTAATTGTTAATTAGCTAACATGAGGGGTAAAGTATTATAGTAAGGCTTATGGTGGGCTTTTGCGTATAGGTAAACATACCGTAAAAAGACTTTTAGGGGGCTTAGTGATTAAATGGTTGAGGGGTTATGGAGGCTTAAAGGTTTTAGAAGACTTAACTATTTTATTTAATTAACTGATATAAAGCACCAAAGTTAATTTCTCTAGCCGCGTAGACGGCTGTTACTTTACGTACCCTGCTGCTATCAAAAGCATACTTCGCGCTATTATTTCAAAGTGTTATTTTACCGAACAGGTTAATAAGTTTTTTATTATTAACGCGTAAATAGGTTTAACTCAACTAAAAGTAAATGGGGGATTCCCTAAAACGCATATAATGGTATCAAGGTTTCTTAATACCCTTTCCTTTAGGGCATATGTCTTAAGGGTATTCGTTAAATCGGGTCAAATCGTAAATTTGTTTTTTTTGCTAACTTGGCAAAGTCATTTTCTAATATATAAATCCCTTAGCGTTAGAGTCTGTTCTTCAACTTCAACTTAACGCTTTTCTAGATATTTTTATATATATTAATAGTCCAGTCGTCGAAAAAGCTACAGTATTTATAAAAAAATACAGCTACTGCGGTTAAAGTTTTCGCTTTTATCGTAATCGACGATATAGGAGCCGATAAGGTTAACTAAATTCCTTTCCGTTAAGTCTTCATTTACGTTGCACTTATAAAGATTTTTATTGAAATACTTAGTAAAGTAAAGTCTGAAGGTTTTAATCACTTCCTTCTTAACAAAGTTGGTAATAGATTCGAAGTAGGAGTTAGCGGTAGCATCTTGGCGTTTTTACTTGGATGCGATGGACTTGGTAATTTTAAGGTGTAGAGACTTGGTGTTTTGTGGTAAAGTTGCGTCGGAAATTGTCGATTCAGAGTGGAGTCGCGTGACGTTGCTTTTTCGACGCGATTTGGCGATTATTAATGTTTTCGTTTGGAGAAGTAATTTTAACGATTAAATTGGTGTAAGGGAATAGAAAAAAACAAAGTAGGTGCAAATATCTGATGTAAAAAGTAAGGTCGAAAGTCGTTATTGATAAAGGTTAAAAGTTGTTTATTGCTTTAGCCGTAAGACAGTCGTTTTTCTTATAATAGTAACACCTATAGTAGTACTAACTTAGCCGTTTGCCAACTTGTCGAACTTTAAGACTTCTGACAGTCAATCTTAACGTTTTAAAGAAAAATCTAGTAAATATTTCTTGATGTTTTCAAATAGCGATACCGTCGCTTACTTCTAGATTACCGTTATAAATTGGCGCAACCTAAAAGTTGTCTCTGTTTTCCTTCCATTTTAAAATAGTGCAATACTAATACAGGCACTTCGCAACAATCTTTCCTCTACCCTAGCCGCCGTTTATTTAACGTAGAGCATAACCGGAAAGTAGCTTCTTTTTTTACCTAGTTTAGTTGTACTTAACCTAATAAGCACTAATTAGTGTTAGTAGGGCTTTAGATGTTGCAAATTTGTCGATTCGATTAGTCGAAGTAATAGTAGTATTGCAATAGTTAGATGGTGAATGTATTATTTTAGGTTTAGCAGACCGTTAGCTGGTTTGCATAGTAATTTGCATGGCTAATTACTTGGCCCGTTCCTTAGTATGAAGTTTGGTATACTGTACTTGACTTACACCCAATACAGTAAGCCTATAAAAAATAATACACTCAACTTGCAGTCAGTATAGTTAACTTTATTATAAGTAAAGTTGATCTACTGCACTGCAGGTAGTACTATTCCAACAGTTTCATCCTTTAAATTACGTTAATAGTCTAAATTAAATAATTCTTCATATGAAAAGGCCGTTAGTTTCCACCTAAGCGTTTTCTTTTAAAGGCTTATTCAGTGTATTTATGATGCCTTTAACACGTAACTTAATGGTAAGATTTTCGTTAAACCTTTCCTTTTAAGATATCCATGCTGTTATATATACCTTACCGGGCCTATAGTCCCTGTCACCGTCCTCCTTTTTAGTATATATTCTTTTTGGGATATTTTTTACGCCGTCGACGCTTTATTAACTCGTTAACAATCGACTTGAAAGATTCTTATTAAATAAATGATTCAGCTCAGGGGTTATAAATGTCAGGATATTTAATAAATTTAAGGAGTCTTTCATACGACTTAATTTATACAATTAGAAAGGTAACAAAGCCGTTAACAGTGTTAACTACTGCATTTATGTTAGTAATATCGTAAATCATATACAACTTATTTTATTTACCTGAGTTTCGTTTCGTAAGGATTTTACTTTAAAAGGAGAGAAATAGTATATTTATTGTTAACGGTCCATTCTTGGTTTTAAAGGTAGTATTAATTTGGCGGCGTACTGATTTTTTCCTCAATTTCTTTAAGGCTTTACTCTATGCTATAACGCGCTTTTAGATATTTGGAGATAATAGTAACTTAGTCGTTATACGTAGATAGGTGTAATGATCACACTAAATACCCATAGGTATATAGAAGGTGTCAGGTAGTTTATGTTATCAAGAAGTTAGCAGAGGTGCTGAGTGAACAATATCGCAACCGTGCAAGTAATGATCAAAAGCTGTGAGGCTATTCAGATGTGTAGATTGAATACTTATATTGACAACTGAAGAGCTATGAAGGAAATAATATCTATATGGTGATGACCGTATCCTTATATATCTGTGCCTTCATACCATCTTCAGTACTGATTCCACTGATCCTAATCACGTGATTGGCTTAGTCATTTCCCTACTGATAAAGTAGAGATGATTCCCGCCTGATGTGTTGGACTTTAGGCTCTAAGTGAATTAGCTGCATACTAGCTTGCTTTCTGACCCGCCATTATACTTAGATTGTAATAATAGGCTTTAAATATTATTAAAATTAGTATAAGGTTGTTAAGATCAAAGTTATCGTTAAATCTCTTTACCGTTATTTAAAGCCGTATTTATTAACTTATAAGACTCTAATTTTTAAGGTAAAGATATTGTAAACCCTTCGTAAAAGGGTTTAAGCTCTTTTAAACTTATTTATACCTTAGTAAAATTTAATAGTGACCTGTTTATATTAAATCCATATTGACTTGTCCTCCACTTAAAACTTTATCGTAGTAAAGTTGGTATCAGCGCTATAAACAAATAAATTTAGTAGTCTAAGGTACGTGTTAATCTACAAAGTACGCAGTATTTTTCAGGTTTCCTTAGCCGTGATGGTTTCAAGAAGCTTAATGTCGTAAAAAGACATAATAGAATTTATCAGGTAAATTATTAAGTTACCATTTGGGTAAACCTCGGTTACGAAAATCTCAAAACTAAATTCTTAGATTTTTTACCGTAAATTTAAACCTTAGTGTGGTTTGTAAATGTATTTAACAGTGGTGGCAAAGCTGTTTGATTGCATTTAGCATCGGTAAATCCATATTTTCGTAACTAGCAGCTTTGAAAATCTTATAAAACCAATTAATCGCCAGGTAATGAAACCTACCATATAGTTAACAAAGCATTAATTTAGTTAAAGTTAATATGCCTAATTTTGACCTTTAAAAATAAAGTCATATATACACTTATTCAAGGCTAAGTAAGAACACTTTACTTTAATTAACCTGAATCGGTTTATTAATTTAAAAGTTAACGTTAATACTGAGTTTTTTTATATCTTTAAGGTGAATGTGGAAGGTATTAAGGGATTTTAAATTGTGGAAAATAATAGGACCGATAATAATAATAACAGTTGTCGATTCTAGTAAAGAGAGTTTTTTTTACGGCTAAAGCTAACCTTGAATTTACCAGTATCCGTATGGTTAAGTTTCGTAGCCGTATTCTTATCCTTTCGTAATGCGACGTATTACGAATAGCTTCTTATTAAGTACCGTATTATTCCTGTATCCGGCAAAATACCTTGAAAGACCTGTTTTTCATAGAGATCTTAAATAGTAAAGAGGTGTATATGGCCATGGTTTTTATCGTTATGTTGACGATAATATCTCTATACTAGTTAATAACCTTTAGCTTATTATCTTTCTTTTTAAACCTATTGTTTTTAAATTATGTAACGCGTAATATATAGTCTTAATTGAATGTAAATGGAAATTGTATGTCATATATTACCTACTTTTATTCGCGTTCGGTAGAAATGTGACGTATTAACTAGTAGTCTTATTTTCTGTAAATTTAATAATTTATAGTACTTAAATTCCGAAATTTTTTTTTAGCTAGCTTAAAGAATTTAATATAATGATCACACTAAATACCCGTGAGTATATAGAAGATGTCAGAGGGTTTATGTTATCAAGAAGGTAGCAGAGGTGCTGAGTGAACAATATCGCAACCGTGAAAGTAATGATCAAAAGCCGTGAGGCTATTCAGAATATACTGAGACTGAATACTTAGATTGACAACTGAAGAGCTATGAAGGAAATACTATCTATGTGATGCTGACAGTGTCCTTATATCCTTAATCCTTCATACGCCTTCAGTGCTGGATCATGTTGGATCGAAACATGATCCCAATGATCCTAGATCTGTTGGATCGAAATATGATTTCAATGATCCTTAGTGCGTAACCCTAACCCTAAGGTTGCTAACATAAGAGATATCCCCACCTGATGTGTTGAACATCAGGTTCTTAGTGGCTTAGCTCCATACTGGCCTGTTTTCTGACCCTCCGATGTTCTTAGGTTATAACATTTAAGAAGAAGAATACACTTTGTTGCACGTGACTTGGTTACGTCCTTAAGTTCGAGCCTTCCGTTAACTGTATTAGTCGGACCTTTTGTATTTACGGTCGATATATTACGTATAGGAGGGGTTTGTTTCATCATCGCCAAACTTTGGAGTTTAGTGGTATATGTTAGTCAATATTATGACCCAAGCACGTTAGCGGATCAGGAAACAGGCCAGCATGCAGCTGAGTTACCGAGAGCCTGAAGTCCAACACATCAGGCGGGGAATATCTCTTTGTCAGCACCAGACTAAGTAACCCTCCAGGGTTAGGGTTATCTAGATTACAAGTGCTCACTAAGTCTCAGTGAGCACCGGTGAGCTGTAATGATCACACTAAATACCCGTGAGTATATAGAAGGTGTCAGAGGGTTTTATGTTAGCAGTAAGGTAGCAGAGGTAACAAAAGGTGCAATATCAAGACTGTGTTCGTGCGAGTGATGATCAGAAGCCGTGAGGCTATTCAGGGTAGACTGAATACTTAGATTGACAACTGAAGAGCTATGAAGGAAATACTATCTGTGTGGTGCTGACCGTGTCCTTATATCCTCAATCCTTCATACGTCTTCAGATAATGTGGATAGCTTGGATAACCTCCGATCCAACATATCCGACATATCCTTGGCATGTCCTTGGATAGCTTGGATAACCTCATATCCAACATATCCAACATATCCTTGGCATTGACCCTAACCCTGGGTCTGCTGACATAAGAGATGTTCCCCGCCTGATGTGTTAGACTTCAGGCGTCTCAGTGGCGCAGTTTCCTTGCTGGCCTGTTTTCCTGACCTAACCGCTGTCTGAGTCATGACATGAGCCTCAGTACTGAAGATGGTATAAAGGCCATAGGATATAAGGACACGGTCAGCACTACATAGATAGTATTTCCTTCATAGATCTTCAGTTGTCAATCTAAGTATTCAGTCTACACACCTAAATAGCCTAACAGCTAATGATCATTCTACAGCACGGATAAACATCTTCTGATATTGCACTTTTATTACCTCTGCTACCTTACTGTTAATATAAACCCCCTGATACCTTCTATTTACTCACGGGTATTTAGTGTGATCATTACAGTCAAGTCTGAAAATCGAGTTATTATAGTCGTTAACTAAAAACGTAATTAGTTAAAGAACCCTTCAAAGATAGCGTTAGGATACTGCAAGGTGCATTCAACCTCTTAATAGCCCATAATAGCTTGCCGAACCCGTTATCGTAAAATACCTTTACTAGTTTATATGTTCCCTATTACTTACCAGTAAAGTATTAACCTATTAAGTACATAGTTAAAGAAGTTTATTAAACTTTTCGGTTTTGGTTATAATCTAATATATAATACAATTTAATGATATTTTAGTTGGTATAGGATCAGGTAATATTAATATCGTATTGGAAGTAATCTTTAATGATATTTTAGTTGGTGTAGTATCAAGTAAGATTAATATTGTATTGGAAGTAACTTTTAAGGGTATCATAAATTTCGCGGAAAGAGAAACAATTCGTCAGGTACCGGAGGTAGTAATCCTTATCTTAGCCGGTAAGAATATTAGGAAATAGCGAGTAAAAACCTGGTAATTTACTTTTATTTGGCGGCAAATATTAAAAACCTTACGAATTCCTCAACTGATATTGGGTTTAATATTAATAGGCAGGATAATTACCTTTGACTAAGTTTAAAGTAAAAAAAACAATAGTCGTGACTATAATAAACTCGCGTGTAAAGTCGTTTTTTCCTTCATTTGGCTGTGAAAACTAGACGTATTGAAAAGTTTACGATAAATAGGTTCAAGGGTTTCTATGGACGTGATAATACTCCTTTTGATATTAAAAGGTACATTGAAATTTTTACTTGATTAATGAATAAATCCAAAGGTTTACAGCTTATCAATTAATTAATTCCTTACAGTCAATGGTATTAAACCGATAATTTTATGTTAAAGGGTCTAAACAACTTATTTAGTTTTAAGCAAAGCTTTGTAAACATATATGAGGGCGTTAAAATATATTATTGCTCACGATAACTTTACTCTTTTTCCGACTTTATTAAATATATTCATTTATGATATATTTATATAATAAGTCAGTAACATTATTATATATTCGTTTTTTTTACAAGGAGGTCGATCCCTTTATTAGTTAGTTTAGTTTTAGCTTAGTTTCAACTCACATATCTAACGCCTTTGATATATTTGAAGTCTATTTATTAAACTATTCGTAAAAATTATCGAAGCAAACAGATCCCTTATTACGTCTAGTAAAGTCTAAATCGAGAATATAATTGACAATGTAATTAATTAGGTACTTAGGGGTGGAGTTTTAATTAGGGTCCGTTTACCAAAGGTTGTTATCAAAATGCTTAACAAACGTAAATCCGAAATTTGTAATTTATTTTCTTTCGAAAAGGATCGATAATAATATTAGTTTTAACGTTACCTAAAGCTATCGTAACCATAATTAAAAAGTAGAAAGGGAAAAAACGTAGTATAAAATGGTAAGTTGTAAATTTACCGGCAAAGTTAGCATTTGTAATTAAGGGTTGTAAGATTTAGTTGTTTCGCGATTTGAAATTTACAGTAGTATTACCTATAATAGCAATAGCTGCAATGGTACTAACTTAACTGTTTATCAACTTACCGACTTAATAATCTTGAAACCTCTAGGCGGTTAATTTTAACATTATTAAAAAGGATTAATAATTATTCCTTAATGTTTTTAGTTATAGCGATACCGTTCCTTACTTATAAACTGCCGCGAACAGCTACATAGCCTATAAATATTCTCTACTTGCTACCGCGAATAGCTGTATAGCTTATAGGGGCCCTATACAAAAATATTTCCTTTACCTTGCCGAAACAAAGCGTAATAATAGAAAAGCAGATTTTTATTTATTTAGCTAATCTGTACTTTTGTAAGTTCTAAGTTTAGCAAACCGCTAGCCAATCTGCACGCTAATTTTTATGGCCAAACGCTTTTGTCTATGCCCCACTTTGAAGTGGGCACCTACTGCACTACACTTGCAGTATAGTCACACAAACTGTAACGAATTTGCAGTCAATACAATCAACTAAACTGATAGTTTAGTTGGATTGACTTTACTGCATTTGACTGCTATTCCAACACTTTTCGAATCAGAACCCCAAAAATAAATGTCAATAAATAGAAATATACGTAATGAATTTAAAGTTATAACATTTTTGTAACCATTTAAAGTTAAAAGCTTGTTCTAAAAACAAAGATATGCTTATTAACTAGTTTAAATAGCTACCAAACCGCGCTTAATATGAATATTTCAAACACAAAAACTTTCGGATTAAATAAGGGTTTGATTCCATATAATCAGTTTACTATAACTATTTATTTGGTTGTGTTGTGACTACTGTACAGTTATAGACTCTTGGTGGGAAAGGTGTGCCGCGGGTACGGGTAGCATGGTAATACGAAATCGTTAGGGGTCTTCCGCTTGTTTGTACTGCTTGGTTACATGCCGCAGCTGCTGTGCTTTGGCGCAACAGGGAGCGCGCCAGCTTTGCAACATGGAAATAAGGTAGGTAGACAACAGCCCAGGAGCCTCCTCATGGTGATCCAGTCAACATAGAACAGAATCTTGGTTCAGAATCTAGACCGGTCGCAAGCACAGCCCAAGGAGAATCCGGAGTTTGATGAGCTGTGCCCTCCCGAAACTGAAAGCTCGTTGCCTGAAACCAGACCAAAATGCGACGAGGCATAAAATCTTGAAGTTTTGGTAGGATAAGAGGGTACACTCGCTCGACGGCAGGTTTGAGGCCGATGTGCCCTTGGCGGTGTCTCTAGTGTACCGTATTTGTAGGTGACGTCTAATATGTACCGAGATAATTCGACCAACTTCTAAAAGTAGCCTCGTCCAAAGCACAGCTTTTTCTGCTTCGGATCTGCCGCCGCCGCCGCCGCCGTCGTTGATGGCCGCCCACGTTTCTTTTCAGACGTGGGCCTCATGTGTTTCGGTTCGGGCGTTGTTCCTCGGTCGCCAAGTGGATGTGCCTCTACTGCGTCCTTATGAACGGTGTCCCGAATGGTCTGTTTTGATAGGCACGCGTCGATGTGGTCGTTGAAGTACTTCTCGTTGGCAGCCTGGGGGCGGCTGCAAATCGGACAATACCACCACTCATCTTGTGCCTGGGACGCCTCCTTACTCGGGGTTGGATTAGGCATGATTTCTTTACCATGCCTTCCTTGGGAGATCAGCTCCTGGTCGACTGCGCTGTTGAAGGCCTCCGTGTCCGGTTCGGTCTTATAACCGTCCAGGAGAACGTCCGGCCACTCCTCCCACCCATCATCCTCAACTACCGTATCTTCACCATTGTCCAGCGTGTCTATTTTCCGCAACACCTTACCAGGCTCACTCAAAGATCCGCTTTTTGGTTTCAGACCGAAGAAAGCAAGTGTATCGGGTTTCTTGGTACTGACGAGATGGGTACAGCGTAAACCCATGAGTCTGATTCTCATGCCAGGTGCCTCCCGCTCTATCTTGGCGAGGATAGGGACGGCGTAGTTGTACAGGTCGTCCGCAAGGTGGATGGCTTTTGGAACGACCGTCTGCCTGGCATATACCTCGAAGGTGTGGAGTTTGACCTTGAGCACCAGTGTCCTTCCCTTGCACTGGGCTCTATCCATGTCCTTCTCCAATTCCTCGGCAGTCCATCGCAACTTATCACGCAGCTCCTTGGGATCAGACATGTCATGGAAGGTACTCTCCTGCAGGATCATCAGCAAAGTCAGTCATGTCTCGAGAAGGAGGCGAATTTCCTTACAGTGCCCACACTCTTGCGCTCGTATTCCTCCGCTGGTTGGACATTGGTGCGGCCCAGCCCAAGAAAGCAGTGTAGTAAAAACTCGTAAGCTTTGTCGCCAAACAGGCGGCTCAAGAACTGTCTCTGTATGTAGATATCCCCACAGTTCTTGATACCCACGGCAGCTAGTTCACGTTCAAAAACGCGGCCGATTCCATTGACCTTGCGACAGGGCAGATCTCGCATGAAGGCCATGATGGCGGTGCGATCATTGGGCAAGAGGTATTGGCCATTGGGCTTGTTGAGGTTGGAGCAAATTTTGGCCAGCTTTGCATTGGCTGCGATGCCAGCACTGACCGTGATTAATGTTTTCTCATGGACCTGCCTCCTCATCTGCTCGACAGCCTCCTCGGGCGACATGTCGTACTTCCGACAATATTCAGTGATGTTCAAGTAGGCTTCGTCGATGCTGGCACTTTCGAAACGGGGATCGTATTCTGCTATGACTTGGCGGACCTCGGCAGCCTTTGCCGTGTACTTTTCGAAATTGGGCGACAGGAAAATGAGGTCTGGACAAAGTTTCTTTGCAACAAAGCCAGCCATGCCGGAGCGGCAGCCGTACTTTCTGGCGACGTAGTTGCAAGTTGTGAGGACGCCCGAACCCACGGCAAAGGGCAGGTGTTCCAGCTCCGGGCGCTCGAGCTGCTCGACAGCAGCGTAGAAGGCGTCGCAGTCCAGGTGGACAATGTGCTGGGTGAGGTCGCGAGACAACTCGAGCTCAGCGATGAGGGAGTCGGCCTTGCGGAGGTCGCGGGATAGATCGAGATTCTCGAGGTCATGTTTCTTCTTGAGGATGCGATCGATCTTTACGGTCAGGATTTTGTCTCGTTCCTCTTCGCGGTTGAAGTATTTTGAGCCTTTGGAGGCGTTGTAGATGATTTCAGAGACCTTGAAGGCGAGAGTAAGGCGTCAGCTCAGGGGGGGTGCCGGGGGTGAGATGCACGATAGCAGCAGGCTCGACAGGTAGGTAGGTAGGTAGGTACCTTGGACTGGTCCACGGAATCCTGGCCAGCCTTGGTGAGAGACGGGCCCAAAAGAGAGTACTTGAGGGTGGCATGCTCCGAGGACGAGGGTCCGGCTTCTCCTCCACTTTCCACGGACCCGAGCAGAGAACCGGGGCTGTTCCGGCTTGCCATATTATGGTGGGCAGCAGTCAACTATACCAAGAAGCTGGAAGCTTTGAAAGCTCCGTCCGAGAACGAGCATTCTCTTGTCGATGTTGATGGTTGCGTGTGGCTGGCTATAAGTGTTGGAGGCGTTGGAGGTGTTGACGGAGGCACAAGGTTGACGCGGCGCTGACTGGCAGTTGTGTCATCAATGACGCGAATGCCGTTCACGAGGCCACGTGATACTATGGCGTCATAAGACGAGTCGTGCAAGCCTTTCTACCTCGCTATGCACCAGCACTTGTATAACATCTGAAAACTGCCCCAACATCGTCGAGAGGGCGGCTACGGTATGGTGGTGAGTCCAAGGGAGTTCTAGTGGATTTAATAACCGAGGCTGCCTATCCTCAGCCGAATTGTAGACAAGGTGTCATCAAAGACACTGTGCGTGCAGAGAATACATTGTTTGCATAGGAATCATATCGATAATATTGCTTTGATGTGGACTCCTATGGATGAAAGTGATATTCTGGCCAGCTCCTGACACGATGTCTTCAGTTCTCCATCAGTCAGTTAGACTCCAAGTCATACTGCAGCCATACGACTGCTGGGGTGATACATTCATGTTCTCTTGGACTACCCGAGTGATACTAGGCAGTCAATCAATGCTTCCATGCAAGTGCTCTAGAAGTCGAATCGCCCACGGATCTTCGAAACTACTACCAACACGCGCAATGCACGTGCTCAAAACGGACCAGTCTATGTTACAGTCCCGCCATCTCGTCATGTCTGCACATGGTCAGCTTGGGGCGCAATGCATTGGGCTTTTGAACAAGGCGCCCACGTCCTAGGTGTCCTCGTACGCGAATGGAGGTACTTGACGGACTCATGCTCCCATGTTCTCATCGCGCCCTAGGAGCCGCGGGGGGGTTCTCTCGCCGTGGCCAAAGCTGTTCGCGCAACATCTCTTGGCGTTGCTGCGGCTGGCATTGCTCGCGTTCCCGGTCGTGGACCAGGTGTTGGCGCTGGTGCTCTCTGGAGTACTCCTTCGGTTGCCGGGAGTACTACTTCGGTCGCGGCAGGGAAGTGATTCACGACGGGGGCCCGGCGGACCTAACGCTAGGGGGCCGCCGCAATGCCTTGCCCAGCCTGGCCAGGACGGTGCCACTCGAACTCTGGGAACGTGGTCAGCGCGTGGCATGTGTCAGGGGTGGGTGGGGGTGCGAGTGCAAGTGCAAGTGCATACTCTGCCGACACATGGGGCACTGGCCTCTGGAGGAGTCTTGCTTGATCCACTGTATGATGCAGTGCTGGTGGAAGTTGTGGCCGCATTTGCCAGAGACTGCTCGAGTGTCAGCCCAGCGCCCTTGGTCGACTGCTTGGGAGAGTAAGTAAACAGAGCATGGAACAGACGCAGGGCACAATCGTCTCCGGGAAACCTGCACGAGGGACAGGAGCCGTCGAAGTGGATCTGGCAGATGCCGCACACGTCGTCGTTGGGTATGTCCCAGCGCCATGTTGCCACGGCAGCCCACTTCTTGATTTTGACCTTCATGGTGTGTGAGTCCGTGTACGGTGGCTTACTGCAGGTAGTGGTAGGGAGAGTGGTAGGGAGAGTGTTGGCTCCAGGCGGGATGTTCTCACTGTGCACTACTATGTTACTATGTACAGAGTATGTACACACACTACTGATCCTTGTGACGACAGGCAGCACCCCTGTAGTATAGTGAAGTGTGGGGAATCAATCCTCTTCATCCAAAAAAGTGACTACTAGTACAACCTCTAAAAATGAAGTGGCAGCTCCTAGCAGTAGCAGCTCCTAGCAGTAGCAAGCTGCCATCCCCCTCCTGCTAGCCGCTTTGCTCTTGGAGCCTGTAGGCTACTTTGACCATTTTCCTCCAACAGTTACAGTTGCCAGTTCCAGCTCCATTCATCTACCTGCCTTGACTGCTCTGGCAACACCATCACCGACACCCACCCCACCTTACAATGGCCTCCATTGCCATTCTGCGGTCTGCCAGTGTCACGCGCCTGCGTTCTGCTTGCGCCCCCTCCTTTCGCCTGACCCCGTCCTCCTTCACGCCCGTGCCCACCCTCAGTCGCAAATCCTTCTCCTCCTACCTCATCAACCCCACCGAGCTCAACGATGCCCTCAAGAAGAACCCGCCGTCGTCCATCAGCACCAGCCCGCGCGTCATCCCTCTCTGTGCCGCGTGGTTCATGCCCAACGATCCCGACGGCCGCACCGGCATCCAGGTCTTCCGCCAGCAGCGCATTCCCAAGGCCCGCTTCTTCGACCTTGACAAGGTCATCGACAGGCATAGCGACTACCCCCACATGCTGCCCGCCCCCAAGACCTTTGCTGCCGCCATGAGCGAGCTGGGCATCCGCCGCGAGGACACCGTCGTCGTCTACGACACCAAGGAGCTGGGTATTTTCAGCGCGCCCCGTGTCGGCTGGACACTCAAGCTCTTTGGACACGAAAACGTCCACATCCTCAACAACTTTCGCCTGTGGGTCGACCAAGGCCTCCCGACCGAGAGCGGCGAGATGTACACCATCGAGTGCCACCCCTATCCTATCCCCGAGATCGAGTCCGATAAGGTCGCTAGCTATGAGGATGTGCGGGAGGTCCTTGAAAACCACGACAAGGAGGGTGCAGATGGTGTGCAGATCATTGATGCGCGTGGCCAGGGCCGTTGGTCTGGCGCCGACCCCGAACCCCGCGCCGGTCTGTCCAGCGGCCACATGCCCGGCTCCGTAAACATCCCCTTCCATCAGGTCCTTGACCCTGAGACCAAGACCTTCCTTCCCAAGGACCAGCTCAGGAAGCTCTTCGAGAGCAAGGGTGTCGACCCTGCCAAGCCCATCATCTCCACCTGTGGCACCGGTGTCACGGCTGTAGTGATCGATACTGCCTTGCACGCGGCCGGCTTCGGCACCCCCGAGTCCCGCAAGGTTTACGATGGCAGCTGGACGTAAGTATCGGTTGGTCTATCCTCTGCTCATGGCACCTGTTGACAATGCTCCAGGGAATGGGCCCAGCGGGTCAAGCCGTCTGATACTCTGATACAAAAGTCAGAGTGAACATGGCACGGTATGACCGGGAATGACCACAAACACAGTGATTGGGTCATGATCCGTCTCACTTGGACTGTATTTGTTTTGGCGCCAAAGCAGGGAAGCAGGGAAGCGGCCATGAACCCGGCGTTGGGATACCCTCCATTTATTTGATTCCTCCTTCCATTGTCACACCAGCCTCACCGTGTAGAGGCTTTTCATGTATGGTCGAGGCTATGGTCTAATTACAAAGGGTTGTGGTTACATGTGCTGCCAAGAAATGTGGCAGAGAAGACAACTCTCTTCTTGATGCTAGCATTTTAGTCAACACTATGGTTTGAAATCAGAGAGAGAGAGTGTGTGTGTGTGTGATAGGTGGAAGCTGTGGCAGGCTCACCAACAAAACTGCACAGGTAGTTACAACATATACGATGATGGAGAGTTAATTATCTGCCTTCATTTATAACACAGCATAGTTCCCGGCATTGAGACAACCAGCAGTTGTCGAATCCAGCTATTCCCTATCCACTTCCTAAGTTCAAAATGTATTCACCTGTTTTTTCCCAGCGCCACCAGCACTCTCATGTCTACCAGGCCATTGCTAGATCATATCTTTCTCTTGAAGCTGGATATGAATATTGTGCCTGGAAAAGAACAATTGGTAACAGCCTAGCTGCACCCACCAGTTCTAGTCAAATATGTCCTCTGTCATGTTACATTATTCACTACATGTGACAAACTACGAACTGATCTGCCAAGGTTCACCATGTAATGCTCGGGAGAACCCGTATACTGGACCCCTCAAAGCAGGGGTTCTGACAGGGATGCAAGGAGCACCAGGTGTGATACATGACTCCACCAATGACCTGAGCTCAGGGGACGGAGATGCAAGAAGAACATAAGGGCTTACCCTACACTCGCGTACTCCTTGGCATTTTGCTCTGCCATCCAACATACCCGATCAAGCCTGGCAAAGCACTGCCGAGATAGTCTTCTACAGATACCTTCCTGTACCAACGACACTCAACACCAGCCAGACCACAATGGCAGAGGATCACTCAGCACTTGGGGTTGACGAGTCCTCCATTGCCCCTGCCCAGGAGCGCCGCAACTCTCTTGCGAAGCACCTGGCCCAGCGCCCCGACCGCACTGAGCTCGTTGACAGTAAGCCCACCATCTCCGGCCACACTCCTGGTCCCGGTACTCACAGCCAACGCACGCATGCTGACGTGCCTCGCCAGAGAACATCCTCCCCGCGTCCAACGCCGCGCCCGGGCTCCTAGCTCACCAGAAGGAGGTGCGGACCGGACCTTCTTCCCCCGCCCTCTCCCCCGTCCCCCTTGGCTCACTGTTGGTTTCTAACCTGTGTGGCTTGAACTGCATAGCTCGAGAAGCACATGCGCGCCGACTCGCTCAACGAGAAAATTGCCAAACGGCCCTCGCCGGACGAGCTCATCAAGAAGGGCGTCTTGGGCGCGGATGAGGATCCGAGGTCGCCGGAGGAGAAGTATAAGGAGGCTATGGAGGACGAATACGCTAAGCGCGAGGGTGGTGCTTGAACGTGGCGTCCCCATCCATGCCATTCGGGTCCGAGTCGGACGAAATGAGCTTGAGGTGCTCCTGAGCAAGTGAAGGGCAGACCTGTGCATACGGGATATCCAGGGGAGCTGCATTCGTTCCGAACGGACGTCAACATTTGCATACGGCCTGCTGCTAGATTTGCTTGTGACTGGACTGTACTTGACCGATGGGCGGCTCGGAGCGACGATGGGTCAGCGACGCTTGGGACGCTCGCGATGCGCACATACTTGCGGGTTTGGCGGACGGCGCCCCGGAAGCAACACCCATCCTCTGACCCAGCAACGCGTTCTATGGTGTTTGACGTTTCCTCTTACGTGGCCGGCCACCTGAATCAAACCGTAAGCTTCTGTCTCCATGCGCGTGAGGGAACCCCCCCCCCCCCCCCCCCACGCCAAGGGCATGCCATGGCGCCTGGCATGTGTTGGGAGGGAGCCCGGGTCCGAGTTTGCTTTGCATCCAAGCTGCGTGGAGGCCCAGGGCAGCACAGGAAATGAAATGCACCCCGGGCGGAAGGCCGGCATGAGGCACTCCAGCAATAGCTGATCGAACTTGGTGCATACGTAGTAGGTGAGTCAGACCTCGGGTATGCAGACACGCAGAACTCACCTACATAGTAGAAGTAAGTGTACCATAGTACGCGTGTGCGTGGGCATGAAACAGGCAGGGATGCCCCGTATGTATGCAGTTGCAACCTTATTCATGTAGATGACCAAATCGTCCATGCAGTAGTAGTACTAGTAATGCCTTTCCGTGACGGAACCGGAGCGCATTCCTGAATAGGATTCATGCCGCAGGCCAAGTGTGCGAGTCTGCTGACTGGAAGGATTTTGTATCATTATACTTGCCGTCTACGTTGCGTGGGATTCGTCGAATAGGGCTGGTACAGCGGTACCGCCACTGGACCCTCGATTCCGGTCGCCGTCCCAAAGTAGACATGGCAGATCTCGAGGGCTGGTGGCATACACGGTCGAGACTGGTGGGTGCTCTGGCAGGCAACACGGAGCATGTCGATGCGTAGGGTAGGGAAGGGGTATGATCTAGTCGAAGTCCTTCCCTGCTGAGTGTCCATTTCTACCAAGTCCACATCAACTCCCCAGTCTCAAATCCCGAGCGCCCATGAAGCAAGCCCACATGACAAGGTGCAAACCCTCCCCAAAACAAGCCAGAAAAGATAGGCCGGCCAGCAATGTCTATGTGCAAGTAACGCCGGCTGATACAGGTGCCGAGTGACTTTCATCGCTGTTCATTCCAAACTGTCACTATCTGACCGGTTCTGGAGTGGAACCGGGTCTTGGAGCTGTCGATGAGGGCTATCGGGCGATCTCAGGTTAGCATCACTGCCCATCCACACTGCCAGATATGCTTTGACGCGCACTCACTGGCCTCTTTGTGACTCCACATGCTTGTGTTATCGATCGTGTAAGAGTCGTTCGAGACCACGGACGAGGTCCGTGACTTGGCTGAGGAGCGGGTCGTCACCGAGGCTGCATCCTTGGTTTCTCTTTTGTCCTGGTGGATTACAACAGGGTATTTGCCACCGGCCATTTTGTCAAGGTGTCAATAGGGCTTAGCTGACACGATGACAGATGAATAGGAATCGGTATTTTTTTGTTTGGCACGAGATCGATGTTGGTGGGGACATGAAGTGGTGGTGGTGCTGGTGGTGGTGGATGGTGGGAGGACAGGAGAGAGGGAGCGGAAGGAAACAGACAAGCAACCGTCCTTTATAGAAAGCCACGGGCCCCCCTCTGAAGACTTGATCGGCCTGGGCATGGAGTGGGAGTGTTGCGTGTTCGACGAGGCCAGTAACTGTCTGCCTGGCTAAGCCCAGGCAACGAATGGCCCAGGCCCCAGCTCGTATTTTTAGGGCAGCCAGCAACTATGCTCCGCCCCTGGATGCCCTGCGAGCCGTTGCATTCCAGGAGAGAAAGCGGAAGCAGCGTGGCACTGTCCGGGCCACAGGGGAGATGCGTCATCATCGCATTGTGGCGACGCCTTTGGAAGGGGATGGATGGGGGAGGGTGGCCGAGTTGTGGCAGGGCTTTTCGCCAGATGGCAATGGTTGGGCAAGGGCAAATGTAGAAAAGAAGGTTCGTCAGGCACCGAGTCCACGACCGGGAGGACAAGGCCTGCTATCCTGGTCGCCGTGTCGAGGCAAGCAGAGCCGCGGTCCAAGGCGAGAAAGGCGAGAAAGGCGAGGGAAGGCGAGGGAAGGCGAGAGAAAGTGGAAGCAGAAGCCTCACTTGAGCGGATGCGTCACCCCGGAACATGTCACCAAAGGCTGCTTCAGCAAACGTTGGCGACATGTACATGGACTAGCGGTTGTGTACCTAGCGGATGGGATGTTTGATCTCGGGGCCCTCTTGTTTCCGCAACAAGGCGTCTCACAGGGCTGAGAGCTTGGCAGATGTCAATCTGCGGTCCTGGTAACCAGGGCTCAGCTACCTGTGTACGCAGTCAAGCTGGTCAGCTGCCGCAAAGGTGGGGGTGGGGGGTGGCTGAAGCGTCTCGCTCTCGCAGTCCATCATGGCCGGGAGGATGAGTGGGAGGATCAGTTGATGGCCCCCCCCATCCGACAGCGGTCAGCTTGGCTCCCTCCGGACTGAAGGCCAGCGACCCACAGTCTCATCCTTTCACGGGAAACGGCAAAACAGGTGGACGAAAGCGAGCGCGCAACAGTGCACAATAGACACAGAAAAGTGCCATACTGGATCCCAAAAGATGCTGATACCCCCCTGCAATGTGTATAACATGCAGGTCTGGCGATCAAGATGCAGGCCGAGAGAGGTTGCATGAGATGCACACCACGACAGGCTACCGGCCGCCCGGCCCATGGTCCCACAGGGCCTCGCGTGCATATTGATTCTGACTTGCATCTGGCCCCGTCTGACTCGATCTTGGCATGTGTGCAGCAGTCGCTCGCTGAACGGACGATCCCACATGACGGCTCAGTGCTTGCTTTGTTGCTCCCAGCGCAGCTTTGCTCTAAGCACGTCGACCGTCTCCACAAAACCGACCAGCATGATTCTCTGGCCGCTTAGGACTTGGGCACCGGCATCTATCATGTATCATGTTGGGCGTCAGTCGTTGGCAGCGCCTGTAGGACACGCTACCATCTTGGACCAGCGGCATCACTCACGTTCTAGACCGGCGTCGTGCACGAGTAGGCCCCCTTGTTCCAAATGGAAGGTTTGGCCTGTTGCCTTGAAGAAGGTGCCACCGCCCTCGAAGGCATCTTCGCGGTTGAGCAACAGTGAGAAGCTCAAAAGACAGCCGTCGCTGTGGATGGCGAGGGAGGCTTGCTTGGACGGGATGGGATACTGCCTGGCTTGCTGGTCTGGAGTGCTTTGTCTTGCACAATAGCACACCACGAACAGGTCCTTCAGTCCAAGGTGGCGTGGCTGGAAGCCTGTTGTTTTCGCCAGTCGGTCGAGCACCCGCACGGAGACCCACTCGCGAACTGCATCTCCAATGGTCCTGCCTGCATTCTCGGCACACTGGGGCCAGGGTCGGGTGAGGCTTGAAACAGGCACGTCAGTTGTGGCAAAGGCCTCGTGCCGTTCCGTGAGCAGGCCGCCTTGGCGACGGACATAGTCGACCACGGCGGCGATGACATGCTCACACTCTGGTCGGCTGAGGATGCCGGGTCTCTTGGTGGGTTGAAGGCGGCGGTCGGAGAGCACGTAGGCTACGCGGTTCTGCGCGCATGTTCTTTGAGAAGGGGGTGGTAGCTGGCCAAGCTTTTCACGCCGAGCGAGCTCGGCACGTTGCTGTAAAGATGTGCAGAAATGCACGGACGCAGGGTCGACATCATCGCTGAAGAGATCGACCTGATCATCAGCCTCTTCGGCTGCCGAGGAAAGGCTGGAACTGATGGTAGCCATTTTCGGTGTCTCGAGCACAGGACATCGTACTTCGTACTTCGTACAGGAGTCAGTTCGCGTCGGCCCCACGATTGGTGGCCCTGTAATGTAAGCCGTCGGCCAGTGAACAACCAAGAGTCACGCTTCTGCGCATGGCAACGAGCAACATCTCGGTAATGCCGCGGCATCCTATCGCTGGTCACCGCTGATCTTTGAGGCGGACAAATACGGCTGGCTATACATCAACATTGCAACAGGGCGAAAACTGCCGCCGGAACCCGATTCGGCAGCTTCGTCCGGGCTGGACAATGAATACTCATAGTACGTATACATGGTATGTGCATTGGAAACAATTGGCCAGTGAAAGCTACACTACGTATCGTACTGAAATAAAACCATCCCAAACCATCCCTGTCAGGTACCGACACAGGTACCGACAGGGATAGAATGCATCCCTGTTGAGGTGGCTGCACAGACCATGTGCACACCACCAAAGCATGACACCACGGGACTCAGGGTTGTGGGACTCAGGGTTGGGAGCTCTCTCGACTTACTTGCTTCAGGATAGGACCCTTGACCTTGTATGCACAGCTGATTTGACATTGAGAACTTACAGGACAACAAGACCTTGCACATCTGCTCGCTAGCATCACATTCTGCTTCTTTACCCCTAGTACTATACTGCCAGACCACTCAAGAGCTTCCTTTTCTTGCGCCAGACAAGCACAGGCAAACCCCACACCCGCCCACCACAACAAGCAACAGAAACCCGCCCACGATGCAGAACATGCTGGTGACCCTGTCCCTTCTGGCGTCGGCTGCTGTTGGTGTGCTTGGGGCAGAGCTCAAGATCGATGTCACTCTCCCTGTTGAGTGTGAGCGCAAGACCAAGAATGGTGATACGGTCAACATGCACTACAAGGGCACACTATTGGATGGCACCAAGTTTGATGCCAGCTACGACAGGAATTCGCCATTCTCCTTCACACTTGGGTCTGGCCAGGTCATCAAGGGCTGGGACGAGGGACTTCAGGCTATGTGCATCGGTGAGAAGAGGTAAACACAACTGGGCAGCCTCCCAGTCTACATTCTACGCTCTTCAAACCACACTATGAACTTGGCCTGACTCTTTCTCTTCCCACCCCAGGACCCTCACCATTCCTGCCGACAAGGCCTACGGCGAGCAAGGCCAAGGGTCCATCCCCCCTGGGGCGACTCTGAGTATACTCTACCTTCCCACTAGCCCGACCCTACACATATCCATCCTTCCATGCTGATTATCCAACCCTGTAGTCTTCGAGACGGAGCTGATGGGCATCGTTGGCGTGCCCAAGCCGGACAAGATCATTACCAAGGCCGCCCCCAAGGCCACGACTGCTCCTGGCGCTGAGTCTGTTTCCCAGGCCATTCTTGGCACTATGAAGGGCAAGGTCAACGAGGCCATCAAGCTGGTCAAGGGCCTGTTGAACGACGGGGATGATGTGGAGGAGAAGGCTGAGCTGTAAGGTGCGAGCATCTCGGCAGCATAGCCCTCGGCGTGGGGTCAAGTACAGTTGTGCCCCGGCTGCTGGGGTTGTGGACCTGAGGTTGGGCTTGGACCTGGACTTGGACCTGGACTTGCTGCTGGCTGGCAGGGGGGCCATCATCCTACTGCTGTTTCTAGGCATGACAGGCGTTAGGGGTCAAATCCATCGTCTCAGGGTGGGTGTTGGCAATATAGTATAGTCCCTACATGCTGTGGGCCCGTGCCCTACTTCATGGAGGAGCTGCCTTCAGAACAGTGCCGGCGTGCATACTAGGTGATGACCGAATTCATTTACTTGAGCCTAAAGTCTAGTAGCTGTCTACCATGCAGAAGAGGTCCCAATGGCTTCAAGCAGTCACCAAGCTGCTTCCAATTGCTCGTGTTGACGAAGAGGAAAATAGAATTGGGGGCTCGAGGGACAGAGGGTAGAGGGGAGGGTGGAGGGTAGACCTCGTAGAGGGGGCTGAGGGGCGCTGAGGGGTTCCTTGTTAGTGTCCCATAGTGCATCTGAGTCACCCCACTATCAACCACAGTATTTCCCCACCAGCAACAACCAAACAACCAAGCAACTAAACACACCCAACCAGCCAACCAACCACCCAAACAACCCAACCCACTCTGCCACCCACAACTCCAGACCAACTCGACATATTATCTATCAACATGTCGTCTGATGACCAGCAATTCATAGACATAGTATGCAACCTCCAGCTCCCTCCAAGTGATCCGCTTCTCCTTGGAATCTGCAGTGGGGCTAATACTGCCGTGTTGGTAGTTGAACGAGGCCAAGCGATACTCAAGCAGTGTCGCTGACTACGTGGAGCGCCACCTGGACAGTATCGCATACCAAATCAGAAACACCCATGTCGTCTACCATATCAGGGAATTCTTGTCCTCGCAAGATTGGATACCATCCGAAATCTGGCCCTGCCCCAAACCGCCGGCAAGAACGGTCGCGATGCCGGCCTCGCTGTATAAACGAGCAGAGTCCTGGGTCTTGCGACACAAGCTCTTGATGGGCTGCGTTGTCTTGACCACCGGCGTGGTGCTATTTCGTGGCTACAAGAAGAGCGCATATCTCCGCAAGACAAGACGAGCAAGGCGCGCCAGGAATGGAGCAAGGCTCGAAGTCGTTGTCGTGGCCGGCCCGCCCAGTCTACCCCTCACACGTGCCGTGGCCGTTGACCTGGAAAGGAGAGGCTTCATTGTCTACATTGCCTGCAGCACCATCAAAGAAGAGATGCTGGTCCGAAATCTTTCGAGGCCGGACATCAGGCCACTCGGCATCGATATCACCGACCCTCCCAAGGCTGGTGTAGCTATCGAGGGCTTCGCACAATACATACAAACGTCACATGCTGCTGTTCCGGGAGCGAAAAATCACCGCCTGACTCTGAAATCCGTCATACTTATCCCGTCCATGAGCTACCAGACATCTCCGATAGCCACGATCCCGCCCTCCAGCTTCGCCGACTTGTTCAATACACATCTCCTCCATCCCATCTTGACCATACAGGCATTTCTGCCGCTTCTGACAGCACGACTTGCCAATACCAGTGCGAAGCCACCGCCCAAGGTCTTGGTTCTCACGCCGTCCATCATTTCCTCCATCAACCCTCCTTTCCATGCACCCGAGGCGACCGTGTGTTCTGCCCTCTCCGCCTTCACAGACGTTCTTGCTGGTGAGCTGCGTCCGCTATCCGTACCAGTGATCCACCTGCAGCTAGGCACATTCGACTTTGCAGGCTTCACCGGTGTTTCTCCTGCTTTGCTGAGGAGGTCACCCGCCCCTCAACCTGGCCAACTCCCGGCCGCTGACTCCGGGGAGACACTGGCTTGGCCCGAGCCAGCCAGACATGCTTATGCACGCAATTTCATCAGCACCTCTGCTTCGGCAATCTCTGCGGGTCGTGTCCGTGGCATGAAGGGAGGCTCGCTCCGGGACCTCCATAGGGCTGTCTTTGACATCATGGATGGCTCCAATACCAGCAGCGTAGTCAGGGTTGGCCTCGGTGCCGATTTGTATGGGTTCGTGGGGAAGTTTGTGTCACGCCCTCTTGTGGCGTGGATAATGGGTATGCGGCGAGTTGACCAGCTTGTCACGTGGCAGGCAGGCCAACACCCGAGCTCGAGATTCGGAAGCGAAAGTGGCGATGGGTCAAGCCCGGACTTTATATCGGTTCAAGCTGAAGCCTCCAGCACGATTGTCGGCCAGGAAGCGTGGAGGAGGGAAGCGAACTAATCGAGGCATATTGGCCTCTTGCTTTGTTATATTCACGCTGCTCTTGCCATACTCGATCAAGGCTCCATTGGTTTCGAAACGTCCCTCTTGTCCCTCTCGGAAACGAACGCGATGAGTGAGGCCGACATCACATGGTTGCAGAAAATAAGGGCACACCCACCTTTCCAACTTCTCCACTACCTCAGCGACCATCAAGCCATCTGCTCGCCCAAGAACCGAACGATGGAATTGTCTCCGGGGTCTGATACTCTAGGCTGGTCGGTGTTAACGGGTACCGGTACCCACTCTCGGGAGTCCCTCCTTCCAAAGGAGAACAAGCACGAACTAACTGGTCCGCGGAAGGAGACATGCGCCTTGGCAGGAATAACCAGAGTGTCGAGGAGCTGCGTGAAATCATTGTGACGGGGCAGGCCGGACGAACGGAATGTGTGTGGCCGTTGTCATTGTGCAGGCCGTGGCCGAGCGGGTAAACGTCGGCTGAATGTCACGAGACGCATTCCGACCTCATCTATTATCCCATGCGACGCCGATGCGTGGAATTTCTATCGAGTGCTGGAGTGCATGGGCCGCCCAAGCCCAACTGCGAAAATGAAACAGCACATGGTATTTGATTT
Source organism: Anisogramma anomala (assembly GCA_038502455.1). NCBI lineage: Eukaryota > Fungi > Ascomycota > Sordariomycetes > Diaporthales > Gnomoniaceae > Anisogramma > Anisogramma anomala. Next base: position 15,796,025 of record JASMMZ010000001.1, read on the forward strand.
CGACGGCACCATCACCCAAGACGACACCATCGGCAATATCGCGCAAGCCGCCCTGCAATGGCGCAAGACTCCAGCGGGCGGCGGCGTAGACCTGACCGAGGACTGGCAACGCATTCTTCAGTCCTACAGGCAAGACTTGGCCGCCTACGACCTAACGCAGCCTCCTGAACAGCAGCGTACCACCTGGCAGCAGGAAAGTGACTATCTGCATGGCCGCAGAGCCGTGGAGGAGGCCTCGCTCGGTCGCATCGCGGAAGCAGGCATCTTCACCGGCTTCGTTGCGGATGGTCGATTGTTCAACGCAGGCCGCCGCGACAGGGACAGCGGCCGCACTTGCCCCCGTCCTGGATTCAGCGAGTACTTGGCCATACTGAAGGCCCGAGACGTCGTTGTGCACGTGGTGTCGGTGAACTGGTCTGCCTCTTACATCAAAGGAGTCCTCGAACCCTGGGGCATCACCTCCGTCATTGCGAACGAGGTCCAGCTCAACGGATATATAGCGGCGCCTCTGGACTCCCTGCCCAGGCCTCTCAGTCATGACGGTCGCCACAAGGCTCTGGTCACATCTTCTGACAAACTTGAAGCAACCCGACATCTGCTCAAAAAGATGGAGGGCGAGTTTCTGGGCTACTTCGGGGACTCTACGACTGATCTTGAGTGCTTGGACTTGTGTGGTGGCTGGGTCATGACTCCTGGTGGAGATGGCAGTCTCTTGAGGACCCTGCGCAGGCTCGGGCATGTGATCCCCCATGTCTCCGAACCTCGCCGCACCGGTCCACGTATTTTCTGGGGGCGAGACTTCAAGGAAATAGCTCGGCAAGGACATGGCATAGATTGTCTCATCAATGACGGGAGGTAAAGAGTCACCTCTTCCCTCTTCGTCTACAGGCCACCGTCATGGAAGTCAAAGGGAGACAAGCACCCTCCACGGGAAGAGTGATAACGATCAAGGCACCAAGCGCAGTATATGTTTGCTTGCTGCAAACATCAGGAAGTGGACCAAGCGACCATCGACTACCGCCCCAGCCTGGGCTTGCGTAACGACACAGTTGGAAATGAACAGGCGACCGAAGGATTCGCTACGGGGTACCTTTTACCGTTTTTCCACGAGGACCTGAAGCGACTGGCAGATATGGTGCGCTCGGTCCCCGACTTCCCGCGCCCGGGTATCGACTTCCGCGACATACTGGGCATCTGCCAGCACCGAGGCGGGACGGACCTCTGCACGGCGCTGCTGCAGAAGCGTCTTGTGGGCGACCGGGCCAACTTCGATGCGATAGCATCTTGCGAGGTGGGTGGCTTTGTCTTTGCTTCGCCGTTGGCCAAAGACGTTGCCCGACCGTTGGCACTCCTACGCAACGCCGGCAAGCTGCCGCCGCCTACCTGTTCCGTCGTCAAACCTACATCCCACATCTCGTGCTCGCCATCTTCCTCTAGCGAGCCCAGCGGGGACAGGATCGAGATGGAGAAGGGCGCCCTGCACAGGGGCGCGTCAGTGGTTGTGGTGGATGATGTGATCGCCACGGGGGAGACACTGTGCATGGTGCTGCAGCTGCTGGGTAAGGCCGGGGTGAGCGCTGAGGAGATCAGCGTCTTGGTCGTGGCCGAGTTTCCTCTCCACGCTGGGCGTGACCTCCTGCGCAGGCGTGGCTTTGACCGAGTCGCTGTTCATAGTCTTTTGGTATTTGGTGGTGCTCAGGCAGAATCAAAACGCCCACACGTTCGCTGCCTAGTTCATGATCGGCATTCTCGCGCCCCAAGCTCACATCAACAGTCTTGAAACTCATGGTGCCACAAGACAGACTCTGATTACAATAGAGGTAGGGTCTTCGAGGAGGGTATTTGAGGGGTAGAGGGGTGGATTTATGTTGTTGTTGTTTCTAATCTGGCTAGCGTCACGGATACCCCTTTGTTCTCCAGACATCCTTCCCATGACAGCAAGTAGCCATTTCCCCAATAAAAGTCATGCTTGGCATGCACATCAATCCTCTATGCTACCATCTATCCCCCAATCAATGTATAACTAAGTCCTCGAAGCCATATAAAACAAAGTGCAGTAAATAAAAGTCGAGGTTTACATTAAATATTAATGTGGGGTGAAGTAAGGTAATGAAATAATAGGAATAATAGAAATAGCAAAAAATAAAGAAACAAAAGTAAACTTTTCACCATACTTTACGATAATCTTTCAACTTCTCCCTTCAACTTTAACTCCTACTTCTTTTCCTAACTTTTCAATCTTTCAATCTTTTAACCTTTGCCCTTCAATTTCAACTCCTACCTTTAATAAAGGTCAACATCATTATTCCATCGTAGCGCGTTTCGATCAATAATATCGTCGCTGTTACGGTCGTTAAAGTTGCTGACATAAGGTCCCCTTATTTCTTACATATCTTGTTCGCTTTCTCCTTCGTTTCCTCCTTTATTCTTTTCCCTTTAAACGTATAGCTTTGACGAATTAATGTAAATTTTCCTTTTCTTTTGCCTAGTGATAAGGTTAACAATCCAATGCGATATAGACGATACGATTTCATCAACTTTCCACGGTCCCGTCTATCGCGGCTTAAAAGCAAGCGCCCGAATTTTTTTCAGATCTTTATTTCTCTTTTTATCTTTGTTAACCAGAAATCTTTTTAACTTAATGTTGTGGGTTTTGGGTACAACCTCCTATACATAATCGCTGACTTTAAATCTATCGCCACCATTTTTAATATTAATTTTAAACTTAATCCATCGTCTTACCTACCTATTAGCTACCTATTCATGGGAATTGTTACGTCGACTAACGAACTTATTATATATTACCTCTTTATTAACTTATGACTCGTTAAACATTACTATTAATTATTCTCAATCCAGGTTTAACACCGCTCCTATAACAACAGCTCTTAAGAGCTTTACTAGCTAACCCAGTATAATTTATAAGGGTATATATGGAAATTTTTTACGAGTTTGTTATTAATAGCTTTTATAATATTGATCTACACTTTAGGACATTCTTTAAATTATCTATTCCTACGTTCGTACGCCTATTTCTTTAGCCTATTTTTAACCAGTTTCACTAAACCTTTGATTAATCCCATTGATATTACTAAATATACAGGCGTATTTGTTATCTTTGTCCCGCTTTTAGAAAAGAATTTTATAATCGTTAGGCTTTTGAAATATTTCGCGTTATCCGAATAATATTCTTTAAGGTAGCCGAAAACATTGGTAATAGACCTTTATATTTAATACACCTCTTTGTCTCTTAATTCACCTATTGCTCGGCAAAATGAAAATTGCGAGAAATTATCAACTATAAGGTAAAGATAATTTTCGACACCGACTATTTTTAAATTAATCTTTCTTGTAAAATCCATATCTACAGTATCTGATAGTCTTAAAGCTACAACAGGTACGAGGTTTACGTTAATTTGTTTAACGATACTAGATAAAACGTATAGTTTATATGTTTAAAAAAAAATCAATATTAATATAGCGATTCGGCTATTATAGTATTTCCTTTAACTTATAAAGGGCTAAAGCTATCGCGAAATATCTGTGAAGGTCGTAAGCTCACTTTAACGTTCGAAGTACCTTATTTTTTTTTATATAGATTACGTATTCTTTACTAAGTTCTTATCTTAATAACACGTTGTTTTAAATACAAAATTATAATAAGTTTCACCTTACTTTCCTTGCTACTATTATTGGTAAGTCTTCAGCTATTTCTTAATTACCTATAAGATACCCTATAATATCCACGTACCAATTTGTCTTGTCGATATATATAATTGCCATTATTATTCCTTCAAATTACAATATTCGTTTTGTGTTTAATACTCTTATAGGTAAGAAAATTCCTATCCATAGATCCTTTAACATCGTTGGTTTTACGAGTAAGTATTCTCCTATTACTTACGGTAATTTTATCGTATCTGACTTTAAAAGTTTTATGATTAGTACCGATAACCTTAAAGTTCCATTCGCGATCTTAATTGTTTTATTCAAATTTGGACGATATACAATTCTTACATTAAATATCCCGATGATGTTTATACACTATACGATTCTCTTTATAAGTATTTTCAGAATTATTAATAATAAAATTAGGTTCATATAGTTAATTTATACTATTACTAGGAGAGGCGATTAAATTACCTATGATAAGGCTTTTTTCAGGTATCTTATTAGAACTAGTGCTTTCGCTAATAATATACCTCGTCTTAGCATCGTTTAATTTTTTATGAATAGAAGTTAAAATTTTTACGTAAGGTATTAATTTATCGATAGCTTTAGTATATGTAGGCAATGTAACCAATTAAAAATGATACCACCGATCCTTTGATTAAATGTATTCATTACAAGGTAATATTAAAATAAACGAATCTGGGTTATCGTAATGTTTTATTAAATAACCGTATACATAGTAACGAAAGCCTTGAAATATTTCCCATTTTACTTAAAAAAAATGAAAATTTATTTCATTTATTTCAAAACTTTACCTATGGAAGTAATTTTCGATACTTTTTTTATATAAAATGGTTTTAATATTGCCGTATATAACGCTTTGCTAGGTGTATACCTCACAACATATGGTATAAAGTAAATGGATTCGTTTAATACTTTTCACGGAATAGGATGATTTTCAGGTTTCGCTTTTATTTCGAGTATTTTCCAATATTTCTTAGACGGCCGAACTTAACTTTGTAACAATTCGAATCCTAACGAATAAATACAGCTTCCGAACAAAATAGTTTTATAAGGAGGAAGATTGATCCTTCCAAATTCGAAATAAGGAAAATATTAGTGGTAAAGTAAATTAAATATTACGCTAAATCCATGTAATAAGGCATTATAGTCGTTAATATACACGCCGAAAGCCGTTTTCCAGATATGGTTATATCCTATTAATAATTGTAATAATAATCTACTAATTTCTATATTTTTTCAATCTCGTCTTGTGGTGTTTTCGTTGATTCTTATGTTGTTATGGACTTAGGCTATGAGCCGTTAGTCAGTGTTATGAGACATATACATGTTGAGGTGCACGATGTTGTAACAAGTCATGTCCCGCCCTTATAGTGTGGTTAGTGTAATCTAGGACGTCTGGATTATTAGTACTTTTGACATGGTGCAACGGTCAAGAAGGTTAACTCATGTCAGCTGATAGAAGCCACGCTAACCGGCTTGAGCTTACTTAGTAAGACCATCACACATTTTATTTTCGTTTTTTGGTAATATCTATTTACCAAAGGTAATGTTGCCGTACGCGTAATAGGTATATTTACTTCCCGTTATTCTCTAGAGTATTCCAAACATGAAATATTATACGTTTAGTGTAATAAATGCTGTTTTATACTTATAACCTGTAATAATAAAAATACACTATTATTTATTTGCGGTATTGCCTTAAAAAAAGACTTTATGGTTACCTTGAAAAATAATATCAAATACTTTATCTCGTTAATATATCAATTACTATAGTCCAATCATATAATTATTAATTGAAATATAATTACAAACAAATCTATATTCGCTGTTTTTTTTAGTGGGTATTATAAGTACGTATCCTATTAAAATTAACCTAATATAAAAATTCCTATTACCCTTATAACTAGGTAAACTCTTTATATAAATACTACCTTATCTTATAAGTATTTCGGTTATTTTAGCCGAAACGGTTTGCTATTTGATTCGAGTTCGATAAAAAAAAAAGGAACGAGATTAGTTATTCGTATATCCTTTAAATTGAAGGCGAATACATCTCTCTAAGTATATATCATCTTTTTGGATAAAGCTAATCCTTTTCTCTCATTCTCACAAAGTTGTAGGTATTTCTCAGTAGCGAACTCGTTCGCCTCGTTTATTTTGCTTATATCTCTAGCATCGATACCGGAAATCTCAAACCATCTCTCAATGAAATTTTGCGGCGTATCGCCCAATTCCCTTTGTCTAGGGCGGCGTTAAATGTTTCTGTCAAATTTGTTATTTTATGCTATCGGCATTTGTTTCGTCTTACTATATTCCAAATAAAACTTTTATAATTTTCCTTTATCTTTCCCCATTCCTCTCTACGATCGTTGATATTCGTATGTCGAAACCTTTAAAAATACCTCCCTATCCTTTTCACCTCTCAATACCTGTAATACCAAAATGTTATCGTTTTATCTGTCTAATCCTGAATTAGTTTTCCTGTTATAATCAAAAATTAAAAGTCTAACCGGTAATAATGATAGCATAAAACAATTAAAAGGTTTTATTTCTCGTTCCAAACGTTAAACTAATATACGCAAGACAGGTAAATGTAATGAACAGTTAACGATATCGAAATACATTTCATTAAATAACCTCTTTACCTCGTCAAAAGTAATTAAAAAAAATCGATCTTTTCCTTAATTATACATTTCGCCTCGCAAATACTATTGTTATCCTCTTTTCATTCTAGTATATTATTATTTTATCCTCGTTTTTTCTAGGTATAATTAAAACATCTGTAAAACGTACTCCTTTATAAATATTAATATCTTCTAGGTTTTTCGGTTACTGAATAGTCTTTCCTAGGTATAAGTTCTACCCTAATTTGAGCGTTTCCCTTGCTGTTGTATATACTATATAAAATCGATAAATTCATTGGATTTTCGTAAAGATTTCACATCCTCCTTATCCAAGGCTTGGTTCTCATTCTCGTCGCTTCTATTTTCGTCCTTTAAGTTTGATTCTGACGTTTTTTCCTCACTACTCGTGTTTAACTTATCTGACGAGTATTGGTTTTCATTTAAAAAACGATCCATATAAACTAGCTGAATATTAAAAGATAACGGTTTTACACGTCGTTTCATAAGCATAACTATTAAATACATACTTTCGCCCACAAGTATAAGGATATTTCAAATATAATTATTAGTATCTAAGTGATAAATAAGCTAGTTATGACTTAGTAATAAGTTATATAATAGACAATGAACTATAATAAACGTATAAATATAAATATCATTAACGACGAAAGGAAATAAAAAGTAAGTCGTTAGTATCGTATAGCTTTCATCGGTTATCTAAATAATAACCCATATACGAATTATCGTATTTCACGTAACGGGTTCGATAAAAAAGCTGTTATCTACCAGGTATCTATTAATGTAAATATTGTAAATATCATCTTGGATGTATTCAAGTTAGGTTTTTATAGTATGTGGTTTTACGCGATCTTTTACGTCTGTCATTACCACTGATTATATAAATGCTATACGTTTTCGTTTCTTTTTCGCAGTTTTTTTCCTTATTTTCGCGCGTCGAACGGTATAGAAATCACATTTTTTGTCGTTTTTTTACGCAAAATAGGGCTTCGATCTAACATTTACTCAAAAGTAATATTAGGGTAAATTTTTCGTAGAATGTCTGTTGAGTTAAATCGGGTTTTAAGATGGTCTAAAAACGCTTGAATAGGTACTATATCTTTTCTCTTTCCCGTAATATTCGCTCTGTATTCCTTTTACACAACTATACGAAATTGGAAATGTTTTTCGCGAAACCGTTTTTCATCGGCCTAAATTATCGACGGAATGGTTTAAGATTACTATATACGAAGATAAAGGAAACTTAGTTTCGTACGAATACTGAATAAACCTTTTTCTCTACCTTTAATTGAAATATATAGCTTTTTACGCTTTGTGGTTCGAATGTTACGACGTTTAATAACCATTAAAGGCGTAATATCCTCGATTTTTTATCTTTCCCTTTATTTTTGCGAATATATTAGCTATTTTTACGAATACGTTGATATTCCTCGTAATTTCATTGACGTTTTTCCGGCTTAATTTAAAGGTCTTATACATTACCTCTCTTTACATTCAATTCCGCTAGGTATAAAGGGTTAATATCAGAGGTAGGGTAGAAATCTGAGTATTCGGCCTATTTTATTAATACTATAAATGATAACTCATACATTTTTGCATTCGTTTCGCTTCTCATTTTTAACTCCTTGAGGATTACCCGCCCAGTTAGGATAAAATCTCGTATTTAATACGTTTTGACCTATGGTTATTGGGGGTAAAAATAGTCGTAGAGTTTGTAGTATAATTGAGGTACGTTTATGTAATTAAAATATATCTGTATATCATTTTACGTTTATTATTATTATCCGTTACTTGCTTTTCTCTCTCTATTAATATGGGCCCCGCGAGTCCGTTATTGTCGTTTAAGGAACAAGTTAAAAGTATGTTTAATACGAATTTTAATACCCGCAAGTATTTTGCAAGTTGTAGAAAGTATTTCCCCTATTATCTTATGGTATTAAGTTACCTATTTGTTTCTATATTAACCTTATTATTGGAATAATATTACATTCAGTGCAGTAGATCAACTTTACTTACAGTAAAGTTGACTGTACTGCAAGTGTATTGCTTTGTAGGGACTTACCGCATTGGGTGTAAGTCGAGTGCAGTACGCTGCGCTTCACTCTAGGGCATGGGTCAAGAAATTGGCTATACAAATTACAGTGCAGACCGGCTAGCGGTCTGCTAAACATAGAATAATACATCCACCATCTGACTACTGCAATACTACTGTTACTTCAATCAATCGAATCGACAACGTTACAGCGTCTAAAGCCTCCCAACACTGATTAGTGTTTGCCTGCCTATTAAGTTAAGCATAGATAAGCTAAGCAGAAGGAGAAGCTACTTTCCGGTTACGCTTTAAGTTATACGACCGCTGGGATAGAGGAAAGATTTTTGTAAAGGGTCTTTACTGCTACGTTAGTTTTTATGATAGCTTAGGTATAACGACGGTATCGTTATCGAAAATACCAAGAAATCTTTATTAATCCCTTTTAAAGACGTTGAAATTAATTATTAAAAGTTTTAAAGTACGGCAAGTTGGCAAACGGCTAAGTTAATACTATTACGGGTATTACTACTATAAAAATAACTAAGTACTTACGCTAAATAACCATAACAAATAACCTTTGATTTTTATTGTTATTAACAACCTTCAACCTTACCCTTTACACTAAACTTTTGCCTATACTTTACTCTTTTTACTTCATACGCCACTTTTATCGTCAAATTCGCTGCTTTTAGCGAAAACACCAAGTCATGCTAAGAAAGCTACGTCACGCGACTTCACGCCGAATCGCCAAGTTTCTACGCGACTTTACGCCAAAACACCAAGTTTTTTACGCCTAAGATCACCAAGTCACTTACCCTATATACCCTACATAAGCCGAACTGCCAAGATAGTCCCGAATTAGGAATACATAAAGAAAGTTAAAGCCCTTGGATCAGTTTTTCTCGACCACTACGACCAGCAACTCTAGATTACGGACGTTAACAAGACAGACCTCAACTAAAGCCCACCTGACCAATTACGTTCGCCAGTACATTATCGACATGGACTTCGATAACAAATACGGTTACGGTGCCCACGAATTCTTTAGCCACTGGAACCTTAATATGTGGAAGATAATTTAACGTATGGTTAAGACCAAGTTGAAAAAGAAGGTCACATACCGTGGAATCTACATTCTTAATAAGACACTAGTAGGACTAGTGGTGACCTTTTTCTAATTGACACAACAGGAAAACTACCTTCAAGTTCCTAAAGACAAAGACCCTTCGGAAGACGAAGACGAAAACCTTGCTAAAGATGAAGCCGAAAACCTTCCTTAAGCCGAAGACTATCAGGTCCCTTAAGTCGAAAACTGTCAGGTCCCTCAAGCCGAAAACCGTTAGGTCTCTTAAGCCGAAAACCGTTAGGTCCCTCAAGCCGAAAACCGTTAGGTCCTTTAAGCCAAAGACCGTCAGATCCCTTAAGCCAAAGACCATCAGGTCACCCAAGCCGAAAATCGTCAGTTTCCTTAAGCTGAAAACCATTAGATCCCTCAAGCCAAAGACCGTCAGGTCCCTCAAGCCAAAGACCATCAGGTTCCTCAAGCAGAAGATCTCTAGGTCCCTCAAGTCGAAGACCTCCAAGTCCCTCAAGCTGAAGACCTTCAAGTTCCTTGAGCCGAAGTCCATCAAGTCCCTTAAACCGAAGACCTTCAAGAGGCTCAGGCGCCATAGGCACAACAGGCCCAACAAGTTCAAAAGGCTAAGGTACAGGCATAGCGAGGCCAATAGGCCTGGCAAGCCCAGCAAGGCTGGCAGGCCTGGCAAGGCTGGCAGGCCTGGCAAGCCTAGTAGGGCTGGCAGGCCTGGCAAGCCCAGTAGGGTTGGCAGGCCCGGAAAACTCGTCAAGGTCGAGGTATACATTCTAAAGGCGTTGGTTGATTGAAACGCTACATGGAAGGGCCACCTGGCAAGGCCAAGTCACGTGCCAGCGAACAAGGGTACCCTGGCAAACTAGAAGACTACTAGGAAATTGAGGCCAGCGAGATTGACTGGCACGGCTAAAGTGGAGGCTTACAAAGATCTGTAGCGAAAGAACTTTTTGTGGGAGTTAATGAACTCGGACCTCGGAGCAACGGAACAATTGAGGTCAAATGGGGGCAATTTGCATGCAATTGGGTGCAATGCAGTATGGAAGTCAACTGGAATTGACAGGGGTCTGGCCAGTTGACAAGGAGAAAATTCAGTGGTAACCGGAAAAGATTGGTCAACCACATTGGCGTACGCGCACAAACTAAAAAGCCGCCAGCGTTGGAATAATATTACATGCAGTGCAGTAGGTCAACTTTACTTACAGTAAAGTTGACTGTACTGCAAGTGTATTGCTTTGTATGGACTTACCGCATTGGGTGTAAATCGAGTACAGTACATTGCACTTCACTCTAGGGTACGGGCCAAGCAGTTGGCCATATAAATTACAATGCAGACCGGCTAGCAGTCTGCCAAACCTAAAACAATACATCCACCATCTGACTACTGCAATACTACTGTTACTTCAACCAATCGAATCGACAACGTTGCAACTTCTAAGGCTTACCAACACCTATATTATCAATGACGAAAGTTAATTTGGGGCGAATATCGGATGAAACTCATGATGGAAAATGTTCCGTAACTATTCGTTTAATTAAATTTACGTAAAATATAACATATGTACCAAAAATATTTAAAACGATATTAAACGAGTTTGAAACTTTAACGACCCGGTATTAATTATTAAATTAATTGAGTTTTTCATATGTATGATTGATTTTGATATTACGTAAGTTAAATTCAATTTAATCGTCTACCTTATAACATTTCGCCGGACGTAGCTAGGGAATCGTTATCATTTTTATTTATTATTAAATATATATCATAGTCGCCTAAGTTACTGTCGTACCTTTACGTAGGTATTTATTTCGTTATATCAATCGATAACTCTGTATTCCTATTTATATTGAGTATAAACATATTTCATATATATTTATTAACCGGTTCATATTGAATATAGTAACCTTTAACTTCCAGTTATTCAATATAAATTGATAACTGGGTTAATATAATTCCTAATTATATTATAAAAAGGCGACATCGATTTATATTTATTTTAACCCTTTCAATTTACATATTCGGTATTATTATTTCTTTATTTATGAGTGGTACGCTGTCGATAAAAGTTATTTAACTTTTACCATAAAATATAAAATCGTTTAAAATACGTTTACCTAATCGAAACCGCGGTCGTTAATAATTAAAACCGAAAACTCATAAAACTTTTACTATACAATCTGAAAACGTTTCGTATATATATCGGTGGTTATAAACTATATAACTTCAAGTTAGATAAATTTGAAAAAACCGGTTATAGAAAATCAAAAATACCTAAAGTCATTGTTAGTAACCAATAAGTGAATTATAAAGTCGAAGGAGATACATAATTATTACTGACTTAATATAAAAAAGGATCAAGATAAACTTTATCGTAAGGTATGACAAAGTTTCATATTATTGTATTACGTATATATTCGATATAAACGTCGAATATTTTTTACTATCCCCTTTTAATAATAGTTCTGTTGAAAAATTCGATATAAAACGTTTTTACTCGGATAATCTATAAGAGACGAATCGTAAGTTTATTATAAAATTCTCTTGATTAATAGTTTTAAATTCGATAATTATAATTAGTTACGATTACGTAATATACCTTGTAAGTTACTTTTATAAACTGTAATTTATACTTAATATTCAACTCTAGCCGGAAAACGTTTAACGTTTTCGAAAACCGTTAATAGGCGGACTTCGTATAACATATTATTCGTTACTTTTTAATTTTATAAGTGCGTAAAAGTACCTGACCCGAAAATAAAGTAATCGTGGATATTACTACGTACCTTTATAGATAGTATATATAGGGTAAGTAGCAGTGCACTATATTGCAGGGTGTACCCCTGCAGAATGCACGATAACATGGCACGCTGCAGGCTACACTCTTGCAAAACGCAAAGTACTCCATACATGGATCGGTCGGAAATGACTATTCCAGGCCGAACGAAAATGCATGGATCGGTCTGGAATGCCTATACCAGACCGAACGGTAATACGTGGAGCGGTTTAGAGTAGTATACTCTGGGTAAAGACTTATAAACCCTTACTTGTGACGTATACCCCTAAATGTTCCTTCGTATAATTATCTTTTATGTTACAACTACCAATCTAATAATTATTTTTTTAAAATCCTTATTTTATATAACTACCAAAGCCTAAAATATTACTAATATTAATTAACAGTCGATTAGATTGACTATAAATAGCTCAGGAAAAATATATAAATATAAGTTTAATAGCTATAACGGGATATTATAGCGATTTTAAATGTTTATATTTTAACATTCCGTTTCTATAAAGAATATAAGCTAACGTATATGAAGATTTTAAAGATTAAGTAGCTTCAAAAAAGATAACTTTAATATAATATTATTGACCCTTATTCGGCGTTTTATTTACTAAAAGCTCCGTTACGTTATTATGAACCCTTATTTGACACTTTGACGTACCTGTGTACTTTTTAAAGAGCGTTTTATCACGTAACAGGTTATGTAAGTTAAAATCACTAAGTTTCGGAACGTTTAGTTAAGACCTATCCGATTTTCGACATTTAAACCGCCCCCCTAATCTAAAAGAATTTATAACATATCTATTTAAACCGATCTCTTAAGTTAAAACGGTTACGTACAAAATAACTAAACCGATTACTTTACCAAGTTCGGTTACGACATACTAATTCGAACCGATTACCAAATACCGGATTATATAATACATCTTTTTATAATTATATCTCCCTTTTACTCTTTTCGTTTTACACTTCCGTTGCCTCGTTCGTCTTTCTATGTTCGCTTTACGTATTTTAAATTTAGTTTTTATGACGTTTAAGTTCTTATATCCGTTTAGTTAACATAACGTTACCAAACGTCAATAAAAATAATTCAAGACGTTTAGTTAGTTTATAGTTCTGTTTTATTTATCTTTTGAAATTTACCTGTATTAATAAAAGTTAGTAAACCTTATTTCAACCACTTATACTACATTATTTACTTTGTATTTATTATTTGTAAAACTTATTACCTCAAAAGTTGAAATCCGAACGTCGCGAAATCACTAATTTCAACCGTTTTAATATACTAAGTATATATAAAAACCACTAGTTTATACCGATTTAGTGAATTAGGTATATATAAGACTTCGATACCTATAGATATAACCCTAAGACTAATATTATTAGAGGAAACTAACGTTTATTTCGATCTTCTGATCGAAAAAAATTGAAATTAAAAAGGCTATAATATACGAAATTGACCTAAGCCTTTAGGACAATACCATCGATTCGCCAATTAATAAACTCGACCCATATACAGCAAATACATACATTTTAACCTTTATATTCCGTTTCTAAGAAAAAAAAGCCCAAGGACCAAGCCTATTACATAATTTTTATAAAAAAATCGAATTAAACGTTAAGTATATGATAAATCATAAATCCTACCATTACCAAGGTTTTACGGATTCGACTACCAATTAGAGGTATTAATACTTTAAGAGGTAGAAGTGGCTGCTTTATAAAAGCTTTATTCGAAATAATATAAGTCGTCGATGTATTAGATTGAAAAAATAAAGATTTATACTTAACGGAATTTGTAAAGGGGTATTACCTTACGAAGTAAAAAAAACATTGTTAGAACGATGAAGACAATTCGTAAGACGACCTAATATTATACTTATATTATAAGTTGAAAATGAAAACCCCAAGGAAGAAAAACAACTATATTCCTTATTTACCACGTAAGTATAATACATCTTTACGTTGGTATATACTATAAAACAAAACCGAATATTAAATGACTTTTTGAATATTGAAAATAAACCGTTCGGCAATAATGGGAGCGGCCACACACCGAAAACAAACAGATCGATTACGGGAAAATCAGCTAAAACGTAAAAAACAATCCGAATCAACAATTAGAAAGCGGCGTAAAACGCCAATACATACCCTACGGACCAATACCCGTAAACCACGATCCTTAACACGACCTTTTACCTTACCACTTCCTTATGAATAGGAATGACCCTATAAAACTAATTAACTTTACCAGGTTATAAGATAGGGATAACAATTATAGCGGCGAGCCGTATAATGTACTTAATAATAAAATACGCGTTATATTTAATATGTATAGGATATTAAACATAAAGCTATTTTCATATTATGTTATTTTACTCAATATACTTTTCAGTTAAGTTAAGAAATAGTATATATACCACTTTATATAAATGAATATACTTATAAAATATTATAACCTTCTAAAATCCTATTTCAATACGGAAATTAATTATGAACTTTACAATAAGTATTAGATCAGTACTACTTCGAAATCCATAAAAAACAAATAGGAAAACGCCGATAAAAACCTATAAGAAATCTTTAATACCTTATTAGCTAAGTTCCAAATGTGTTAAATAGCTTTTGAACTAAAATATAAAGGTAACAAATTGTTTGTCTAAATAATAATAAAAGCTTGTCTCGGAAACCCGGATTTTGACCTTTTTTTTTAATTGGAAAAGAACCTAAATGCCATTCATACAAAACTTAACACTTTTTTAAAAACCTTTATATGCTGATAGGCGAGTTTCATGTTAATATTTATAATTTATAAAGTTAAAGGTAGAGGTTAAATTACCAAAGTAAACCTCATCGAGATAATTTACCACGTTTTAAACGAACGATTAAAGGTTTACCTCAAATAAAACGAACGCCTAAAATACAGTTATTAAAGATGAAACTTTGGTAACAAAAAATAAAGAATATTATTCGAAAACAGAAAAAACGCACAGAGAACATAATAGTACTTACAGAAAGATATATAAAGCTTTATAAGTTTATAAAAATGGTGTATAGTATACGGTAAAGTCTGTTGCTAATTTTGTAGTATATGTAACAAAGTACGAAGGCATAGATAAAGGACTCGACGTATACTTTTACGAAAACACATCCGGAAAATCCGACCCTAAATAAAATGATACCTACCTATTAACTTACGATAATAACACCTAACGTATTTTCTCCGGCTTACAAAACGTCTCCTTTGTGTATATTACAAGCTTAAATCATGTAAACGAAATACTTAACGTTTATATAACGTCGTAATTAACCTTTTTAAAATAGATTCGAAACCAGGTTTCAAGGTATTATATCTAATACTAGTGTAGCCAAAATTTCGACGGCCGGAAAGCGATAATTTAACGTGTTTATGGCGAATTTTTCGAAGTTTCGGCTAAACCGAATAGGAAAACACCGAAAAGTCTTATTTGGTAAAGGTAAAGCAACGTCGCTCGGAACAGTCGTTGTAAATACGCATTTTGAACCGATTAAAATTTACGTAATAAACTTTAAAACGTTATTTCTTCTTTTATTAGCTAATATAAACAAGTTAGAAATTAAGGTTCGAAATACAACTAATTAACTTGTCCGCGCCTCAGATAACATATTTGTACCGCTTCGGCTTAAGTTCAGCTATTTGTATTTTTTTCCAGAAACACGTACAATTAAGGTTATTTAGTTAACTTCGCTAAAATTACGTACTTTGTACCGACAATTCATATATCTAGTTATAAAACACCTTTTACGTTTACTTTATGCCGTAAGCCATACATATATTAAAAAAAAAGGATGCATTTAAAGACCCTACAACGGTTCAAGTTTCGCCTTTAAAACGATATAAACTTTAATTATGAAGTGATTGTTAATATTATATACCTAGATAGCCAACCGGTTCTCTACGCCGTCAAAATGTTAACTTCGTTTTAGGTCGCTAAATTTATATGAAACGTTTTCATTATAAACTGTTAAAACGCTTTAGTTAATCATTGGTCTACCGTTTATTTAAAGCCTTTAAACTGGATTACGTACCACGCCGGTACGGCTTTCAATTTTACTAAATAACGTACGAAAGTTTGGATAACTGGTAACGAATGTAAACAAATTCCAGTAAAAGACCTATAAGGTATTAGAAAGCGTAAACGATATTACAGACTATTAAAAAGAACATATACGGTGTTATTAAATGAACCAAAATGTATTAATTTTAAGGAATTTATCTTTTAATTAAAGGTTAACTCTGTTAACAAGACTTTTAGCCTAAGTAGGCTTATACCTAAGATTTTTGTCTTTGGTATTTATCCGAAAATCTATATGAACTTTACCATATTACCGTTTACAATATAAAAGGCTGATATTGTAACGAAAGCTATAGCATTATTACGCTTATTACGGTTTAAAGCAACATATCCAAAACGTTGGCTATAAGGAATGGTTTACGAAAAACTGGCGTTTTAAACCTATTATTATAATTTGAAGTTTTGGTTTAGAGAATAAAGGATAGATGAATTAAATTTTAGAGCATTGACGGGTTGAAAAACTATAATATGTTCGTCGATTTATCAAACGGTATAAGTTTGTTTAGAAAAATAATAATTAATAAATACAAAAGAGAAATAAAAGAAAACGACCTGGAAACTTAAAACAAATAAAACCGCCTATAAAACGTTACCTAAAACGGTGAATTTAAATCGAACCTAACGTTAAACTTACTTTTAGAATACGATTCCAACCCTACCACATTAGACAAAAACGGCTTATTTGTACTAACCCTACTAAAACATCGTTGCTAAAAGCGCTCTTTCGGTTCGAAAACCAAAAAATGCTTAAAAACTTTATTACGAACTCCTTTATTATGTAAAAGAAAATGGTAAATCGCGAGCTTAGCTTAAAACTTTGTCGCGAAGGTATAATTACCACTTTAAATACCTTATTCGTATAATTTACCTCAACGGAAATCTTAGCTTTAATCGACTAGGGTTTATTTCGTTTTCAACGTTTCGACTAAGCTATTTACGGTATTTATAGGATTTTTCCTATCAGCTTTGTTTATAAAATGAAGGATAAAACCGGAAAACCTTATAAAAAAACCCGCTTGATAGTTAAAAGATATAACGACAAAGGTAAAAAATATATTATATCTTAAGTACCTACGTTATACAGGATTAACCATCGCCTGATTCTTATACTTGCAATATCCTTTGACGTATTATATAACCTATATATAGATTTTTAAAACATAACGTAGGCATATACCTAATTTTAGGAGCGGCTTGAATGACAGGTATACATCGATATACCTAAAAACCTTAAATAATAGCACCAGTTTAAAGTTATTTTACGTATTTTAAAACAACTTTATGACTTAGCTGAAATCAGTATTTACTAGTATAACATTTACTAGAAATACTATAAGGAACGGTTTAAAATAACTAATTTTACCTTAGACCTATACTTATTAGTATCAATAACCCATTCTAAGGGCTTTATATTAACGGGCATGTAAACGGATGATATTTTAACATTATGTAATACCTCGTTTTCCACTCTTTAAAAAAAGGAAACCTTGAAAGGCCGACTTAAAAACTAGGCCTAAAATATACTTAACGAAAGACCACTTAATCGATTTTAATAATGCCACTATTATTTTCTGGAACGACACTTTAAATATTACATAAAAAGGTCAGCTGAATAAATTTACCTTTGTCGTTTGAAATAACGTAAAACGAGCCGACGAATACAAATATTAACATATGCACAGCGTTTGGGTTGCTTTTATAATATAACCAAAGGCGTTATTCAACCTTTCGGTCGTCGTATAATGCTAACCCAACCCGACGGATGATGTATATAAGGCGTTTAAAAGATATCTTTCGTAGTAGATACATAATTTAAAACGCGTTTTATAATTTATACCGTTAGATATACGTAGAATAAAAATATTTGTTTTTATTAACAGCTTTTTCGCTGAAGATAACGAATATAGTTT
Organism: Anisogramma anomala; assembly: GCA_038502455.1. Lineage (NCBI taxonomy): Eukaryota > Fungi > Ascomycota > Sordariomycetes > Diaporthales > Gnomoniaceae > Anisogramma > Anisogramma anomala. Next base: position 15,814,296 of record JASMMZ010000001.1, read on the forward strand.
ATGAATTGACTTCGTTTTAATCCTTAATATCGAAATATCAGCTTAAAACGACTTTACGCTTCGAGGAAACATTATTTATTAAAGCTTTACTAAATACGAAAAGGTTACACAAAACTTCCTAATATCCGAGATTTATAGTATAATTAAAGGTTTCGGTTTAGACATTACTATAGCGATAACGATCTGAATAATGGTTTTTAACCTTAATTTACACTTTATTTATTTTATTGTTTACACTAACCTTTTTTTGCTTTATAAATTCCTAGTTAAATTGGATATTATAAACGAAAAACATTTGATAATTAATATCATACCTTTACACAAGTTATATAAACGCCGTAAAATCATGTAAATAAGGTAAATCAATGTAAAATATAACCTAACGGATACGATAACTAAAACTACGTTAAACAAAGCCTTAACAATACTTATATCGATAAATACACTATTTATTAAGATTACTAAAAATGTTTTACGACCTTATTAAGCCGTTATACCACTTTTTGCCAATTAAAATCGACCTATAATATACTATTTACATCTATCCCCGATTTTGCCTTTATTTGGCCTAACCATTCGCGCCGATCACTGATTTTGCCTTTGTTTAACCCTATTATTTTACATCGCTTCCGATATTTTAAAACTCTTTATTTTATACGCTTCAATCCAACGAAAATTTATATTCGTTTTTTTTTTCTTTATTTAATTTTACGTTATTATATCAATTCAACTATATTACTTTTTTGGTTTTAATACTTTATTTCATAATAATTATATTTAAATATTTATTTTATAAAAAGTTATAGTAATACTATATAAAGTATTATACTATATCTGGGTACGCCGACGCAGCTAAAGGGGTATTCATTTATTAACTAAAGGAAAAGGACGATACCGTCGCGTCTTTACTATTCTCTCCGTCGATTTTCCCCGTTATATTGGCGCTACCGCCATTACCACCATCGATGTTATTAATGCCAGTGAGGATATAGCCTTATACCTTATTAATTATACCTTTAGGTAAATGCGTAAAGGAGGGATTACCCTTTTTACAACGACGTGAGACAACGTTGTTAAACTCGCTTACTTAATATATACGTAAGCCCCGTTTTCAGGCGATAACAGCGGCTGCCGTTTTTTTGGTCCATCGGTTGGCACCTATTATTAATTAATATCGGTTCGTTTTGATTATTTTCGGCTGCGAATATTTTCGAATCGTCCCGAATGGTACATTTTTCTTAAAGAAAATTATTGAGGTTTGATTAAAATTTATTAAAAAGCCAGCGAACGTGTAATACAGCTTCGGCTTAGGGCCCTAAAACTACCGAAATAGGTTCGTACGAATTTCCGGTTTATTCGTAACAGTAATAACGGATCGAATGATCTTTACTTTCGTAATAATCGTTAACGAACTTACCCACGGCTGTAAACGCGATATACGATACGTAAGACGTATCCATTAACGGCCCGGGATTACAAACCCGAGTACGTCGCTTTAACAATTTATATGTTAAAAAGACCTTGCGACGTACACTAACTATACGAAACTTAAGGCGACGAAATAAATCTGCCTTATACTTTTTATTTAAAATTAAAAAGATTAAAAGTATATAAACAAATGGGTTAAAAGTATACAAACTTTAATATAATTACGTTAGGTTACGTTTATAATACAAAGGGGGCCTTACAGGTAATGAGGTCTTTACCCATAGGGAGAAGGTAAGGTTTACATCCTTAGAAACCCTCCGCTCCTTCCCCTAAAATCCGGGGAAAGGGGAGGAAGAGGAGTGAGAGGAAGGGAAGGAAAAGGTCGCGGCGGTAACGGCGGAGAGGGGCGATGCAGAGGCGGTAGTAGGGTTAGGCGGTGTGGCAGTAGCAGAGTTGGACGGTGTGGCGGGGATAGAAGAGATAGTGCCCGAAGAGGGTGAACTGCTACTGTTGGTGGTAGTGGTTCTATAGGTGGCAACAGCAGCAGCAGCGGCGGCGGCGGCAATGCGCCGCCATTTACGCGCCAAACAACGCCTTACAGTTCGGTTTTTACGCGGAATTTATTTAACTATAAAAGGTTGGTAATAGGTATTGGTTAAATGACTTACTTGTAGGAACGGTTTATTTTAATTACAGGAAATAAAGGTTAAATTGAAATAGGAATTTATATCTATTTAGATTACATGCTTTTGGGGAAAAAAGAGGTTTTGCCTAGGTCGATAACTTTATATCTTTTTATACTAACCCAATAAGTAATTACGTAATTAACTTTAAATAATTACCATTATACAACTATTTATGTTAAAAATTATGAGAGGCGTTATTACCAACTATATCGCCCCTATTTAACTATATTAACCAGGCTCGAATTATAAATATCACTTTAATCAGACTTTGCTAATTTTATTCGAACTTACTAATTTGGACTTTTTGTAATTGATACAGTAATAACAATACTATTATTATGGAATTTGTTAATTTAGACTTTTTATAATTAATAAGGCAATAATATCATTACTACAAAACTTAATAGTTTAGATCTTTTATAATTAATACGGCAATAATATTAACATTATAAAACCTATTAATTTAGGACTTCGTAATCATACCCATATTATTACTACTAGGCTATAGATATGGAATATATAAGGAAAAAAAAAGATTACCTGTGTAGATATTACTACATACTTTTATATATAGTATATATAGGAAAAGTAGCAATGCATTATATTGTAGAGTGCACTCCTATAAAGTGCATGATAATGTGTCACGCTGTAGGCTGCATTCTTATAAGACGCAATATGCTTCATACATGGATTGATTTGGAATAGCTATTTCAGACCGAACAACAATGTATAGATCGGTCTGGAATAGCTATACTAGACCGAACAACAATACGATGAATGGTCTAGAGGAGTACGCTCTGAGTAAGGACTTATAAACCCTCACCTGTGGCGTGAACTCTTAGATGCTCCTTCGTATAATCATCTTTTATACTAGAACTATTAATCTAATGATTACTCTTCTGAAAACCTTATTTCACGTGAATACTAAGGCTTGAGACCTTACCAACAGTAATTGTTTAACGTTAAGGAAGTTAACGGATTTAATGCGATCTGGGCCCGCGACGGTATTACAACCACAGGCGTTCTGGTATCCCTCAGCGTTATTTCGGTTAACGACCTGAACGCAGGTCAGGTCCGAGGCGATCTCGCTAATATCGATACCCCGAAATCCTACGTCTTTTCTTCGGGGCGTATATTATCGCGATTAAGTAACCAGGCTTCCGTTTTCATAAATTTCTTTATATATAACGCCGTAATATACGTTTTTATGATATATAAGTTCATTGTTATTACATTTGATAAAACAATGAAAATAGGTTAAAAAACTCGCGCGCGGAGATTTTTAAGTTCGGATTTATCTCATAATTTTCATATTAATATGTTTGAATAGGAGCTCTACATTGCGAGCCGGTATCGTAAATGGTATTGGCAAAGCGAAAAAACTTTACTTTACTTAAATTGTAGGTTCGAAATCAAATGTAGTAAAAAAAAAAATTGCTTGTAATCCGTGAAAATCGCAAACGGAGTACGGACGTTCGGTAATTTCAAAAATTACGTTTCTAAATAAAATACCACCATAAAAGGGTTTTTATCGTAAATAGCATAATTACGTTTCGCATTCGTTAATCATATAAATCAATAAGTTATTAGTTTTAAAATACTATTATCGTTACGTTATAATGAACACTCTTTTAACTCCATTTCCGAACAATATGTTTTTAATAATATTAGCCGATTTGGGTTTTAAAATATTAAAATAGAACCTGTAACAAAGGCGTTTTTGAAAATTTGGAACATATATTCCTCCCGCTTTATTTACGCTTAAAGATTTCTTTACTTCATCACTTAACCAATATAGTTAATTAAATGGGAAAAATTACTCATAAAATCACGATAAAAGTTAGTAAAACTTCAAAAACTTCGGACTTTCTATATGGTATGTACAAACTCTCATTCGCTTACTACCCGAACTTTTTCGACGCCGACTCGAAGATTTACGTTAACCATTACGATAAAACCCAAGTACTTTACCCTTTCAACCACGAAATTATACTTTTCAATTTCCGAATTTAACCTAGTATTATAAAAACGTTTTCAAACTATACAAATTATCAATATATAATCTTATGTAAAACTAAAAAACCTAAATGGTAATTTACTTAAATTATAATGAGATTATTTAAATTATCCGCTATAATATAATTAATATTCTGTTAAAACGTCGCCAGCGTTTTTGCCAGTTCAAAAGGGGTATCCAATTATTTAAATAACCTGAAACGTATGCGAAAAACCGTTAATTATTTTTATCTGGGTATAACCCAGATATAGTAAAAGGTTCTTCGAATATATAATTTGATAAATTCCGTCGACTTCGACGACACTCATAGGGTTTTTTTAATTGAAGATAGAGGAAAACAATCTTATTCGGTAATTTCATTTAATATCCAATAGTCGATATAAAACCATTATCCCTTCCCTAACTTAAAAATTAGCAATACCAATGCCGCGGCCGATAAATAATTCGTTTTAAAATAACACTTACTTCTTCATTCCGCAACTTAACATTTAAACTTAAAAGGATAATTTTATAAAATCTAATATAGTAAATCTTATAATCGTTTTAATGAGAACTTATTTTCATTTGTTTTCATATAAATATAATAATCGAATTCTACCCTAGATAGGTGTAAAGTTATAGCCTTATCCTTATCGAATAGATCGCTGAAATTTATTAATTTTGGTAAAAGACGTAATTAATCCTTCTCCTTCTTTATTATAATAGGCGCCGTCGTGTTATGACCTAAGAACATCGGAGGGTCGGAAAACAGGCCAGTATGTGGCTAAGCCACTAAGAACCTGATGTCCAACACATCAGGTGGGGATATCTCTTATGTCAGCCACTTTAGGGTTAGGGTTATGCACTAAGGATCATTGAGATCATGTTTCGATCCAACATGATCCAGCACTGAAGGCGTATGAAGGATTAAGGATATAAGGACACGGTCAGCACCACATAGATAGTATTTCCTTCATAGCTCTTCAGTTATCAATTTAAGTATTCAGTCTCAGTATATTCTGAATAGCCTCACGGATTTTGATCATTACTTGCACGGTTGAGATATTGTTCACTCAGCACTTCTGCTACTTTCTTGATAATATAAATCCTCTAACACTTTCTATATACTCACAGGTATTTAGTGTGATCATTACAAACAAACGCTGATAAAGATTTTACCTCTAAATACCTGATAAATTACATTAGCTATTATGCTTTCCATTTCAACCTTACCGGATGTAATACATGACCTATCGTTTTCGATAACTTTTACAAATGGTTTCATAAACATACCTTCAATATGTAAATAGCAATGAATCAATATGTTGGTAGAGCTTCAGACGTTGCAACGTTGTCGATTCGATTGGTCAAAGTAACAGTAGTATTTCATAGTCAAGTGGTGAATTTATTGTTCTACGTTTCGCAGACCGCTAGCCGATCTACACAGTAATTTATATAGCTAATTACTTAGCTTATTCCTTAATGTGAAGTGGAGTTATACTATATTTGACCTACAGTCAAATACAGTGGGCATACACAAAATAATACACTTAACTTGCAGTTAGTATAGTTAACTTTATTGTAAGTAAAGTTGATCTATTGTACTGCAAATACTACTATTTCAACACTGGCGGCTTTTTAGTTTGTACGCGCACGTTAGTGTAGTTAATTATTTTTTTCCCGGTAAACGTTCAACTGCGACGTTGTCGACTGAACAGATCCTTATTAATTTTGATTGGCCTACGCATTTAAATATACATATTTACATGTAAATTAACCCCAATTTCCGTTAGTTACCCTATAGCTCCGAGATTCGACTTTATCGACTCTTACAAACAGTTTTTCTGTTATAGACTTATATATTCTTATACTTTGGCCGTGTTGATCAAACGGACCAATATCATCAATCTCTTCATAGTCTTTTAGTTCTCTAAGATACCCCTGATCGCCGTTACGTGATTTAAATTTGCCGAGCTGCCTATTAACGTAGACTTCTTGTAATAATCACACTAAATACCCGTGAGTAAATAGAAGGTGTCAGAGGGTTTATGTTAGCAGTAAAGTAGCAGATGTAATAAAGGTGCAATATCAAGAAGATGTGTGTTCGTGCTGTAGGATGATCATTAGCCGTTAGGCTATTCAAATATGTAGACTGAATACTTAGATTGACAACTGAAGAGCTACGAAGGAAATAATATCTATGTGGTGCTGACCGTGTCCTTATATCCTATGGCCTTCATACCATCTTCAGTACTGAGGCTCACCGGTACTCACTGATGCTTAGTGAGCACTTGTGATCTAGATAACCCTAACCCTGGAGGGTTTCCTAGTCTGGTGCTGACAAAGAGATGTTCTCCGCCTGATGTGTTGAACTTCAGGCTCTCGGTAGCTCATCTGCATGCTGGCTTGTTTCCTGACCCGCCAATGTATTTGGATCATAACACTTCTATACATATAGTCAGCTTATTACTATGAACAAACCTTTTAAAGGATCTATTTGGTAACGTTTTCGTTTTAGTATTAATTGGATTATCCTTTCCGTTAATTTATCGGAACTCTTTAATCTACTTCACTATATAAGCTTCGCAGAATACCATCACTTCGATTATTAGGCGTTTTTCGCTGGTAGTTCCGAATTTAGAAAGGTATTAAAACAAGATTTTCGAGTTGATATTAATCATAATTAAGATTTAAGGGATTTCAAGTTGCCTGATGATAAAGGTAAGGATTTTCCATAGTATGATACCTATATTAAAGCCTATTATAATATTGTAAACCTTTAAAGCCAGCACGCTTCATGTAACCCTTTTATATTTGACAAAGATTTAGTAAATTAGGCTGTCAATAATGATGAACTGGTCTTTTCGCATATCTTTGTTATCGAGGGTTATTAAAAAGCCGGTTTATAAAGATGGGTCGGTGTTATTTGCGAAAATCCCATCCGTAAAAATTATTGACTTAACTCTCGACATCTCGATTAGGACCATATTAATCCCTCGGTCCAGATTTCGTATTTTCCATTTAATCCTCTCATTAAACCGGTTAAAGTTGTTAACTATTGGATTTTATACTTACACTACAATAAAAAGGTTGTAAAAGGCCTCTAGTTAATACAAGGTGGTAATATAACTGCCACAAGTACGCTATTTTAGGTACCGTTAGGCCTTAATAGCGTCAATTTCATCAACTATAGCCAAATTAATACCTTGGCCCTTTTGGTAGAAATTAAGGCCAGGATTAATAGTAAGTATACAGATTGACGATCCGTTAAAATTAAGTTAATTATCCTTCGCCAGCGTTGTTACTGGCTTATAATTTCAAAACTTAAAGTTTTTGATCGCTTTCTATACCGATGAAATGAAACTAGTCGTTTCGATAAAAAGGGTATCGTTAATTTGCATACCTGTTAAGACGAAGTTTTTTTTTTACGTTACTAACAAATATAGGTTATATATTGAAGATTTTATACGTAGCCATGATTAAAAGTATTACTGGTAGGTTAAAAACTTAATACATCTTATTACCGTTTTTAGATGGTAGATGGGCCGTAATTCTTGTAGAAATTCCAATAATACGATCCGCTGTAAATTCATTACTAATTGCGTATAAGTTTACATTATATTTCGGCTATTAAATATAAACTTACCCTCAGTCTTGCCTAACAAACTTGATATTAAAGCGACCACTAAGTACTGACTAATTTTCTAAATCGATAGCGATTATATAATTATCTAATTTTTACTTTCATCGCTGTATTCTTAAGCGATTAGACGTGATTTTTCTTACGGCCACCCCGTGGTTTTAACCTGAACCTCGTAAATAATCCTCGACTTTCAAATCGTAAAGTTTAGGTTTTAGAGGTTAAAGTTTGTCTTTAGTATAAATTATACAACTCCTCGAATTAACAAGCCGTCAATCTCGACTTTTTCGCTTTTTTAAAATAGCTTCCCGGAGGTTTTCATAATATTTCATTCTCGAAGCTTTAGTATTAAGATTTCGTTATCTTTTTTTCTCCTATTTACTCATACGGTATTGTAAATATGACCTAGTGTGTATTTATCTTTCTTAATATTAATTTTCTTCGGGTGTCGTCCGCGCTAATGACTTTTTATCAGTTTTTTAATAACTAGTAAAGAAATTTTATATTCATTTGATGGTTTAACTTAAGGGTTTTTATCGTTGGTAGTACAAATATAGGGCTTAACCTAAGTCATTCGAAAAGATATAATACTGTTAACAGTTTTAACAAATACTTTAAAGTTAGCGATACTTAAAGTTTTATATAGGTCTTCCCATTTACCTAGCTCCCGCTATACGAGGACTTTACTTTGTAATTGTAAAGCGAGCACGTATATTTTTATAGTGCCGTTCCTTTTTTTAGGGACATCGTTTACCTGGCAGCGTACTGATTCCTTCCGCAATTTCTTTAGTGCTTTTCTATAAGCCGTAATTCGCTTTTAAGTACTTATTAATAGCAGAGATTCACTCGTCAGGCATAAGTACGCTCCAAATACCAGTAGCGTTAAAACTAGGCCGTTAGAGCCTATAGTATCGTTTAGTTCCTTTACAACCATTTAAAGGCGTGCCTCCAGATCCGTAAAACTCTTCATTTCCAACATCAGGATATTACACATTCGGCGAAGTAAGGAGTATACCATTTCGACCTTTCCAATGCTCTAGTGGACCTCTACAGGCACTTATTTATACTAAATACCTATTATTTTGGTATCTCTCTAAAACTTTTCCGCCGCAAAATTAGTGTTGGTATTGTAAACGACGATATTAGTTGGACCCAGGTACGTATTAATCCACAGTATCCTTAACGCTTCCCATGCATCCTTTATCGAAAGGGATCTCAGAAATTGGACTTTATAAAAAAAGGTTTCGGAGTAAGAAATATAAAAAATAGGCTTGTTATTTGAGTAAAAAATATAGATGAAAACCTTGTAATTAAAATCTTTGTCGTTTTTTAATATAAATTTAAATATGCGGGGGGCCTAGATATACGTTTAGCAGTGGTGGCGAAGCTTTTTAATAGCTTTAGGGAGAATCATTTCACATCTTTATACCCTGCGGACTTTAGGACTTTATATAGCCTATCAACAGCTGGATGGTTAAAAAACCGATATTATTGGCGTATCTCCGGCTCTGTTAGGTTTAACACCACTATTTCAAGGCTTTAAAGGAAAAAAATATAAATTCCCACATTTAAAGACGAAGGAAAACCCTTTGGCCGTTCTTAACCAGCTTATTGGCGTTAACGTTAACGCCATGAATTTTGATATTATTTAAATAGAAAGAAAAAGAAGTAGGGGACTTGTGGATGTGAGACGTAATTAACCATACAACAATTTAAATTACCGTTATTATTAATAACGATAATTGGTTACCTGATTCGAAGTCAACTTTAACCTTACCAGCATCGTAACGATTAATCTCAGTATATATAATACTTTCCCTCCGTATTACCACATACTACGAATAGCCTCCTATTAAGTACCTTATTACTCTTATATCCGGTATAATATCTTGAAATTCATAGGTTGCCTAACAATTGTAAAGGTTAAATATATATAATAGGTTAGAGACTTAATAAAGGTAAAAGTAAGGGTTTTCTCCACCTAAATCGTACAGGAAAACGTAATCAGCTATTTATTAAACCGTTTTAAAAATAATATCTTTATATCACTTAATCTGATTAAATGCATTATCGCCGTCGATTCGCTCGTCGCTTTCGAAATCTATAATTCAATCCAAGTAGTCCTGTTTAAAAGTAATAAGGTATTGGATGTAGTATATTACCTTTCTATTATTTCGTTCGACTAGGGGGTGATAGGTTAACTAATAGCTAAATTTGTCATAGATTTAATATATTTTCCCATTATTACAACTATAGTATTTATGGTTAATAGGTCCACTTAAATCTTAGTCCTATCAATGCTAACGTAATTAATACCATTAATCTGTAGTCGGTGGGTCAGGCTTTAAGCGTTAAAAGCGTCCGTAACCGTACCTACGGTCGACGTAATTAATTATTACAAAGTATTTTTCATTTACGTCAGGGAATTTGCCGACTTAAGGGTATATACTAAAAGAGTTTTGTATACGCACTATTATAGTTACAAACAAGGAATACAACTAGCTAAAAAAGCCTTTAAAGGTGGTATCTAGGCGTTACAGGGCGTATTTAAAGTCGTTAACACCCGTAACTGCTACTCGTACTTGCTCGCGAAGTATGGCTTTACCAACTTGAGCTTTCTCTATTACTTTTTAATATAGAATTAGCTTATCAATATTTGGTTTAATATATACATCGATATTTCTTTTTTTTTTTCTTAAATATCATTGTTGCCCACTTTATGATAGCCCAATTTATATGATATTATGTAAGGTGGACGTTATATTTAAAGTGGCCCTTTATACTGTTATAAATATCGCAAAACGTAGTTATTTGAGTCAGGAAAGTTAAATAATAATCCTTAGCGTGCTTTGTAAAATTTTCGGGAAATATTAAATAAAAACCAGAAGAAAGATCCTCTATTTATCTATAACTGTTTAAAAAGGGAATTATTTTCGTATCGAGGAGGTTGTAAAGATTTTAGGCATACTTTTTTACATCATTTTAAATCTTGGTAAATTCCGTAAAAAGCTTATAATTAATATTAATCATTTTGACAGGTTTTAGGAGTGGGTTTCGATAATTATCTTAGTTTTTATTGGTAGTATTGTCTGGCAGTTTACGCCTTAAAGCCTCCAAATTACGGTGTTAATGGTAATTACCAGTCGTCTGGCCTAAGGGGTAAAGTCTTATAATAGAACCTATAGTGAGCTTTCGCGTATAGGTAAACCTGTCGTAGAAAGGTTTTAAAGGGGCTTAGCGATTTTGATTAAAGTGTTAAGGGGCAAAAGAAACCTGAAGATTTTGAGAGGCTTAACGATCTTATTTAATTGACTGGTGTAAAACGCTAATATCGATCCCTTTAGCCGCGTAGACAGCCGCTGCTTTACTTGTCTTACCGCCACTAAAAACGTACTTTGCGTTTCCGTATAAAGGTATTAGGCTACCGAATAGGTTAATAGATTTCTTATTGTTAGCGTATGAAGAGGCTTGACTTAGTTGGAGATAAAGAGGAGAGCACCCAAAACTTGTATAAGAGCGTTACGGGCGTTAAAGTTCTTCAATGCTTTTTTATTTCCCTCAGAGATTTTAAGAATTAGGGTTTTGTTATAACTCAAGGACCAACTGTAGGTCATGGAATAGGCCAGCGGGCCGCTGCGCTATCAGAAGCCTGATGTCCAACACATCAAGCCAGGAATCTCTTTTATGTAAGCACCCAGGGCTAAGGTTTGGACCGATAGGACCGCTTGCGATCCAGTACTAAAGACGGTATGAAGGCACGGATATATAAAGACACAGTCATCACCACACAGATAGTATTTCCTTCATAGCTCTTCAGTTGTCAATCTAAGTATTCAGTCTACACACCTGAATAGCCTAACGGCTAGTGATTATTCTAYAGMACGAACAAACATCTTCTTRATATTGCACCTTTGTTACCTCTGCTACCTTACTACTAACATAAACCCCCTGACACCTTCTATTTACTCACGGGTATTTAGTGTGATCATTACAGGTTTTAGGGGGGGTTTTCTTGTTAAGCTAGTTTAAAAAAGGTTTCAGCTAATTTTAATAGCCTTTTTGTTTTGTGCCTGCACGCCAGCATGGCCTGCCATCAATTGGTGGCAACCTTTGAAATCCCTCCTTAATCCACAAGCCAGACCCTTGTCAATTCCAATTAATCTGTACTGAAAACAACCTTAATTACGGCCCCTTATAACCTATTTATTCCACCCTTATGAGGCCTTCGTTCCTTAAATCCCATATACAGATTCTTTGCCACAGACCTGCGCAAATCAAGTACGCCACCAATTACGTACCTTTTACCAATAGTTTAAATTACTGCCATCGCTACTATTGCTATCGCTACCGCCCTAACGGTCTTCCAGTTTATCGGGATAACCTTGTTCCTTAATGTTACGTGCTGAACGATCCACGTATCCCTCGATTCGTATAATCAGCATATTACTATTTATAAACCTTTTCAGGGTGCTATTGGGCGTGACCTTAGTTATGGTATCGATAGGGTTATCTTTGCCGTTGATCCACCAGAACTCATCGATTTCCCGGGTTTCATATGCCTTCCTTAACGCTATTACGTCTATCATCAGGTGCTTTTCATTAGTCGTGCCTAGTTTTGATAGATATTCGTAAAGGCTCCGGGAATCGGTATACACTACTATAGGTATCGGTGGTATACCTAGCTGTTTAGTGACAATCTTTAATATGCCGTTAGTTATCATGCCGTAGACTTTAGAGGTTGGTACGTTTCGAGTTATACGGTTGTACTTAACAAATATCTAATATATAAGGTTTCCGGTAATCGTAAATTGCCTTTTAAACTTATCTTTTTGACGAACATTATTAAAAGCTGATTTGCAATATAAGGTTAGTATTATTGGTAAATAATCCGTCCGTAAAGATTATTAGTTTCGCTTTCGTTAGATTTATAGAGACTATATTAATTCCTCTCTCTACGTAGTTTATTTTCCACTCAATCCGCTTATTTAACTTGTCAAAGTCTTCGTCTTACGGGTCCTGTATTTATATCGTAATGGAAAGATCGTACAATATTTCCGGTTAATATAACGTAGCGATGTAGGCCGTACGAGCTCTTTATTTTAGGTATTTTGGTGCCTTTGCCTCGTCAGCTTTGTCGATAATATTTAAGTTCGTAGCTAGCCCATTTTAGCGTAGGCTAATGTAAGTGCTATTTTTAGCCTTAATATTATATATGCGGAGTAAAAATTTGTTGAGGTTAAGTTGTGTACCTTTAATTAACGTTTCGACTAACTTATATTTTCAAAAGCTTAACTTTTCGATAACATGTTATTTCGCCGTTATAAATCCAGTATCGTCGAGGAAAAGGGTATCGTTAGTTTATATACTTAAGATGCCAAAGTTTTCGCGCTTTGTAATTAATAAACACGTGTTAAATGTTAAAGTTTTGATGCCTAACCTATTTTTAAAGTGTGTTTGGTACTTTAAAAATCAGTAGATACTAGCCTTAACCAATCCGTATAAAGGCTTAATATAATACATTATCGTATTAACCGGAAATTTATCATTTAGTTTTTGTGGTAATTCTAGTAATATAATCCGCTTAAGATTGGTGGCGGATTACATATACGCTTGCGTAATATCCCGGCTATTAAGTGTAAACTGACCTTTTGCGCTATTAGTCAAACTAGTATGAATGGCAACAATTAAACGTTAGCTGATTTTTTTGGATTGTAGGCGATTAAATAATGATTTAATCCTTATTTTTATTACCGTATCCTTAGGCGATTAGCTGTAACTTTTGGTACAACCGGTCCGTAGTCTTATCTTTAACCTCGTAAATCATCTTCAACTTCAAGATAGTGATATTTTAGCCTTTAAATTGTATTGACGGTATAAATTATAGAACTCCCTATAATAAAAGGCCGTTAATTTCCACTTGATTACTTTCTTTAAATGGCTTTCTCAGTGTGTTAATAATGTCTTCGGTATGTAGATTAAGGGAAAATTCTCTGTTAGACTTTTCCTTTTAAGATACCCATACCGTTATATATGCCCTATCAGGCTTGTAATCTCTATCTTTCCTTCTTTAGTGTATATCCTCCTCTTGGGTAGTCTTTTACACCGTTGGCGTTTTATGGGCTTATTAAAAATCGGCTCGGAAAGGTTGTATTAGCTAATTCGTTCGCCTCAGAGGTTATTAACATTGGGATTTTTATTAGACTTGAGGGATTTTTTATACGGCTTAACTTGTGTAGTTCGGAAAGTTATAAGGCTGTTAGTAGTTTTAATTACCACGTTTAAGTTGGTAATACTTAAGATCTTGTACGGCTTATCCTATTTACCTGGCTTACGTTCTGTAAGGACTTTACTTTAAAGGGGAAGTAAAAGTACGTTTGTTATTAAAGGTTCGTTTTTGGTGTTAATAGCATCGTTAACCTAGCGGCGTGCCGATTCCTTCCTTAGTTTCTTTAGTGTTTTGTTATATATTATAGTACGTATTTGGGTGCTTAATGAGGGTAGCGACTCAGCTATTATACGTGGATAAACTTTAAATACCAGTAAAGTTGGTATAAGTCTGTTAGGGTCAATAGTATCGTTAAGACCTTTTACTGTTGGTTAAAGAAATTAATTTTGATTTTTAAAAATTTTGATTTCTAATATGAGAATATTATAAGATTTTTGTAGTAGTATGAGTGCCTTTTTTTCCTTGTTAATACCCCAGTAAACTTTTATAAAGATTTTTTTGTATTGAATTCCCATTGACTTTGTATTAGCTTGAAACTTTATTATAGTAAAGTTGGTGCTGGCATTATAAATTAGTATGTTTGATAGACTAAGATACGCATTAATCCATAAAGTTTGTAGTACTTTTTATATTTCTTTTGTTATAATAGTTTTGAGGAATTCGGCGCTGTGAAAAGCTGTGGCGAAGTCCATGACATGTAGTACTGGCTTGCTGTTCAAATAAAATACGTTTACGAAGATTTTCGAGTTAAAGTTTTGGTTTTCTTTTATCGTAAACTTAAATTTTAAGGGGGCTTGGGGGTTTATTTAATAGTGGTGGTAAATGCGTTCAATTACCTTCAGTGCTGGTAGATTTATATTTTCGTAATCAGTTGCCTTCAAAACCTTATAAAGTTTGTTAGTTTCTGGGTAGTTCAACCTATAATGTAGTTAACAAAGTTTTGCTTTCATCAAATTTAATATCACTTTTTTTAGTCCTTAAAAATTAAATTAGAGATACCTTTATTTGAGGTTAAATATGAACCTTTTACCGGCCTCAATATATATTAGCTTATTAGTTTCAATGTTAACGTTAACACCAAAGTTTTTTATGTTTTTAAGGTAAATGAGGAAAGGGTTAGGGGATTTTAAGATGTGAAAAACAATAGGGTTAACAATAGTTTTCATTATCGTCTATCCTAATAAAGTTATCTTTTTCTCGGAGCTAAAGTTAAGTTTCGTAGTAATATCCGTATCCCTCCATAACGCGATATACTACAAATAGCCTCTTATTAAGTAATGTGCTACCACCGTGTCCGGTATAATCCCCTGAAAAACTTGTTTCGCATATCGATTTTAAATAGTAAAGAGGTGTATATAGCTAGAGATTTTATCGTTATAATGACGGTAGGGGTCTTTACCTATAAAGCGATATAAAAATATGTAGTCGGTTAGTTATCACGTGGCTTCCGGGTTAATACCAGTATTAGTACTAATATTTTCGTATTAGCCGATAGTTTTCAGCTTGTTTTCCTCCTTTTTAACTCCATTTCTTTTAAACTGCGTAATACACTTTATATAATCCTATATTGAAATAAAGAGGTATTACATGTAGTATATTTCCTATTTTACATTATGTTTGGCAGTAGTATGACGTGTTAAATAATAGCTTTGTTTGCCGTAAATCCAATATATTTTGACATTTAAGTTGAATTTATTTGGTCGACTTGAAGGTTTCAAAGAGGATAAATACCCTTTTTCGTGGGTAGAGGTCCGGACCTTTTATTGATCATACTTGCCGAATCGTCCGTACTGTCGATTAATATAGTACGAATTGGAAGGATTTTCTTCATTATTGAATTTCGGAGTTTGTGGGTATATACCAGTCGAGACGGAAACTCGAATAGTTACGGTCGCCAACAAGGAACGGAGTTGTCCAAAAAATCTTTCGCAGGTGATATTAAGGTATTGTAAGGCGTATTCGAACTTTTTGTAACCTATAATTACTTGTCGTACCTATCAACGTAAGGTGTTTTCGCTAATTTTTACGTTTCCTATTGTCTGTTAATAAAGTATTAGTTTGTTAAGAATTTGATTTAAAAGGTTTATCTTGCTTTTCGACTTTTTTTTGTAATACAATATGTAGGAATGCTTAATAATGTTTTAATCCATATAATATTAAGCGATGTTGATATAGTATTCGAAATAGCCTTAATGATATTGTATATTTTGCGGAAAGAGGTATAATTCGTAAGATATCGGAGGTACTAATCTTTAGCTTGACTGATAAGAATGTTGGGAAATAACGAGTGAAAATTTAATAATTCGACTTTTATTTGGCGGTAGATATTAAAGAATAGGCTTAACTTAACATCGAAAAAGTTATACGGATTACCGTTATACCTTTTCTTTACCTTTGTAAATCTTAACAAATGTGGTAATTGCCGTATAATCCGTATCCTCTATAGGGATACACTGAGGGGAAAGTGTAATATATTAGTCGTAGGGATCTTTTTTATTTGGACGAAAAAAAAAATAAGGTTTTTATTGGTATTAATGGGTAGGATAGTTGCCCTTGGCTGAGTTTAAAGGGAAAAATCCAATGGTTATGCCTATAGTAGGCTCGCGTGCAAATTCGATCCTCCCTTAACTTAGTTATTAAAATTGGATGTATTGAGGAGTTTGGGGGAAATAGGCCTGGTGTAATTCGTCGTGGGAAGGTTAGCGATAATTATTTTGGTATTAAGGGATTCGGCGGAGCTTTTGCTTAATGGACTGGTGGATTTAAGGGCTTAAGGGGTGTAAATCCATTAATTCCCTTTCAATAGTTCCTTACAAACGCATGTATAATTGTTATGAGTTACTATTACTAGTAACCTTTTTGCTTTTAACTGAAGTTTATTACGGTTTTATATCTATGGCGTACTTGTAAAGTACGTCGGCGAGGTTGTTGTTTTTACCGACTTTTAAAGGCAGTAAAATTATTCTTCAGTGTAAGTTAAAAACCTTCACTTAATTTTAACCGATTTTTTTGGTTTTGTTTTTACATGTTTAAACTCCAATTCCCAAAAAACTCGACGTAGTTGTAGAAGGCTTCAATACTCGTGTCTTAATCGTTATGGTCGATGTCAAGGATAAAGTGGCCGACGTAATTGATAAGGTGTTCGGAGGTAGAGTTTTTAGTGTCTTTGGTAAACCAGAGTTCTTTGTTGTAGTGTTTTTTGAAAGTATTATTAAGAATTTTGATTACCTCTTTCCTAATAGGATTGGTGACAGCTTCAAATTAGGCGTTGGCGAAAGCCATTTTGGAGTTTTGGCTAGTGTAGATCATGGTAGTGGTGGACTTGGCGATCTTAGGGCGTAGAGATTTGGCGTTTTAACGTAAAGTCGCGCGACGTGGCTTTCTTAGCGCGACTTGGTGATTACTCGTGTTTTTGCTCTAAACAGCAAATTTAACGATTAACGTGGTGTATGGAGTAAAAAAAGTAAATTAGGGTAAAGGTTTGGTGTAGGAGGTAAGGTCGAAGGTCGTTGTTGGTGGTGAAGGTTATGGTTGTTTGGCATAGAGACTTAGTCGTTTTTT
Source organism: Anisogramma anomala (assembly GCA_038502455.1). Taxonomy (NCBI): domain Eukaryota; kingdom Fungi; phylum Ascomycota; class Sordariomycetes; order Diaporthales; family Gnomoniaceae; genus Anisogramma; species Anisogramma anomala. The sequence goes on from JASMMZ010000001.1 coordinate 15,831,833, forward strand.
TTGTAGTAGTAGTACCCGTAGTAGTATTAACATAACTATTTGTTAACTTGCCGTACGTTGAGACTTCCGACAGTTAATTTTAACGTTTGTAAGAAATATTAACAAAGATTTCTTGGTATTTTCGATAATTGTAATACTGTTGCCACTTTTAAGTACCTGTAAATAGCAGATGCATTTGAAAGTCTTTCTTTTAGCTACCTATAAATAGTAAACGTAGCTTTAGGGCCTTTCATAAGAATCTTCCCTCTATCTTATGCAATTGCAAAGCGTAAACAGAAAGTAGCTTCTTCTTCTACTTAGCCAATTTGTGCTTAATTTAATAAGCACTGATCAGTATTAGTAGACTTTTATTGTTGAAACGTAGTCGATTCGAATTACTGTGGTCGAAGTAACTGGTATTACGCTGATATTTTTGATTGATGTGTGTAAGTTCTAAGTTTGGCAGACCGCAAGCCGGTCTGCATACTAATTCGTATGGCCAAACGCTTTGGCTCATGCCTCATTTTGAAGTGGGAACCTACTGCACTACACTTGCAGTACAATCTCACAAACTGCAGTCAATTTTCAATACGTACAATCAATTTTACTGCAAGTAAAGTTGACTTAACTGTATTGCACTTGACTGTTATTCCAACAGTTCTATTAATATCTGTGATCTAAAGCTGTTCGTTGTAGTGTTTAACGAGGACCTTTTTGAGGGCTTTTACTCCCTCTTTTTAAGCGAGGTTGGTAATAACCTGAAAGCAAGCGCTTACAATATCCATCTTGATGTTCTGGCTTTTATAGGACGTGTAGGACGCGTAGAGCGAGGAGCTTGGTGATCTTTAGGTGTGTAGACTTAATATTTCAGCATAAAGTCGCATATGAACTTAGCAACTTAGCGTTGGGTCGCGCAATATAGCTTTTTTGACGCGAAAGGGAAATTTTTGGTGTTTTCGCTTAAAGCAGCGAATCTTAACGGTTAAATTGAGGTAGAAGAAGTAAAAAGAGTGAAGTAGGGGGAAAGGTTTGGTGTAAAGAGTAAGGTCGAAGGTTGTTTTTTATTATAGGAGGCGAAAGTTATTTATTATGGTTATTTAGCCGGAGGATTAGTTGTTTTTCTTATAGTAGTAGTATCCGTAGTAGTGATGACTTAGCCGTTTGCCAATTTGCCGAACTTTAAGACATCTAATAGTCAATTGCAACGTTTTTAAGAAGGATCTTTGGTGAATATTTCTTGATGTTTTCGATAGTAATACCATCGCTACCTTTAAGCTGCCGTAACAACCAATGTAGTTTAAAGGTCTTTTCTACTTAATATCATGAAAACCGACGTAGTAGTAAAGGCTCTTCGTAGGAATTTTTCCTTTACTTTGGTCTTTTATAAAGCTTAACCAGAAGATAGCTTTTTATTTTACTTAGCTTATCTGAGCTTAACCTAATAAGCATTGATCACATTTGGTAGGGCTTTAGACGTTGCAAAGTTATAGATTCGATTGGTTTAAGTAATAGTAGTATTGTGTAATCAAGTGGTAGATGTATTGTTCTAGGTTTGGCAGACCGCTAGCCGGTTTGCACAGTAATTTGTATGGCTAATTTCTTGGCCTGTGCCCTAATGTGAAGTGGAACCATACTAGACTTCATTTACAGTCAAACAAAGTAGGTTCATACAAAACAATGCACTCAATTTGCAGTCAGTATAGTCAACTTTATTGTAAGTAAAATTCACTTACTGCACTGCAAATAATACCATTCCAACAAAGCAAGTTAAAATCATACAAAAAACTGAACTGTTTAGCAAAAGAGTCTACCTTTTTAAATATAAAAAAGGGGAAACAGTAATTTTATCAAATTGTTATACAAATAAATAATATATGAAAACCCTCAATAAATTCGGGGAAAGTATAAAAGTATCGCTGGCAAAAATATTTTTAACACCCTCATATGCGTTCTTAAGGTTACGCCTAATCTCAAATTAACCCTTTTAACTCTTTTATTTAAAATTGATGGTTGAGTATTGTTAGCCGTAAAAAAGAGATCAATTTACACGCCGTAAGCCCTTAAATTTACTAATTAATTAAGTAGAAATCTCGACGTACCTCTTAATATTAAAAATAGTATTACTAAGTCCACCGCAACTGAAACCCGTAAGTTTCTTTTCCCTAGGCCCTTTCATATGTCCAGTTTTAATAGCCGAATCAAGGAAAAAGCGGCTTTACGCGCGAACTTACTATAAGAACAACTACTGACTTTTTCCCTATATATTCAACTAAACATAATTGGTATATCCACCAATAATAACACCTTTTCTAATACCATTTGAGGGATTTAAAGGGTTCATATAACTAATATATCACTTTTCATTTTCAAAATATACCTATAGTAAATACAAATTACGTAATAATTACTACGTTCGTCAAGATTTAGAGAGGAAAGACAAAGTATGACAGTAAGCTGTACAAACTTATCGACGTTAAAGTATATCCGTTTTTAATGTCTGCCGTCAAATGAAGGTGAAATTACTAAGATTTTATTAGTTGTTTCCTAATATTTTTACCGGTTAAATGAGAGATTGTTACTTTTGGTACTTAGCGAATTTTTTTTTTTTTTTTCGAAATATATACGATATTAATATTGCCTCATTTTATTTCAACTGTAACATTATGAACTAATATTATATGTTAAATTATAAAAAAGAGTATGAATATTAAACAAACCTCTTTAATCAAATGTTTAATTAGCTCATATTTGTAATGATCACACTAAATATCCGTGAGTATATAGAAGGTATCAGAGGGTTTATATTATCAAGAAGGTAGCAGAAGTGCTGAGTGAACAATATCGCAACCGTGCAAGTAATGATCAAAATCCGTGAGGCTATTCAGAATATACTGAGACTGAATACTTAGATTGATAACTGAAGAGCTATGAAGGAAATACTATCTATGTGGTGCTGACCGTGTCCTTATATCCTTAATCCTTCATACGCCTTCAGTGCTGGATCATGTTGGATCGAAACATGATCTCAATGATCCTTAGTGCGTAACCCTAACCCTAAGGTTGCTGACATAAGAGATATCTCTACCTGATGTGTTGGACATTAGATTCTTAGTAGCTTAACCCCATACTGGCCTGTTTTCTGACCCTCTGATGTTCTTGAGTCATAACAATATTTTATCAACAAATAATAGAAAATGTAGGATTTGAAGAGGATATATTGTTCCAATAAGTTTTATAACCGTTAGAAGTTATAAAAAATCAAATATATCATATAATACTTTAACTCCACCTATAGAATTTTTTAACGAATTATATTCTTCGTTTATAACAGTAATAACTCGAACCTCAAATTTAACCAATATATACTCATGACTTTCAAATTTTAATAACGACAAGGAAAAAAACCCTTACACGTACTATATCGATCGTAAGTACGGTAAGCTCAACCAATATAGTTAATAGAATGCCTGGAACCAAGGCTGTTCCCAATATTTCACGTAAAAAGTACGATTTTAGAATTAGTACTCAAATTTATTTAAAATATTAAGAAATATTGGATTTTCGATAAGCAAGGTTGTTAGTTAACACGTTATATTACTACCGAACGCGAATCAAAACAGGTAATATATTATATATACTTCCTATCCAACTTTAATTGCGATTACGTTCTACACGTCGATTTTTTTCCAAAAAAAACAAGTTACGGATAAAAAAACAAAACCTAAAGTTATTGATTGACACGAAAATACCAATATCGGCCAGAAAATAACATAATAACTCACCGACCATACTTTTTTGTATCGTTTAATAGGTAAAAACCCTTATCGCCGATATAACAATAAAATCACTAGCCCTACGTATCTGTTTACTATTTGAAATCGTTATATAAAGTAGGTTTTTTGAGATACTACAGCGAATATTAACGCAGTAAGGTATTTAATAAGACTATATTCGTAATATATCGTATTGTAAAGGGAGTATCAATATTATTACGAAACTTATTTATAAGGATGTTAATAAGGTTAAAGTTGACTTTAGCCTTAAAAAGGCCTTTTCACTGTGATCAACAACTGTTATCACCGTCGTTAACTATCGGTAGGATGTAATAAGTTAATGTAAAGATAACAGTAGAATAGTAATCGTAAAGATTGGTAGTTTATATTAAGGTATATAGTTAAAAATAAGAAGATGTCCGAAGAGTGCATGCCTCAGATAGGAGCTTATAAGCTTTTACCCAGGCAGTGGCACTCTACCATACACTCTGCCAATCTCCCTTCTGGGTAGTAGCACTCTATTTTGAACTTTTCCAATGCTCTTTTTAGGCAGTAGCATGCTATCATGCACTTTGCAGTGATATACCTTATAAAGTGACACGTTATCGTACACTTTACAAGGGTATAACTTGCAACGTAAATTCTTACTAACTATAACGATATATAATAATATTCACATGGGCAATCTTTTTTTTTCGGTGCGACCTGCATTAATAATTTAGTATCAACAATTTAGTATATAGTGTAGCCTATATTTATAAGTCAATAATAATAATTCAATATCTAATTAGGTTTTTTTTTGTAATCGAGTAACAACAGTTTAGTTTATTATACAGAATTTATAAAGTTCCGGATTAGTAATTTCAATAGCTATAATGATTATAGTATAGCCCTAGTTAGTTTAAGTAATTGGTAACGATATAATTATCAATGATCATATGGTTATTAATTATTATACTGATGGAATTGTAAAGATATATGGTAATTATCAATATAATAGGTTTTGTGGTTAGTATAAAAAGATATATCGTTGTCGGTTTAAGTTAAACCTTTTTTCCCCTTTAATGATGCGCCCCTTTATATACCATAAAACCTCAATTAATTAATGGGTTTATACGTATCTTAACCACTAGTTCAATTGATTATTTATATCTTCCTTATTAGTAAGTTATTGAACAAACGTTATATTCTAACCGCTTTCGAAAACAAATAACCTGTAAAAACTGTTTCATTAAACGCCGTTTAACGCGCTAATATAAGCGCGAAAAGGCTGCAGTCGCAGTTACCCACCGTACCGCCGCTAATAATACCTCCAACCCCGCCTCCTCTAGTAACATGGCGTCGATATCAGCTTTTATCTTCAGTTTTTTCCCCGCCGCTGCCGCCGACAATATCCCTACCGCTTTTCCTCTATTTTCTCCTTCTCCTTTTCTTCTACCCTTTAATAGGAGTAGTAGAGAGCTCCTAAGGTTATTAACATTTGTTGTGGTCCGACCTACGATGTTAAGCTAAGTAGGTGCCAAATGAGGGTTACTATTGAGGTACAGTGGAAGACTAGAAGAGGTTACCATAGCCTTTTGTGCAGGACCTATGGATATGGCCAGTGTCCAGCCCATCATGTGCCCTCGTATGTGCCGTATACGGACCACGCCTGGTCCGCGCTCGGACGGAGCCCGGATCGGGTATTGTATATCCTATTACGTATACAGTCACGTAACTTATAGAATTAATGGCTAATGACCTAAATCCATAATATGCCCCCCTTTTCCTTAAATGGTATAAGGGCCGCGGTATCCCGTTAGTTAAATGTAGAACGCGGGCCTCGTTCACCCAGTACATGAGCTAGGCGCGGGTCGAGCGCGGGCCAGTAATGTAACTTTTAACGCGCCGTATAACATATCGGCCGATCTAACCTTAAGCCGCCGATACCATATAATGCGTCCCTTTTCCATACCATATAATATATCGTTTTTATCGCCGGTACCGTATAATGTACCTTTTACCGTACCATATGATATATTGTTCCTGTCGCTAATTATATTTTATAGCTTTGTCGACTTATAAATTACACATTTATCGTCGGCGATGATGAAAATAAAAATGAACTCCCTTCCTTATAATCAAAAAACGCGTATATTTCGTATATTAATCGTTTCTTCAATTCCGGCGTTCCTCTTATCTATATAAGAATTTATTATACGTAAGGTTATTGTATATGCCATAAATATAATAATAATATAAACTCAAAAAATTAACCTTATAGGAAACTCGATCAAAAATTAACCCCTTTTCGTAATATATTTGGAAAATAAATTTATTTACGGATTCATTTGCTTTACGCGTCTTATTTCGTTAATTAGTTATAGCTATTCAAAATAAAGGCTATATTTTATCCCCCGTTCGTATCCGGTAAAAGAATGTCCCGAGTTACTGACCCATTTTTACTTTCATATTTTCCGAATTAGTTAATTAATTTACTCGGCTTCAAGATATTACTCGAATTTAAAAAGTCTTTACCATTCCGGTAATATAAGTTATTACCCTTTTCTTTATATGTACCCGTCTCCCCTTCCTATCGGATCCGCTATTTTTCAAAACTCTCTCGTTATCCTTTACGGTTTCGCTTGTTTATTATAACATGACTTTTTCAACTAATTATACGTTAATACGTAATATTTTACGCCGGTTTCCTTTAATACTCTCCCTATACATTTTCATGGGGTTAAATTAAATAGCTAAAATAATATAATTGCGTAAATTATATACTTTATGATTAATATAGGTTACAGCTTATAAAACATAATGAACGACGTTTAGGTTTTAACTGTACAAGCTCCATTTTTACCCGTATTTCATTTATTAACCTTAACTAAAAACCAGTTGATCGGGCCGACTGAAAACGGGCGGAAAATTGTATTCGGATCGACCGTGTCGTCCGAATACAAATTAATATGTTATAATTCTCAATAACTCGTTTAAATGGTCGCTTTCCCCGCCCCGCTTTTCTTTAGCCGTTATCGTCGGTTTAATTTAACTTTTGTCTCGCTTAACGTTATCCGTTATTATCGACGTTACCCTACACCCGCTCCGCCGCTTATTAACCCCCTTCGTAGACGTTAACTAATACCCGCCCTGCCCCATGTCGCTCGCTCTTACCGGTCTTTTTTAATATTCTAGGCTAGTCGTGATAGGATACCTAACTTTAATAACGTTATTATTCGTAATGATCCGATAAAAATAATAATAACGAGTAAATAAAACATCAATAGGTTGGGGTAGAAGCCACTTTACGGTTATATATTTATGCAATAAAGTCGGGTAATATATACCCAACCCTATTTATCGTATTATATTATAATAATAACAGATTTCCCGTTTTTGTGAATAAATATTACGCTATTTCCGAAGTAAAGACGATTTGCCCCATCCAAATTACTTAATATATATTCGATAACGACATCGATACACCGGGTTATTATAAACTCAGGCGTTCTCTGATTTCGCTTCGAATTTGTCTAAGGCTATAATATATAAGTAGTTTGTTAATAAATCCTATTCCGGCTTATTGTAACCTATTTACTTATTTAATACAAAATAAGTATCGCTTCGTCCTATTTTTATCGCCAAAAAATTAAACTTTAAATTCTTCGTGTATACCTTTTTTATATCGTTAATAACCAAAATTGGTTCCGGTCGAGTATCGGATAAGATTTATAAGAAAAAGAAGTTCCTTAATCGTTAATTTAATGAAATCTACGTAAAATATCATGTATTCACTACAAATATAAAAAACTATATTTAATGGGTTCAAAATATCGACGACCTGTTACTAATTATAAAGCTAGCCGAACTTTTTATTCAGACAATTGGTTTTAATATTACATAATTTAAATTACACCTAATCGTGTACCTTATATCTCTTTGCCGAATATCATGGACGGTTCATTACTATCTTAATTTATTATTAAATATATATTATTATGGTTTGAACTAGTTCTGTACGTTCGCATAAGCATACTCAAAACGTAACGGCTCGTTCTATCGGATAAGTTTATTACTTTATATTTTTATTTGCTCTGGGGATAAGTGATACCTTATACCTATTTATCAAACAGTTCACGTTAAACTGGGTAGTCGTTAACTTCTGATTACTTGATACAAATCAATAAACGGGTAAATATAATACCTAATTGTATTACAAAAAGGCGATAAAGATTTATAAGTCCTTTAAAACGTTTTGGTTTACACGTTTAATACCGTTATTTACTTATTAGTAGGACAATATCGACAAAAGTTGTTAACTTCTTATTAAAAATATAAGTTTACTTAAATTACTTTTATTTAATATGGACCGCGGTTATCAATAATAAAAGCCGAACATCTATAAAATCTTTTCTATATACCCTCTCAACGCTTCTTATACATATAGGCAGTTATAAATTATATAGCCTCAAGTTGAGTAAACTTCAAAAAACGTTTTAAAAAAACTAATAAATATCGAAAACCGTTATTAGTAACCAATAGGTCTATGATGAAGTCGATGGAAATATATGTTTGATACCGATTTAAAATAGAAAGGGGTTCAAAAAATCTTCATTATAAGGTACAAAAAGGTTTTACAACATTGTATTACATATATATTTAATATAAACGTTGAATATATATCATTGTCCACTTTTTATAATCATCATATTGCAAGATCAAAAATAAAAAGTTCTTACATAAATAATTTAAAATAGGTAAATGGTAAGTTTATTATAAGATTTTTGTCGTTCATAATTCTCAACTCGATAGCTATAATCGACCACGGTAACGTAACGTATTCCGTTAATTAATCTTATAGTCTGTAATTTACACCTATTGTTTTGTCTTAGTCGGAAAATACTTAATGCCCTCGAAGACTGTTAATAGGCGAACCGTATATAATGGGTCATTTGTTATTGCTTAGTTTTATAATTCTACGAAAGTGTCTGGTTTAAAAATAAGGTGACTATTTGGCTTTAACAAAGTTAGCGGGTTTAATACGGGCCAGGCCTACGGTAGTGTTACCAATACCAGTGTTTTGGTATCCTCCGGCGTTATCTCGTTCAGAGATTCTAGCGCGAGCCGAACCCGGGGCGATCCCGCTAATATCGATACTTTAAAATCTTCCAGCTTTCCCTTAAAGTATATATTATCGCGATCCAATATCCAAACCTCCGTTTTAATAAATTCTTCTGTATAATACGTTGTAATATACGTTCATTCGATATATAAATTTATTACTATTACGTTTAATATAACCATGGAAACAAGCTCGAAAACTCGTGCGCGACGCTCCTTAACTTCGGGTTCATTTTATAATTTGGGGGTTAATGTATTCGGGTGGTCACCCTAAGTTACGGGCCTATATCGTAGGTAATATTAAGAAAACGATAAAACTTCGGTTTATCAAGCTTGGCGTTCCAAAATTAAACGTGGCAAGGAAAAATATTTCAATCCTTTATAATTTGGTAAAATCATAAAAGGGGTACGAACGCTAAGTAATTTCGAAAACCGCGTTTTTAAATAGGATATTACCGAAAAGGGCTCTTAATCGTAAATAGTATAGTTATGTTTCGCGTCGGTTAATCGTATAAAATAATAATTCACTAATTTTTTAAAAACCCATTTTTATCCCTTTACAATAAATACCGTTTTACAGCCGTTTTCTAATAATCGGTTTTCACTACCGTTAGCTGATTTGGAGTTTAATGTACCAAAATTGAGGCCGTAATAATAACATCTTTTAAAGTTTGGAATACATATTCCTCCCGTTTTATATAAGCTTAACAACTTTTTTACTTCGTTAATAAGATAAAATAATTAACTCATTCGGAGAAATTATTAATAAAGTTTTATTCAAAGTTAATAAAACTTAAGGAACTTTAAACCTTTCGAATAATACGTAGTAACTTTCATTCGTATATTACCCGGATTTTTTTAAATTCGGCCTAAATACCTATGCTAACCGTTGTAATAAACCCTATTTACTTTACTTCATTAATTACAAAATAGCAACTTTTTAAGTTTAGGTTTAACTAAATATTACGAAAAAGCCCGGAAACTAGGCGAACATTCGTTATATAGTTTTACTTAGTCTGGAAAGAAAAGATGAAAAGGTTGTTTAGATAAGTTATAATGAAATTATTCAGGATATTCGCCATTACATAATTAATATACCGTTAAAATGTTGCCAGCGTTTCCGTTAATTCGAAGGGATTAATTAACCATTTAAATAACCCAAAACGTATACGCAAAGCCGTTAATTCTTTTTATTCGAGTGTAATCCAGATACGGTAAAAGACCGTTCGAATATTCAGTTTCGTAAGTTACATCGACTTTAATAACGTGTATAGGGTTTTCTGAATTAAATGTAAAGAAAAACAGTTTTATTCAGTAATTTCATTTAATACCGGGTAATTAATACAAAACTTCCATCCCCTCCCTAGTTTAAAATTTAAGAATACCAGCGCCGCAGTCGATAAAAAACTTACCTGAATTTAACCCTTATGATGGTCTTACTAAGTTATCTCAAGTCGGTTATCGTGGCTTCCATCAGCTAACCAGAATCAGCCCCCTTCACCGTTGCATCAAGCCAAAAGTGCTAATAATACAAACGTTCTGGATTACGCTAACCACACTATAAGGCGCGAGACATGATACGATACAACATCGTGCACCACAACATATACAATCACATAACTCATGACTCAGACTGTACGGCTTACAGCATAAGCCCATAACAACCCTTATTTATTAATTCCATAACTAAACGTTTAAAATCGGAAAAATGATTTCGTAATATTAAGTATAATAAACCCCAGAGTCGTTTTAAAAAAAAATTATTTTCGTTTAGTTCAATACAAATATAATAGTCGAGTTTTTCCTTGTATAGGGATAAAGCTATAGTTTTATCCTTATCGAATAGATCGCAAAATTCTGTTGATTTTGGTAAAAGAAGTAATTGATAGTTTTCCTTTTTTATAGTAATCGACGCCGTTGCTTGTGAAATCCGCGTTATCTCGTAAAAACTTATAATAAAAACTAATTACGATTAGTCCTCCATACGTTATGTTATCCATTACAAACGGTTTGCTATACTGATAAAGACCGATCCCATAACGTTTCCTCTATTTTTCAACTTCAAGTATATTATTACTGTATAGACAACTACTCCCCCCTAATTATGAACTATTAAAAGATTATCGCCAATGTTTAAAATTACCTATTCATATAGTATTTAAGGTTTTTAAAAATTATATTCCACACGATTTCGGAAATAATATATATTAGTATAGGGTTCAACTATTTATCAATATCTATACAAAACTTGATCATTTAGGTGATACGCGTATTCCGCCAGAACCTTAATATTATTTTTAGATTTCGAGGATATAATAGCCGAATTTTCTTTATTCTTAACTGTAATATCAAAACCTAGTTTATAATATAATTCCAATTGTGACGAAAATCAACTGAAAGATCTATAAAGTACGTGTTATTCAAAATATAAGGACAAGAAAGAAATCTTCGTTTATACATATTTTAATTGAATTTCATTTCTTTTTATCCGATTTTATAATTACGCCATCAAGGTTATATAACTCCTAAACAAAACTATATTTAAAGGTTAGGCTTTTCTTATCGCTATTAGTAGGAACCTTTATTTACCTTTTTGATTTAAACAGTATATACTTATGTTGGAGGCAATACCGGGCAGAGTTCGTAACCACGTTACTAGTAGTCTGTCGAACTATAACGTAGGAAACGCCTCGTAACTTATTTAGCTCGGCGTTCCTTCGCTATTATTTACGTCGCCTTACGTTTTTAGTCTTAAATGCATATCAAACAGGTTTTCTAAATTGATTATCCGCGATTACCACAACTCTTGAACGAAAATATTTTAAAAATATAAATTCCCATTATAATTATATTTCCATCCAGTCGTTATACTTGTATAGGTCTCGCTAATTAATGACCAAAGCGTTATTTTAAGTTTAAAAACTTTAATTCGTCGGCGAGTTCACGGTATTTCGTTAAGGTTACGATATAATTAATCCGGCTTACGCCTACCGTAATAGATTTTTCGCGGATACGTAGAAATACGCGAAAGCATAAGTAATTACACTTTACGGTTGAAATCTAATTTAATCCACCCGTTTAAACTTGCAATATTTCGAACTCAATAACAAATAATACCTATAGGTTTTTATCGTTCATAAGTAATTCTTCTAATTTAACCAAGGTTATATCCACGCGATAAAGGCTGTTAAAAATAACCGTACTATAATCGAGGAACTTATTTATATAGTATATACCTTTATATTCGCCAGCTTCGTAATACGTCGTCATAATTTGCTTTACCACCGATATGTGATTACGTTATACGTAAAATAACGTATATCAACCCTCTCTAATCAATATTTTATCTGTTTTTAATATAAATTCGATCGTTTAACACGTTGCCGCTTAGGTAAAAACAGTTTTGTCGAATTACAGTTAGTTATGTCGTTTTTACCTACCTTAAGACGATAAAAAACTAATACAAATTACTGTAAATCGACTTCGAGTTATTAAATTTTAATTACGACTTAAAGGAAGTCGGATATAAGATCGATGGTAAAAGTCGATTAATCCGATTATTATAGTTACTTTACAGCCAACGCGATATAACTAATATTATTTTACAAATGAAAATTATCGGCTTAAATTTTCTTCAAAAAGGTAAGGGCTATACTTATAAAAATGGAGGACTGGGTATTAGCCAACAGACTATTTTTTCCAATAACGTTGAAGTATAATGTAAAATGATTAATGTTTATTATTAATTCATTTATTATAAGTAATATTCCGTTAGAAAAAAAAAACTTGATAGTATTTTATGATCCGACCTATAATAATAAGATAAATAGGTATTAAATGGGGTTTACTACTAGAGTATAACGAAAGACTAGAAAAAGCTACCGTAGACTTTCATGTAAGACCTATAGATATAGCCAGTGCCCAGCCCGTCACGTGTGTTCGCACGTGCTGTATACGAACTATGCACAAACCGCACCCGGACCAAACCCGAACCAGGTACTGCATATCCCGTTACGTGCATAGTCACGTAACCTATAGATACAATGGTCAATGGTCTGAGTCCATAACAACATTACCTTTTCGTTACAGGTAAAAATAACCTTTGCCCGTAATGGTTACCCCCCCCCCTGCCACCACCGCCACCTAAAACGTAGTTTAGCGGAGTTGTCATATAGTTTGGATTACGAATTTCTATTTGAATTCATATTATTCTAATATTTTTATAAACGAAACCAAGGTGGCTAACCTAATTCGTTGCCTTGAGATACAGCTCGTTAGGGTGCGCCGCAAAACCTTTTTATCGCATAAAACATTAAAACATCGTACCTGGGTTCGCGTCCCCGGGCCTTCAATAGAGACACCATACGTTCCGTATATCGCGTCCGCGGTGACGGGTAAGTTTATTAACAATTACTGTTAAAGCAATAGTCAGTCGGCCGTTACCACCGTTACGAGCGGATCAATAACAAATACGTTTCTATGTTAGTAGTTTTAAAGCTATAAACGGAGGTTTTATTACGCGCCCGTTATCTCTATGATTCTTTTACTTTAAGTATGTAATCCTAAATGCTAAAAATATTTATGTACTATGTAAATATATCATTTGAGGCGTTTTTGAAAATTAATCACTTTTGTAATAACTAACATAAATTGATATTAACTAGTAATAAACGTTAGGCAGTGGTTTAAAAAGACGGTAAATGTTATTACCGCCTAAAAGGGGGGCCTAAGTATATATTACGTAATCAAATCCAACAATATTATCTCGCGTCATTATAAGAAAGGTGAAAACCCCCCCGTCCCCTTACCTAAAGATATGTAGCCTAAGGTGCGGGGCTCTTCCTCTAGCAACACAGGTAGCGATGAAGAGGAGGATAATGAAAATAACAACAACGATGCAGCGTTACCCCCCTACTTCCCGCTTTAACAACAACTAGCTGCCTATTTTGATATTTATACCGGTTCATCCAGTTATAATGCAATTCTTTATATAGTAATAAATTGACTTTTTTTTTTAAAAAAAAACCCCCAATCTAGGTAATAAATTTGAAAGTATGATGTAAATAGTTTTTTTTATAACGTCGAAAATAGTGATATAAAAGTTATAATATGTGAAAAAAATTGTAAATAATGAATGAAAACAGTAATAAAATTTTAAAATCAGTGTGAATGATAAATTCAAATATAAACAAAATCTTAAAATCTGTTTAAATAGTAAATACAAATAACGATGAAATACGAAAATCGATACAAATTGCTTAACTAGAGCAAGGTCGTACAACCTTCCTAACGACGCCAACGAAAAAAATACACGTTAATATGAACGCTTCTAATATCCTATTTGGAACGCCATTAGTTATTATATTTCTTAGGTTTAACTTCACGGGTTTTCACCTTGTTTTTTTTTTTAAAAAAAAGAATCGCAGCGCTCGAACGATTTTCATAAAGCTATAATATAGATTATGAGTTTTTTTTCGTTTGTTGTATCGAATTTAATGAGGCATTTATAAAAGGAAAAAAAATATGAACCACTAAAGGAAATGATTTAAAATCGAGGTTTCAATAATTATCCGTATCATTATTATTATAATGATTTTGAAATCAAATTCGCCAACTATTCCGTAAATTCCGGAAGCTAAAACATTTAGGATAACCCGTTTATACTTAATGTAACTTCGATAAGTAATATTATTATAAAGGGTACATTTATTACACCTAAACATTACTTAATACAGAAGAAAAATATATCTTATTCGTAAACTTTGAGCAGTCTTGTTTGCAAAAAATCGGCTAGTTGAAATAAAATTTTGAATATACGTATATTAAATGGTATAAAGCGTAAGCCGCGTTTTGAATTACTTATTTACCATGCGAAACATTCGTTAAACTTCTTATATACATTATTCAAAAGACTGATTCAACATTATACGGCAACCGAAAAATTAAAAGTTACCTTCGGCTATACTAACGATATAACTTAAGCGTTACATATACTTTAATATTTATATTTATTAGCTTATTTAATATCTGTTAGGTTTACTAAGGCAACTTTATCTAATTACCCCTTCTAAAAGAAGTTTAAAATATATGTTTAAAACGTAATTGTTACGCCGTTAAAGTTGATTACACGGTTTTCCGCCAGGTATACTTTGGGTTTCGCTTTTGAACTGGCTTCCAAAAGCTTCCTCTTCTTCATAATGAAACCCGACGTATTATATAATGTCAATATATCGTCTATTTGTATACTAATAAATACGAACCACTTAAAACGTAGTATTGAAACGAAAAAGTATAGTTCAAATGTAGAATTAATTATTTCCAGCCGTTTTTTATGATACCTTTCGTAGGTAATATACTAATATACCCTAACCTTAACAACTCCATAAAGTGGTTTAACTATATATAAAATTGTTTCGGGTGAATAATGCCTTTGGAGCTTTATAAGTATATAGGCGTAAAGACGACGTTTAAATCACCCCTTTAGCTATGTATAAGCTTATATAATACTACAGAATTCGATATAAAGGTTATAAGGTATACGTAGAGAGGCGGTAAATGCCAAAATCAAGCGATGGCATGCTTTTTGTAAAGTGAGCGACTAGGTTATAATATTCTTTTTTCCAGCATTATCGTACTCCTTTACTATCAAACGACTTTTTTATATGGCTTTCCAGTTTTATCTTTTACCTCGTAAACCAAATGGGTAGGAAAACTTCTGTAAATGCCGCAAATGATTAATTTAAATCTTTTAAAGCGAAAAACGCTCTGATCGATCAAAGTAGAGACTTCTGTTTGAGTAAACTATTTAAACGGGGTATCTAAGGTAATAATAATACCTTTTCGGCGAAGCTTGAATGTTAACTTACGATCTTTCGTTTTCTTTTACGTAATAAAGAAGTTCTTGACAAAGGCTTTAAAATGTATTTTAATTTTTAAGTCAACTAGGTGCCCTGGGCGGCGTAATATTGGTTTCGTTGGTATAGGCGGGCTGGTTTCATATAGTGGTGAAAGTTAGAAAGTGGTATTCGAGAGGTATATGAGATTTGGAAGCGATTTGGATTTTTTGTTATACGAGTAGTTTAATCAATGTTATTCCTTATATTTCGTTTCATAGCCGTTGTTATTTATCACTTTACCTTTTCATTTCCGTTTTATCGTTTATCGAAATAAACTGATGCTATTAGTTAGGTTTATAAGTACATTCTAGCCCCTAAACCCGTTAATTCTTTAAGGGCTAGTCTATTTATCCTTCTTTTTCTAAACTCAAACTTTAAACTGTAATAGCAAGTTTAAAATACCAGTTTTACGCGGGACGTTTTTTTTGTAACCAATAATCTTAAAATATCATTTTAGTTCGTAGGAAACGTAATGCTGCCATAGCTTTCGCTATAGTATTTGCCCTTTATATCGTGGAAGCCGACGATACTGAATCTAAATGTAATTTAAGGTAAACACTGAAAACAAGAAGTGTTAAAATTAGCACACTTGAACCGAAAGTGTTGTTTATGACGCTAACCACTATTTATAGGATAAATTCCTTAAATATAAGACGCTTTTAAAATAATACCATGTATACCCTCTTAAGCGGTCCATAATACCGTTTACATTTTTCAACACATTATAATACTTTTACCAATATTTATTTACACTTACTACCGGCGATTTTGACTTTAGTAAGCCATTTGGTCGAATTGAACGCTGTATTGGTATTGTAAGTAATTTAGTTTTAAGGTATTAAGTAAACGTTAGCAAGTAATTCAATAAAGTATTTTAGCAATTAGTAATGAAAACGCTTGGCCTAAATTTCGCGGCTTGAAATAATATCATTGTATCGATAGCTTGTAGTATTAACTAGCCGTTAAGGTATATTATATCTATAAATACCTCGTAATTATCGTCTATATCGTCCTAAAAGCGGAATTAAAATCGCCGTAAATCTTACGAATGTAACTGGCGCTTGTGACAAAACCTTTCGATAGCTTTTAACGCTCTTTTTCCTACATCTATAAAACTAGCGGCGTAAAGCAACTGCAAAAAGCACTCCGCGGCTAGGTATCCAAATAGGTGATATAATATACTTAATTTCGGCTACGTTAAATAAAAGGCTTTAATTATACATGGTTTGGGGGAAAACTATAGGTATCTAAACTTAAAATGAAACGGTACGAATACGTTATCTAAAACGCATATACATTCGTTAATCGTATTTCAAACCTTAATTTATAGTTAATTTATATAGTTAATAATGATTGAAATAACGTTTCTAAATATATTACGTAAGAATTAACCGGTTCGAATCGTATATTTACAATGACTATACCAAGTAACAACGTTTTACCTTTACCGAATAAAACTTTACGGTATTAATTTATCTGTTTTAGTTAAAATTTTGAAAACTTCGTCGCAAACGCGTTGAATTGTCGTTTCCCAGAGGTCGAAATTTCAGCTACGCCGGTATTTGATATAATACCCTGAAAACGGTTTCCATACCTGTTCAAAATCATAAATTGCGACACCATATCAGAGTTTAATGATTTATTTTTATATTTCAAGCCTACGCAGTATAGGAATAAGGTATCTTATAAGCCTGAAAAAAATATGCTAACCGTTTTCCTTATCCTGAGTTATTAAGTAAGTTTCATTTTCTTCTAAGTCTTCTTTTTCAGAAGTTTATGCGTAGGAGTAAACGTCAGATTCCTCTTTTACACCTTTACAATCGGCTACGTACGTTGTAAAATTAACTTCCTTCTGGTCCTCAGGTTCATAATCGGCGCAAAATTAGCAATCGATCCGAATTTATTGGTATATTGGGTAATTGGTCTACTAATAACCGACCTTACCTCATATAATATATTGTTTTCAATCACTTATAAAACTTTACATACTTTTTCGTAAATATTGCTATATAAGTGGTGAGTTTTGTACCTAGATATAGGGGCGTCTTCGTTAATAACTACTTTATCTTCAGTTTTTGAAGCTTTCTCCTTAATATATTTTATTGTTATAACCGTATTTAAAGCGGTTTTTTATTATTTCGGGTACACTTTCAATCGTCGTTCCAAAATGTGGTGGATTATTTTGACGAGTTTTTTTTTTTATTAATTTAGCCTTCGTCTTTCATTTTCTCAGTTACAAATACTATTCCGAGGTTCGCTTTTCGGTGTATAAAAGTTTCAAACTATATTTTTCAGCTTATAAAAATATTTCAAATATTTTTCCGGTTTGAATAATATAAAGTTTTTTTAACGTTTTTACGCTAGTTTTTTTTACGGATTCACAAGTAATACCCATTCAATTCTTATTATAAAGCTCGGGATTTATTTTCGTATCAAAATGCATTTTGAAACAATTATAATAATCCGTAAATATATTTACTTACGTAAAATAATATATATACCAATCTTTAGTTTATCCAATTAACATACTAGGTGAAATTACATTAAATTATAATAATTTCATAATCAGCCTTTTATAAGTATTCAATATTACACGGATTTTATTATCGAGGACGTCGTATTATCGAGGATGTCGTACGGTTCACCACTATAATTTTCGTCCTTGTCCTATAACCTGATGAAGTTGGTAAGTTTTATTAAATTGGTTTTATCAATAGGAAATCAGTGTAATGAAACGTTTCGATATAGGTTATAATTATAGTATTATTTTCTAAAGCTCGTATTATATTCTTACGCCACTTATCTTATCTCCAGGCGAACTGCTTTCTTTATCCGAGCCACTCTTATTATAGTCAAGCGGGTCATCAATTATATCTGGGGAACTATTTTATCTATATCTCTCTTTACAAGTTTTTTTTAAACAAAAGTCTGTATTCGACGCGAATAATAAATGATTTTCATAACCCTTCCTCCATTTTCATCAATTTTTTAAGCTTCGTCTACTTTTCGCGGCGTACGTTTAATCTTTTTAAGCGCTTTACTTCCTATATTTATAGAGTCTTTTTTCGTTCCTTATCTATCATTTTAAAAAGCCAGTTTTAACGCTTTTCAAACCAGTGTCATTCCATGAATTTCACGTATATTACTTTATCGTCAGTTTATTTTGGCATTTAAATAAGCCAGACCGTTACCGACAATTCTTTTACGATACGGCTATTATCACTACCGGTTGTATCAATACCCCTATTTCTTAATTGTTTTCATAATATTCTTGAAATCGTATCGTTTACTATACGCCACATTTTTAACGTCCAATCCGCCAAGTTCTCCCGGAAATTATGAAACAAGTTACATCCCTCAATATCTTTGTTACAATAGTTAAAACCCATATTTATAGCATTTATATTTGCCGCAAAAGAGTCCAAAGTCTCCACACAAATTTCGAACTTACTATTCCATAAATTAAAGTTTAAATGATTTAAAATGTTTTTACAAAACGATGTATTTTCAAACAAAATTTCTATTTATTGGTTTGCTTTTGTGGGGTTTGTTATTAGTAAAGCCATAGTAGTAAAAGTACGAAGCATAATAGGACGCTTTAAAAGTTACTTCTGGTATGTATTTGAATCACTGGAACTATGTAAAATCTGGTTTTACGTAGTACTTAAGATTTGAGTACGTTTAGGATGCAGTATTTAAAGCGGTTTTGAAATACGATGTTAAATAAAAAGATTCAAAATACAATGGTTTGAATAAAACCGTACAATTTGCAAATAAAGAAGCAAAATACCATAATAAAACGTTGATAACAATGCGTCTGACGCTTGATAACGTGAATGAAATTTACATGAAATATAAATAAAATATAAGTATAGGATAGTTAGGCATCTTAAGTTAATATTTTAACACTTTACAAGCGTTATACTAACTAAGTAGCTAATAAATTCAAACTTCGTAAGCAACAAACTCAATCAAGCCGTGTAGAAGAAACGAGAGAAGGCGAACAGCTTAGGGGAAACGGAAAAGAATATGTGAAAATATGTATATACGTATATAAAAGTTGATATGATTTTTAAGGCATGATGTATATATTTGGCTTACGGTGTACGTTTAATTAGCGGTTCGATGCTACTTTTAAGACATAAAGAAATTTTAGTAGCGTTCTAAAAGTTATATCCTAACCGCTTCAAAAATATGTAAGTAATGTGAATATTATGTTTTAGCCGATTCCGTAATTTGTAAGCGATTTGGATATTACGTTTAAATCGGATAGGTCCCAGCAGAGGGTTCTACAACTTGTTATTTTTATTTATATAGTTTCATACGTAATAAGACGCTCTCTAAAAAGTGTACTGATACGACTAAAACGCTAAAACTAGTTAACAGATAACGTAATAAGGCTTTTAGTCAATATAGCACTAACTGAATTAGCACTAAAGTTATCCTTTTTAAAGTTACTTCGGTTTTTACAATATTTTTACACTTTGAGTTTCAAAGGCGCTCCCGCGTATTTCTACATTTCTGTATTATTTTTATAAGTCATAGTATGAAAATAAAAATAGTTGAGACCGCTATATTAGCTCACTATCGGTATTTTATTTAAATTTATGTGTTCTTTCTTAAGCTATTTTTAATCGACCGAGTCGGCTACTAATTAGTATCGGTAGGGTTTAATACTTCAACATAAAGGTACTAGTAAAAAAGTTATTGTAAAGATTAGTAGTATGTATTAAAGTAGATAGTTCAAAAGGAAATTATGCATCCGGAAAGTATATGCCTTTAGTAGGAGCTTATAAGTTCTTACCTAAGCAGTGGCACTCTACTATACACTCTGCCAATCTCCCTTCTAGGCAGTAACACTCTATTGGACACTTTACTAATAACCCTTTTGATTAATGGTACACTATTATACACTCTGCAGGGATGCATCTTGCAAAGTAGCACGTTACCGTGCACTTTATAAGGGTGCAACTCACAATATAACCACTTACTAGCTATAGAGATATATGATAATATCCATATTAACCCTATTTTCTTCTATATTCTGAAATCACGTACCCTTTTCTTCATTTGCCTTAAAAACATGAAAAACTTTGGCGTTAATATTGAAGTTGAGATTGACGAATTAATTCATATTGAGGGCGGTAAAAGGTTTCCACTTAACTTCAAGTAAGGCCGCCTTTAGTTTTATCTTTAAATGCTAACGGTAATTATATTAAATCTAACGAATTAGTAACTTCATCAACTAAAACGACAGTTCAACCATCCGTCAACTAATAGACCTTATAAAGTCTTTAAGGCAATTAGTTACGAAAATATAAACTTGCTAGTGTTAAAGGTGATCAAACGGCTTTATTATTACTACTAGATATATCTACCAACCCCTTTGAAGTTTAAGTTTACATGAAAGGAAAATTAGAATTTAACTTCAAAATTTTCGTAAACATATTTCATCTAAACAGCAAGTTAGAATTTCATGTTATTAAATTCGCTACGGTGTTTTATAGCGTTGAGTTCTTTAAAACTATTACTACGAAGGAAATATAGAACGTATTACATACTGTGTAAATTGATAAATACTTGTGGCTACTAAAAGTGTTCGTTCACGATGCCAATACCAATTTTGTTACCATAAAATTTTAACCTAGTACTATATCGATAGGAATTTATTATAAATAGGTTCCCGTTAAGGCTCACTAGCGTATTAATAAAGTTGAAAAGATTACGCTCTCTTACAAAAAGCGTATAATATCTTTACCCTATAAATTAAAAGCTCTGCAAATTAAAAAAATACGGGTTTAGATAGTATTTAAGGGAGTTAATGATACTGTTAACCCTAATTGTTTTATATTAACTTTACTAGTATTTGGAGCCTACATATATATAACGACCAAATCGCCACCATCGGCAAACCCTCCAAAACGTGTTATAGTATACATTAAAGCCCTAAAGGAACTGAGGAAGGAATTGACACGCTGCTAGGTTAATAATACCCCTAACACCAAAAACAAACTATCGATAACAAACGTACTTGTTATAGACTAAAGCAATTAACTATTGAGTCTATAGGTTACATGATTGTACATGTAACGGGATACGCAGTACCCTGCCCGGGCTCGATCCGTGCGCATTCAGTATACGGCACGTGCGAGGGCACATGATGGGCTGAGTACTAACTATGCCTATAAGCCCTATACGAAAACCCACTGTAACCTCTTATAGTCTTCCGCTTATACCTCAATAGTAAACTCTATTTAATACCTACTTGGTTTATTATCGTAAGTTAAACTATAATAGATTATTGAGTTTCTTTATCATTACAAAGAAATATTAGTTATAATGAACAAATTAATAACAGATATTGATGATTTTACATTATATTTTAACGGTATCATGGAAGATATGCCGTCGGCAAATACTCAGTCGTCTACCTTTTTAAATATACCCCCTCCTCTTTCGAAACCGACTTAAGCTGATATATCTCGTTTATAAAATACTATAATCTATATCGCGTCCACTATAAAGTAAATATAATAGCTATGTTAATTAGCTTTAGTTATTGATTTTATATACGATTTTAAGTGAGTCGTAGCTAAAATTTAATAACTCAAGGCTAACTTAACAATAACTTATACTAGTTATCTAACGTTAATGGGTAAGCGAAAACGATATTGCTAACCGCAATTCGAAGGATTTGCCTTTACGTAGGCGACGACGTGTCAAACGATTGAATTTATACTAAAGGCTAACAATATATAAATCGGAAAAGGTAGGTATAGGTTCCTATATATATATGGTTATTACATGTCGGTGGTAAAGTAAATTATTATAATATATTACGAAGTTGGTGAATATGAATGTATATACGATATAAGTATATTTATCAATTATATTGAAGAGGCTTTTGACAACTTTTATCGTACGAATAAAGCCTTAGTAGAATTAAAGGGATTGCTTATAAGCGACAAAAATCTATAGGTATCATTTGCCATTAGGTTCGAAATATTGTTAATTCCAACGGATGGATTGAACTAGACTTCGGCTGTAAAATACAATTACTTACGTTCTTTCGTATCCCTACGCATCCGTAACAAATCTATTACGGAAGATATTAGCTGGATCAACTATATCGCAGCCCTAACAAAGTATCGTAAGCTAGCTAATGAGTTAAAATACCCAAACTTGAAACGACGTTTTAGTTGATAATTATCAAGATCCGTACATATATGATATCTGAATGAAAATATGATTATAACGATAATATATGCTTTTTGGATAGTATTATTAAAGGGTTGCGATAATTGCGGCTAATTATTTTAATGACCCCGTCTAATATACATTTATGATTAAAAATATAAGTCGATATAAATATCAGTAAAAAAAATGTTAGGCTAGACAAGTTACGGGGCGTTACCTACATTATGGTTCGACGAATTAATATTAACGTAATTACGGACTTCGCTTGGCATTACCTCCAACGCAGGTATATAAGGTACAAATCGAAAAGGTAAATAAAGGTTCTCCACTAACAGTGATGGGGAAAGCCTAACTCTTAAATATAATTTCGTCAAAAGTTATGTAACCTTAAAGATACAATTATAAAATCGAGTAAAAAAAGTTATGTTTAATTAAAACACGTATAAACGAACATTCATATCTTATTTTCATATTTTTTAATAATATTTACTTTCTGTATATTTAAGTATATTTCAATTGTCATCGTTATTATATTCTTAATAAAGCTTTGTTATAACGGTTAAAAATAAAACAAATTCGATAATTTCATTTTCGAAATGTGGGTACGATATTGAGGCTGCGGTGAAGTACGTATATTACCCAAATAGCCAAGTTTCGTATCAATATAAATAAATAGTCGACCCCGATATTAGTATATACTATTCCCGGAATAACGCGGGATATAATTTTCAAAATACCTTGAATACGATACTAATATAAAATATTAAACTTTAGCGATAATTGTTAAGTAATTTATAATTAAAGAGGATTAGTTATTCATACGATATCAATACGCCTTAGATGGAGGAATATACATAATGTTATAGAATCAGTTTTTATTAATTTAGTAAACTGATTTAAACGGATAACATAACGTATGAAGGATTAATCGTAATGATGTTTTATTACAAACCTTTGTAAAATAACAAGGATTTTATAATATATAACGCCAACTATTATAAAAGAGTAAAAATATTAGTTACCTCTCCTACTCAAGTTGACAAAGTTTTGCGATATATTCGATATGAATAAAATAATAACATTATACTTATATAAAAAAAATCAACTACCACATTTAAATTAAACCGAAAAAAGATGAATATTTATTGAAGAGATTATAAGGACAATTATATTCAATATTACAAAATTAACATTTCGAATTTAAAATTTAAGTAACTAAATTATTAAATAAAGGTTAAGTCCACACGATTTTTTTATCTACCACGACGTCGATATTACTAATTTTTAAGCCGGGGGGGGGTAACAGTTTTATATCAACTACCGCGTATTGAATAATATTACTAAATAAAATCAACTTTTTCTACCTTTAATTAAGAAAATTTCACGCGTGTTATTAAAATTAACGTAGCTTACAAAGTTAGATATTCTAACAGTATTTTATTGTATTCAGATAGTACCCAAATAAAAAGAGTCAACGGCTTTACATATATGTTTCGGGCTATTTAAATGATGAATTATCCCTTTCGGGCTGGAGAAAGCGCCGGAGACATTTTAAAGGTATATTAATTATATAATAGTAGATATTTTAAAAAGTTTTGTTACGAGTTACTTAAATAACTTTTTAGTGTTTATTCAGGTATCAAACGGTATTATATAACGAAAGTTCATGTGGTTTTAAAACGCCTTCATGATACCTAGTTCAATTAATACTTAAAAAAGTACAATTTTATGATTAAAAAGATAAAATACATGGGTGTTATAGTAACGGTTAACGTAAATATCCGGGCCGACTCTGAGAAAGTCCGGGTAATACGCGAATAAAAGTTATTACGTACTACTTACAAAGTCCGAACTTTTTGGGGTTTTGATAATTTTATCGTGACTTTATTAGTAATTTCTCCGATTTGGAGGATTATTTCATTCGACTAACAAAATATAAGAATTCGTTAGGCGTAGATAAATCGAGAGGAATATATATTCCAAATGTTGAAGACTGCCTTCATTACGGTTTCGATTTTAGTATATTAGAACCCAGATTGATTAACGGTAATAGAAACCGATTTTCTGGGAATAAATTTAGAAATGTATTTATCGTAAAGGGATAAAAATAGCATTTTTACTGCTAATAGCTTATTTTTCCGTACGATGAACGGACGAGAAACGTAACTATATTATTTACGATAAAAGCTTTCAGTGGTAATATCTTATTTAGAAATGTGGTTTTAGGAATTATGTAATGTCCACACCTCGTTTACGATTTTAACAGATTATAAAATATTGTAATATTTTTCCTCGCCACGTTTAAATTCTAAACGTTAAGTTCAATAAACTGAAGTTTTCTCGTTTTTTCAATACTATTAACGATATCAGCCTATAACCCAAAGTTTCCCTTGAAATATATTAACCCTTAAATCATAAGATGAACCAGAAGTAAAGAAACTCTGTATATGAGTCTTTTAACCTATTTCAATTTTTATGTTAAATATAACAGTAATAAATTTATATATTGTAAAAACGTATATTACAGCGAGTTCTATAGATGAATTCATTGAAACGAAAACATAATTGATAAATCGCGATTATATATATCCCGAAAGAAAACCAGAGATTTCCAGGGTATTGGTATTAACGGGATCTCCTCGAGATCGGCCTGCATCTTTATCATTAACCGTAATAACGCCGAGAGATACCGAAACGCTAACGGTTATAATATCGCCGCGGGTTTGGCTTACGTTAAACTCGTTAACTTTGTTAACACCGAGTAATTACCTTATTTTCGAACTGGGTGCTTTCGCGAAATTATAGGATTAAAAATGACGAACGACCCGTTATACGAAGTTCACCTACTAATGGTTTTCAAAAACGCCAAACGTTTTCCGGTTAAGGTAAAATACTTAGTATGAATTAAGAATTATAGAATCGATCCGACAAGCGCGTTACCTTACCGTAGCCTATTATAGCTGTCGATTTGAAAACTATTAATGACGAGGATCTTATAATAAGCCCACAACTCGCCTATTATAAGTTATCCGGGTAAAAATGTCCTTTTTCGAGTTTTCTAATATAATTACTATTGAAGGGGAAGAACAGTAAATATTCGACGTTCATATCGAATATATATATAGTATAACGATACAAAACCTCGTCGTACCTTATAATAAGGCCTTATTTAATCCTTTCATATTTTAAATCGGTATTAATATTATATTTCCGTCGACTTTATAATCGACTTACTAATTACGAATAACGACACACAATATTTAATAGTTTCTATAAACCGACTTTCTTAGTTCATTTAATTTAATATTATATAATTCATAACCGCTAATATATATAAAAAACTGTTTTAAGATATATAATAAAGATTTTATAAATTTTCGGCTTTTATTCTTAATAACCGCGATTCATATTCAATATTTATATTTAGAACGACATTATATTTTTTAATTAAAGTTCAATAACTTTTGTCGACGACGTACCACTCGTAAAAAAATAGCGTCATTAAACGTATAAATCACGAAATTTAACAGTACCTGCTAATCGTCGCCGTTTTTTTGTAATACAACTAGGCATTATACCAATCCATTTATCAATTCGTATTAAATAATCGGAAGTCGAAGGTAATAGGGTTTAATATAAATCGGCTGGTTAATATGTACTAAATATCTTTTCTTCCTAACGTAAATATAAATATTAAGTTATGACTTAATCCGATAAAACGAGTCGTCGCATTTTTAACATATTTACGCGAAGGTACGAAACTAATTTAAGCTACGATAGTATATATCTAATAATAAATAAAGATAACAGTAAACCGTCGGCGACGTTTAGCGGAACGATATAAGGTAAACGATTAGGTTTAACTTAACTTATATAATATTAAAACTAACCGCCTGAGTAAAACGCTCGATTAGGTTTATAATTAATACCGGGTCATTGATATTTCGAAGCTGGTAAATATTGTATTGGGTATTTTTGAAATATACCCTATGTTTTACGTATATTTGGTTAAGCGAATAGTTACGGATCCTATTTTTTATAAGTTTTATCTAATATTCGACCGAAATTAATTCTCATCGTTAATAATATAGAAAATGATATATACAAAACAATTGAATTTAAGAGATTTTAGGTATAAAAACGGGACAGAGTGGTATTCGTTATATACTAATTAGGTAAAAAAGTTATAATAAACCGAAATAGAAATTATTGAAAAACTATTAGTATAAAATAGCTTTAAATAAGTCTAAGATGAAATAAAAGGACGCTTAGTTCTATAATAACCCGGTATTTCGACATCGGCGCCGAACTCGTACCAAGTAACTTACACAGGGCGAACCACCTTTATTTAGACAATAGCATAATATTTATAAAAAAAGGAAAATTTATTACTATTATTATGTAATATAATAAGTAGAGCCAAGTATATATTACCTAATTTCCTCGAATATTTATCCAACCATAAGGCGGTTTTTGCTACGATTTATCAAGCTTTATCTACTTGTTATTATTATCTTTATTTAGGTTTTCCGAGTAAAAACGCTGTTAACGTTAAAAAACTCATTACAACTGGCCTCAAATATTAGGAAAAGCCGGTGGGGGTGGGTGGAGCGGGGCGGCACGGGCGTTAGTTAACGCCGATAAAGTCTATTAATAAGGGGTGGAGCAAGTGATAGGCGACAACAACGATAATGGGTAGCGGTAAACGGGACGAGTACTGAAAAGGGCTGATAATAACGGTTAACGTGAGGCGAGGTGGGGAAAGCAACTTTTTAGAGAGGGCACCAAAAACTATAATATATTAGTTTATACTCTAACAACGTAATCCGCTCTGGTACGATCAATTTGCCTTTAGTAAAAGTTAACAAATAAAATACGAAAAGAGAAACGGCTTTTACGGTTGGACTTTAAACGTTATTTGCCAAATTTTGTGGGCCATAACCTATATTAGCTATAAAAGACACAATTTACGTAGTTACTTAATTTCAACCGTTAGAGTTAAACTTATGGGAAAGCATTCAGCGGACAATAAAAGGAACCGACGTAAAAATATTTCGTATTAATATATAATTTATAAAAGGAGTTATATTACAATAAACAAGCGAGACGGTGGATGGCGACGAAGTAATTTTAAAAGATAAAGGGTCCGAAAAAAAAAAAGGCGACGAGAACTTATTGCAAAAGGGATAACAGCTTGCATTACCAAAACGGTAAGGACTCCTTAAATTCGAAGAACATTTTGAAGTTAAATAAACTGATAAATTAACTCGAACAACTCGAAAGTAAAGACGGGTTTATAATCCGAGACATCTCCTTATCGCTTACGAGTGAAGGACAAAATATATTTTCCATTTTTAAAAGCTACGAAGAATTAGCTTAATAAGGCGCGTAACTTAGATAACGTTATAAGAATAAATCATAAATATATTGTAAAAAGTGGTTAATTTACGGTTAAATTTCCGGTAAAATTGATTTTTTAACTTTACTTTATTATAAATCTTCCGACACGTACCACATATTTACATATGGTGCATAGGAACATAGGTAAAAAAACCTCTGAAGTAAAAAAAAAACATCAATATAAAATATATAAACGTCTTTTATTTATTATAAGAGAAGTTTACTTTTATCTTCGTTATCACTAAGGATGAGCAGATCGTTTTTAGCGAAAGGAAATTGTAAGACATAATTAATTATAAGGTATATATAAATTAAAAGGTAATATACTTTATAAGACAGTTAATTGTCTTTATTATAGATGTATACGAAAGTATATATAAGACTAAAACTATTATAAATGTCGACTATATCTATAAGGAAAGGTTAACTGATTATGAAACGCTAATAAGTAATTGTAATGTAGTGGTTATGAGAGGTACTTTATAGTAAAAGTTGTTAAAAGGTAATTAACTAAGTAAAAGAAAAGAGAAGGAGGGTTTAGGAGTTTACGGTAAAAGCTGTATTTATAAGTATAAGCGGATGAGTATCGATAAGGGTTATATATTGTACGATATGTTAAAGGTCGCATTATACGACGTCAGCTGCAAAAGCAATATATTATACATCATATTAAGGGGCGTGTTATACGGCGCCAGTGGCCTAAGGTTAAACTGTCTAATATGTCATGCGGCACGTTAAAAGGTACGTTATAAACCCGCGCTCGGCTCGCGCTCAGCTCGCGCCCGGCCCGCATACTAGGCGGATACAACCCGTATCCCACGTTAAACTATCGGGATGCTACTTCTTTTACAGCTTTTAATACAAAAGGGGGTATGTTATAAACTCAGGCTATTGAATATTAAGTCTATAGGTTATGTAACTGTATACGTAATGGGATATGCAGTACCCAGCCTGGGTTTGGTCCAGGCGCAGTTCGCATGCGGCACATGCGAGGGTACATAACGGGCTGGAATCTGACCATGCCCATAAGCCCTGCACGAAGGGCTACTGTAGCCTATTCTAGTCTTCCGCCTGTAACTTAGTAGTAAATTCCATTTGGTACCTACTTGGATTACCATCATAGGTTGGACCATAACAGTACTATCCTTACCCCTTTGAAATAAAATCATTATATGATAAAAAAAGGCAAATAAGATAAACTGTATAAAATTCTACATATTACAAACCTAAAAGTAGTAATTAAAACCATTAAATGCCCTATTGTTTTCCGAGTAATACAGGTTAGGACATATAAAAAAAAACATTAAATGTAGCAAAAATCCCTATATTGAAAACCTTTAAACTGAATGGATTGACTAATACAATCCTCCCAAACCGATCGTTAATAAGCCGATAAAACGTCGATGGCATGGAAAACCACCGAAAGGGAGGATATATATTAAAGAAGACGATGATAATGAGTACTATAGCCAGAAAAAAAGCATATACAAGAACGTAATAATTACTATTATTTTAAAATTCGCTTAAAAATGTACTATCACAAATTTAATATTAATATCATAAACAACAACGTTTAATAGGAACAAATACGTATTAATCTATAGCATCTTGAACTTTTTCCATATATATTTCGCTGATAGAGACTGAAATAATATAAATCCGTAAAAAAGTCATGAAAATAATAACATAAAAAGGAGCGCGTTATTCAAATGAAACATGTTAACAAAAGAATCGTAATTAAAATGCGCATCGTTTTTAAACATAAATTTAAATTTTCAGAGGGCTTAGGTATATTTTTTTCAATGGTGGTTAATTTTTTTAATACTCTACAAAACGAAATATTTTATATCCTTATAACTTTCATACTCAAAGACTTTATATAACTTATGGACGGTGATATAATTCAAACAAAGGTAAATTTACAGTATTTCTAACTCTGTGAGATTAAATGCTATTCCCTTTGAACTTTAAAGATATAACCAAATATACCTTTATTTGGAAACAAAAAGAAACCTTTAGCCGTTTTGAATTATGTCGTTAATGTTGACATCAACGTTGACGCCGAAAATCTTTTTGTTTTTCAAGTAAAGGAGGAATGATGTTGAATAGCTCAAAGGGTAGAGACTAATGGAGCAACGAATGTAGTGTTTGTATTGATTGTCGGTTTGATGGTAAGAATACATAAAAGAATAAGTCTAAATTTCGCCTGCAGGGCAAAACAAACGAAAAAAACTAAGTATGTATAGTTGAGTAAAAAACACCTGCAATGATTATACTTATAGGGATCCTCATTCAATTTCATGAAACCCCCAAGCCAGTACAATAAATAAGGTAGGAGACTTGAAAATATAAAACGTAATTAGCTAAATAACAGTTTAAATAGTTGTATATTCCAATAACGATATTTATTCGCTAAAGCCGAAGCTAATTTTAGCTTTACCAACACCTTAACGATTAATTTCCATGATAGTAATGCTTTCCCATCGCAATGCTAAATATTAAGAATAGCTCTCTATTAAATACCTTTTTGCTCTTATATCTAGCATGTTACCATGAAACATATAATCCGCGCGACGATCGCAAAAGTTAAAGGCATGTAAAAAGTGAGGTATTTAGTTGGGGCAAATATAGAGGTTTTCGCTACCTAAACGATACAAAAAAATGTGGTTAGCTAGTTACTAGGCTGCGCCAGAAGTAATATCATTATTTCACGTGACTTACTTAAGTATATCGTTATCGTCAATAACCTCTTTACCTTTACAATGTACGATATAATCCAGGTAGTCTAACCCGGAAGTAATAAGGTACTAGATGTAATACATCACCTATTATTTATCACTTTTGACTGAAAGATTATGAATTAACTAATAACCGGATTTACCAAAAATTCAATATCTTTTATCATTATTACGACGATATTTCTTACGATCAAAAATTTCACCTAAGTTTTACCCTCATTATTAACGCCAATATAGCTATAGATTTCAGTTTAAACACCTTGAACTAGATTTTAAACGCAAGAAAATGTTGTACTTACGATTGCTATAATGTATTATCGCGCGGTTTTTTTATCCTAATTCCGCACATTATTGATTTGATAATATATTATCACTAAATTTAGCTTACGGGCTCTCGTAGTCGCAAGCGAGAACGGTAACTGGCAAAAAAACATTCACAAGTAGCATCTAGGCGCTATAAGGTGTATTTGAATTCGTTTACACCCGTAAAAACTATCCGTACCTAGTTGCAAAGTATAATTTCGCTAAAGTAGGTCTTTATAATTATTTGTTAACATTACATCAATTTGTTTAATATTTGCTTAAAACATTTATCAGAATTTCCTCTTTCTTTTTAAACCATTATTGTTGTCCACCTCGTTGTAGCCCAGTTCGTATAATATTACATAAAATGGACATCGTATTCGAAGTAAATCTTTATACCATCGTAGATTTTCTGGAAGGTTTTCGTTTTTTTCAGAAAAGTTAGGTAGTAATTACTGGCGTACCTTATAAAAATCACAGGAAACAGTAAGTGAAAACTAGAGGGGGGAATCTCCATCCACTAACAAATGTTCAAAAAAGGCATCATCTTTGTGTCAAGTGATTTAAAAGGATTTCTATTATATTTTTATATATTGTTTAAAATATGCGGAAAATCCATAAAAAACTATAATTAATATTTATCATTTTGATAGGTCTAAGAAAGAAATAGCGATAATCGTCCTAGTTATTTGTAGTATTTACTAATACTTCTGAATTTCGATAATGAGGATAATTGCCAGTCGCTTGGATCGAAAAGTATAACCATATAGTAAAACTTATGTTAAATTTACATATATAATCGTTTCTGCTGTTAAAAACTTCACCTTAATAAACTTAACGATCTTAGGGGAAACCCGGGAAAAATATAAATAATTTAACGATTTTAAGTGGAAATTTTCAATGGCAAGGTTAACTTGTCGATTGTAAAAAGGGTATTAAGGGACTTGATAACCTTATTCAATTAACCAATAAATAGCGCCGACGTCAATTCCTCTTTCCCTGTTGGCGTTCATTGCTTTACGTACTCTGCTTCCGCTAAAATCGTACTCTATGCAATTACGTGAAGATGCTAGGATATTGAATAAATTAACAGGTTTCCTATTGTCAGCGTGTAGATAATTCATGCTAGTAGGGAGATTGAATATTTAAGTCAATTAGCGATTAATTAGTAATCTCCAAACTTATATGAGTGTATTAAAACTCCTTAATGCCCTTATTTTTTTTCTTGTGGTTTTCAAGGATTATTATTCTGGGGCAAGTTTTCACGTTATGTTAATTCGAAAAAAGTCTCTATCAATCTTAATATGGTCTTTTTTAAAATGTAAATCCCACATCGAATAACCTTTTGTTTTTCAACTTAACCTTAACCGTACGTTAAATTCTCTTCTATATATCAATTATCTAATGATTAAAAAACTTACGAAAGTCTTGAAAGGTGCGGGTGCTACAGCCATACTCTTCGCCGAAGTTTGTATCAAGGATATAGTAACTAAAATAATTGATCAGGTATTTTTGAATTAAGAATTCGTCGATATTCTCAATATAAAGTTCTTTGTTATAGTAATTGGCCAAGTCAGTTGCGAAGGCTTTAATTACCTTTATATATTTTCAAATGTTTATTATTTTAACTCGTTGGCTTAAACAATAAAACTTTGCTTAGATTCGTAGAAATTTGGTAATTTGGAGGTTTAAGGGCGTGGAGACATCGCGATTTGGTGTGGAGTTATACGACGTGGCTTTTTTAGCGCAACCTAGCGATTTTAGTGTTTTTACACAGTAATACGATCTTGAAAATCACGTTATGTAGGAGAAAGATAAAAAACGATTTTAAGGGAAATGTTCAATGTAAATTGTAAAGTTTAGTATAAGGTGTAAAATTTGATGTAGAAAGTAGGGTCAAACGTTGTTTATTGTTATTGGTTATGGTTGATAGTTGAAAGCATTTGATTTAATCGTTTTTGCTATAATAATACTCATGATGATAATACCCGTAGTAATATTAAATTAACCGTTTGTTAACTCAACTATATTTAAGAATTTTAGCGGTTAATCTTAACGCTCTTTTTAAAAAAATATCTGGTGAATATTCCTTGGTATTTTCGAATAGCGATACGGTCGCCACCTTTAGACTATCGTAAAAACCAACGCAACTTAGAGGCATTCTCTGCTTACTACCATGAAAACCGATATAATTCGTAAAAGCCTTTCGAAAAAATCTTTCCTCTAATTTATTCTTTTGTAAAGCGTAACCGGAAAGTAGTTTCTTATTCTATTTTGCCTATTTATACTTAATTTAACAATAATTGATTAGTATTAATAAGCCCCATCCAATAGGCTTTTAGATGTTACAACTTTATCAATCCGAATCGGTCAAAGTTAAAGTATTATTACGTAGTTAGGTGATAAATTTATTGTTTTAGGTTTGGCAGACCGCTATCCAATCTACACACTAATTTGCATGGTTAATTGCTTGGTCCGTACACTAGTATGAAGTAGGCGCATATTTTATTTGATTTTACACTAAATCCATAAAACAATACACCCAACTTGCACTCAGTACCGTCAACTTACTTGATAGTAAAGTTTACTGAATGCACTGTAATTACTACTGTTTCAATAGTCGTGACAGTTTGTTTTGAATTTATTTTAAACTATTTCAAGCCTTCAATCCATATTTTCATGGTTTAGTTGATATAGTATTTACGAAAATCTTCAAAAGCCTATATGCATTAATTAATATTTTTGGGCTTAAGTCGAGTATGAATTGGCCGATGAAATTAGTCAAGTGTTTATTAATTAAGTCGGTATGAACGTTCTTAATCTAAAATATTTCATTATAATATTTGAAGAAGAAAGATTCAAGTTCTTCGATGGTTTTTATTCTTAAGTTTTCTGATAGTATTTTAAGATTTCTACTGGTAAGTTAACGTTAATTTAAACGTATTAGAGACTTGGCAATTTGAGTATGGAATTGTATAACGTGGCCATTCGTTGCGACTTGGTAGTTCTCCGTATCAAATTAGTGTATTTATGTACTTATGACTTGGAAATTTCGCGGGAAAAGATTGACGATTTTGTGGTGTAGAGAAAGATTAATGTTCTTACGTTAAAGCGTAAAAGGAAGAGGTTATATGTTATTTGTTGTTGGAGTCGTTGTTTGGTGCGAAGGGTTTGACTTCGATTTGCAATTGTAACAGAGATTTAGTCATTTACCAACTATAAAAGGTTTAGCAAGTTGATAATCACTTACTGAAGATTAATTCTAAGAGTTTTGACGCTTGATCTCAACGATTTCTTAAAAAAAAAAAATCAATCACTATTTCCTATTGTTATTAGTTATAATATCGTCACCACATCTAAATTGCTGTTGAAACCGCTGTAATCTAAATAATTTTTTTCTTTGATGCTGTAGGAAGCGTTGTAGTTTATGAAGGCCTTTCGCAAAAGTTTTCTTTTTACTTTGCTTGCATAAAGTGCTATAAGAAGTCATCTCTTTTTTTTTTCTATATTATTTGTACTCAAACTGATAAGCACTAATGAATTTCAATACGCCTTTAGACGTTATAACGTTATCGATTCGAAATATATTTGAAATTATATCAGTATTTAAAGATTAAATGGTGGATTGTTACATCTTCTACGTTTAGCAAACCGCTAGCTAGTTAGTATACTACTTTGTATAGGCAATTGTTTGGCCCGTACCTTATATTGAATCAGGCACTCAACTGAAATTAAACTGCAGCTAGTACGTTCAACTTTGATTGCACTGCACTTGAATGCTATTCCAACACAATTTATTTCTACAAACGTTGAATATATGTAGACAGTTGTTTATTTTCTAACGGTTTTTAGTCAATGTTTTAGAAGTATAAGTAAGTATGGGAACAGCATTGGAAATAGATGTAAGAATAGTACGAAAAACAAATAATGAAATATCAGCTATAATGAATCAGAAACTAATAAGCGTATAAACGTAAGAAGTAGTTAAAATAGAAGAAACTACAATATTCAACAGGATTAGTGTTAATAAATCAAATGTAGCTGAAACTGGTGAATCTAAAGTAAATGATTAATTTATTAGATGTTGATATTTTAAAGGCATGCAGTGATACATATAAGCGATGGAAATCTATTGTTGAATAGTACAACGCGTTCATTTGTTAATAACGAGCTGATTTTCTGCGGGTATCGTTTTTAACACACGTATTAACGTGTAATGATTCAAACTGAAAAAAATTACAATCGAAGATATTTGGAACAAAAACTACAATCAATGTGAATAGATTAGAATATAAGCAAATATTAATAGTATTACGATTATTAATACCAGTATTGTTATGGTTATTGTTGTTGTAATTGTTGATGTAAGTATTACTATTGCTGATAAAGTTTGTAGGGTAGGATTTTGGTAATAAATTGGATTTTAAGCGAAATAATTTGGTTGATACTAATCAAATATTAGATTTACCTTTCCCGTTTATTATGTTGTATGAAAGGTAAAAACAAAGAGTTGAGAACTAGTATAATATTGAGGATAAAAAAGAAAGTCTAAATCTATAGCCTATAACATATATTACAATATATACTAGGTTTCAATCGGAATAGCTGTACTAATTAAGTAGCAAGGATAATTACTTTAGCAATATTCTATTTTAACAATGTTTCCACCCTCCAGTGAATATAATAAACCCATCTAATTATAGTTTTACTTAGTATATTATCTTAATACAGAAATTTCACCGGCTCACATAATATATCACTACAACATTAGGGATCTGAATCTAAAGCCAAGGAACCTTGCCAGAACCACAGCCCTACAAGCCGCCTGCCATAAATATACTTCAAAGTACCAAATCCATTTACCTGTGAAAAAAGCCGTTCTCTTGTTTTAAATAGGCGCGTACATTAGTAGCAGGGGGAGGGGTATTACGTCAACGCCCCTACCGTGTTACTATAGTATCGTACTGAAATCATAACATCCCTGTGAGGCACCGACAGGGATAGAATGCATCCCTGTTAAGGTGGCTGCACGGACCATGTGCACATGACGCGGACGCCATCATTTACCCCTAAACCCATACTAGGCAAATAGTGCAAATGATTTTCGGATGATTTGCCCTTGTAGGGCACCGAATAAGCCGCGGGCCTCGTTGGCGGCGCTCGGGATTACGAGCACTCCACCAAGATACGACAACTGCATGGTGGCTCGGGGTGATGGGATGACGACTACACGGTCGTGCATATAAATTGGCTTCGTTGTTGTGGACTTTGGGCATTCTCATCACAGTCACCATCACCATCACCATCCTCGTCCAGCAACGTCCGAGTCCGAGACAGGAATTCCCGCCGCAGGACTCCCACTACTTCTTCCACACGCCAGTCCAGAAAGTCGTCAACATGTTCAAGCAACTGGTCAGCGGTGCCAAGAAGCTCGCCCTCGGGCCCGAGCCCGCGCCGCCGGCGCCCGCGCCGGACCTTTTCCCCAAGGTCACGCCCGCCGTCGACGGCGACGACTGCTTGCGCGACTGTGACTCCTGCTCGCTGCGCTACCCGCGCGGCTTCAAGATCGACGAGCACGACGACTTGTACGGCGGCGTCCGGGGTTGGGCGACCCATGTGCTTGTGGCTACCGGCAAAAGCGACTGGGCACGCGATGTCGCCGACGAGGAGGGCAGCGTGATGCAGGCCCTGAGCAAGGCGCACGAACCTACCAACGGGGTACGTGTGTGTCCCTGTGGTCGTACACTCAACTACCTACACAACGCCACCACATGGACGCTAACCCGAAAGGTAACCCCACCCACCAGCGACTCATGCTCTCGGCCGCCGACATCCCCACCCCGCACCACACAAGCGAATACTCCGAGCCCACCACCGTCCTCCTCCTGCCCGCCTTCATCCTCATCGAAAACGTCACCCCCGCCGCCGTGCCGACCCTTGTCTCCGAGTACATCAACAAAGCCCCGACCAGCAGTGACCCGCTCGCGCCCGTTGGCCTGCCCGCGGCGCTCCCGGCCCCGCGCGCCCTCGCCGTGCGCCCCAGCCCCCACCGCGCGCTCGTGCTGCTCTGCTCGCACCGGACGCGCGACGCCCGCTGCGCGCAGTCTGCGCCGCTGCTGCGCGCGGAGCTCGCGCGCCACCTGCGGCCGCTGGGCCTGTTCCGCGAGCCGGGCGACGAGCGGCCCGGCGGTGTCGCCGTCTACTTCATCAGCCACATGGGCGGCCACAAGTACAGCGCGAACGTGCTCGTCTACCGCCGGCCCGGTGCGTTCGGGCCCGGCGCGGCGGCGCCGGCCGAGGACGTGGGCGCGGCGCAGTGTATCTGGCTGGCGAGGGTGAAGCCGCAGGACATCGAGGGCATTGTGAAGTTCACCGTGCTGCAGGGCAAGGTGGTCAAGCCGGAAAGTCAGCTGAGGGGTGGCTTCGACCGCTCCAGAGGCTTGCTGAGCTGGTGATGGCCAACCCTCGTGTGGCCTGGGGGGATGCCACGCGCCGTGTCGACGAGAAGGGGGCGGCTCCCTCGATGTTGGCCGACCGGCTCTGGCCCACGTCCGACTGGGGGGCCGTCGTCGCCTTGCGCGCCGGGCTAGGTCCTTGTGGTCGCGCTTGCGTTGTTTGGGATTGCCATTTTTCCGACAGGCACCGAGAGCCTCCACTGCATAGCAATGGTGGCGCATAGAAGGAAGGTATGTTGAACTAATGGATTGATAGGATAGACGTGCTCGCTCATCACACAAACCGCACGTCCATGCTACATGGTCTTCTCCGAGTGGGTGGGGCTTGGAGCCTGCAACAGATGCTCCTGCGGTCACCGACAAGGTGTAGGCATTGCCGTCTTCTTGCTCACCCGTTGCACGCCCTCCCAAGCGCACTTCCTCTTTCTGAGAAGTCGTTCCGCCCCGGCTGCGGCCGCCGCAAAGTACGCGGTGCCGCTCGGCTCGAATACCTGGATCCAGATCCTACACTCCTTGCCGTGCCTGCGATGCTCGTCCTCGACCTCCTCCACGGTCGGCTTCTGGTAGGGGGCCATGCTTGCGCGCTGGTGTGGAGGAGGCTCGTGCCGGGCTTGGCGGGCGTGTCTGGGCGGGTCGGGCAAGGCCCTCGCGGTTCAATGTGTGTACTTGGCGGGCGGGGTTCTCGCGCTGGGGGACGTGGATAGGCCGCCGAGGACCAAGATCACGACGGGCGTATATGCCTTCGGTTTTTCCTTCAATTCCTGAACAAGGGTCGAGACTCGCGGAACGGGCCTCGTGTTGACTACCACGAGGTTCGCAGCACGTCAGCAAGGCTTGACCTGCGACACGCCCGTTTCGGTAGACCATACTCACACTGTTGGTTGCAATTTGCGGAACGACAACGAACAGTTTACCGGTGCGGGCGCACGGAGACAGCGGCCTAGTCTTGCCAGATACGGTGTCGAGGGAAGTCCCTCTCCAGTGGTTGAGGCTAGAAGCAGGAGGATGGCGGGCTTTGGGGGGGGGGTTCGGTTCGCAAATGAGAAAATGTTTGGGCAGTGGGATTCGAACTGTCACTGAAATAATGGAGCTAGCTAAGCTAGCCTTCATCTGTGTTGTCTTGCCCCGAAGGCTGACCAATGATTGTCACGCCCGTTATATATGTGTGTGTGTGTGTGGGTGGGTGCCATGAGTGCAGCAGGTTTAGCCTCCTGACGAAACGGGACAGGAAAGGGGACTCGCAGCCAGCGCTGGTACGATTGCAATGTCATGGTCTGATCCGCAGGAGCGTTTCTGGGTGGCATCGGTCATCGGACACGCTCGAGGGGATCGATCGATTGATCGACATCAGGCTTCTTCAGCGACATGTGTTTGCAAGCACCGGACAGTTTGCTCCGGCCGAAACTCTAGGGAGCGTGTTGTGGGGGTGCCGAGCATGGGCTTTGGACACCCGGGTTGGCTCTGAATCTTGTTATTTATACAGTACAGTACCGGTCCTCGGTACAGGACAGCACAGTGGAGACCAGGTCCTGACAGTCGGCCACACGAAGAAGAAAATACGTACATAGCAGTATGAATGACCACGGCTGGCTGCCTGCTGGCAGACGACAGATTGCAACAGTCCAGAGACCAGGCAACAAACGGGTCAGCGTATCGAATGGACTGTGGACTACCTACATTTTGCTGGTGTTCTGGCGGTATCGACGGCGGAGAGGCCAGAGTATACCGGCTAGATTATGGTTTTACGGAACACTAATCGTATACCGAACAGAATCTCAAAGCATTGTGCCTGCGAGTCTGTCTGTCCACTTGGATGTATTTTTAATTTCTAGGCGATTGTTGAAAACGATAGGCATATCTAGGCTAAAGGGCTAAGAGCTAAGTGACTGGAATATTAGTCATCAGCTGACCTAAACTAGTCATGTCTTCATCGGCTATTTTCAGCTGATATTCATTGGCTTTTTAGCTACTTATTACTAACTATTGTCAACTGATCTTTATCAGTTATCTTAAGTTAAAAAAGGTAATCATAAGCTAAAATTACATTTATCGAATTAATAGAACTAGTTATATTGTTATTTAATGTTTAAGCTACTTATTACTAACTATTATCAACTGATCTTTCTTAGCTATCTTAAGTTAAAGAAGATAATCATAAGCTAAAAATACAGTTATTAAATTAATAGAAGAATTAGTTATATTATTATTTAATATTTAAGCTAATTATCATAATAAACACAATATTTAATTGTTTTGGGTTCATTTTTAAATTTTGGTACCTATTGGAATAGTATTATATGCAGTGCAGTAGGTTAACTTTACTTTTAGTAAAGTTAACTATACTACAAGTTGAGTGTATTGCTTTGTGCAGACTTACCGCATTAGGTGTAAGTCGAGTGCAGTACGCTGCACTTTACACTAGGGCACAGGCCAAGCAATTGGCCATATAAATTATAGTGCAGACCAGCTAGTGGTCTGCCAAACCTAGAACAATACATCCACCATCTAACCACGTAATACTACTGTTACTTCGACCAATCGAATCGACAACGTTGTAACGTCTAAGGCCTACCAACAATACCATTTACGTAGTATTTTGTACACGTTATTGATACAATTAAACTCAACTATAAAGATATAATCTTATTTATAATGTACAACAAAAATATCACAAGCTAAAATACAATTAATCAATATATGGCCCTACTAGTACAACCTATTTATGTTGGCATATGTTTTAGTCTTCTTTTCCCCATCATTTTTAAATAAATTTATATATATTAACTTGAGGGTCTCTCATTAGTAATAGTTTGATCTATCTTTGATATGGTTTTGCAGTTACCTGATTTTTTGTTCATTTTAATTATGTTCATCTAAATTTAACAATTTCTGTTCAAGTTTATTAACTCGAATTATCGATTTTCTAACGGAAAAAAAATATTCATCAACTTCTATTTACCTAATTTAATCGCTTTAAACGCTAATTTTTCTTGTAAAATATATCAAAAATATATATTCCTACCTGTTGTTACAGGCTGATGCCTGGGCTAGTAGTTACCAGAAATCTAGCACTGGCGGTTGCTATACTCCTACGATGCTCTAGAACCGCTTCAGAGCATACCTTTATACTTGTCGTGTGACCGAACCACTATTTTTTGTAAACCCGTGACAGTTCTTTGATAGTGTTTTTTCCCTTTTTTTATAGAAGATTATGGATAGTATTCGACCACTTGAAACGATAGCTTTGGGTTTTTTTTTAAATATAAATCTCGATTTTCTTTTCCGATAGTATCTTAGTTATTTATAAGCGGTTGAAGCTTAAGGTTATGTTTTTCGATATTTTGAATCCTACCTTCCAGACTTTGTAATAGTTTTTTGATACGTGTGTTAGGAATCAGCTTTAAGGCATTTTAGTCACATAATATAACCATTCAACCGTTTAATGAGAACGATTTACCCAGACTTTACGTACGAAACTCGTCGAGTGAAACTAAGCCATTCACGAGTACGTTTTATGTATAAAAAAACGTAATACCAATGTATTAGTTACATTAATAAATATAACCCGGTAGTTTAAAGTCATTACTGATATGTTTATGTTTTTGAAGAAACCCCCTCCCTTAAGGGGTTATTCTTTTATATTACTTACAAACGACATAATTACCTTGCTGTTTTCTATCAGAGACCGTATCAACGATAACGACAACCCGTATTTCTTCAACTTCGAATACGATATTAACGGTATATATAAAAAGACTATGCCAGAGCTGTCGCTTAAAGTGGTTGGATACTATCTATTATCCTCAATAAAGAAAAAAGAAAAAGAAAATGTTAAGGCACTAATATAAGCTGCAGAAAGAGGGTAGTTCGGTCACATGACAAGACAACTCAAAACATCATAAGTATGGCAACCACTAGGATGAGATCCTTGGTAACTATTAGCTCAAGTACCAGCCTATAATATTACCCCTAGTGTACCTTTGTTCTCGTGGCTCAGTCACCCTCCCCTTCTTTGTACCCTATTTTCTATATAAACCTATTGGCCCTATTAACTAATATAGATTAAGCCGCCTATTGTAATCGTTTAACATATGTGGGTTAATGTACCTACTGTTGCCACTGGCTATCTTAAATAATATGGGTTAACCCTTTGTTGCTGCTACTTAATCCATATATTTTAACCTACCCATTACTGTTATGGCCTATTTTAATTCACGCTATTTAACTTGTTTATTACCTTTACTTAATCTATGTAGATCAACTGATCAATTATTACTATCAACATATGTATGTTGACTTGTCTATTATTAATATTGAACTATATGTGTTAATTTGCCTGTTTTTTTTTTTAGAAACCATGAAAAAGTGGCTTTTAAACAATTGAATAACTAAAGAAGAAAGAAATCTAATTAAACTCGTTGGTGGAATGAGTAGAAAGAACCGTAGTTTAGTATTAATATAATTATAACGGAATTCGAAAACGTCAAAAGCCGTAGTATTTGAAAAATTCGAAAGCAATTTTTAAATCGGATATATATAACCTATCTATTTAATTGCAGCTTGTTGTTTTGGTGGGTTATTAATACGTGAGCGGTTTATCTAAAGCTTATTCTGATTTTGTAAAATGCCTTGAATGTGGAATTTAGTTTTTTTTTCGTTGTTTTTACTAATAACGTCGATAGAGGCTAATTAGTAATTACGGATTTATTAGTTTAGAAGTGGGTTATAAGCGGTTCAGATAAATTGGTTGACATAAAATCGAGGTTTTTTCCATCCAGGATATGAAGTTCGCAACATGCAAATTGACGACACGTATAATACGATATTTATTATAAATCTAGCTTTCTTTTTTTTTTAAAAAAAATGGTCCGATTTATAATGTTGAAGAAAATTCGAAACGTTATCGTTAACCCGAAATGATTTTGAAGGGAAACATTACGTATCAACGGCTTCCTTTGTACATCGTTGAGTATTCGTTATTACAATTTATATGAATTCTGTAACATCGCGGATACGTTGGACGAAGGTTTTAGTATTTGCGCGTAATTTAGTAACGACGATAAATAGATGTTGTATGGGTTAAATAGGGTCAATATAAGAATTGTGTATTATAAAAATGGGTCCATACTGGGAGTAGTAATATTTCTTTTAGTCATTTTTAATTTGTTACTGTGTATTAAACGACTTTAATATAATTTGGTATAAATAATATAAAAGCGTACGCATATTAAAACCTTTTGATTAGCGCATTTGATATTATTATTCGTTTTTGGGATTGAATATGTTATTTAAACGTTGTTTTACCCTCATTAAGTCGTAACCGTATTTTTAAAACGCATAGGTTGAATTTGAATATTAGTCGTTAATCATAACGTAAAATAATCTGAAAAATTGTAATTAGTAACTTATAAACTTCTGCGCATACGTTTCGATATTTATAATATTCATTATTAGTAAAATTACAATTTTACATAAATGATTCGTAATGATCATAAGGTAATATAGGTTACTGATTTGTTGGTAAGGAAAATATACTATAAAGTAGATTGAAAGTTTATTTCAAAATTATTCAGAAATTTGTAAGGATTTTAAAAAACCCTTTCGACGATATTACCAATACGTCTTTCGTTTATAAATATCGTAATTTCTGTAAAAGTGTCGGACCCTATATTTTAACTCGAGTTAGAAATATGTTTTAACTAAAATGACAATGGTAATGTCACG
The DNA here is from genome assembly GCA_038502455.1 of Anisogramma anomala. NCBI lineage: Eukaryota > Fungi > Ascomycota > Sordariomycetes > Diaporthales > Gnomoniaceae > Anisogramma > Anisogramma anomala. The sequence goes on from JASMMZ010000001.1 coordinate 15,875,401, forward strand.
ACTTGAGTAGTCAATAAAAAATGAATCGTGCATAGTTCAAAATAAGGTAGTGGTAAGCAACTCGTAAATAGGAATCCCAATACGGTTACGAAATCGTGAAATATTATCGTTATTTACTAAATATTTCAAAATAAATATTTTGAATATCTGGGTTTCGTTGACACGAATATCGTTAGGTAAACTCTTATCGTTTATACGTATTATGTGAATCAAACGTGGGTAAGTAGAGTTTCAGATAATAACGGTATTCTAGCTATTTTAAAACTCGATGTTAATGAAAAGTTTATAACCCTTTGGGATAGATTCATTAACGATGATAAGTTGGCAGACGTAAGTGCGAGGAAACAGCTTTAAAAAATGTTTAGGATATAAAAGTTATATTTTCCGATTTAAAAAGCGGAGGTTGAAAAGCTTTTTAGGAATATCCTAGTTTTATTGTAATAGAATATCGGGCTGTAGGCAGTTAATTATTTTGTCATCATCTATTTAAAACCTAATTTCAAAGGTTTTTCCGACCATTAAACATATAATTTAGGAATTTATCGGTAACTTATAAAATATTTTCAAATTTCATAGCTTGTGAAAATAGTAAACAGATGGGTCGTACCATATAGCTCCACGGTTTATATTTTTAAATTGCTCATAATTCTTCTTGATTCCTTATCATAAATTCTATAATTTTGTTCAGTAGGTGATACACGAAGGAAATAGTATGTTATTAGATATATAAGATCATAAACGTTTTATTCAATTAATCAATCTCCTAACACTTAATCGAAATAATTGGCCTTTAAAAAAGGGTTTCTAGTTAGTGTTTTATTAGGCGAAAACTGGTCAAAAAGGTAAAAGAGTTTATATCGTTTAAAAGCAGTTTTTCCCTTGTATTTTTAAAGAAAAACAACGCTTTTTTTTTAATTTAACGTCTTAAAAGTCCGGCGATTTTCAAGTAATTTCAAATAAATAGCTAGTAAAAGTCATTAAAAACAAACTAAACTTTTGTTTTTGATATAAATATAGAAATTACCTATTTATGGATAGTACGTATAGTTTCTGGGTTAATACATGCTTTGATTTTCGGTTTAACAATAAATTCCTAATAATTAGGTTTTTTACCCACCGAATTTATATTTAGATATATCGAGGTTTAAACTAGTGGCATTTCGTGCATTGAATATATGTTTGATTTTACTGACATAATGGTCCAAAGTACTATTTGAATATATCAAAATATCAATAAGGTAAACAAAGTTAAAAATATTAAAAAGCGGGCATACCAAATTATTTATATATTGTCAAAAGGTAGCTAATATATCGGAAAGACCATCAAAGTTTATTTTTAATTCAAAAAATCCAAAACATATACGGCCTATTTTTTTCAATCGTTAATTTTTTCAATATGTAATTTTCAAAGTATGGTTCAAATGTTAAATTAAGTAAATTTTTCAATTCTTTAAAATATTTGCGAATATTTCCTTAATCAAGAGAAGGGAAAAGCAGTTAATTTGCGAAAAAGCGTTAAGTTTGCGGTAATATATGTCAAAGCATAGGCCACCCCTAAAACTCTTAACGAAGAATACGGAGGCTACCGTTAAATAGTAATTCGTATAAATATAGATCTAATTTAGTAATTTAATTAACGGGTTTTTATAATATCAAAAGCTTTTTTTTTGTAACATGTTGTGTAACAACCTTTAAAGGAATTCTTAACGCTAATTATATATTTTTATTTTTAATGACGATTTTGTAGTCAGTTTCGGAACGGTAAGCAAGTAATTTTTCATTTAGAGATTTTGTTAGAATAATACTACATGCAGCGCAGTAGGTCAACTTTACTGACAGTAAAGTTGACTGTACTGTGAGTTGAGTGTATTATTTATATGGACTTACCACATTAAGTGTAAGTTCAGTGCAGTATGCTGTAATTTATACTAGGGTATAGGTCAAGCAATTGGCCATAAAAATTACAGTGCAGACCAGCTAGCAGTCTGCCAAACCTAGAACAATACATCCACCACTTGACCAATGCAATACTCCTGTTACTTCAACCAATCGAATTGACAACGTTGCAATGATTTAATGCTATACCAACACTAACCAGTGCTTATTAGGTTAATCACAGATTAGCTAAGTAGAAGAATATGCTACTTTTCATTTACACTCTACAGCTATAGCGGCTAGGGTAAAGGAAAGATTCTTACAAAGGGCCTTTATTAGTACTATGTTAGTTTCATAAATTTAAGAAAACAGGGATGAATTTTTAGGTTGTGTCAGTTTTACAACGGTAATCTGGAAGTTAGCGATGGTATCTCTATTGAAAATACCAAGAAATCTTTACAAGATCTTTCTTAAAGACGTTAAAATTAACTGTCAGAAGTCTTTAAGTTCGGCAAGTTGGAAAACGGCTAAGTAAATACTACTATGGGTACTACTACTGCAAAAACAACTAAGTATTATGGCCAAATAACCTTTAATAACAAAAGACCTTTGACCTTACCCTTTACAACAACCCCTTGCTCCTACTTTACTCTTTTTACTCCCCTATGCTAATTCAATCGTTAAGTTCGCTACCCTAAGTGAAAACACAAAAAATCGTCAAATCGAGCTAATAAAGCTACTCTACGCAATCTAACGCCAAGTCTCTAAGTTCATACGCAACTTTACGCCAAAACACCAAGTTCCCACACCCAAAAATCACTAAATCCCTCGCTTTATATGCCTACTAAGTTCTACACAGGCTAAAACCTCAAGATATCTAACTTTAACGATCACTTTAAAGTTATTACTAACCCCGTAAAGAAAAAAAATAATTAAAGAACTCAGAAATGCTTTCACCAAACACTATAACTATGATCTTTAAGGGGAAGAAGTTAACGAAAACTCAACTAAAAATCATCTGGTTAACTTCGTCTATTACTACATCGTTAAGCATAGCAATATTAACGACTTTAACCATACCTTTAGCAACTTCCGTAATCTTTTTAGCGACTAAACTATTAACATATAAATTCTGATCAAAAAAGGGGTTACGTTAAGGATTTAAGCAAAACTTGAATGACAAGGAGTCCATATACCACTACAAAGTATTATAAAGCTAGCATAAGATCTTTTAGACCTAACTCAAATTTAAGAACGCCTTCAAAAACCATACTCTAAGGGAAAAAATATTAAGAAACTTTATCGCCCTTACATACAATCTAAAGGACCCCCCTTTTACCTCTAGCTAAGTTAAACCTCTTTATGTGCTAGCGATAAGTAACCTATTAACCTGTTCGGTAATTTAACACCCTCATATAATAGTGCGGAGTACGCCTCTGGCAGTAGTAAAGCACGTAAAGCAAAGGCCGCCAACGCGGTTGAAGGTATTAACATCAACGCTCTATACCAATCAATTAAGCAAAATCATCAAGTCTTCCAAAACCTTTGAATACCTATCGCTTCCTAGAAATTTAATTGATAAGTTACTTAAAAACCTTTTCATGGTAAGTATACCTATATATGAAAGCCTACTACAGGTTTTACTATAGGACTTTACCCCTCAAGCTAAACAACTAGCAATTACCTTTAATACCATGTCTTAAAAGCTCTAGGGCTTGAATTACCAGAAAATACCAATAAAAAATGGAGTAACTATCGCGACCTACCCCAAAAACCTATTAAAATGGTCAACATTAACTACAAACTCCTTACGGACTTCTCTAGAATTTGAAACGACGTAAAGAAGTATAACGAAAAGCCTTATAACCTTTTTGATACTAAAATAATACCATTCCTAAATATTTATAAGTGAATAGAAGTTTACCCTTTAGGTTTTTACTTATTATTCCCTGAAATCCTTATAGGGCACGCTAAAAACTACTACCTAATTTTCCTCACCCGAACAAATACGTTTCGAAAGATGTACTATGGTATAAAGAGCCACTTTAAAAATGATATTCACTTCGCCTAATATTACAAAAACTGGGCTATTATCAGGTAAACTACGAGAATAACGAAAAAGAAAGAGGAAGAAATACTAATAGATGTGTTAAATCATATACTTGAAAAGTTAATATTATATTAATAAATAATGGGGAAAGCCCACGTTAAATAAGCTACACTTTGTGAGTAGGTACGGATAGCAATTATGGGTGTTAGCAAGTTTTAATACGCACTATAACGCTCAAATATCGCTTACGAGGGCTTCTTTTAATCAGTTATGTTCCTCGCTCGCTATTGTAATAATACGTATACTAAACTCGCTTAATATATACCCTTAAACCGGCAACTTTCCTAACGTAAATAAAGAAAACCTTACGGTAATTAATTACATTGACTGTAAGTACAGCCACGGGCGCCCTTAACGTTGAAGGTCTAGCTTACCGGTTATAAACTAAAAGCAGAAGCTACATTAACGCTAATAAGGCTAAGATTTAGGCGGAGCTATTAACTGTAACCAATATTATTGTAATAATGACAAAATATATTAAATTTATATTAAGTTGAATTATTATTTTACTCCGCACCCCTTTGCTAAGCGAAATAATAGAAAGTTTATATATAATATTTAGTACCTTACCACTTTTGAATATGACTATTTGGATCAAATCGCAAACTTTGAAGGTGACGAGCTAATTGAAAGCGATAATACCCTTAAGAAAACTAAGTTACATAAAAATATTGTTTTTAACACAGCTTAATAACTAGCTGACTACGTTTTTATATATTATTTAAGTAGTAAACAACTTGAACTTCACCTTAACCAAACTTCTAACCCCTTTTATACCTTTAATCTTCACGATTGTTATGTGGACCACATATTTCAAGGTATTATATTAGATATAGGGGGGGCAAGGTACTTAAGAGAAGGCTATTTGTAATATGTGGTACTTCGAAGGTAAAATACTATAACTATTAAATTTAGTTGTTATGAGGCTGGTAAATCCAAATTCAATATTAAATTGGGTAAGTAATTATTGTTAATAGCGATTACAGTAATTTAAATCGTTTTAAAAAAGATTACGTTTTATATCCTTAATTATTTTACCCCTTTTCTTTTTTCCTTCAAAAATATAAAGACATTCGATATTAATGTCGATGTTAACGCAGAAAAAATTGTTAAAAAAGTCTAAAGATTTCCCCTTTCCTTTAAATAGAGGTACTTATAGTTTTATTTTTAAGATCCGAAAGTAATGGTATTAAACCAGACAGAGACAAAGATACCTTAATTATACCGGAGTTTTAATTATATAGCCGCTAACAGGCTGTATAAAGTCCTAAAGTCCGTAATGTATAAGTATATGAAATACTTTGTCCCAAAAGCTATTGAAAAACTTAATCACCACTGCTCAACGTATATCTAAGACCCCCAGAGATTTAAGTTTACATTAAAAAACGATAAGGATTTAAACTAATAGATTCTTGTTAATGTATTCTAATTAAATAATAAGCCTGTTTTTTACGTCATTAAGTCTACAACTTCATTTTATGGGGTTGAGTTTTCAAAGTCACTTTCGGAAAAAGATACGTGGAAAACGTTAAGGATGCTATAGATTGACACGTACCTGAGCCTACTTAACGTCGTTATCCACAATACTACCACCAACTTTGTGACGACGGAGTTTTAAGAAAATGATAAAATAATTGATATCTAGTATAAATAGGTACCTGTAAAAGCCCACTAAAGTATCGGAAAGGTTAGAAGAGCATACGCTTTACTTCGCCGAACGTATAATATCTTTATGCTGGAAATAAAAAGCTTTATGAATCTAGAAGCACGTCTATAAATGGCAATAAAAAACGTGAATAATACTGTGTGACTTGACGGCCTAGTGCTAACGCTACTGGTTTTTAAAGCGTATCCATACCTGACGAGTTAATCTTCGTTTTTAGTAAGTACTTAAAAGCGTATTAGAGCTTAAGGTAAAGCTCTAAGGGAACTGCAAAGAGAATCGACATGCTGTCAAGTTAATAATGCCCTTAACACTAGAAACGGCCCTTTAACAATCGACTTACTTACTTTATCGTTACAAAGTAAACTCCTCGTATAGCGGAAGCTGGGTAAATGGAAAAGATTATATAGGATTTTAAGTATCGCGAATTCTGAAGTAGTTGTTAAAATTGCTAACGGTCCTGTATTTTTCCGGCTTACTTAGGTTAAGCCTTACATTATAATTATTAACGATAAAACCTCTTAAGCTAAACGACTGAGATAATACGAACCTTTTCTACCTGTTTGTGAATATTACTATATAACCCTATAGCTAGTATACATAGGCCAAATGACAGTGCATTGTATTACAAGGTACACTCCTGCAGAGTACACGATAAAGTGTCATGCTGCAGGCTACACTCTTGCAAGATACAAAGTGCATCATGTATGGAGTGGTCTGGAATGGGTATTCTAGAGCGCACGGTAATGCATGGAGTGGCCTAGAATAAGTATTTCAGAGCATACGGCAAAAGGGCTACAGCCCGAATAGAAGGTTTATAATCATCCATCTGTGGCGTGCACTCTCTGAAATACTTCTTCCAATTGATCTATCTTTTACTATAACAATACCAATCTTATGATTACTCTTCTACTCTTTTACTTCACATGAAATAGGCAGAGACCTTACCGACACCGTTATTAATAAGCCGATAAAATGCCGCCGACGCGAACGACCCCCCAAAGAAGGAATATTAAAGAGGATAAATATACACCGGGTTGTATCTATAATATTACTTGTGTAAATAGGAAAGAAAGAGATAACAAAAACTTGATATTAAAGCTTCGAATACAAAGGATTATTAAAACTTTCGGTAAATCTTTTAATAAAAGCGACAAGGTTAAAATTAACAGCTTATTAACTCGAAGGGTTATATAATTCGTGCCGAAGACCAATTTTAACCTTTAAAACCTAAATATTATAATCTTTAGGTTGAGGAGTATTTACAAAGTTAAAGGCAAAACCATGGGGCGACTGTACGAAAACTTACGCTTAATCATTTAAGGATGCAACAATAAAGGTAAAGAATAGATCCTTGTGTAATTACCAATGTTTTCAAGTATTAATGGGCGTTTAGTAATCGTTTGAATAATAAATTTATTAGTTAAAACTAAAAACAGGTTTACGTTTAACGGTTATAATATAACGTAAGCCTATATTTCATTAATAACGGATTCATAGCGGATCGTATTACTTAAGCTGGTATGAGAATTACGTATTATCTACCTTTAGGGGACTATAATAAGGTATATTAAACTATTATACAAATTAGCTAAAATAAAAGTTTATTAGTTTTCCACCTATGAGTTGTACTGTAAACTACGGCCAACGATAAAGTCTTTAATATACGAATTATATTTGTTAGTAACGTAAAAAGGGTATTTCAACGTAATATGTATATATATTAACGATACCATCTTCGTTGGAACGCTTGGATTTATAATGCCCGAAGAATAGGCGATTGAAAACTTTAGATTTTGAAATTATAAGCTGGTAACGACATTAACAAAAAACAGTGAATTTAACTTTAATGGATCGTTAATCTATATACTTGTTATTAATACCGGTTTTAGCTTTAGTTAAAAGGGCTAGGGCATTATTTTAATTATAATTTACAAGACTAATATAATTAAGACTCAACGGTACTTGGAATAACGTGTTTGTAATAGCTATATTATTACCTTATATCAACTGGAAACCTCTTACAACCTTTTTATTGCGGCATAAGCATAGAATCCGACAAATAAAGAGTTTGACCGGTTAAATAAAAGGTTCAAATGACAGATACAAAACATGAACCGCGGGATTAATATGGTTTTAACCGACATATCGATGGTTAAGTTGATAATCTTTATAAACGGGTCCTTTATAAATAATACTGACCTGTCTTTATAAATCGATTTCCTAATAACCCTCGTTAATAAGAATAGTGTTATAACCCAGACAGAGGTTGGGTTAGGAAGCAGGCCAGTATGCAACACTGCGCTACTAGAAAGCCTGAAGTCTAGAATCAGGCGGAGAACTTCTCTTATATCAGCAACCCCGGATAGAGAAGAACCGATGGGACCGACAGCGGTCCAGTCGATTATACAGGATCGATGGGACCGACAGCGACTCCAGCGGTCCAGTACTGAAGACGGTATGAAAGATAGGGATATAAGGACACGGTCAGCACCACATAGATAGTATTTCCTTCATAGCTCTTCAGTTGTCAATCTAAGTATTCAGTCTACACACCTGAATAGCCTAACGGCTAGTGATCATTCTACAGCACAAACAAATATCTTCTTGATATTGCACCTTTGTTACCTCTACTACCTTACTGCTAATATAAACCCTTTGACACCTTCTATTTACTCACGAGTATTTAGTGTCATCATTACAAATAGACTGTAAAACCAGTTTAACATTATTAGCAGCCTAGTTTACTAAACTTCCATCAAATATAAGAGGATTACATGAAGCGCATTAGCTTCAGAGGTTTATAGTATAATAACAGGTTTTAATATAGGTATAGTATTATAGGAAACCTTTAACCTTATTACCAGGTAATTAAAGATTCCTCTTATCCCGATAGTAATTTGTACCGACTCGAGAAGCCTTTTTGAATACCTTTCGAAACTCGGAACCACCTGAGAAAAACGTCCAATAACTGATGTAATAGCACTCCATAAAGCCTACAAAGGGTTAAAAATTAAGAAGTTCCGATTAATTAACGGTAAAGATAATCCTGCAGACGTTATAACAAAGGTATCGTCGAATAAAGCCCTAAAAAGATTTGTGGACAGCAACAGGCTGACCATACGCATCGAGGGTTACGTTAATAGGCCGTCTAACAAGCCCAAGTCATGTGCCGGCAACAAAGGCTGCAGTGGCAAACTGGAAGACTGCCAGGGAATTGATAGCGATCTGTTTGATTGGCATGGCTAAAGTGGAGGTTTACAAAGGCTTTTGGTAGAAGAACTTTTTGTGGAAGTTGGTGAACTCGGACCTCGGAGAAACGGAGCAATTGAGGTCAAATGGGGTCAATTTACATGCAATTGGGTACAATTTAGTATGGAAGTCAATTGGAATTAATAGGGGGTTGGCAAGTTGATGAGGTCGTTGTTCTACGCTAACCGGAAAATATTGCTTAACCACACTGGCGTGCACACACAAACTAAAAAGCTGCTAGTATTGAAATAATACTACATGCAGTGTAGGAAGTCAGCTTTACTGAAACTAAAGTTGATTGTACAGCAAGTTGAGTGTATTGTTTATATGGATTTTACCGTATTAGATGTAAGTCGAGTGTAGTATACTGCACTTCACACTAGGGCATGGACCAAGCAATTGGTCATACAAATTACAGTGCAGACCGGCTAGCGGTCTACCAAACCTAGAACAATACATCCACCACTTGACTACGAAATACTACTGTTACTTCAACCAATCGAATCGATAACGTTGCAACGTTCAAGGCCTACCGACAATTACCGTAAATTTAACGTAATTATAGAATCCAACCGTTATTCACTTTCCTGAATTAAGAAAACACTTACGAATATTTCACAAGTTAAGTAGCTTATTAAACTCGACGTTGAAGTTACCTTTCATAAGTTACGTTTTAAATAAGGCGATGAGTAAAAGATTACGTTTCGTATACATTTTAGACTTTTTGAATAGATGGTTTTGTTTTTCGGCTTTTTCGGTGTATCCACTACTTTTTAACGATAAGTTGATAATTTGTTACATGTATTTTCAATGTCTTTTATTTTACGTAATTTAACGATATTTTGGTACATTTAAATCGCATTTTTCGCGATTATAATATTAAGGTTAAATATGTATTTAGCGTCTTGAATATTATTGGTTTAAACCTAGAAATATGAAAATACAGTTCGGCGTTTAATAGATTGAATATTTGGAATCCATTATTAAAATAGGAATTAGAGTATATATGAACCAAGAGAAGTTACGTATTATTCAGAAATGTACGGTTTCTACGTTTAAATTAGGGGTACGGGGTTTTTTCGGTTTTATTAATTTTACCGGTAATTCATTAAATATTACTTTATAATTAACAATCTTCTGATTGGTTCAATAAAAAAAAGTGTCGTCCTTTGTTAGTGGCCTGAATAAAAGGTTGTTTTCGAACGGCTTAAGCTTTTTATCCTCTTTAAACAAGTTTTTACCCAATGGGACCTAGATTGATAAACCTTTTTAAAAGCCGATTATTCTGATTAAATTTTAAGGGGTTGTTCATTTTAACGGAATGATTACGGGATTTGTTATTTTAGTAGCGTATTACTATCATCGTTCATTATTTATCGAATATAATTACGAAGTTTACGATAAGAAATCATTGGGAATTAGTAATTATTTGAAAGTATGGAACACGGAGTTCTCGGGCACAACTCACTCGTTTACTATCCTTACGTATTAAAAGGATTTGGAATACTCTATAAGTACTCAACGACTTTTCTGATGACAAATTCATTAATTTAGAAGAATTTCGTAATTTCGTTTTCAAGTAATTCATCATAAAAGGGTCAACTATGTACGACCCGATATATTATTTCGACCAGATTAGAATATTTTGAAAAGCTCTTTCGACCACTGTTCCTTGGGCAGCAAATTATAGTTTTTACGCTTTAAATGGTTATTTGAGCTGTTTTCACGTATACAAGTCTTTTAGTTTATTGTTGTTAACGAATTTATTCCGAAAAGTTATGAACTTTTCATTAATGTTAACCTTTAGAATAATTAGGACGTCGTTATTACCTATGACATTACTTAACCCTATTTGATTCGGGTGGTATGTATAAGCAACCGGATTTTTCCTATCGATATTCGTATTATTAACGACTAAATATTCAAGGTTTTTATTTCAAAATGTTGAATAAATAACGATAATATTTTATGATTCCGTAACTGTATTTGTGTTTCTATTGACAAGTTGTTTATTACCGTGTTGATTTAAGTTGTAGATGATTTACCAATTACTGCTTATCCAAGTTACGATGTCATTATGATTATTCTAATTAGAATATATTTATAAACCGGGTTACATTGTTTGGTCCGACGCTTTTGTTTTAATTACGATATTTATTGGCGAACAAATTATAAGCAATATCGTTTAAAAAGACCTTTCAAGTCTTCATTAGTTTTTAAACCGCTTTAAAGCGAGCTTGAATCGATTTCATAGTCGATTTTTCTTGAGAATAAGTTCATAACCTACGTTACCTTATACGTATTACATATCGTTTAAATCAAGTTATTAATTTGGAAGTAAAAGATAGTATAAACGCCAAAGCTTACGTACAACGTTTTTTATTTCTATTGGCGAATTCACGGGATTTTTCCCGTTATTGTTAGTAATTCACTTTAGAATTAGACTAGTATGTTTTTAAAACGCTTTTGTGACTTGACGAAGGTAGAATAGTATCCGAGTATCGTACTCCATCTTGATACAGATATTATTAAAGAGCACGTTAATTAAGAGGTTTTAATGTACCTATATTCTTTTGTTATTAACACTCAATTCGATCAAAGCCGTTTATTACTTGATTTCTAATAAGCGTTGAATGATAAGTATACTATTATTATTAGTATTGACCAGTTTGTTATACTATATAAATATTATATCAACTTCCTACAATTTATCTAACATTTATTTATTTTAATTATAAAATTAAATATAGAAGCTAAGGTTTTTGTCTAGCGTATTTGCGACTTTATGGAACTCGTATGAGCCGTAATAACGATTACGTAGCAACATATAAAAGAAGTTATCAATAGATAACATTTTCCCTCAAAACAGTCTTGGGTTGGCGATAACGTTGGATTTTTTCTTCGAAATGATAAATTGGACTAATTTTTTAAAAAAATGATGAGCTTTATAATAAATATCATATGAGATGTGTTGTTGATTTTCACGTCGTGAAATTCAATATTCCGGATAGGAAACTCATTCGATTTTATATCAACTAGCTTATTTGCGCTGTTTTTGATCCGCTTCTAAGCTAGAAAATCAGCAACTATTAACCATCTGTTATTAATTTTATTAGTAATAATGGAGAAACCGAATTCAAGTTTTATGTTGAGGGTAAATTGCGAGCCCGGAATAAGCTTTAGGTGTGTCGCTTCTGTATTAGTAATTTCTTAAAAGAATAAGTTTTAATTAAATAAGAAAGTCATATACACCTGACTTGGAAATTGCTTTCGAGTTTTTCGAATATTGTAGTCATCGACGCTTTCAAATAATTTTATAGCTCGGCTGAGGATAACAACGGGTTTTCCCATCTAGCCCGTTAACAGTCTTGATTTAATTTCATTTTTCCCCTAGCTACCAGTCTATTTAGGGCTTTCTCTCCTAATCCGTTAACGGGTTTAACTTAGTTTATTTTTTTCTAACTACTGGGCCGTTTGGGAGTCGCTATTTTACTGTTTTTAAATAGTAGGTAGGTTAATCCATATATGTTAATAGTAATAATGAGCAAATGAACTTATATAAATTAGTAATAGCATTAAGCAAACTAACTTACATGTATTAAGTGACAGTAATATGCGTATTAAACTACGTTGATTAAGATAGCTAGTGGAAGTAGTGAGTAAGTTAATTCATGTAGGTTATATAAATATAGTACGTAGTTTAACTTATATTGGTTGAGATAGCTATTGATAATGGTAGATAAGTTAGTTTACATGAGTGTAGTAGCCATAGTAGATGGGTTAACCTAGATTATTAAAAATAATTAACAAGTTTCTACACGTAAATGAAAAAAAAAAAAGTGGGAGGAAGGGAGGGGGTTACGGAAATAGGAGTAAGTTAAGGGTAATATTATAGGTTAGTGCTTGGGCTAATGCCTATCGTGAATCTAGCTCTAGCGGTTAATATGCTTCTACGATATTTTAAAGCCACTTAAAAACATGCCCCCACACCTGTCACGTGACCGGGCTACCCCTTTTCTGTTAGTTAGTAGCAGCCCCTTAGCAGGGTTTTCCTCTGTCTTCTTCTCATCGAGGATTATAGACAGTATTCGACCATCTTAAGCAACAGTTCTAGATTAGTCCTTTAACACCTGTATCATACTTTTCTTCATACCCATTATAACCAATACGTTCATAATCACCAATCCTGAAGCTATTACTATTACCGAAGTTTCTATATCCTGATTAAAAAAAACATATAAATATTATATTACTATAACCGATAAGATTCGTTGAAAATAAATTCATTCAACCTTTATTTACCAAAAAATTGTATTTTAAATTCAAAATAAAATTAAATTATTTCATTAGTTGGGCTTTCATTCCATCTATGAATATATTTTACTATCATTTGAATCTGTTATTGCCGACGTTTTCAATTAAATTCGTAGCCTGCAGACTTCGAATCAATACTTTAATAGGCGCTTTCCTAAGGAATGCGAAAGCCATGAAGTCGTTACCATTACCGCCGGCAGTATCACCACCCATCCGTTCCAATTTATCTCAGCTTTTACTCGCCATATTACCGAAAGATACTTGAAGTTTACCATAAAAGATAAGAGTATTACTAATCACTAATTTATTTTCCTAAAATTTTAATTCAAAAGTTTAAAATTATCGGAATATTGAATACAAATTTTTTACCCTTTCATCTCTAGATTCCGCTAACCCCTATATTGATTTCATTAAGCGTTCGTATATATTTAATTCGTTTTATAATGATGTATAAATCAATTACCAATGATATTTTTATTGAATTTCATTCAATTGAATATGTATTTGATCATTGAATCCGAGAATTGAATTAATACATGATCGTATTAATATAATTTACTATTATGAACCTTTTTTTTAAAAAAAAATCGTAAATTTGATTAATAGTTAATACAAAAGCTTGAAAAATAGTTTTTTTTAATAGAGTTTAAAATAAAGCTATACACTTTAGACGTTTATTATAGTAAAACGCCAAAGTAATTGATACATATACCTAAAAAAATCTTGAAAACTTTTACAAACATATTTTTTATCTACTTAACAACGTTACCCAAACCATTTACGCTGGTTGGAAGTAAATTTAATAATGTTTTACTAATACCTGAAACGACAGATAACACATCTGATATTTTCACTTAATTCGTTCGTCTGTCTATGATTATAACCCTATTTTAATGACCGTCTCTGCTTACCGACCATAATTATGACATTAAATTTGATCATAACAATATATGTCGCCCAGAAACCCTAAAAGTTTACTTGTTTTCAAGTAGACTTTAACTTATATGTTTAGTATAAAACCTTGGGTTATCGAAAAAAAAAAATCTGCTCTATTCCCCCTAAAATACTGGTTTATGGCCCCTATTTTGCTATGATATAGGTTGATAAACGTGGCTGTAATTAAGTTATCGATATTCGCGGTATTGGCGGCGTTTATGATTATATTTACGTATTGAATTGGTAAATTTATACTGTTAATAAGCTTATAAACGGTTTTCTAATCAATATAGCTTTGAGAGCATTGATTACCTACATAATTCAAAGGAAATATTTCAATATTATCTCTCTCAACAAGTTTGAACTCAATTTACTATAAGGTATCAAAATTATTATATCTACTTGAGCGGTAAATACATTTTTTATTATATCTTTATTATTATGTAAAATTTTATAATCGTTGTTACCTTTATTGATTTTGATTATATAGAATATAAATTCGTTCAATAGGTTTTTATTTACTCTTTATAAATGCAAACCTTACTTTTACTTCAATAGTATCCTTTTCATTAGGTAAACGAAAAAAATACGGTTATTATTACAAAGTTTGTACTTTTTCCAATTAATTGCAAAAGATATAACGAATATTGCTAGACCTCACCTGATTAGCCTCTAGACATTCCAACGTTATCGATTTGAATTGTAGTCGAAGTAATAGTAGTATTGAAATACAGTCAGTTAACTTTACTGTCAAGTAAGTTAACTGTACTGACTGCAAGTTGAGTCTATTGTTCTGTTGATTGACAGTATTAACTGTAAATTCAAGTACAGTATATGTCCATTTAATAATAGGGTACAGGACAATTAATTAGCCATATAAATTAGTTTTAAGATCGGCTAGCGGTTTGCCAAATCTTGAATAATACATATATCATTCGATTATGCAATACTACTGTTATTTTGACCACGATTCGAATCGACAACGTTATAATTTCTAAAGACCTATCATTAGCAAGGTCTATCAACACTAATCAGTGCTTATTAGGTTAAGAACAAATTGGCTAGGTAAAAGAAGAAGTTATTTTCCGGTTAAGTTTTGTGTAATTATAAGGTAGAGGAAATATTTTTGCGAAGGGTCTCTATTGCTATGTCAATTTTTACGACAGTAAGTAAATAAGACTCTTGGACTATATTTGTTTTTACAGTAGATTGGAAGTGGCGATAGTATCGTTATTATCGAAAACACGAAGAAATATTTACTATATCTTTCTTAAAGACATATTTTGAGATTGACTGCTAAAATTCTTAAAAGTTGTTAAGTTGGTAAACTATTAGGTTGGTACTACTATATGTACTACTACTGCAAAAACTATTAAGACCTATGAATTTCAATAATAATAAACAACCTTCAACCCTACTTCTTAAATCAAACCTTGAACTTTACACCAACTCTTCCCTTTATACCACTTTTTTTATTTTCCCTCTATATCACAAAATCTTCAATCGTCAAGACCGCTACTCTGAGAGAAAATACTAAGAATTGTCAAGTTTCGTTAAAAAAGCCACATCGTACGACTTAAAGCTAAAACACCAAGTTCCCATGTTTCTAAATCGTCAAGTTATCTTTCCCGAATCACTAAGTTCTTATATTACCTTAACTGACGTTAACTTACTAGTTAAATTGTTCATATAGATTATCAAAAACAAATAAAGAAAATGAAGGACCTTTGGTCAAGAGATACTGACAAAATTTTAACTGAAGAATACTTAATCAACTTCGTCAACCATTATATTCTCGATTAATATGGTGTCGAAAAGTTTTACCGTAACGTTCGCGTTTCTTAAAAATTTCGTAAGTTTTTTAGTAATTGGATTATTAATATGTGAAAGACGATTAAAAAGGGTGTGAAATCTAAGTTAAAGGTAAAAATTGTTTATTAAGGAGTCTACGTGCCAGATAAAAACTTAATTAGATTCGTATAACCCCTTTTTAATTTGGTTCAACTCAAAGAATACCTTTAAAATCCCAATTAATAAGATCTCCAGGGTAAAAGAAAAGGTGTTGATAATCTTTAACACTTGTATATACGTTCTAAAGGGTTAATACCTTCTAATTACCGATTTGTTTAAGTTTATAATCATTTCATTAAAACGAATTATTCATGCGCTGACAATAAGTAAACTGTTAATTTATTTGATAGCCTAGCACCTCCCCGCAATAAATTAGAGCAGGCCTTTCGTGGTAGCAGAGTACATGACGTAATGGTAGTAAACGCGGTAAGAAAAATCGTCAAGTCCCTCAAAACCTTTCTCACAATCGTCAAATTCCTTATATCCCTCAAATTTTTACTAAAATTCTTCAAACCATATATATTCTTCAAGGTTTTCCCTAAAATAGTCAAGTTCCACAAGGAGAAGCTTCCCACGGCAGGTACACTTACACGCGCAAACCTATTACAAGTTTCATTACAAAACTTGACCCTTCACTCCAGGCTACTGGAAACTACCCCTAGTATCGTGGCTTTAAGGGTTTAAGATTTGAGTTAACGGTAGGAAATACTATCGACAACTATAATAATTGTTGTAAATTTCCCCGCAGATAGATGAAAATGGTTAACATTAATTTAAAACTCTTTACAGACTTCTTGAATATTTGCAATAACGTGAAAAAATAGAACGGCAAGCCCTATAATTTATTTGATATCGATATAATACTGTTCCTCAATATTTATAAGTGGATAGGGGTTTCTCCTTTGAAATTTCACTTACTGTATCCTAAAATCTTTACAAGTAACGTTAGGAATAACTATATAACCTTTCCAATGAAAATGAAACCTAGTCGTAAATTTTACCATGATATAAAACCATATTTCGAATATTATATCCACCTTATACCATATTATACGAATTAGGCTACAACGAGGTGAACGACGATATTAGTTAAGAGGGGAAAAAAAGCAAAACGAATATATATACTTAATCAGATACTGGATAAGTTGATGTTATATTAATAAACAATAGCGAAAGCATACGTTAGCGAAACTATACTTTAAGAACATTTATGTGTAGTTGTTATGGGCCTTAACGAATTTAAATACGCTTTACAACGCCCATATACCACCTGTAATGGTATTTTTTAATAAGTTAAAGTTCTCTTCTACAACTGTAATAACCTGAACCATAAATTTGATCAATATATACCCCTAAGATAACAGATTTCGTAACTAGAATAACGAAAACCGTGCGATAACGTATTAAATTAATCGTAAATACGAAAGTATACAACGCTCAAAATCTGGTCCAAGGGTTTTGGATTGGAGGCCACATTCATATTGGTATTAGTAACGGAGGTAATATTTAAAGGCATCCTTTAACTGTAAGAAATAAATTCTTTATAATAAAAAAAAGTATTAGATTTATAGTAAATCTGTTTATTAGTTCATTCGCTATCCTTTAGCTAAATATTACAAATCATAGGTGATATATTATAATTAATACCTTAACATTTTTAGACAAAATTACTTGGACCATATCGAAGATTAAGAGTGTAAAGAGGCTATTGAAGATAACTATATACCAAAACAAGTTACGTGGTATGAAAATACTACTACTAAAACGGTCTAATAACTAGTTGATAACGTTTTTATATACTGTTTAAGTGGTGAAACCCCTATATCTACCTTAAAAACTAAATGCCTAACCCCTTATATACCTTTTAGCTTAGTAATACTTACTTGGACCACACTTTTTTAGAATATAATGCTAGAGATAAGGGCAAAATTGTACTTAATAAAAAGCCATTCGCAATATTTAATACTATGATAGGAAAACACTAATTATACGGATATTAATCATTAAGATAGTGGTAAAGCTAAAGTTGTTTTAGGCTTTGGTGAATTATTATTACTATGAAGATTAACGACTGTTTCAATTATTGTTGAGCCAATTACATTTTACATCCTCAAGTCTCCCACTCCGTTTTTCTTTTTATTAGAGGATAAAAAGATCCTTAGCATCAATGTCAACTTTAACGTTAACTAATTAATTAAACTCGGCCATATATTCTCTTTCGTATTCAAGACTTAAAGGTAACGGTGCTAAATTTGACGAGGTTAGAAATACTTTAATTACACCAGCATTTCAACTATGCAGCTGTCGATAGGTTATATTAAGTTACTAAGTCTGTAAGGAATTTAATATAGAATATTTTACTATGAAGGCCATTGAAAAAATTTATGAATATTGACAAAAGTATATCTAGTACTCCAGAAGATTAAATTTTATATTAAAAACGATGAATATATTAATCAAGACCTCTTTTTCAATGTATTCTATGGGGATAACAAGCTTTTTTTTTTTACGTCATAGAATCCGCAATCTTTTTCTATGATGCTAAGTTCTTTAAGTTCTTATTGGCTGAGGATATATGGAAAAAAATTCAAAAGTTAAATATTGAACCGTATTTAGCTTTACCAAACATAATCTTTTACGATATAAATATAAATTTTGCGACGGTGGAGTTTTAAATAGATGTTAAAACAATGTATATACAGTGTAAATATGTATTTATTAAGGCTTCCTAAAGTATTGTAAGATTCAAAGGGTATATGTATTACTTCGCAAAACTTATATGATTTTACTTCAAAGATTGGAGGTTTTACGGACCATGGGCCACGTTTTTTCAATGGCGGTAAAGGGCTTAAACGATATGGTGGGCCCTAATAGTTTAGTGTTAAATTATTGGGTTTTAGATTATATATTGATTGAACGACTGAATCACCGCTATTCAAAAGTACCTAAAAGAAGGTTATTACGTATAATAAGGCTTTGAATAAACTGTGGAAGAAATCGGAACAACGTTAAATCAATAATACTATTAATACTGGAAATCGATTTATAATGATTGACATACTATATTTACCGTTACAGTAATAAATTTTTATATGGTTAGAGACAGATAAATAAGATGATACTTTTTAGATCTTAATTATCGTTAATTATGAATTAATTGTTAAGATTGTTGACGATCTTATAACGTTTCGTACAATTCGAAATAAACGCTATATAAGAGTCATGAACGGTAACTGTAACAATAATCGTGAAAATCTATAAGTTAGGCGTACCAGTTAATACAATCCTCTCGATACCGTAATCTATAAATCGATAAAACATCGATAAAGCGGCCGATTATTGAAGAGAATAAATATTGAGGATGAGGAATATACACCGGACCAGATTTGTAACAATGTTTTGGTTAGTAAAAAAAAGAAAGAAAATTAACACCTGGTGTTAAAACTTGGCGTATAAGCAATTATCAATATTTTAGGTAGGCACTTTTCAAAAAGAAATGAAGTTGGAATTAATTTATTTTTTATTCAAAAAGTTATATAATTTCAGTAAGGTCTCAAGCTTTAGTATTCACGTGAAATAAAGCCTTCAGAAGTGTAATCATTAGATTGGTAGTTGTAGTATAAAAGATGATTCTCCAAGAAGAATCATCTAGAGGTGCACGCCATAGGTGAGGACTTATAAGCCCTCTACCCAGAGCGTATCACTTTGGAATACTTCTATACCGATCCACGTATTGCCGTCGGTCTGGAATAGTCATTTCAAACCGATTTATGCATGATACACTTTATGTCTTGTAAGAATGTAGCTTGTAGCATAATACGTTACTATACACCCTGTAAGAATGTAACTTGTAGTATAATACTTTACTATACACCCTGTAAGAATTTACCTTACAATATAATACACTTTTACCTAACCTATGTTTACTATTTATAAAAGTCTATAGTAATATTAATATAAGCAATATTTTCTTTTCTTCTTTTTTATATACTTCGTATTTATATCTTGGTAGTAATAACGTTGTTTATAGTAATAATTGTAATAAGTTTAAATTAGAAGTTTTTATAATGACGGTGTTGTTGCCGTATTAATCATAAAAGGTCCAAATTAACAAGTTCAGCTATAATTAATAAAGTTTGGTTAAAGTGGTAATTATAGTTCGAATTTGGTCCGTGAAATCAAATAGAGGCTATATAATTGGTAATAACGTTTTTTTCGTAGTTAATAGGAGTAATTACGCCGGTGTTATAGGAGTTAATAATGTAAGGGTAATTGTGTGATTATATATTGAGTTAGTATAAAAATACATATCGCTATCGGTCTAGGTAAAACTTTTTATTTTTTCCTTTTCAAGGCACGTAATCCATATAAATACAAGTCCCTATTTTAATTTAACCTTTATTCCCTTTAAATAAACCAAGCTATATCCCTATTTTACTTTATTTCCCTTAACTTAAACAACCCGTTTTAATAAGTAAATTATTTAACTAACACCTATAATTAACCTTTCTTTTATTTAGATAATGCGTAAAAACCGAACTGTAAGGCGCCTTCTAGCGTGTAAGCGACGGCCCGCCGCCGCCGCCGCCGCTACTGCCGTTGCTGCTGCCTTTACCACTATTACTAACAGTAGCAGCCCATCCTCCTCGGGCGACATCTCCATTATTGCCGCCACGTCGCCAGCTCTTACCTTCTTGCCCGCCGCCACGCCACTAAGCTTTGCCACTACCGCCACCACACCGGCTAGTCCCGCCGCTGTTGCCCAAACCTTCTCCTCCCCCTCCTCTCCCTCCCCCTTCCCTAGCTCGAGGGAGGAACAAGATTTTTTTAAAGTTATAAACCTTACCCTTTCCCTAAGGGTAAAGACCTTATCATCTATAGGGACCCTTTTATGCCGTAAACGCAGCTTAATGTAATAACACTAAGGTATATATATTTTATTCGTATCGTTTATAAGCTTTTAATTTCTTTTTTTCGTAAATAAGGAGGATGAGGCGGATTCATTTTGTTATTTCGAGCTTTATATCGTTAGGGTATGTTGTAAAACCTCTTTAACGCATTAAACATTAAAACGACGTACCCGGGTCCATAACCTTAAGCCATTAATAAATACGCCTTACGTATTATATATTTCGTTTGCTACTGCGGGCAAATTTATTGACTATTATTATAAAAGCGAGGGCTGTTTGATTCGTTATTATCGTTATAAGCAGATCAATAACTCGTACGCCCCTATTCCAGTAATTTTCAGGTCATTAATAGAAGCTGTATCACGTGTTTACCGACTTTTTGATAAGTTTTAACTAAATTTCAAAATCTCTATTTAATACGAATATACCGTTCGGGCCGATCCGAAAAACAAATTATCGCAAATAATTAAAACAAGCTGATATTAATTAGTAATAAACGTTAACCGGTGGATTAGATAAACAGTAATCGCTGTCTCCGTTTAAAAACAGAGCTTACGTATATATTATGCGGGCGAATTCAACAGCATTATCTTACATCATCGCGAAAAGGGTAATCCCTTTATTATACCTTTATTTAAGGGTATAAATAACAATATGTAAAGCTATATATTCATTAATGTTAATATAAAGGGAGAAAACGATAAAAAGGATAGTGAAAACGCTACGACGTCGCCTTTTCCCTTTAGTAATGGATAAATACCACTAAGACCGGACCAGTATACCCAATTATAATACAATACGTTACAAAGTAATTTTATAGCGTTTTATAAAATAATCGTTTAAAGTAATAAACGTAATTTATATTGTTACGATATTATTAAAAAAAAATCGGCGCGAATAATTATATTTAATAAAAGTAAAATCATCGGTCGAAGCGAATAATTCGTTTAAATAAAGGTAAATCGTAAATAAATATAAAAGGTATCGATAGGCTAATAAAAGTCAGCGAAAATTAATATAACGTAATAATCTATCGAAATTATAGAACCTTTTTAATAACCATAATAAACAACGTATTTAGAAATATAAAAATTTTAATACGCTGTTAAATATAGCTTTTATTATTACAACTATCGGGTTAAATATATTATTAATCCATTTGGTTTCCTGAGTTTCTCATCGTTTGTACGATTCGCATGATGCTATAATATCGATTATCAACCGCTTTTTATTTATAATACCTAATTTAACCAGGTATTTATAAAGCGAAAATAAGTTAATATAAACGACGAAATAGATAAAGCGTAGGTTAAGATTAAAAATAATTATCCGAACCGTTATTACTATAATAACATTCGAATCGAAGCCTTTAATTATATTATAAATTTTAAAAATCATAACGTTTCGTATTATTCTTTTATACTTTGTAAAGTTTTAGTAAATGATATTTCTTCAAAACGTAAAGCTATTCCGAACCGGTGTTTCATTGCTAAGAACTAAAACAAAACCGATTTGTAAATTATAGTCGTTATTATCAGCTAAAAAAGTGGTAGTAAAAATATACAGTTTTATAATACGTATATTTAATAATATAAATCATAAACCGCGTTTTAAATTACGTATTTGTTATGAAAAACGTTTATTAACTGCTGTATATATATCGTCCGTCAACTTAATTTGATATTATACGGCGATAAAAAAGTTAAATGTTACTTTTGGTTATATAATAAAAGTAATTTGAATGCTATGTACAAGTTAATATCTATATTCGTCGACTTGTTTTACGTTATCCAAAATGACCAGGGTAAATTTATTTAACTTCCCCTTTTACGTAAGGCTTAAAGTACCGTTTTAAAAGGTAATAGTAACACTATGAAAATCGAATACGTTGTTTTTTATAAAAAACATTTTAGGATTAGTTTCTAAAATGGCTTTTAAAAGTTTACTTTTTTTCAATACGGAAAACGAAAAAATATATCATATTAAAGTATCGTCTGTCTATATACTCGTTAATACAAAGCCTTTCAAATAAATAGGTAATTCCAACAAATATAAATCGAAGGTAAAGCTAATTATTTTAAATATTGTTTTATAATGTTTTTAATAAATATTATATTAATAGATACCTGTTTTGGTTACACCTTAAAGTAATTTTATAATACGTAGAATAGTACCGAGTGGGTAGTGTTTCCTAAGGTTTTTAAATATATTAACGTAAATTCGTCGTTTTAACCGTTTTTTAGATTAGATATAAGCCTGCGTTATATTTCGAAGTTTAATATATAGGTTATAGAACTTGTTAAAAGAGGAAATGAATGTAGAAAGTAGGTGATGGTTAACCCGTAGTAATACAAGTAATTAAATTATAATATCCTTTTTATCTTCGTCTTCATAACCCTTTATAACCAGGCGGTTTTTTCCGTAAAGATTTTCGGCTTTATGCTTAACTTTATAAATAAGGTGGGTTGGGAAAATTATATTAAAGTTGTAAACGGCTAGGTTAAAACGTTTAAAATGGAATACACCTTGATTAATAAGGGTTAAGATTTCCGTTTAGGTAAATTATACTAATATGGTACGTAGGGTAGTAATAATATCTTTACGATGGATCTTTAAACCAAACTCGCGGTTTGCGATTTCTTTTTACGTAAGAGAGTTTATGATAAAGTTTTGAAAGTGTTTTTTAGTTTTCAAGCCAAAGGAGTATCTTTAACGTTAAAGTTTGAACGGATTTAATATAAATAAACCGCTCTTATTAAATGTAATCGGGTTAGATTTTCGTTTTAGAGGCGAGGTTAAAGTTAATTTTGGTTCAATTTCGTGTTTAAAGTAACTTTTTATAGGCGGTGTTACTCTTCTTGCGATTTTGGGCCGTTTCTTTCCACCTTTTTTTCATTTTTTCGTATCATTGTTTAACTAAACGAACTTATTTCATTTAGTAAGTTAACGAATATATTATAACCTATAAATCCGTTAATACTTTCAATACCAGTCCATTTATCCTTCGTTTTTCAAACTCAAACATTAAATCATGATATAGATTTAATATACCAGTTTTATGTAGGCAGTTTCTCATAACTACTGCCCTAAATATTTTCTTTTACTTGTAGTAAATGTAGGGCCGCCATAGCCTTAATTACAACATTAGCCCTTTACACTGTGGATAGTAATGGGGTAAAATGTATATAAATTTTCAGATAAATATCAAAGATAAAAAGCGTAGGGATAAGTTTACTTAGGTTAAAGATGTTTTTAATGGTGTTAACCGTTATTCAAAAGATGAATTCCTTAAAATTAACATATTTTAATTTTTAATAATACTATATACTTTTTTTTAATAGTTTATAATATCGTTTACACTTTGCAATAACCTATTAGGCTCTTACCAAGATTTGTTTACACTCGTTGTCGGTTATCTGAGCTTTCGTACGTTATGTAATAAAATTAAAAACCGTATCAGCATCGTACGTAATCCAGTTTAAAGGCCCGAGATGAACGTTTGATTAACAATTAATCAAAACCTCCTAATAACTTATAACAAAAACACGCTATGTAAAATGAACGGCTTGAAATAATATAACCGTATCGACGATGTAGAGAACCAGTTAGCCATTTAGGTATATAATATTAATAGTTACTTTATGGTTAAATTTTATATCATTTTAAAGGCGAAATTTAAATCGTTATAGGGCCTATAAGTAAAGTTGGTACTTATAACAGATTTTTTCGATAACCTCGAATATGTTCTTCCCTATATTTATATAGCTTAAGGCATAGAGTAAACGTAAAAGGTGTTTAACAATTAGGTATCTAAATTGTCGGTGTAAAGCTCTTAATTTTGGTTAATTTAAATAAATAACCTTAATTATACTTTTTTCGGGGAAAATTATAAATAGCCGAATTCAAGTTTAAATAATACAAATAGGTTATTTAAGGCGCGGACAAACTAATTGGTTGTATTCCGGACCTTAATTCCGAAATTATTTATATTAGCCAATAAAAGCAAAAATAACGTTTTAAAATACATTACGTAAAACTTAATCGGTTGAAAACGCGTATTTATAACGATCGTTTCGAACGACGTCGCCTTACCTTTATTAAATAAAACCTTTCGGTATTCTCCTATCCGATCTAACCGAAATTTCGGAAATTTCGCCGTAAATACGTCGAATTATCGCTTTTCGGTCGTCGAAATCTCGGCTACGCTAATATCAGGCATAATACCCTAAAATCCGGTTTCGTATCTATTAAAAAGAGTGAGTTACAACGTTTTATTAACGTTAAACACTTCGTTTACATAGTCCAGGCTTATAATATATGAAAAAAGGCATTTTACAAACCGGAAAAAATATGTTAGGCGTTTTTATCGTCGTAGGTTAATAGAAAGACATCGTTCTATTTAAGGTAGTATTTTTTTAAATATGTTTTCGCAAAGGTATACGTCGAATCCATTATTTATACCTTCGTATTCCGCTACATATATTGAAAAATTAGCTTTTATCCGAATTTCGAAATTGTACTCGGCCTAAAATTGTCGTTCAATTCGAATTTACTTATAATTGGGGTGGTTTATAAACGAACAGCTGACTTTGATATATATGATACACCGCTTTTACAAACCTATAAGTTTTCGTATATCTTTCCGCAAGTATTACTATGGTTTCGGTACATTTTTTCTATTTCCGAACGATCGTCCTTATTTTTTATCACTAGTGTTTCCTTCTTAATACCTATATTTTAGGCGCTCGTATTGCCTCGGGTAAAATTTAAATATCCGGTTTAAAATGTGATAAACTGTTTTAACGAGTTTTACCTTCGTAATTTATGCGTCGCTTTTAGTTTCATTAGTTATAAAAGTCACACCTAAATTTGTTCATCGGTGTATAAAAGTTTCGAATAATGTTTTAAAGCTTATATAAAATGACTTTAAATCATTTCTCGGGTTAAAAAGTATAAGGTTAAAATCCGGGTTTTTATGGCAAGATTTTATTACTACTTAAATAAACAGTTTATCGCCTTTATATTTCGGTTTAAAGGCTGCCTAAAACTTTCGAAACTTTGCCAATAAGGCGGTAAATATTTCCTATAGGTTTTTATCGGCGTTTTCCTATTAGTTTTCCACGAATTCTCATATTATACCGGTTTAATCTTTATCGTAAAGTTTATAGTTGATTTCCGTATCTAAATAAAATTTTAAACGGGTATAACATCCATTAAATATATCCACCTACGTAAGGTAATATATATATTATTATTTAGCTTATCCGGAAAGTATACCAAGTAAAAGAACATGTAATTAAAATGTTTTAACATTTTGTTTTTTATACGTATTAAGTATAACGCGTATTTTATTGTTAAGTACATCGTACGGCTTACTGTTGTAATTATTATCCTTATCACATAGCTTAATAAAGTCAATTAACTTTATAAAGTCGTTTCTATTTGCAGGGAAACAGTGTAATAGGAGGTCGCGGTAAAGGTCGTAATTTGTAAACATCGGTTTATAAGGTACGTATTAGCGTTTTACAATGTTTGTTAAATTCAGGGTCAGGTTATTCTTTGTATCTTAGACGATTATTTCATAGTCGATCGGGTTATTTCCAGTATTTCAGCCGTTCCCACCGTAACCAATCATATTATTTTTAATATTCGGAAAGTGATTCCGTATTCGGTTTTATTTTAAAGTATATGCCGGCGTAAGGTTGTATTATATTTATGTGGTAAATAAAAATCGTGGTGTGGTTTTTTTTCTCGGGGTTTTTATTTCTGGCTTAGGGTATAAATATAGAATTAAGTTATTTTACGCTTCGTCCCCGTCGTTTTAACAACAGTTTTTTTTTAATCCATAAGGTAATATTCTTTTATAAATTCCGTTAGGTATAAATTTTTATCCTCCTAATTTGGTATGTCGATAAATTATACTATTCCAAATGAATCCTTTATAAAGAGGCCATTCCTACCTCTTAGGGTATTAATAACTTTAATTTGTAGTTAAATCCATAAGGCTTTAACAATAGCGGGATTTTCTATTTACCATGTATTTAACGTCTAATTCGAAAAGTCTTCATAAAAGTTATTCAACAGATCTGGTTTTTAGGCTTTCTCTTTTTAGTAACAAAACATAACGGCCAATATATATATATTTGCCGTATATAGGTCGAGATCCTTAACTAGCGAATCGATAGTATTATTCTAAAGGCCCAGATCGATTTCGTGTATTATAGCCTTCCTAATTCCTATATTTTTGACCAAAAGGTCGAAGTTAACGTTATTTCACTTCAGTAATATCAATTTTAGAGTTATAACTATAGGTGTTATAGGGTATTTTTTGTATGTATTAGGTATGTTAAATCGATTTAGATTGATGATTTCGAGTTGTGATAAGGTTTCGAATACGTTTAGGTTTTCACGCTGAGGGTAATACGTTCCATGAACAATAAATATAAAGTAAATAAAGTAATTAAAGTAGTTAAAATAATGTTTATTAATATTTACTAATGTAAACGAATTTCAAACGGTAATTAAGGCGTAACTACGAACTAGTTAAGTGTTTTAAATTAGTTTTGTTACCGTTTATTAACGCTACGTTTTCTAAGTGACTAGGAAAACTTAAAAGTCATAAAAACTAAATTTAAAACGCGTATGAGGAACGCGGGAAAGTAAATAAGGCAAAGAAAATATAAGGCTAACAAGGCAAATAAGGGGTGTAATTATAGAAAACTACGTTATATAATTCGGTATTTGGTAGTCGGTCCGGATCAGTGTGTCGTAATCAAATTTATTGGAGTAATTGATTTGGTTACTTGGTATATAACCGATGATACTAAGGCGATCGGTTTAGATGTCCGTATATAACCGATTTTAGTAAAGCGATCGGTGTAAATTATCGAAAATCAGATAGGTTCTAGCGAAGGGTTTCAAAACTTGGTAGTTTACATAACTTGATACGTAATATAACGCTTTTTAAAAAGTTCCCGGTTACATCAAAGCGCCAAAAAAGGATTGATAATATCGTATTAAAATTTTCTCTTTTCAAGTTACTTAGTCCTTACATTATTTATACACGTTGATGTATAATTATTGTAAAAACGATTTATTAAAGTATAAATAGTTGAAACCACTACAATATCTCGTTATAGGTATTTAATGTATATTTGTTTTTTACCCGAGTTATTTGTCATCGACCGAGTCGGCTATTAATTAGTATTGGTAAGGTCTTAAAACTTGGTATTGACGTAAAATAAAGTTTTTAAAAAATTAATTGTTAAATTGGTAGTTATAATATAAAATATAATACTCTAAAAAGAAACATTTAGAGGTACACGCCACAGGTGAGGGCTTATAAGCCCTCCACTCAAAGTGTATTACTCTGAAATATTTTTTTTAACCCGATCCATGTATTGCTGTCGGTTTGGAATACACATTTTGAATCGATCTATGCTTGCTGTCGATCTTGAATAGTTATTCCAGACCGATCTATGCATAATTCACTTTACGTCTTGCAAGAGTGCAGCCCGCAGCATGATACGTTACCGTGCACCTTGCAGGAGTGCACCTTATAATGCAGTGCACTTCTACTTGACCTATGTATACTATCTACAAGGGTATATAATAATATCCATATATAATTTGTATACAAACCTAAATTCAAATTTTAAAAACTTAAATATTACGATATTCAAGTTATAGATTATATGCGAAGTTATAGGTAATATAATAGGGAGGCTATATAGAAAGTCGCATCTATTGTTTAAAGATACAGTAATAAAATCAAAAACTAAATTTTAAAATAATGAGAAACAATTCAAAGAACCAGTTATAGTTTAGTATTTGTATTAGTAATACACTTATTAATCATACCTAATTATAAATATAGTCTAAACAATATGAATAATTTCGAAGAGTATATACAACTAGCGATTTATTTATGCATGATTATCCCATTAAAATTACCATAAATATTTGTGATTAGTAACTTTTGAGAACGGTTATACGATAAGTCAAGGCATTATATGGACTAGCTAAAACAGACATCCATTGATTCTTAACATACCAATGTCACATCAAATAGAAATAAAACATAAAATCTTTAACCTAGAACCTGTGCCTGTTAATTACATAAAATTAAAATTTCGACTTAGTATATATATAAATCAATGATACGTTTTTCATCTAAATTGCTAGCTTAACATAATCAAAATAGCAAGCAATGAAGGATTTAAAATTATAAAACTACAAGCTAGTCTCGACTTTATCGAAAGTGAAATATTTAACCTTTAACGTATCGTCAATCCATAAACATAGTGTAAATAATACTAATATATACCTTAATTTCAATTGAAAGGGTCAGGGCGTTGACATAGCCACAATCAATAAAACTGACGTGGTCAAAGATTAAAGGTATCTGGAGTAACAAGCTTATAATAGCTATATTGCGACTCTATATTAACCAAAGGCTTATTACGATCTTTTGATTACGAAATAAACTTAAAATCCAACAGATAAATATCACAATCACTTAAACAAGAGTTAGGTTAACAAATAAAAAACCTCAATCGGGAGATTAATATAGTTCCAATCAATCTCTCGAGAGCTAAGTGAATAATCTTGACAAATGGTTTATTTATAAATAAGACTAATTTTTCGTTATGATTCGGAATTTTTATAAAGATAGCCAATATGTATAAATCAGGAGAAAAATTTTGAAATCACCGGAAACCTGATCTATTAAACCTTTGTTAAATGTAAAAATATTACTCCAAATACGCTAGCTTCAGAAGTTTACGACATAATAACCAGCTTTTATGTAGGTATAGTACTGTGAAGAACCTTTAATATCGTTACCAAATAGTCAAAGATTTTATCTTTCCCAGTCGTAATTTGTACCTAATTGAGAAGCCTATTCGAATACTTTTCGAAACTGGGAACAAATAGCGGAAACAGCATTATAATTAATGTGATACTACTTTGAAAGGCCTACAAAGGTATGAAAATCGAGGAATTTATTTCAATTGACGATAAAAATAATCCGGGTAATGCTATAACGAGATTGATACCAAATAGGACCCTAAAAAGATTTGTGAATAACAAGAGGTTAACTATACATATTGAGGATTATGTTAAAAAGCTACATGGAAAAGTTAACTTATATATCAATGAAGAATTAGGGAAACAAGGGTACCCTAATAAATTGTAAGACTACTACAGAATTGAAGCCAGGGATTTAATTGACTAGTAAAGATAAATTGGAGGTTTAAATAATTTTATGGCGAAAAACTTGTGTATAAAGGTTAATAAAATCGGAGCTCGAAACCGGAAGGCTAAAAGAGGTAAATAAGGTCAGTTTGGCTGCAGAATTTATAATGGTTAAGGAGGTTGATCAGAATCTACTTTAAAGATTATCGGAAACAAATGGTTGTCTATATTAGTGTACGCGTATAAAAACAAAAAACCGACAGTATTGGAACAATAGTAATTACAATATGATTAGTTAGCTTTACTATTAAGTAAGTTGACTATAGTAACTTAAAATTGAGTATATTATTTTATATATGAACTTTATTAATTAAAAAAAAATCAAGTATAGTATGTGTATAATTGAAACTAGGGTACGGGTTAAGCAAATAGTCATACAAATTAGTATCAAAATCATTTAGAGGTCTGTCAAACCTAAAACAATACATATACTACGCAATACTACTTTTACTTCGACTACGATTCGAATCAACAACATTGCAACATCTAAAGGCCTATTATTAACAAGGTCTATCAACACATATATTATATTTAACTTTACAATGAATACAAGCAGCCCTCAAAATAATGAACTGAATCTATAATAAGTATAGTTAATTTATTTGAAAGTACAGTTAACTGAATGTATTACACTTTCCTATATTCCAACACTTGCGGCTTTTTATTTTGTATACCTATGTTATTTTGGTCAACCACTAATCCACAGGAACCTTCAAAGTGCCTCCTTATGTACCGGCCAAATTCCTATCAATTCCGCATCCAAATTGACTTCAATTACCCTCCTTTACTTTACGATTTCGAATTCCGACTTTACTAACTTCCTTACATAAGTCTTTCGTTACAGATTGATACAGAACTCAAACTTAACTGTACTAATCAATCAAGTCTCCGGCTTCAATTCCTTGTCAATCTTTCAATTTGATAAAATACCCCTGCTTTTTTCCCTACTCATAGTCATATAACCTAACTTTTTCAGGTAGCCTTTCAATGTTGCCTTCAATACATATAGTTAGCTTATCGTTATCTATAACCATTCTCAAAGCTTTATTCAGTGCCGACTTTATTATGGCGATCGCTAAGTTATCTTTAACATTAACCCACCTAAGCTCCTCGATTTTCCTGATTTTATAAGCTTTACGGAGCATCATTACGTCAATCACAATACGTTTTTCACTAGTTGTCTCTGGTTTCAAAAGGTATTTGCATAGGTCTATCAAGTTGATACAAATTACAATCGAAATATGTGAAATTTTTAACTGCCTTATAACGATATTCAGGATTTCCCGCATCATTATATTGACGTTGAAGCCAATTATTCCTTCGTCAACTTCCAAAGCTAATACGTTTCGTGTAATATTTTTACATTTGATAAATAGCCAGTCGATTGGGTTCCATATAACAATCAATTGATGTTTCTATAATTAATTTTTATCAACAATAGTTATAAAGAATCCTATTTTTAACGACTACTAAATTTTGGATCAAAATCCGATCGTAGAGATTACCAATTAAAAACTGGATGAATTAATTGAGATTATATTAATTCCATGGTTTATGTTTTTTATTTACTAGTCCAACCATTTATTTAATTGATTATAGTACTTATTAATTGGGGTTTAGTCTTTTTCTACGATTGGAAAAAAATATACATTCGGCTTATATAAGGTTGCAATATAACTGTTATAAATTCATTACTCTCAATATTTTGTATTTTTTTCTCACTTTAGTTTTGTTAATCGTAATTTAACTAATACCTTTACCCTTCGAACTGTAATTGAAGTATATATCAATATTGTTAATAATATCTTTATTGATTGATAATCAGTTTAATTTGAAGTATTTACTCTTCTATTGAATTTAAATCGGCTTATACTTTAAAAACTTTAAATCATTAATCGTATATTAAACCGATATTATGAAGTTAGCCGTTATACGAAAAATTTATCGTTAGTTTGTATGCCTATTAAACTGAAACGTTCAATTTTTAGTAATTAATAAGTACGAGTCGTAAATTGAAGATTTTATATTCGGTCTCGATTTTTAATCTGATTAATAGGCTAAAAACCAATGTACCTTTGATCCAGCTAATCCGTATGGTAATTTAAAATTTCGTATAACCGTTTTATATAGATATTTATTACATTTTCTTCGGTAGTTTTAGAAAAATGATTTTTTATAAATCAGTTACTGATTTTGTATATACTTGAGTAATATCATGGTAATAAAGGGTAAATTTCATATTTTGTATAAGTAAACTCATTGCTCATACAATTACCATACGTTACTTGATCTTTTAAATCGTTGGCGATTATATAAAGATTTAATCCTTAACTTTATTATTGTATTTTCAAACGGTTAAAAGTGACCTTTTACTAGGTCACTCCGTGTGTTTACCCTTAGCCTCGTAAATAATTCTCTTTTTGAAAATCGTGACATTTGGGTTTTCAAAGTTAAAATCGCATTTAGGTGAAAATTATACAAATTCCTCAAGTAAAAAGTCCATTCATCTTAACCTTATTTCTTTTTTTATGTACAGAGTTTAACGGCTAAGTCTTATTATTTTCCTCTGTATTGTTAACATAATAATTATTATTGGTTTGGTCTGGTGTATATTACTTATTTTTAGTGTTCCTCTTATTTGGTTATTGGCTTTGCCGTCGTTGATTTATCAATTTGTAAATCGTGAGAGGGAGGGGGTTGTGTTGCCTAATTTGTTTGGTTTGAAAATCTTTATTATTATCGTTATTTTTACCATTGTTTGCCTTGATATAAGGTTTAACCTGAGTTATGTGAAATTTCATAAGACCGTTAGTATTTTTAATATTTTTTTTTTAATTTCCAGGGGTATTTAAGATATTAAATTATTTATTCCATTCACATAGTTTCTATTACGCGATTACTTCGCTTTTCAATGGCAAAGTTAGTACATTGATCGTCGTGTGACCGTTTCTAATGTTAGGGGTATCATTGACTTGGCGTCTGACAGATTTCTTTCGTAGTTTTTTGAAAGTCTTGCTATACTATATGGATTTTTTTTGTGTATTTTGTTGATAGGCTTGTAGGAGAAATGTAGTTGCTTGAATAGTTGTAGTATTTGACGATGAAAGATGAATAAACTAGACCTAGAAGCTCAATAAATCTAAGCATATAAGATATTGGGGCATGGACACATTCCTTCCAAAAGTTTGTGTGTACCAATTTTAGCCTTTATTATGTATTTTCCTCCTATGTAAGTACAACAAGTCTCTAAGACCAAACGAAGGGGAAAATGTCCTTATTATATAATATACAAATCTGTGAGACGTGAGATGCGAGACATATAACGCGAGACGCGAGAAGCAAGAAGCGAGAATCGAGACGCGAGATGTAAGACGCGAGATGTGAGATGCAAGAATCGAGATGCGAGACGCGAGACGCGTTTTTTTACCGGAAGCACTTTTTACAAGGTTTGAGAAAATCTGTACAATAATTTATATTTTTTTCCTACTTTCAACTAACAGTCTTTAGAAGTATACCTGTTTTCACATACCACATAATAAATTTCCTTTTTTACACGACAGAGGCGATTCAGGCAGGTTTTTATAATTTATCTAACTTCGCATTTATCCACCTCCAAAGTTTTATAATGTCATACAGACACTGTAAGAAATACAACTCGTATAAAAGGATCTTATTCAGGTTTTTTATAAGGTCATAGATATTGAATAATTATCGTAGGATATATACGTAAATTGATAGGGAATTCAAAAGTGTAGACTGTATTTTTTACTTGTTTTATTGTGGTGTAGAATCACAGCTTAGGCGTCGTTAATTTTCTTTGTCGATATAATGTTTTGTAAGACTTTTCTGTTTGTCCTTATATACGGTCGCCGATATCAAACTTCATTTATTTTCATTCTATTATTATAATAGCGTTTAGCCCAAATTATAACAATATTTATAGTAAGTTCATTTTGTAACGTAACTATTTTTCATAAAACGGTTTAATATTCATTATTGAATAAAAATTATGTTTTATTATCTACTAGAGTATGTAAATATAAATCAAATATATGTATATGAATTGTTATAGCGATGATATATAAATCAGTATTATAAATATTATACTATAAGTCAATCATGTATTTATATTTATATTATTCAATATAATTAGTAATATAACATCATAGATCTCATTGAACAACGTAATTTTTATGTTTTGTTTGTTCGTTTTCGCAGGAATGATATATACGGTTATCACTTTTAACATTATTCCGAATCCATTCTGCAGAGTTTGTTCACAAATAAAAGAATAATTGGCCTTACGGTTCTAAAAATTATCTCGTAGGTGGTTGTTATGAGTTAAAAAACAATAAATCTTTGTATAAAATAAATATCTCATAAAATTCCATATATATGGTAAATCTAGGTAAAAAATATTATTTTTAGATGCTTTAAAGGTTACCGGTATAATAATGTTACATTTTCATGACTTCTGAACGTTTGTAAGATGATAGTAGATAATACGACCGGTAAAGTTACAAGGACATTTGTATAAATGATATATATCAGCTCGTTCCACATTTAAATTAACCCTAAATTAACTATATACTTTTAGTTCTTGTTACTTATTTACCTATAACTAATATTTTATAGTTAATATTCCTCCACTATTTTATCGTTAATATTCCTCCACTATTTTATAGTTAATATTCCTCCACTATTTCATAGTTAATATTCCTCCACTATTTTATAGTTAATATTCCTCCACTATTTCATAGTTAATATTCCTCCACTATTTTATAGTTACACCTAGAATGTAAACCGTTTATTAAAAACAGTATACTTCACGGGACAAACTCATATTTGTTGTTATACTTATTATAAAGCAATATTTGAATTAATTAACTTAAAATAACCAATTTTTTACGACTGGCTGAATTACGGTTGTAAAACAAACGATCAGCTAAGCGAAAATGGTACTATATTTTATATTTATTAAGAATTTCTTTATTCGTATTGATTTTTTCTGGTTTCAAGTTCAATTTTGAACAATAAATTGTTACAGGAACATTTTCATATGTGAACCAAAATTCAAAACATACTTCTTTAATAATGTTACTTTGGTAATATATACGGTTAAACCAAACTTATTGGTTATAATTAATGAAATATCGTTAAGATTTGATTGAAAATAGGTATATTGTTCAAGGTTTTGATAACCTCGTTATAAAGCGTAAAAAGCCGTGATGAAATATTCAAAACGAGGCTCAACCGTCCTGAATATGAATAACATTAAGAATATAAATATTGAGATAAATCTTCACGATTATAAGGCGTTTGTTTACTCGTTTTATAAAATTATATTGAATGACGTTTTATTAACAATAGCTACAATACACTTTTTACTA
Organism: Anisogramma anomala; assembly: GCA_038502455.1. Taxonomy (NCBI): domain Eukaryota; kingdom Fungi; phylum Ascomycota; class Sordariomycetes; order Diaporthales; family Gnomoniaceae; genus Anisogramma; species Anisogramma anomala. Next base: position 15,910,957 of record JASMMZ010000001.1, read on the forward strand.
GTAATAATAATAATAATATATGGGGTTTGAATAACGGTTATTTAAAGCGTTTACACGCCTAAATGAGGCACATAACCTTATACTTCGATAAGCCATAATTTAATTTCATCTTTGTATAATATCTATTGGAAACTCAATGGGCGGAATAGTTGTAATTGAAAAAGTAAGTCCTTTATTTGTCATAGATTTCAAGTTAAAATCAAGTAACATAATTTTATAGCGTATTAGAACTTCCAATAACTTGTATACATAATAGCTGAAACAGATTTACGTAATATACGTAATGTATCGTATGAAGACTACTTTAAAGCGGTAAAATACCCCCTTTTGTAGTTTATAGGCGTGATATGTGTAACTTATATATGATACATACGTTTACCACGATTGTTATTATTAATTCATACGATTTCATATCCTATAACCAGTAAATACGTTCAACCTATACAAAATTCTAGATAATTGTAGAGATTAGGGAAACATAAAGCGAAAAAATATAACAACGCTTAGATATGCCTTCAACGCCCTAAAAGTCGTTGCAAGAATCAGATTTTAAAAGTTTCATATACGTTTAGTAAAGGTCGAAAGTCTGAGGCTATTAACATAAAAATTGAGTGGTTCGACATATTGGAATTTTATATATATATATTTTTTACGGCTAATAAAGAAACTCCAATCATAAAGAGTGAATGGAAGATTTCTGCGAAATGTTTCTGGTATTATTCGAAATTATTCGAAAAAATGATGATATTATCGATAAATACTGGGCAAAAGGTACGATATGGCTTTAATATACCGTTTATAAATATTTAAGCAAAACTTGGCGAATTTCTAAATGTTATAGGCGCAACCTTTCTATGTTTGGAGCTAATGTAATTAACAAACCTGAAATGATATGTGTAACTTATATAAAAAAGGCTAAAACCAATTTTTATCGTGTTAATTACGTAAATATATTTGGCTTCGCGTAAGAAATTAATAACGTCAGCCTAACAATGGAGCGGGTAATCATAAAATGCCCTGTATTTTTTCAGAAGTCTACAATTCTTTACCTCGCGATTTTGAGTTACGTTATGTAATTTTATTGAAATGACAACAAAAAAATAGAACGAAGGACTATATATTATCTACATGTTTCATACAGCCTTTGTTATATGACTTATTTAATAAATGATTGAATAAGTCATATTATAGTGTGAAACAATGTAGTTATGCCTATTGAGTTAAGTCTTTTTCTAATATTTGATAAAAGAAACTTTTATTAGTAACTTGAAAGTTAATTGAATAGAAATGTAGTTCTTCCAAATATTTGGGAATTTACTTCGGAGTTTAATAGTGTTATAATTATTGGAGTCGTGTGTAGCGTTAATATATGCGCTCTATTTATTTTTGAGAATACGCGTATTCTCTGGCGTTTTTGTACAAAATATGGAAGGAAAATTGTTAATATTGGGTTTATTCCACTAACTAATGAGGTTAGGTTTTGGTGCTATCTCAGCAAGCTTTCGTTCGGTTTTGACAAGGTCTTGGATTATTCCGGTAATTATGCTTTAAAAATGGTATTTAAAACCAAGGGTTAACTAAAGTTTCTGAAAAAAGGAGAAACTACGATTTTGAAATTGTTTTAACAGTAAATAAATCCAATTTGATTTCGGTTCCTATAAGTGAGATCTTGAAGCTCAAATCTTCTGTAGCGACCAGAGCCATTAAATAACTCCTAACACTTTTACCTATAGGCTAGGTAATATTGGATATCACATTTTCAACTTATATAACTTAGGTGAAAGTTTATACAATATTATTATAATTGATGTAAAAGTGAATAATATTTTTACATTTTACTATAATTCCGAAATACTTGTATTTCTAAATATCAATCATAAAGTTGGTCAGATTATATATCTGGATAACTTGTGGGGTAGTGGAACTCATAATAGTATTTAGTATATATGGATATTAACCCGTAAATGCAAATAAGTATCTCTTGGGGAATTTCACGTACTTTACAGAAAAATGAACAGTTCAATCTATCAATACCACCACATTAATAACTTTGATAGAAACCTTATGTATTAATAAAATCTTAACGTCCTTGTAAATGGTAAATAGTAACCTAAAATGGTTGTTTTTTAAGTTTACCACCTTCTTTAATATAATGATGTTAACTGTACAAGATTTAAGCCAATTATCTTTTCAAAAAAGCGCTCCGGTATTTAAACGGCTTACTATCCAAGTTTCTACGGTTTATTTAAAAAGGGTAAGAGTACCACCTATTTTGTATCCAAATGACAAAAAAACTAGTAGGTTTTCATGGTAAATTTTACGGATAACCTTATAACTTTCGTAACAATTTGGCATTTAACTTATGAAATATCTTCCTCGATATAATGTGGCAATTACTTATACAGCAATAATCTAGCCATGAAATTCTTACCTAAATTCGTATTGAAGCACAAGATAAATATTTAGCATGAAATTTTCCCATGTATAACCATTCATAAAAAACGATGTTTACTTATAATGAAAGCAACCTCTTTATCAATCAATTTAAAGACAATAACTTCTAAATATTCGGTATATAACGCGATATCTTTTAAACTGGTATCCCGAAAAAGACGATCTATATAGTGAACTCTCTCTCTTATAAACTGTAAGGATAATGTTTTCATCTGATGACAACTTTTGAAATACCTAAAAAAAGTATTACATGACTTACGGATTCAATTACAACATATGTAGATTCGCTTACTAGAAAAATTAAGGGGTTTCGTCATAAAACCTACTTTAATCGTTCGAAAGGATAAAGATAAACGTTCGGATTCGCTTTAGCTAAAATAGTCAACATTTTCATCATTCGACTAAATATTATGTATGTTACCTTTGAATCACATACAACGATAATAATTATTATCGCGGTGAAGACCCTCTCAGTCGCCGCGTCAATCATTATCGTAGCTTTTATATTTACGATCATCTCGTTTATAACGAGGACTACGTCTATCGCATTCATTTTACTAACTACGCTTACCTTAATTTTTATTATATCTCTCTTTCTCCTTATATGAGTTTTCTTTCTCATATTATAATTCTCTTAACTATTTCAACACATCGTACTTCTTATACCTATTTTCAATTATAAGCTTATAATAAGGTTGTAGGGTATCGGTGATGACGAGTAAAATTGGTTCATATTCGTTAATTTGTCATAATATCTCGTAATATCTACTTGCGGCTAAACGAACGAAGATTTTGCTTACTACCCAGATCGATTAAAGTTCATATGTTAATCATCATACTATATTAATTCGTATTACGGCGGTCGAAAGTACCTATTACTGGAAGGTACCCAAGTTCAGTCCGAATATACTTGCCTAAATTATATTCGTTATCCATTAAGTTCTGCAAAGTTAGTGCCTATTTTTTGTATATATTTTTAAAATCACCTTAATTTACCTCCAAAAGTTACGTTAAAACATTCATAACAACTTTAGAACCTAAAATACTCAAATTCAGACATTCTTTATTGAAAATATAAATTATTTTACTAAAAAAATAGCTGGGACCAATAATAAGGTATTAAATATATAAATAATCTAGTTTTGTATATCAAGGTTAAATTTAATCAAAAATTCTACATAAATTTTAAAAAAAAAATTGCACATTGTTTAACACTAAATCGCAGACTATTATAAAGATATTTATATCAAGTAGATTATCATACTCGAAATCATATATACCGATTTCTTTACGCTTCAAGCGGCGAAAACCGCTAATAGCTGAAGACTATAAAACAAACGTACATCAATAACGATAACTACGTTGATAATCGGGTTTACTCCTTGAAACGCTGTTTGGAACCGTGGAGACGCTCGAAACTACGTAAAAGGTACTCAGGGCTACGCTGATACCGCTTACGTTCGTGTGTAAAGGCATCGAAACGACTTGTCATAATAGTTTATTCATCCTCAATTTATTGTTATGAATATATATTAATGAATTTGAGCTGGTCATTAGAACCCGCTTTGATCTTTTTCGTTTTCTCCTGCAAGCGTTTAATTTACTTCGGTATTTTCTTTATTTTGTTTATATAGAAATAAGAAACGTGTAAAGTCGAGAAGAGGTGACTAAAAAAGGAGATGATGGTAAAGGTATTTGATATAGAGTGGTAGGAACAGAAAATGTAAAGGAAAGAAACGTTTTAATAGGCTTTAAGGAAGGGGTAGGTGTCTCCACTTCTACTTTAACTATTAACCTGGTGCAGCAAGTTCGACGTAACGTAATATATGGTTAAAAAAAATCAAATCCATAACGCGTAATTCGCGCTTAATTATAAGAAATTAACGCGTGATTTATACATAGTTATAATAAAGTTGAAGAGAAAGTATCAATAGAATTATGAGTTAATAACTAAGGTAAAGACTGAGGTTAAGGTTAAGGTTAAGGTTAAAATGAAAAGATCGTAGAGTTGAAAAGAAGTAAAGTTAGTTATAGTTAGCGAGTTATGCTGGCAATTACCAAACTAGTGACACGCTTTCTTTTTGGGCTTTTTTATAATGGTAGGAGGCAATATCGGATGCTTTTTAGCTTTGGCTTACAGATACCAATTATTGGTAGGCTTGAAAGAGCAATATAGTTATTTAAATAGTAATAGTATTTGATGATAAAGGAGGAAGAAACTAAAATTAGGAGCTTAGCAAAGCTGAGCATGTAGGATATGGGAGCATGGATATATGTCTTCCCAAAGTTGGTGTGTACCAGTCTTAACCTTCATCATATATGTATCCCCCATGTAAGTACAACATATTTGTCGAAGGCAGAGATTTACTCATCAAATAAGGACATACTTTCAAGACTAGCGACATTGGTATCAAGTTATCGGGGCCTATAATGTCGTTCAGGCCTTTTACCGCTATCTGAAGGTGTGTCTATTAGTTCATAAAGCTTCCAATCTTTAACGTAAATATTTTATATGCCCTGCGAAGTAGTAAGTATGTCTTTTAGATATTTTTAATGCTTTAGTAGGCTTTAATAGGTATTTACTTGTATTGAATGCCCATTATTTTAGCGTTTGTTTAGAACTTCATCACCGTAAAGTTGGTGTTAATATTGTAGAAGACGATGTTTAGTTTACCTAGGTATGTGTCAATTTACAGTATTTTCAACGTTTTATAGCCGTTTTTCGCCGGTAGCAACTTGAGGAATTTGTTACCGTGAAAATAGTTTGCCTAGTCTACAATATAAAAAACAGGATTATTATTCAAGTAGAATACGTTAACAAGTATATTTTAATTAAAGTCATCATCTTTTTGAACGTAAATTTGAATCTTTCGAAGGTTTGGGCGTATGTTTAGCAGTGGTGGTAAAACTCTTCAATAGATTTCAAAGTAAAATACCTTATGTTTTTATATCTTACGTATTTCATTATTTTGTTTAATCTGTCGACGGTAAGGTGGTCCAAACGTCGTTGTAATCAACGTATATTTTAATTTACTATATTTAATATCGTTTCCTTTATCATTTAGAGATGGAATGAGAACTATTCCCTTTTGGAGGTAAAAGGAAACCTTCAGCGGTTTTTAACCAACTCATCAACGTTAACATTAACACTGACACTAGCTATTTTTATATTTTTAAGTAAAGGAGGAATATGGTAGGGAAATTAAGTATATAGAACGTGATTGATCTAGAAAATTATTGTACAATTGTCAATTTCAGTGACAATAGTTATTTGTTTAAGCTAAAGTTAACTTTAATTTTTCTAGTGTTTTAATCATTCATTTCAATAGCAATAATTGTTTCCCGTCATAATGCTAGATATTACGAAGAGCCTATTGTTTAGTATCTTATCACGCCTGTATTTAGTATGATACCTTGAGAAAAATTGTCTGCGTAACGACGGCGAAGGTTAAAAGTGTGTTAGGGGTTAGGTATTTGGATTTTATAGCAAATATAAAGGTTTTCAACCGTTAAACAGTATAGGAAGACGTAGTTAACTAGTTATTGGGCTGCTTTAGTGGTAGTATTTTTATGTTACATAATTTGTTTTATCGTATCGTTATTATTAAGAACTTTATTCACTTCATAATTTACAATATAATTCAAGTGGTTTTAGACAAAAGTAATAGAGTATTGTGTGTGATATATTACCTATCATTTTTGACGTTTAACTGAATATTAACGAGTTAACAAATAGCCGAACTTACCATAAACTCAACACCTTTCATCGTTATCACGATAATGGGTCTTACGGCTAATAAGTCCATTTAAGTTTTCTTTATATTATTATCGTTACTGTGTTTTTCATTTTAAAGATTTTTGACTAGATTTCAAGAATTATAACCTCTCGTATTTTCGATAGATGTAGTTCGTTATAGGAAGGTCTTATAAAGGTACTAAACCAGAGCTATCGCTTAAGGCGGTTGGATAATGTCTATAATATTCAATTAAGAGAAAGAGGGAGAGCCCTCTACTAAGGAGATGCTATGGGCTACAGAAAAAGGGTGGCCTAGTTACATAATAAGTGTAATAGAATACCCATAAATATCTCTAGAGTATCGTAGGAGCATAGCAACCGCTAAGGCTAGATCTCTGGTGACTACTAACACAGGTAACAGTCTATGATATTACCTCTGGCGTATTTCTATTACCGAAGTCCCCCCCATCCCCCCCCCAAAAAAACCTTTCAATAACTGTCTATCTACCTTTTAAATAGTAGTGCCACATACCTTTTGAACCTATTATACACACTATTAGTCCGAATCCACCCCCCCCCCCCTCTTTTTTGTTGTTGTCTATATATATAATCCCGTTAGTCATCTTAACTAACGTGAGTTAAGTTATCTACTGCAGCCACTTAACGTACATAGGTTAATTTGCCTACTACTTCCAACCGCTATTTTGACCAATATGAGTTAACCTTTTATAGTTGTCACTTAACTTATGTAGGTATACTTAGCTATTGTTGCTACTTAACTTATGTGGGTTAACTTAATTATTGCCACCACTATTTACCTTAACTAATGTACGTTAATCCGCCTACTACTTCTACTTAACTTACGTGAGTTAACTCATTCGCTATTACTACTAATCTACATAAGTTAACTTACCTACTTTTTAGGAACCGTGAAATAAAGACTTTAAAACGGTTAGATTACTGGTAAAAGATGAGATTAAATTTAGTCCGCTGTCAGGTTAGGTGGGAAGGCCTGTCGTTTTCCTTGGTTGAACTATAACGGGATTCGAAAATGTAGAAGGCTGCGGTGTCTGTGAAGTTTGAGAGCGGTTTTTAAATCTAGTGTATATAACCTACCCATTGTATTAAAATTTGTCCCTTTAGGGAGTTGTTAATATGGGAGCTGCTCATCTAAGGCTTATTCCGGGTTCGTAAGATTCCCTCAACATAGAATTTAGGTTCGGTTTCATTATCATTACTAATAAAATCGATAGCGAGTGGTTAAAAGTTGTAGACTTGCTAGTTTGGAAGCGGATCGGAAGCTATTCGAATAAGTTGGTCTACGTGAAATCGGGGGTATTTTTAACCCAAAATATCAATTTGACGACGTATAAATCGATGATACGTATAATATGATATAAACCAGCCTAATCTATTTGAAAATTTGTCCTACTTGTGATTTTTAAAATGAAGTTAAACGTTATCATCGACCCGAAACCATTTCGACAAAAAAAGGTTACTTATTATCGGTTTCCCTTATACGCTGTTACGTAGCCGTTATTACAATATGTATAAATTTTATAGTGCTACAAATACATTAGACGAAGATTTTAGCCCTTACGCGTGATTTAGTAGCTGGAATAAGTAAATAATGGATAAGTTATATAGGATTGACATGGTAATCATGTATTACAAAAAAAATCAATATCAATGGTACTAGTATCTTTATTGCTTGACTTTAATTGATAAGCGGGTAATAAGCGATTAGGATTCAATTAGGTAAAGATTACTAAATAATATAGGTACATTAAAGCCTTTTCATTAGTACATTCGGTAATACTATCTGTTTTTGGATGAAATACAATATTAAAATGTGAATTTACCATCATTAAGTCGTAAAGGAGTTTTCAAAACCTATTGATACAATTCAAACCTCACTAGTTAATAACAACGTAAAAAAAAAAAATTAAAATCGCTAATATCAGTTTAGAAATAACTCCATACAAGTTTTAACGTCTATAATATTTTTTTAAGAAACAACTTCATTCAAACAATCCATAATAATTATAAGATGACGTAGATCATTGGTTGTTTTTTTTTTTAAAAAAAAAATCGACTATGAAGTCGATTAAAGAATCGTTTTAAGGTCTTTGGAAAGTTTTAAGGGGTTAAAAACTCCTTTCAAAGGCTTAGTTAATAAGTAGTTTATTTACGAACATTGTAATTCCAATAAAATCATCGGATCATAGGGTGTAACCAGTATTTTTTTTTAATCAAATAGAGATAGTAATGTTGAGGCCCTTGTATCTAGTAAAAATTCAATCGTATATAATATAAATTAACGCGGTAATAAGTGGTTTGTAAATAAACCCCTAAATACAGTGATGAAATTGCAAAATATTATCATTATTCATTAATTTCGATACAAGACTTTCAATATTTAGTTTTCGTTCATAAAAATATTAGTGGAAAAACTCCGGCCCTTCATATGTAATACGTGAATTCAATAGGGTTAAGTAAAGTTTCAAGTCATAACGGTATCCAAGTTATTTAAAAGGTTGATTTTGGTAAAATTTTGATGACTTTTCGAAATAGGTTTATTAGCAATAATAAACCGTAATGGGTATGTATATAGGAATGTTTCAAGAGATACCTATTTAAGGCGTAGAAACTATAGTTCCCTGCCTAAAAGATGGGGATTGAAAAACCTACGGAAAATGTCATGGTTTAATTGAAATAATGTACCAGGCTATATATAATTGACCCTTTTAGTATAAATTATTTTGACATATAATGGAGAAAATCGTTCTGAATAATGGATTCATCATTTTTAAAGTTTTTAGATAATTATAAAGCATTTCAAGCTTTCATAATCCGTAAAGAGAGTAAACAGGTAGGTCGTAATATGGAGCTTCGCGTTTTATTTTATTTTTAATAATTTATAATCCTTCGTAATTCTTGATCATAAATTTCGTTATTATATTCAATAATTGATAAATAAAGAAAGTAATACTTTACCGAACGTAGGGTACCGTGATTATTCCGGTGGAGTATGGCGATCCACAAGACACAATAGCAATAATTGGTTTTTAATGATGCTTTTTAGTTAGGGTCCTATTAGACGAAAACTAGTTCCGAGAGGAATGAGAGTTCAAGACGTTCGTAAATGACCTTTTCCTTCGGTCAATAAAGGAAAGCAGCTGTTTTTATTATTATTCAAATTAAAGGGCCGTCGAATACAAAATAATCCCGAATAAATTTCTGGTAAAATTTGGTAAAACTGATGAAACTCTGTACCTTCGTTACAGACGTAGAAACCGCCTGTTCCCGAATAATATATAACGTTTCCGGGTTCGTATATATTTCGATACCATTGTTAAAAATAAATTTAAAATATTAAGTTTTTTGGAACATTGAATTTACATCTCAATATATCGAAGTTTAAACTAGTAACGTTTCAGACGTTTGGAACCCGTTTAACATAAACTTAATAGTTGTTAAAATTATTGTTGAAATATATCAAAATACCATTAAAGTAAAATAAGGAAAAATATGGAAAATTAAATATAACAAATTATTGATATATCATGAAATAGTAGCTGGTATACCCAAAAAAACGAAAAATTTAGTTGGTTATTTATTTATTTTAAAATTTATACGGAATGTAATTGTTTATTCATTATCTTTTTAGGCCTCAATATATGAAAGAAGGTTTTAACCTCAAATTTCATCAACTACTTAGCTCGAAATATATTCGCGAGTGTTTATTTAATTGGAGAAAATGAAAATATGTTAACCTTCCTTATAACGTTAAGTTCATGAAAATCGATACAGAAATGTAAGCCGCCTTCAGGATTTTTACCAAAAAGTATGAGAGTATTTGTTAATGAGTTGCTTGCACGAATATAACCTTAATTTAACAACTCTATTAATATTTTCCGCAACACTAAGAACTCGTTTCATAATATGTTATAAAACGATCTTTAAAGACCTTTTAAAAACTGTTTTTAATTATTATTCTGAATGATGGTTTCGTGATCGATTCAGAAGCGATGAGAATACAACTTGTGTTTTGGGGCCTTACTAAATAAAAGTGATAACTTTTAAAAGGTATTTAGAAGTTTATTGCGAATTAAAACAGTTAGCTTGGTGATTAACGTTTTATAAATATTTTCGAAAGAGATGGATATTAGTTACATAGTAACGGCCTATTTTTTCAAACCTTATGAACTATAGTATGGAAGGCATCAGTACTAATAACTTTAGGTTTTTTATACCGACGTGAAACTACATTTTTATACGTGATGATTACCCGATCGTTCTAGGAATAATATATATTTTGGAACTGCATGAATTAAATATTCGTAATATATTTAAATATTACTTCAAGTAACCATATTTTGCAAGTCAAGAATACTATACTTCAGAATTCGTTATCAGTATTTGTTAGACCTAGTTTTGAATGATATACAGAGAGAATCGTAAATGGGTCTTAAATATATAACAGTTAACTTTGTCGAGTCGTTTAAGTGGAATAAGAATACGTGGTAATTACTATCTACGTGTCAATTACTTATTTATAACCTACATATATGAAAATATTACCAAATGAATCAGAATTGTTAAGTAAACGTACAATAAAGGAAATGTTGTTTAAAATCAAGAGTAAATTATCAGGTAAAATCTAAGTCCTTTTAACGTTTAGACCTAATTTTATATAAAAGTTACGGTTTTCCCTTATAAAAGTTGATAAGATTTTATATGAAGGTAAGATAAACATCGATATTGGCTTTGATACCAGAGCTAGTCGAGCGTTACGCGGGATTTAATGAATAGGTACGAATACAATAACCATTCTCGTTGTATCTCAAATATAAGCAAGAATCTTAACGTCGAGAGAGTTCCGAGTGGTTGAATCAGGTAATATATCGTTTGATACCGGTTTGAAGGGAGTTTGCGCCGGTTATAATGATATCACCCTAGTTATCGCAAACGGGTGCATCTTCGTTATCATTCCTCTTACAAATAATACTGCCAGTCTTAATATTACAAACGTAATTAGCATTATCGTATCAAAAAAAAAAGTTGTAAATTCGTCTATCAATGAGTTAAACACAAACGATTAGTTTATTGTAATCCACGGGTATATCGAAGAAAAATAGCCCGTTAACAAGTTTATCGTTAATAACTCCCTCAAAGATAACTATTTTAGTAGCGAATTCTTAATCTATGCCGCCAACTTCCGTAAATGAAGCCTTACAAACGTTGAAAAAAGCTTAAAACCGTTTGCTAGCCTTTTATTTTAAGTTCGTAAGTCGGATGATAGCGGCTTTTTCCGTATTTAGGTTGTAATAATGTGCACGAATCATTACTATAAAGGTGTTAGAGTTATTGTTACCGCTATTAACACCGTAAACATAGTTACTTTCCATAAAAGTCGTTGTAAGATCCTATAATTGCTGAATAATAATATAAAGGTATTCCTTTATTCATCAACAAACATTTAATATTTATGTAATTTTTGCAATATTGTAACATGCTATGCTAAAAAACGTAATTTAACGCCGGGAATTTTAATTGATTAGTCGAAAAGTTTACGTTTAGTTTCACAAAAGCTGGCATTATTGTGTACTCTATTAATATCGTAATAGAATTTGGAAGAGTTTAGGTCGTTGTAATTATTGACGCGGTTTCCAGTAAAAAAACAGCGTGGTAGTTACATTATTAGTAAGTAACGTAACAGCGGAACTCCTTTAAGAAATGGAGTATAATGATCACACTAAATACCCGTGAGTATATAGAAGGTATCAGAGGGTTTATGTTATTAAGAAGGTAGCAGAGGTGCTGAGTGAACAATATCGCAACCGTGCAAGTAATGATCAAAAGCCGTGAGGCTATTCAGATGTGTAGACTGAATACTTAGATTGACAACTGAAGAGATATGAAGGAAATACTATCTATATGGTGATAACCGTATCCTTATATATCCGTGCCTTCATACCATCTTCAGTACTGGATAGCTTGAATAGCAAGATATCCAACATATCCTATGCGTCCATGCGTTAACCCTAACCCTGCGTTGCTGACATAAGAGATGTTTCTCGCTTGATGTGTTGGACATCAAGCTTATAATGGCGCAGCTGGCCGATGGCCTGTTCTATAACCTGCAGTTAGTTCTTGAGGTATAACACGGAAGAGGGGTTGTTTCAAAAACGTAAACGTATCAGTAACGGCATTAACCTACCAAATTATATTGATTAATGTAACTAATATATCGTTAATATATTATTATATACGTAAGACGTATTTGTTAACGACGTGGTTCTACTCGATAAACTTTATATCTGAAATGTTGGTGAATCGTTTATATGAATTGGTTAAATGGTTGTATTACACTATTAAAGTATTTTAGAGCTAATTCTATATACGCGCGCGGAGAAACTACTCTAAGGCTTAAGGTTCCAAGTTCGAAGGGTCGGAAAATATATCTTTAAGCTATAACTGTTTTTAAGAAATTGAAACACTGCTAGGAAAAAAGATGGAGTATTATATTTAAAGGAACTCAATCAAAGCTATCGCTTAAAGCGTTCGGATACTATTCATAATCCTCGATGAAAAGTAGGAGGGAGAAACTCCTACCAAGGAGCTGCTGTAAGTTACAGAAAAGGGGTAGCCTGGTTACGTGAAAAATGTAAGGGTATACCCCTAGATAGCTCTATAGAAACTTAGGAGCATGGCAACCATCAGGTCTAGATTCCTGGTAAACACTAGTCCAAGCACCAACTTGTGATAGGTCTTTGTTATGTTAGTTGTGTAAGTTATTAGTTTAAGGGTATATATCAATCGATTCTGGTGTACGTGTTATTATAGTTGTAAGTGAGTATCTTAACTGGTTAAAAAGGTCTTCAAAAGTGGTATTTGAGTGTTATAAAACGTATTTAAATTCGTTAACACCCTTAATAGCTACACGTACCTAGTTAATAAGTGTGGTTTTCCTAGAGTATACTTTTTCCTATTGTTTACTAGCATAATACCAACCTAATAAGCATCTAGTTAAGAATATTTATTAGTGTTTCTTTGGTTATTATCGTTTCCCACTTCGTCGTAGTCCATTTCTTATGATATTACATAAAGTGGATGTTGTATTTGAGGTAAATTTTTATACTATCGTATACTTTACAGAAAGTTTTTGCCTTAGTTAGAAAGGTTAATTAGTATTCTTTAGTGTAACCCGTAAGCATTTTCGGGAATAATAAGTAGAAACTTGGAGGATGAATTTTTATTCATTTGCGGGTAATAAGAAATTGCATTAAATTTATGTCAAGCAGACTATAAATATTTTCGTTATATTTTTCTGCGTCATTCGAGATTTTGTCGAATTCCATCAAGAGTATATAGTTCATATTGAGCACTTTGACTCGTTTTTGGGAAAAATTACGATAGTTGTCACACTCTTCGATAGTGTTTTCAATGATAAACTTAAGACTTGGATCTTTAATTTAGCAGTAATGGGGGTATTTGCCAGTCACCTAGCCCAAGGGGTAAAATCCTATTGTAGGACCTGTGGTAAGCTTATGTATGTAGGTGTATCTGCTGCAGGGAGCATCTTTTTAAGGGACTTGACGCTTTGGAGGAAAACTTTAATAGGTTAAGAATATTTTACAATCGTATATAAAGTTTTGAAATACTTGAAAGTTTTGTTTAATTGACCGCTAGATGAAATCAGCTTTAATTCCTTTCGCCACGTGAGTAGCTACTGTTTTACGCGCTATGTTTTCACCGAACGCGTATTCCATATTATTGATGGAGGGGACTGGATTACCGAGCAGATTAACAGGTTCTTCATCATTGGTGTGTAAACAGTTGTTACTTGTATTAGTGGTGTTAAAAGTTTAACTGAATTAATAATTAAGGGGTGGTTTTCTAAAACTTGTTTAAGGCCGTTAAATATCATTAATATCTTTTTCTTTATCTTGTAGGTTTTGAGAATTATAATTTCAATGGTACTTTGCAAGTTATGACGGTTTGAAGAATATTTGTATTATTTTTAACGGGTTCTTTTTATAACGTAATTATATATCAATTTGGTTTATCCTTTAGCCTAACTTTAATATCCCTCTAAAGTATTTTATAAGTATTAATTATACAGTGATTGAAGAATTTACGATAGTTTTGGAAGGCTCGAGTATCTCAACTAGATTTCTTGCCGGCGTTTAGTTTGAGCATGTACCAATCAATATAGTTGGTTATGTACTTTTTAGTAAACGTTTTGTCGATATTTTTTCTCTCCGGTTTTTTTTAAAGTGGGTAAGTGAGAGGGATGCGAGGTCTCTGATTTATTGTATTCGATTTTGATTGAAATTTATGTTGATGTTTCAATTTGTGAATTGACTTTAATTTATATGATGTAGGGAATGGGTGGTTTTAGTGAGGGAGCTTGGCGATTTGAGAGTGTGGGTGTTATGGACTCAGGCTATTGGCCATTGAGTTTATAGATTACGTGACTGTGTATGTAACGGGATATGCAGTACCTGGTCCAGGCTCGGTCCGTGTGCGGACCGAGCGCGGTCTGCACATGGCACATGCAGGAGCACGTGACGGGATGGTTACTATACATACCTATAGGTCCTGTACGAAAGGCTACTGTAACCCTGTCTAGTCTTCCGCCTGTATCTTAATAGTAGACTATAATTATCATTGATTTAGCTTATTATTTTGAATCAAATTATAATATATTATGAAGGTTTCATTTTCATTTTTTCGAAGAAATAATACCTATAATAAACTAATCGATGACAAATATGAATGATTCTACGTTACAATTTACTGTTATGGGAAAGTATAGGCCGTTGGCGAATATCCAGTCCTCTACCTTTATCAATACATCTCTTACCTCTTTGGAGCCGATTTAATTCGAATTATTTTATTTATAAGATATTATAGGCAATATCTCGTCTATTATAAAGAAAATATAATAGCCGAGTTAATCGACTTTTCTAATCAATCTTATATCCGACTTCTCTTAGATTGTACTAAAGATTTAACAATTTAAAGCCGATTTAATAGCAATTCGTATTGGTTTTATATCATATTAAAATAGGCGAAAACGATATAACTAATCGCAATTCGACTGATCTACTTTCATGTGGACAACGAAGCGTTGAACGATGGAATTTATACTGAAAACGGATAAAATATAAATAGGAAAGGTCCGTATTTTTTTATTTTTTTCATATATAGGATTATTATACGTCTGCGGTAAAGTAAGCTGTTACGACATATTACAAAGCCGGCGAATATAAAGGTATATACGATGTAAGTAAGCTTTTATAAAGTTACTTTTAACGATTTTTATTACGCAGATAAAATTTTAATCAAATTAAAGGGATTGCTTATAAGAGATACAGACTTATAAGTATCATTTACTATTAGATTTAAAATATTATAAATTTAATTTGGCGGATTGAATTAACCTTTGACCGTGAAGTATAATTACTCATGCTTTCGTATATCCTGACGCATTCGCGACAAATCTATTACAGTAGGCATAAACCAGATCAATTATATCGCAGTTGTAGTAAAATACCGCGAGCTTGCCGGCAAATTAAAGTTGTTAAACTTAAAATGACGTTTTGGTCGATAGTTATTGAAACTCGTAAAAATATAACGACTGGATAGAAATACAATTGTAACAGGAATTTATACCATTTAAATATATTTGTTAAAAGGTTGTGGTAATCGCGACTAATTATTTTAACAAACCCGTTCGGTATGCGTTTAAAACCAAAGATATAAGGCGACGTGGATAACAGCGAAGAAACGCCGAGCTAGGCAAGTTACGGTGTGTTATTTACGTTGTGATTCGACGGACCACTATTAACGTGATTACGAATTCTTCACGGTATTACCTTTACCATAAGTATATATGGTTCAATTTGAAAAGATAAATGAAAACTCCCTATCAACAGCGACAGGGGAAGTATAACTCCTCAATATAGTCTCATTTAGAAGTTATATAGCCTTAACTACATGATTATAAAATTAAAAAAGAGTATAATTTAATTAAAATATGTATAAATAAGGATTTATTCCTTATTTCTATCCCTTTTAATAACATTTGCTTTTTAAATACTCAAGTTGATTTTAATTATAATTATTGGAATAGTACTAGGTGTAATACAGTAGGTCAACTTTACTTACAGTAAAGTTGACTATACTGATTGCAAGTTGAGCATATTATTTGTGTGGACTTACTGTATTAGGTGTAAGTCGAGTGCAGTACGCTGCACTTTGCCCTGGGGCACGGGCCAAGCAATTAGCTATACAAATTACTGTGTAGACCAGCTAGCGGTCTGCCAAACTTAGAATAATACATCCACTACTTGACTAATGCAATACTATTGTTACTTCGACCACGATTCGAATCAATGACGTTGTAAGGATCTAAGACCCTACCAACATTAATTAGTAGTTATTCGGTTAAGTACAGATTAGCTAAGTAGAAGAAAAAGCTACTTTTCGATTACGCTCTACGTTAAACGACGGTTAGAGTAAAGGAAAGATTTTTGAGAAGGGCCTTTACTGTTGCGTCGGTTTTCACGGCAACAAGTAGAAAAGACTTTTAGGATGCATCGGTTTTTACGACAGATAAGAGGTAGCAACGGTATCGTTATCGAAAATACCAAGAAATATTTACTTTTTTTTTTTTTTTTAAGACGTTGAGATTAACTGTCAGAAGTCTAAAAAGTTCGGCAAGTTGGCAAACGGCTAAGTCAATACTATTATGGGTGCTACCACTGTAAAAACAACCAAATTTTACGGCCAAAATAATAATAAACGACCTTTGACCTTACTCTTTACACCAAAACTTTACCTTTACTTTACTTTTTTCACTTCCCCTACACTAATTCAATCGTTAAGTTCGTTATTTTGAGCGAAAACACTTAGAATCGCCAAGTCGCGCCAAGAAAGCTACACCGCGAGGCCTAAAATTAAGTCACTAAGTTTCCACGCGACTTTACGCCAAAACACCAAGTCCCTACACCCAAGTTCACCAAGTCCTTCGCCCTATAAGTCTTACACGTCCTGCAAAATCCAGAAAGTTAAGATAGCTAACTTTAGCGCGTTTTTTAAAGCTATTACCGACCCTGCTAGTAAAGAAGCAATTAAAACACTCGGTTACCCTTTTGCAAAATACTATAACCATCACCTTTAGGGATACAACGTCGATAATAACTTAACCGAAAAGCATTTAACCAATTTCTTCTGCAGTTTAATCTTGAAATATAACGGCAGTAAAAACCCTAATTACACTTTTCATAAATATCGCATTTTTTTCAACGACTGAACTATTAATATATAAAAGTCAATTTAAAAGACTATTAAGTCTAAACTAAAGATTAAACTTGAGCGCTGAGGGATATACGTATTGAAGGAGAACTCTATTAGGCTGGCGAAAACCCTTTTCGAGTAAGCTCAACTTAAAGAATACCTTTAAGATTTACAACTTAAAATAAAAAGTATGAAAAAGAACTTATCGCCCCTATATGCGTTCCAGGGGACTAACCCTTTACTCTTAACTAAACTAAGACTCTTTACGCGTTAGCCATAAGAAACCCGTTAACCTGTTCGGTAGCCTAATACCTCCACGTGATAGCGCGGAATATGCACTCGGCGGAGGTAAAACGTGTGAAGTAGCAACTGCTAACGCGGCAAGAGGTATTAACGTTAACGCTCTTCACCAGTCAATTAAATAGGATTGTTAAGCTTTTAAAAACATTTAAGTACCTATCACCCCCTAATGCTTTAATCGACAAGCTCTTTAATAATCTTCCTACGATAGGTTCGCCTATACGCGAAAGCCTATCATGAGTTCTACTATAAGACTTTACCCCTTAGATCAAGCAGTTAGTAATTACCCTTAGCTCTATGCCTCGAAAGCTTTAAAATTTAAATTCCCACAAAATAATAGAGAAGACTAGGATAATTATCGCAACCTACCCTTAAGAACTGTTAAAATGGTTAACATTAATTACAAGCTCGCTACAGATTTCGCCAAGATTTGAAACGATATGAAAAAATATAACAGAAAATCCTATAATCTTCTTGATACGAAGATAATGCCCCTTTTAAACATTTGTAAATGAATGGAGGTTTCCCCTTTAGGCTTTCACTTACTATTTCCCGGAATCTTTATAAGGTACGCCAAAGACTATTACTTAACCTGTCTAATTCAAACCACTACGTTTGGTAAGATTTACAATGGTATGAAAATTTAATTCGAGTACGATGTTCACCTCACCTAATACTATATAGATTAGGCTATTATGCGGTGAACTACGATAATGATGAAAAAGAAGGAGAAAATACCAATAGATATTTCTAATTCGATGTTTAACAAGTTGATGTTATGCTAATAGGTAATAGTGAAAGCCTACGTTGACGAAGCTATACTTCGCGAATAGGTACGGACAGCAGTTACGGGAGTTAACGAGTTTGAATACGCCTTATAACGCCTAAATACTACTTACGAAGGCTTTTCTAACCAATTGCGTTTTTTGTTTGCTACTGTAATAACGTGTATACTAAATTCGCTTGATATGTATTGTGAAGCCCGCAATTTTCCTAACATAGATAAAAAAAAACCTTGCGGTAATTAATTATATCAACCGTAAATACAGTTACGGGTACCCTTAACGCTTAAGGTTTGACTAATAGACTATAGATTAAAGGCAGTTAACATATTGGCGCTAATAAGGCTAAAATTCAAGCGGATCTGTTAACCGTAAGTATCATCGTCGTGATAATGGCAAAAGATGTTAGATTTGTATCAAGTCTGGCTATTAATTAATTCGGTACCCCCCGCCGAGCGAAATGACAGAAAGGTAATGCATTACATACAGTACTCTACCACCTTTAAATATAATTACTTAAATTAAATCGAAGATTTTGAGGGAGACAAACTAATCAACGGCGATAATACTCTTAAGCAGATTAAGTGGTATAAAGACATTGCTCCTAACGCAGCCTAATAACTAGCCGACCATATTTTTCTATACCTTTTACATGGTAAAAACTCTTACCTTTACCTTAATTAAACCTCTGAACCCTTATATACCTTTAATCTTCGCGATCATTACACGGGTAATGATTTTTAAGGTATTATATTAGACATATTAGTAGTGATGTATTAAATAGGAGGCAATTCGTAATATATAGTATCACAAAAGGAAAGTATTATAGCCACTAAAATTAATTGTTATGATGATGGTAAGGTTAAAGTTGACATTAAATTAGGCGGTTCACTATTATTATTGGAAAAAAAGGTAGTTTTAAATATTGTAGGAGTAATTACGTTCCACAACCTTAAGTCTCCTACTCCTTTCCTTCTTTACTTGGAGGATATAAAGGCTTTCGACGTTAATATCGATGTTAATATAGACGAAGTGATTAAAAACAACCAAACATTTCCCCTCGTCTTTAAATAGGGGCACTTATGGTTTTATCTTTAAAGCTTTAAATTAGTGTTGTTAAACCTGATGGAGCCGAAAATACGTTAATTACACCGGCGTTTTAACTACCCAGCCGTTAATAAGATACATAAAGTCCTAAAGTTCGCATGGTATAAAGATATGGAATATTTTATCTTAAAAGCCATTAAAAGACTTTACTATTACTGTTAAATGTATATTTAAGATACCCGGAAATTTAAGTTTACATCCAAAGATAATAAGAACTTTAACTACGAGGTTTTTATTAAAATATTTTTTTTGATAATAAGCCGGTTCTTTATATTATTAACTCCGTTACCTCTTTTTGTATGAATAAGTTTCTAAAGTATCTTTTAGTAAAATATATGTTGGAAACACTAAGGATATTGTGGATTAATATGTACTTAGGCCCATCTAACATTGTTGTTCACAATACTGGCACCAACTTTACGGCGACGAAGTTTTTAAAAAAAATGCTAGGGTAATCGGTATCTAATGTAAACAGGTATCTATGGAAGCCTATTGAAGCATTAGGAAGGTTAAAAGGGTATACGCCCTACTTCGTCGAGCGTATAATATCTTTACGTTAGAAATTGAAAGCTTTACGGATCTGAAGGCACTTTTATAGATATTGGTAAAAGTCCTAAACGATATTATTGGTTCTGACGGCCTAGTATTAACGCTATTGGGGTTTAAAGAGTATCAACACCTGATAAGTGAATCTCCAATATTAACAAGTATTTAAAAGCGTATTACGGTTTACGGCAAAGCTTTAAAAGAATTAGGAGAGGGATCGGTACAACGTTAAGTTAAAGATACCCTTAATACCAGGAACGGCCCTATAATAATCGATGTATTTACTTTACCATTGCAAAGTGAAGTTCTCATATAGTAGAAACCGAGTAAATAGGAAAACCCATATAAAACTTTAAGTATCGCGAATTCTGAAGTAGTTATTAAAACTGTTGAAGGTTTTATATCATTTTGAATTACTTAGGTTCATCTTTATATTAGAGCTATTAACGATAAAGACCTTTAAGCCTAGCGATCAAATTAATATAACCCTTTTTTACTCGTTATCAATAAGCCGATGAAACGATGCTGATACGAACGACCCTTGAAGAAAAAGAACGTTAAAGAGGAGGAATACACACCGGGTCGTAGTTATAATACTGTTTAGGTAAGTAGGAAAAAGAAGGTTAACGAGAACTTAGAACTAAAACTTCAAATATAGGGGATTATTAAAACCTTTGGCAACCTTTTTAAGGAGAGCGATGAGATTAAAATGAACGGACTATTGATTTGAGGAGTTGTATAATTCGTATCAAAGACCGATTTAAGCTTTTAAAACCTAAACGTCACGATTTTCAAGTCGAGAATTATTTACGAGGTTAAAGGTAAAATTACGGGGCAGCCGTACGGAAAGTCACGTTTAATCGCTTAAGGATACAGCGATAAATACAAAAACTGGATTTTTATGTAATCGTTAACGATTTAAAAGATTAGATAATAATTAATAATTATTTTAGTATCAAGTTTTTCAATTGGAATTAAAAGTAAAATTACATTTATAGCTATATTATAACGTAAGTCTATACGTAGTTAGTAACGGATTTACTGCGGATCGTATTACTAGAGTTTTTAAAGGAACTATATGCTATTTACTTTTTAGAACCGGTAATATGATGTATTAAACTACTATATGGATTGACCAAAGCAGGCATTCATTGGTTTCTAATCTATTAGTTACACTTTGAATTAGGGTTGGCGATAAAGTTTTTAATATATAACCTGTAATTATTGGTAACGTAGAAAAGGGAATTCGGCGTAATATGTATGTATACTAAAAATACCTTTTTTGTTGAAACGGTTGGGTTTATGGTATTGAAATAACAAGCAATTTAGGACTTCAAGTTCTGGAATTATAAGCCAGTCACGATGTTAACGAAGGGTAATTAACTTAACTTTAATGAATCGTTAATCTTTATATTCGGTATTAATGCCGGATTTAGCCTTTTCCAAAAGAGCTAATATACTGTTTTGTTTATAATCGATAAGACTAAAGTGATCAAAACCTAATGGTACTTGAAGTAACGTGTCCGTAGTAGTTATATTACCACCTTATATTATCGGAAACCTCTTACGATCTTTTTATTGCGGCAAAAGTATATGATCCGGTAAATCAAAACTTTCACCAGCTAAATAAAAAGTTCGAGTAGCAGATGCGAAACCTAGACTACGGGATTAATATGATTATAATCAACCTCTCGAAGGCTAAGTTAATAATCTTTACAAATAGGTCTTTTATAAATAATAGAGACCTGTATTTACAAATCGACTTTTTAATAACCTTCGTTAACGAATATAGGCGAGAAGACCAGTTTAATATTACCGGTAGCCTAATTTATTAGACTCTCATTAAGTATAAAATAATTATACGAAGTGTAATGGCCTTAAAAGTTTACGGTACAATAACAGGTTTTCACGTAGGCATGGTACTGTGGAAAATCTTTAATTTTATTATAAAGTAGCTAAAGATTTTTCTTATCCCGGTAATAATTTGTAACGACTCGATGAGTCCATTCGAATGTTTATTGAAGCTCGGAACCACTAGTGAAAAACGCCTGATAATCGACGTGATAACACTTCGTAAAGTATACAAAGAAAGGGAGATCAAGAAGTTCTGATGGATTAACGGTAAAGATAATCCTGTAAATTCCATGACGAAGGCAATATTGAATAAGGCCCTAAAAGGTTTGTGGATAACAATATGCTAATTATACGTATCTAGGGATACGTTAATAGGTCATCTGATAAGCCCAAGTTACGTGCCGGTGACCAGAGTTATACCGGCAAACTGAAAGACTGCTAGGGAAATAAAGGCTGCGATGGCAAACTGTTTGATTGATACAGTTAAAGTAGAGGACAGCTAAAGTGGAAGTTTGTAAAGACCTATAACGGATAAACCTTTTGTAGGAATTGATAAACCTGAAATTCGGAGATGTGGGGTAATTAACTATAAAGGGTGTTAATTTTCATGTAATTGGGTGTAATTAGATATTGAAGTTAATTGGAATGAACAGGGGGTTGGCAAATTAACGAGGTCATTATTTAGCAATAACCGGAAAAAATTGGTTAACCACACTAGCGTATATGTATAAACTAAAAAGCCGCCAGTGTTGAAATAGTATTACGTGTAATGTAGGTCAATTTTACTCACAGTAAAGTTGACTATACTAATTGTAAGTCAAGCGTATTGTTTATGTGGACTTACTATATTAGGTATAAGTCGAGTATAGTACGTTATACTTTACCCTAGGGCACGGACCAAGTAATTGGCCATACAAATTACAGTGCAGACCGGCTAGTAGTCTACCAAACCTAAAACAATAGATCCACCACTTAACCAATGCAATACTACTGTTACTTCTACTACGATTCGAATCGACAACGTTGCAATGATCTAAGGCCCTACCAATAACAATTGTTATTATATTAGAAATGAGGTTTGGTAAAATGATTAAAGATGAAGTAAATTCGGCTATTATATCCTCGAAATTTAAATATAATATTAGGGTTACAGCTGAATTCGCGTATTACCTATATAGCTAAATTTCTTATAAATATTAATATATAGTTCAACCAAATATTAATGTATATTATTTCCGAAATAATACAATATATAATCTTGGAAATATCTTGAATATAATATTAACAAGTTGTTTTAAATGTGAAGGGTAGTCGGATAATAGTTTATAATTGAAAAGGATTGGTCGTTAATACGGTAACAATACGTTTTAGATTGAGGGATATAAGAAAAGTTATAAAATCGTTTTTTATTGGTTTAATAACCCGGTTTTAACGAATAATATAACGTACGAGAGATTAGTCGTAATCATCCTTCATTAAAACTTCTTACGAAATAACGCGGATTTCAAAAACGATAGCGCTGACGATTATTAAAAAAAATAGTTATGTCTTTTACTAAAATTGAAAAATTCAGCGACCTATTTAATAAGGATAAAACTATAACTTTACCCTTATATAAGAAAAATTCGACTATTATATTTAAATAAACGTAAAAGAAGATATAATTCCACTAAAACGACTAGAGTGATTACCATATTCAATGTTACGAAATAAACTTTTTAAATTTAAATGTTAAGTTACGAAGTTGATAAATAAGGGTCAAGTTCGGGCGAGTTTTTTATCGGTCACGGCTTCGGTATTACTGGTTTTTAAACCGGGAAGGGGGGGGGAGGGGAATAACGGTTTTATATTGATTACTGGGCACCAAATAAAATTACCGAATAGGATTGTTTTCCCTTACCTTAATTTAAGGAAATCCTATACGTGTTGCCGAAGTCAACGTGATTTACGAAGTTAAATATTCGAATAACCTTTTACGGTATCCGATATACACCCGGATAGGAAAAATTAACGGCTTTTCATATATGTTTCGGATCATTTAAATGATTAGTTACCCCTTTTAGGCTAGCAAAAACGCCGGCGACGTTTTAATGGTATATTGATTATATAATAGCGGATATGTTAAATAATTTTATTATGGTTTATTCCAACAACCTTTTAATCTTTTTTCCCGGTATGAAGTATGATTCTATGGCTAAAGTTCGTATAGTTTTAAAATATTTTCGTAATATTAAATTAAAACTGTACTTGAAAAAGTGTTATTTCGTAATTAAAAAGATAAAGTACTTAGGTTTTATCGTAAAGGTTAATACAAGTATCCAGGCCGACTCCGAAAAAGTTTAGGTAGTACGAAAATAAAAAAAATTATGTATTATTCAAAAATTTCAAAGTTTTTTAGGCTTTATTAACTTTTACTATGATTTTATTAATAATTTCTTCGATTTGGCATCTGATTTTGTGCGACTAATAAAATAAGAAATTCTTTAAATTTACATATAAAGGGGGGGATATACATGTTAAACCTTGAAAAATACCTTTATTACAGCTATAATTTTGGCATATCAAAATTGAAATCGGTTAAAGGTAGTAAAAACCGATCATCAGGAAACAGCGTTAAAAGGGTGTTTGTTGCAATGGAACAAGAATAACATTTTCAAGCTAATAACTTATTATTTTATACGATTAACGGACGCGAAACGTAATTATACCATTTACGACAAAGAGTTTTTCGCGGTAGTATTTTCTTCAATAGCGTGGTCTTCCAAATTACGTAATGTCCGTACTCAGTTTACGATTTTAACGAATTATAAGTTATTGAAGTATTTTTCTTCAATACGTTTAATTTCGAAATTTTAGTTAAATAAACCGATTTTTTTTGTTTTTTTGATACTAATTCAGATATCAACCTGTAACATAGGGCGCCTACCTAAATATATTAACCCGAAAATCGCAAAATAAGGCTGGAGTTAAAAAACACTGTACGAGAGTTTTTTAACCTGTTTCTATTACCATATTCAACGTAATAATAATGGATTAATATATTATGAAAACGTATATTACGGTGGAATATATAAATAAATTTATTAAAACGAAAGACTGGCTATTAAATCGCGATAACATACGCTCCAAGGGAGAGCCGGAGGATTTTAGGGTATCTACATTAACTGGATCGCCCCGGGCCCGGCCCGTATCCAGGTCGTTAACTAGGATAACATTAGGGGACACCAAGACGCCGGTAATTATAACTCCTTCGTGGAACCGACTCGCTTTAAGTCCGCTAACTTCGTTAACATTAAGGGGTTACCTTATTTTCGGGTCGGGTACCTTCGCAAAGTTATAGGACCAAAAAGTAATAAATTACTAGTTATATGAATTCCGTCTATTAACGGTTTTCGAAGGCGTTAAATGTTTTCCGGTTAAGGTAAAATACTCGGTATAAATTATCAATTATAAAATGAATATGCGGGGTATGCTACGTTACCATAACCCTTTATAACCACCGAATGAGTAACTATTAACAACGAATATTTTATAATAAACTTACGATTCGCCTATTACAAACTATCAGAATAAAAACGTTATATTTCTATTTTTAACAGGATTACTCTTAAAAGGGTATAATAATAATCATTCGCTGCCTATATCGAATAAATACGTAATATAATAATATAAAACCTCGTCGTACCTTACGATAAAGTCTCCTTTAAACCTTTTTTATTTTAAATCGATACTACCTATATATTTATTTCGATCTTATAATTGATTTGCCAATCATTAACAACGGTTTTGTGTCTTTATTGATTTTTACAGACCGCTCTTTTCAGTTCATTTAATTCGAAGCTATGTGATTTATAACCGTCAATACGTATACGAAATGCTTTCGGAGTATATAATAAATATTTAATAGGTTTTCAGATTTTATTATCAACGATTGCAGCTCGAATTGGATAAACTTATTTCAAACTACCTGATATTTTCTAATAAAAGTTAAATAACTTTTACGAACAATGAACCACTTATAAATAAATAATCATACCGAATTTATGAATTGAAACGTTAGAACGTATTTACGAATTATCGTTATCTTTTCGTAATGTAACTAAGTATTACATTTAACCATTTATCAATATACATTAAATAACCGAAATTATACGATTATCGGGTTCAATATTAATCAATTGGTAAATAAGTACGAAAAATACCATATTTCTAAGTCAAATAAAAATACGAAGTCGTCGACTAATCCGGTGGAACGAGCCGTCACATTTTTAATATATTTCCGTAAAGGTACCAAGCTAACTGAAGCGACGATAATATATATTGAATAATAAATTGAAATAAAAATGAATTGTAAATAAGATTCAGCAAAATGGTATAAGGTAGGCGATGAAGTTCAACTTATCCTACGTGATATTAAAGCTAACCGCCCGAATGAAAAAATCGATCAGTTTTACAACTAATACCAAGTCGTCGATATTTTGAACCCGTTAAACATTACTTTAAATATTTTTAGTAAATACCTATATTATATTCAATCTTTTTCAACGGGTTGTTGGAAACCCCCTCCTTTTGTAAGTCCCATTTAATATTCACCCGAAACTAGTTTTCATCTTTAATAATATAAGAAAAGGTATATACGATAAATTTTAATTTTTTTCTTCTGTAATAAAAACGGTATGGGGCGGTGTTTACTTTATATTTATTAAGTAAAAGGGTCATAATAAACCGGATTAGGAATTACTAGAAAACTACTGATGTATTATAATCTTAAATAAATTCGAAGCGGAATAGGAAAACGTTTGGGTTTATGATAACCCGGTATATTGATATCGACGTCGAATATATATTAATTAATTTACGCAAGTTAAATCGGTTTCACCTTGAAAATAACGTAATGTTTATAAAAAAAAGGAAATACTTTATTATTATTATAGTATAGTATAATAGGTGAAGCCGGATATACGGTACCCGGTTTCCTAGAATAAGTATCTGACTGCAAGACGATTTTTAATATAACTTATTAAAGTTTTACATATCCGTTATTATTATTATTATTTAGGTCTCACGAATAATAACGTTATTAACATAAAAAATCCTATCACGCCTGGTTTCGGATATTGGAAAAATCTGGTAAAAGCGGACAACATAAGGCGAAACAGGTGTTAATTAACGCTGATGAAAAAAATTAACAAAAGGCGAGGTGGGGTTTAAACAATGTCGACAATAACTGGTAACGTTAAACGAAACGAATATTAGGAAAATACAACAATAATAATTAACGCGGGGCGGGATGAGAAAAGCAACCCTTTAAACGGGATACTAATAATTGTAATACATTAGTTTGTACCCGGGCGACGCGGTCTGCTCGAGTACGATTTTTCGCCCGTTTTTCATCGGACCGATTAGTTCATTTTTAATTAAGGTTAACAATTAAAATACGGGTAAAAACGGGACTTTTGTAATTGATTGTTAAATATCGCTCGCTACGTTTTGTAAACTTTAACCTATATTAACTATAAAAAACATAGTTCACGTAGCTATATTATTTTAGCTATTCAAATTAAATATACGAAAAGGTATACGGCGGATATTAAAAAAAGCCGATGTAAAAACATTACATATTAACGTATGGTTAGCTAAGGAAGTTTTATTACGGTAAATAAGCAAAACCGTAAAGGATGATGGGAAAGTTTTAACAAATGGAGAATCAGAGAGGAAGGACCAACGAAAACATATAGTAAAAGGGGCAATAACTTGTATTATTGAAACGGTAGAAACTCCTTAAGTTCGGGTAATATTTCGAAATCAAATAAATTAATTAACAAACTTTAAAAACACGACAGTAAAGAAGGGCCTATAACTCAAGATATTTTCTTACCGTTTACAAATGGAGCACAAAATGTAACCTTTGTTTTTAATAGCCGTAATTAATTTCTGTAATACGGCGCGTAAACCAAACGAAATTTTGGGAAAACTTATTATTTAAATATATTATAAAAAGGGTTAATTTGAGATTAGATCCTCCATAAGATTAATTTTTTAAACTTACTTTATTATAAACATTCCGGCACTTACGATAACCTTACGTACAATTAATACGAACGTAAATAAAGGGTACGCCGAGGTTAAAAAGACGATTAATATAGGATATATTGGTAGGGCCTTAGATCATTGCAACGTTGTCGATTCGAATCGTGGTCGAAGTTACAGTAGTATTGCATTGGTCAAGTGGTAGATCTATTTTTTTAGGTTTGGCAGACCGCTAGCCGGTCTGCGCAGTAATTTGTATGACCAATTGCTTGGCCCATGCACTAGTGTGAAGTGTAGCGTACTACACTCGACTTACACTCAATGCGGTAAATTTACACAAACAATACACTTAACTTGCAGTATAGTCAACTTTACTGTAAATAAAGTTGACATATTGCATTGCATGTAGTACTATTTTAATACTGGCGGCTTTTTAGTTTGTGAGTGTATGCCACTGTGGTTAATCCATTTTTTCCGGTTCGCGTTAAATAGTGGCCTCGTCGACTTACCAATCCCTATCAATTTCAATTGATTTTCATACTAAATTGCGCCCAATTGCATAAAAATTAACCCCATTCGACCTTAATTTCTCCGTAGCTCTGAGGTCCGAGTTTATCAACTCCTACAAAAGTTTTTCCGCTATAGGTTTTCTGCTATAGGCCTTTGTAAATCTCCACTTTAACCGTATCATTTAAACAGGTCGCTATCGTAGCCTTTACTTCCCTGGCAGTCTTTCAGTTTGCCGACACAACCTTGTGTTATGACCCAAGAACATCGGAGGGTCAGAAAACAGGCCAGTATGGGGCTAAGCCACCAAGAACCTGATGTCCAACACATCAGGTGGGGACATCTCTTATGTCATCAACCTTAGGGTTAGGGTTACGCACTAAGGATCATTGAGATCATGTTTCGATTTAACATGATACAGCACTGAAGGCGTATGAAGGATTAAGGATATAAGGACACGGTCAGCACCACATAGATAGTATTTCCTTCATAGCTCTTCAGTTGTCAATATAAGTATTTAGTCTCAGTATATTCTGAATAGCCTCACGGCTTTTGACCATTACTTGCACGGTTGCGATATTGTTCACTCAGCACCTCTGCTACCTTTTTGATAACATAAACCCTCTGACACCTTCTATATACTCACGGGTATTTAGTGTGATCATTACAGATAGGTCAAATCTTAGGCGTTAAAGGCGCTTATAACTATATTTGCGATCGACGTAATTAACCACCGCAAGGTCTTCTTTATCCACGTTAGGGAAATTACCGGCTTGGGGGTATATACTAAGTAAATTTGGTGTACGTGTCATTATGGTTACGATAGAAGAACGAACGTAACTGGTTTAAAAAGCTTTCGCAAATGACATCTGAGAGTTATAGAGCGTATTTAAACTCGCTAACTCCATTAATAACTGCCTATACCTACTCGTAAAGTGTAACTTCGCCAACGTAAGCTTTTCTCATTACCTTCTGTCACAATATTAACTTGTTAAATATTTTGTTTAGCACATCTATTAGTATTTACTCTTTTTTCTCTCGTTATTATTGTAGTTCACCTTGTATTAGCCCATTTATATAGTATTAGGCAAGATAAACGTTATATTCGAAATAGCTTTTTATATCTTCGTAAACTTTACATAAGTTAATTGCTAGAATTAGGAAGGTTAGGTAGTAATTCCTAATGTACCCTATAAGGATTTCGGAAAACATTAAGTGAAAACCAAAAGAAGGAATTTCCATTCACTTACAAATGTTTAAAAAGGGTATTATCTTCATGTCAAAGAATTTATAAAGCTTCCTATTATAATTTTTTACATCATTTCAATTTTCGACGAAATTCATGAAAATCTTGTAATTAATATTAACCATTTCAGTAGGTTTTAGGGGAATTTTCTGGGATCGCGTATAAAGTTGTTAAGGTTTTTTAATACCCTTTCTCTTAAGGCGTAGATCTTTAAGGTATTGTTTAAATTAAACTAAGTCGAAAAGAACTTATCCCAACTTTATAATACTTTGTGATAGTATATGAATCCCTTATTGCTTAAATTCTGATTTAAGCATCGAATTTACCCCTTTTTGAATTGCGATTCACATATTAATAGTCTAGTAATTCAAGAAATTATGAAATTTGCAAAAATTGTAGTTAGGATCTTCACCATCGTTATATTTAACAATATAGTAGCCGACAAAGTTGGTAAGGTGCTTTTCCATTAAGCCTTTGTCAATATCTTACGTCCAAAGATCTTCGTCATAATGCTTGATAAAGGAAGTTCCGAGAGCTTTAATTGCCTTTATCAGTTCCTGGTTAAGTGTTATCTCAAGGTTCCAGTTTATTTAAGACTTGGTGTTTTAACGTAAAGTCGCGTAAGAACTTGACGACTTGACGTTAGATTTCTTAACGTGGTTTTCTCAGCACGACTTGGCGAATCTTGATGTTTTCGTTTAGGGCAGCAAACTTGGTGATTGAATTAACGTATAGGGAGTAGAAAAAAGTGAAGTAAAAGGAAAAACTTGGTATTAAGGGTAAGGTCGGAGGTCGTTTGTTATTTAGCCGTAAAACTTAGTCATTTTTACAGTAGTAACACCTGTAGTAGTACTAACTTAGCTCTTTTTGAACTTGCCGAACTTTCAAACTTTTAACAGTTAATCTTAATGTTTTTAAGAAAGATCTGGTAAATATTTTTTTTTTTAGTATTTTTCAAGTAGAGATACCGTTGCTTACTTTCAAATTTCCGTTGTGAATTAACGCAACCCAAAAGTTTTCTTTGTTTTCCTGCCGTTATAGACTAACATAATACTAATAAAGGCACTTCATAAGAATATTTCCTCTACACTAACGATAACGTAAAGTGTAACAACTGGAAAGTAGCCTTTTCTTTTACTTAGTCAATCTATACTCAATGCAATAAACACTGATTATTGTTGGTAGAGCTTTAGACGTTACAAAGTTGTCGATTCGATTGGTCGAAGTAACAGTAGTATTGCATAGTCAAATAGTATATGTATTGTTATAGGTTTAGCAGACCTCTAGCCGGTCTGCATAGTAATTTGTATGGCCAATTGCTTGGCCCGTTCCATAGTGTGAAGTGGGAGCATACTGTACTTGACTTACAACTAATACAGTAGGTCCATATAAAACAATACACCCAACTTGCTGTCAGTACAGTCAACTTTACTGTAAGTAAAGTTGACCTACTACACCGCAAGTATTATTATTCCAACACGTACCGACTTTTCGAATTTAGTAAACTCAAATATACCGGAAAGCAGCGTATAGGACATATAAACCGAGTTTAAACCCCAATATACTTACGAAAAACACCGATTCGTTTACAAAAACCGCTGATATACTTATAAAAATAAAGGCAAGGGTAGAAATACTATAAAAAATTGTAAATATTACGCTCTTAATAGCTACTAAATACTGTAACACTTAAACCATGAAATATGTAAATCTATACACTCGCACTAAAAACAAAAGAAGGAACTTCTACTCGTACAAAACCGAACTTTGTTTACCCTCGAGCCTCATAATCTTAAACCATATTTCCGTTAAGCCAGACAAAAAATAACAGTTTCGTAGGGGCCTCATTTAATTCTGTAACGCCATAAAAAAGAATATGAAACGAATACTGCGAAAAAAAAAAAGATACCGTTTCTATCTTAGTATTGTTAAATCTTCCCGAGAAACCCTTTAATCTAATAGATAAACTACGACAAATTTACCCTAACATCACTTTCGAACAACTTTTAAATTGTAATCCCGTTGTCTGCAAACAAATGACGTAAATATATAACCCTAATATTATCCGGCGTATACTAGTAGAAGAAAAATTAAAAGAACATAAGCGTATAACATCTATATACACAACAGTAATAATAATTATAAAGTATTGAGTTATATCGAAGATAACGAAAACCCAATCCAGTTAAATTTAGATAGATACTTATAATTCCTATATAAACCGATGTTTGGTAAATAACAGGTTTCTCATTAAACTTATTATACTAAATATAGTAAACCGACCAAAGGTAACTATTTAAACGGCGCATCCTCTTATAATGTTAATAATAGCTAATAAAACACGTATAACTTTATCGATGCACGTTTCATTCCCCTTTTTTATTAGTGGTATTATCTATTTAGTTTACACATTTATCATAGTTAATTGCCTTTCGTCAAATTTAGTATTAAGTCGTAATTAACTTATTTGTTATTCGTCCATTAACAACTATATTATGGATGTTTTTATGCTTATGAGTTAAGGCGGATACTTAGTTGTTATATCTGTAAAACACTGTGTAAAGCCGTTATATTCTAATATTTAACTAGCTTATGTAAAATAAATCATGTTGAATACTCATAAAAAGTCCTAACATTTTCGTAAGTCATTATGAAAATCGAGTATAAGTATAGATAATAATTCGGAATCAGATAACGAGAAAGATAAAATCGATAACAAGGAATTATTGAGAACTGAAGAAAGCGATTGAAAATTCTTGAATAAATTAAATAATTCTAACGACTTTGTAAAATACCTGTAATAATAAGATAGACTCACAAACTAAGGTGGGAATCGTACTTAAAAAAAGGGTATTCGGCAGTAAAAGGTCCCATGAGACGTTAGTATTGATAAACGAATGAGTTTTGAGAATATTTTAATTCTACCAGCCATGAACAAGGACGAGACTAAAATAATATTTACGATTACAAACGGAACGAATAAGTGGAGAGAAAATCGAAAAATTTATTGCGTTCGACGAGATAAATAGATCGCTTGCGGAAGAACATCTTAATTCTGTTAACTATTTATTACGTTTGACCATTTCACGCAAATCAATTCAGAGTTCGATGAAAAAAGAAAAAAAAATCGATTATTTTACGCTATTATCATCACCTATTAAATTATGAATTTTAAATTACAACGGAAAAACCAATTCATAATTCAACAGTTTAATCAATAATATTATGGTATTACGGGATTTATGAGTTGAAAAACAGCGAAAGGTATTAATAAATCTGTTAGTGTACGAATATTAGCGATGGTGAAAAATAAATAGAAAAAAGTAAGGGAAAATGAATGAAAAATTATTTGGCATACGGTAAAACAGAACGAATACTAATGACTTAAAATAACAAATTAAACAGAAATATTAAGCGTCTACCCGAATGAAAGGACTTAAGCGATCTGCTACAGAAAATTATTAACGAATGATTTGAATCGTCTGGTATCAACGTTGGAGATATAAGTAAAACCAACAAGGTAAACAAATTCGCTAACGAAAAATACCTAAGATTTGCCCAGAAAGGGGGAAGAGGATTGGAACTGTCTAAAAGACTGACATACACCTAGAATGATGATTTTGCATTCTGGTTAAAGGATGTACGAGTAACTAACCTCGTTATTTACTCCATCAAGCTTAGATTAAATAACAAACCATTTAGACTAAAAAAACCTAGGTAATCACAAGATGAAGTTTCTTTTACTTAGAGTTTTTATCTGGCAATGGAGGTAGTAGGATTTTCTGTGCCTGGTTAATTGGAATAGGAAGTATATTCACATAACCCACCAAAAAAAAATGGTGAATATCGGTTCGTTTAGAATTAAATTCCACTTAATAGTTGCGAAATTAAACTATAATGACTAATACATTAACTAGATAAAACATTCGATATTTTCAAGGCGAATATAGTATTTTATTTTAGAGCGAAGCGGCGAACAAGTACTATCGTATTCCTATTACGCCTATATATAAATATAAAATACCGTTTATTATGCCGAATATGTGATATTTAACGTTGAACATACCTTAGGGAATAATATGGAATTAATATACTTAGTAAGTACTCGATAATATTAAATTTAGTAAATAGCCGTTATCAAGTAGTTGAAATGGTACGAAAGTTGGTGAGAATTTTACGAGAAATGACTGATAGGATACGAGAATCAGTAGGCTAGTACTACCTTCGCTAATAAGATATAACCATACCTAAAAAACGGCTTTCGATGTATATATTAATGACTACAATACTTATTACTCGTATTCGAAATAATGTTTAATTTCTTACACTTTTAATACTTTCCTCGTCTCGAATTCAGAAAAACCAACATTATTCCTTATATAACTGTTTTATTCAGAAGCTATAATTACTCTTTAGGGTTTCAATCGTTAAGATGATAGATGATTCCGTTAAAAAAACATCAGAAGAGATTAGAAACATAAACGAAACTTGAAAATAACCCTTTTGAAAAATGTTAAAATAATTCCTTTACCTTATAATATACGTTGTAAAGTATATAATTAATAGGTTATTACGGATAATATCCCTAAAAACATACTGTATGAAAACGATGTTGAAATGACCTCAATAAGGAAAGTTTTGATGCAAATATTGTAGGTTTTGAAAGACTTTAAGTAAAAAAAATGAATATATTACGGTTTTCGTTAACATATATCTAGTAATTTAGTAAGACATAGTAAAAGTTTTAAATCGTTTATTACGGTTTTATCTTGAGTTGAACGTTTATACTGAAGGAATTAATAGTGTTGCTTTTCAACTATATAGGTTGCTGGTTGATATTAAAATAGTAAATAAGTTGATACCTTACGCGAGATTTTGTACTATTTTTCCTGAAAATTAAATAATGTCTAAACGAAATGCACCGTTGGGGAAAGAAAAAAAGTTAATCATTGTAAAATATTTTGAAAAATTCTACCATCACTAATTGAATTACCTTGACAAACAATTATTTATACTAATAATACGAATTTTATTTACTTATTAACTAATCTAATAACACCTATAGGAAGAGTCGTATAATAGATATATATATCTGAGATATTTGATACGAAAATTGTAGGTCACTTTCATTTAAATAAAATTATTAAAATCTTTAATAAAACGTTAAAATTGTTAGGGTTTACTATTAAACTTTTAAAGTTATATACAAGAAAATTAGATATAAGATAATTACCGTAGAAGGTGGAAAAATACTTACCTGTAAGACCGGCGATACTAAGATCCAGGAACTGGAATTCTTTTCTTTATAGAAGTGTTAAATACAGGACGAATATTGCGACAAGGAGGCGTAATAATAGTAACCATATATATCGACAAAAAGAATCGATATAAAGATATTATAAGGTATCTTATAAACGGTTATAAGATAATCAAAGATGTACTAATATTAGTTGGGAAAAAAGATAAAGAGAGATGTACTGTAATTTTACATTGAAAACAGCATATTATCAAGCCGAAACTCGGTAAATGATACGTTATTTATCTAAGAAAAGATGAGGTACCCCGGGTATTAAAATGAGTTTACGATCTTTATACACACTTTTTTGTAACTTTAACCATTTACAAATTAAAGGGAATATTATAATAACCGAGATATTATATTGATATTAAGAAGTACGTTAAAATATGCAAATCATACGCTTTATCCAGTACCTTCAAGTTGATTAACGTAAGCTTTGTATCTATTATGTCTTTAAAAATATAGGATATTATGAAAATGAACTTTTACAGATCAAATTAATCTAAAGGGAGTTGGCGGAAAACCCCATTTTTATTTTATAGTTGATTATATCTCGCGGTTTTCATTCTGTAGAGCTATAGGTAAACCGATAAACGAAAATGTATGTTGGATTTAAAAGCCTATTACCAATGTCTTCAGTTACCCTAAGAAATATTACTTGTATAAAATGAAGTACTTTAAATATTATACGGTTTGAAAGTTTTTTTCTTTAGGTGAAATGAATATAATAATTACATTTAGGTATTTAACCGCGTTATTAGGGTCAATTATAAGGTTG
This sequence comes from Anisogramma anomala, assembly GCA_038502455.1. NCBI lineage: Eukaryota > Fungi > Ascomycota > Sordariomycetes > Diaporthales > Gnomoniaceae > Anisogramma > Anisogramma anomala. Next base: position 15,946,906 of record JASMMZ010000001.1, read on the forward strand.
GTAAAATCAATTAAAAGTATACTAAAGATGAGTTTACGAATACGAGTATAAACAGCTAGAAAAATTTCTTAAAGTTTTGGTTAATATTACGAAGGCTATTAATGATAAACTTGTGAGAAACTTACTATATTCATCGTTACAAATTATGATGGGTTGACTAGTAAAACCTTCGGGGGTTATTGTTATGGAAGAGGTATTGAACTTGGACCAAAAACAATTGGTGGCAATATTTAACATATTGCTGACGAATTGAAAAGTAATTTGTAGTAAGTTTTTTAGCCGATGCGACAGTTTTCATTATCAAATAGCTTCTAGTTAAATGAGGTGATGTATTAAGTTTAAGTTTAACCTTAATAATAGAAACAGATTTCAAGTTGATAACTTAGTGTAAGAAACCGTATAAAAAACTCGCGATATTAAGTTAACAATGTTTATGGTTAGTAAAAATGAAGATATGGAAAATACTCGGGCGTCTAACTTAAAGATACGATGGATAAGTCTGTGGGAAATTAATTTGATTTCTCTATTTGTTTACCTTGGGATTATTAACCCCACCACTAGAAAGCAATAGAGAAAAGTTTACGTTGATTCGCTAAAACCATATATTCAAAGGGCAAGGAACGGAAAAGAGAATATTATAAACGGAAGAGAAAATAAAATTTAAGATGTGGGAGAAATAAGGGGACCTGATAACAACTTTGACGAAGTTGCCAGTCAAAACGTACTATAATAGAGTAACGATGAGATTAACTTTCGTTAACGTTGATATTGATGTTAGAGGCAAGAGTTAAGGTTAAAGGTAAAAGTAAAAAGTTAAAAAGTCAGAGAGAAAGTTGAAGTTGAAGTTGAAGTTGAAGTTGGAGGTTGAAAAAAAAGAGGAAACTTGAAAGATTATTGTGGAGTGTGATGGAAACTTTCCTTTATTCTTTGTTTTCTTTGTTTATTATTCCTATTGTTTTCTTTGTTTTATTACTCCACACAACCTTACCATCAATTTTTGATATAGACTTCAACTTTTGTTTTTACTTTTGTTTTTACTTTTGTTTTATATGGCTTTGAGGACTTAGCCATATATTAATTGGGGGATAGATGGTAGCATGGAGAATCGGAATGCATACTAAATATGACTTACACTAGGTAAATGGTTACCCGAGGTTATAGAAGGGATGTATAGAGAATAAGGGAGACTCACGGGCGCTAGCTAAATTAGAAACAACAACAATACAAATCCGCCCTCCACCCCTCTAAATACACTCCGAGCTCCCCTATTTTCCAATGTAATCAAAGGGTATTAAGTGTAGTATATTGCGTATTTCGATTTGCATTCAGAAGTCATATAGCGTATTAACCAACAAATTTATTTATATATCCTTCCTGATACATTTATGATCAGCCCCCATATCTGTTAGCGCTTCCACCAAAGCTGTATAAGATTTCTTAACATTGCCGAAAAACTTTGCAATAGCTTCCGCTATATCTAATACCAAAGGGGTCAAATGGATACCACATGCCTTCAATGCACATGTAAAGGATGTCCAACCTTTGTAAAAATATCAAGGGCCTTAAAAGAAGCGTTAGGCAACTAGATCTCTTTAGTAGAAAAGGATGTAGCTGCATACCAACCCTAACGCTTTAGCGTCGAGATTCTTTACAGGGCTTTTGACATACAAAAGCGCAACCTGGAAGTTTGTAAATCCGTTTACCAGGCCTACAACTAGACTATCAAAGCCTTTGTTATACTCTTTGACGAAACCAACTCTATTAAGTAACGCGCTTTAACGTTAAGTATCGCGACATACGTTACTAATAACATCGTAAGCGGGTGCTCGCGACTATAGATAAATAAGGTACCCTCTTCCCCAATACAAACCAACCAAATCCAAAGGACCCTTCATATGCTCTACTTTACTACCCTGGACTATTTCACGGCTTCAACTTTCCTAACAAACGTATTGATACTTCAAATTAGGTTAACTTCCTCTCCATTACATTAATACAAACCCTCTTACCCCACCAACTTAATGGATTATGTGGGTCACCATAGTAGGTCGTAACAGAATGCCGGTTCTTTTAATACCCGCGCGGAAACTATAGGGTATCGCTTGTGATCTCTCGAAATATTATCTTTTACAACATATTGCTCCTTAGAAGACGACAGAGAAGGCAGACTTGTAGGTTCTTGTTAGTGTTCTAAAGGGGCTCAAATTCAAAGTTAAAGGATACTTCCTTTAATAGGCCCTCATAAAACATATATAATTAGACATGTCCGCTATTAAGTATGTGAAAAGAACCTTTATAAGGTTTACTATCGGTTTCTTTAACATTGTTATTAGGAATAGGCTCTTGTTGAAAAATACGATACCAACCCTCCTTCATTTATTTGGGGAGATCTCTGTTACGCTTTACTAATCTTATTATATTTACGTGGTAAAAGGTGGTTTCCGTGTAATCCTTGCGCCTTTTTGTAAAAAAAATCAGCGATCGAGGCTTCAAAGATAATAAAAGAAGAAAGAACATATTTATGTCTAAATTATACCGATCGACATATATTTATATGTATATATGTACAATATTCCATCAAGCTTCATAATATGGGTCGTTTCATTTTCCAAACTTATCAAATACTTTCGCCTATTTGATAGTAACGAATAATCGAAAGAGATTTATAAACGGTATCAGATTTAACTTAACGACAACGGTTGTTTGTAATGCTCTATTAATTCCAGTTATGTACGCCTAGTCTATTACTTTAATTATACGGTTCCAATAAAGAACTACGCTCTTAAAGCGTATAAATAGACGATTTAATATAATAATTATTACTAACCTTTTCCCTTAACCTATATTAACTGCCTAATAAACTCTAAACAGAATATGAAAAGGTGTATTAAACATTTGGAACGTCGGTTAAAACAAATTATAATTTCTGATAAGACCCGTCATAATGCGAAAATAGCTGCAAAGGCTTTGGCTAAAAACTTTATGATGACTAAACCCGTCAAACTAAACATTTATCTAAAGAAAATAGCCGAGAAGACGAGCCTTATTACACTAATATACGTTAATACTTTTACAGTAAAAACGTGGCAAGAGCCGCATTTTCTATTCGTATTCCCAAAATCTTTGGCTATATAACTATATACACTAATTTAACCCCATTATACGACATACCTTAAAGGATAATTGTTACGTACGCGATAAACGAGTTTATTAACGTCCAAGGAAAAACAGTTATACGAAGCTTTAACTCCAGGGACCCTAATTTACACATGAAAAGCCCCTATGTTTTCGAAATATACAAAGAAATCGTTAAATTAGAAAAGACTAATGTTTATATGACGGGCAAAACGCCTATAAAGCCCAAACCTCACGTAATAAGGTATAAAGCCTTTAGAGTTATAAAAGTTAAATAAAAGAACGCGAAAGTCTATATAGCCGATATGCAACTTACTCTAACCACTGCAACTTAAGCTTTATATATCGAAGTTACTTCGAGGATGAATTCGGATACATTTATATCCGAATCCTAGTTTTCATCCTTTTCAATCGCTTCTAACGACTAATAGGTTCCATTAATTTCCTCGAATTTAAGCAAACTAACCAAATAGGATCTTACTACTCACTCGGTCCAACTAACACTAAAGTTCTAAAATATTAAGTATATATACGTTCAATACATATATAACTGTTCAATTTTATCGAGTATCAAAAATAAATATAAGGGTTACAATTACTTGGGAAAATGTAAGTAACACAATTATTGTATATCAATTTTTATTTATAGTTTATGTAAATGAAAACGTCAAGGTTATTAACGTATAAGAACTATAGTGTAGTATGAAGAATAATAATCAAAATTTAATACAACGACACCTTAAATACGATTTATTTTCACTTGTCTGAAGTTGGATAATATCTGTCTCTATATGAGAGAGTTAAGGTAAGCTATTTATTACAATCAGAACCTATGTATTATTCTACATAAGAAAAAAAAACCTTGCTCACTGTGATAAAAACTCGGTCGAGTTCCGGAAGATACCTTTTATAATTACATATCAATGAAATCGATATAATAAACGTATAAAAGGATCATTTTATTAAGCGTATATTAACGTAGACTTTTAGTTAGGCATCCGGGTCTCAAAACATTATTCATGGGGATTTCAACCTCGTATACAACCGGGAAAACCCAACTCATGATAATGTATATAAGGGAAAGCTTTGAATAATTGGGCCCTACCAATAGGCATGAATTTCAACGGCGAAGTAGAAATTTCCACAAACCGTTTAAGACACTTTCTCGATCTTATATTTACTAATATGACTAGGGACATTACAATAATACAATCTATTTTCCATACCAGTTTTAACTACAAGGTATTGTCAACGACCCTTTTAACTCTCGGGTACTCTATAGTATTAATTACGTATACTAGAGCACCGGAAAATCACTTACCAACGTTTAGCAACTTAATTACTATTCAAATGGTCTTTTTACTACCCGCAACCGAAATTAGGAACGAGATCTACGTATATGCGTAAGAATATGCCTTTATTCAACTATAAATTAACGCTTCATATGCGGTAAGTAACCTTATCATAGTATGTGTTAGAGTTATTGAATAGTTGACTTTCAAATTCGAATGGCTTTACTATTATATTAAGACAACGGACTTAGTACATTTACTTAATGTTGTATCAGTTAAATATCAAAACTTCCTTATAAAATATAATAAACCCCTACCGTTTTATAAAAAATAAAATTAGATTGAGCTGTTATACTTGTTAAAATATATAAAACAATCAATTGACAAAGATTACTCTTCTTACTTCAACCATCTTAATTCGAAATGAATGAGCACTTCGTTTTCAATGCTCATCAATAAATTTATATTACAAAAGAATGATGTTTTAAAGATTTTTCGATGGACTAAAAAGTACGCAACGTTGTACAACTCTTTTGGCTCATCGTTTTCCTATTAATTCCGAAATCTCCCAATATCTTTAATCTTAATTTTAAATGTGTCCAATGTATTATTGACCTTGGTTTCAAATATGGCGAATATATCAATATTTTCGACTACGATTGGTCCATACTTAAGTGGAAGAAGAATAAATAACGTAAACACTTATTATAATGGTGTTAATATTTAACTACGACGTCGTTATAGAAATATACAATCAATGTTTATAATAACGACGTTTTAAGCTTCAAAACATTGATTGGTCCGTAAATTTACAATATTAAACTGAGGTTACAATATGATGAACATAATGAATACCTATTGAAATGAATTTATCCTGAATATGTAAACAAAACAGGAATGGAGGAATTTATATTAAATGGGTAAAATTAATTTAAGTTACTTGTTGGTAGTGCTTTGGACGTTGCAACGTTATCGATTTGATTGGTTGAAGTAATAGTAGTATTACGTAGTCAAGTGGTAGATCTATTGTTGTAGGTTTGACAGACTGCTAGCCGTTCTGCATAGTAATTCGTAGAGCCAATTACTTGGCCTGTTCCCTACTGTGAAGTGGGGGTATACTGTACTTGCTTTACAGCCAATATAGTAGGCTCATACAAAACAATACACTCAACTTGCAGTCAGTATAGTCAACTTTACTACAATTAAAGTTGAGTTACTGCACTGCAATTACTACTATTCCAATATTATTAGTTTATATAGATAATATTTCAAACTTGTTGGTAGGTCTTTAACGTTGCAAAGTAGTCGATTCGAATTACTGTGGTCAAAGTAACTGGTGCTGCGTTGATATTTTTGATTGAGGTGTGTTGGTTTTAAGTTTGGTAGACCGTTAGCCAGTCTACACACTAATTTGTATAGCCAAACGCTATGATCTGTACCTCACTTTGAAGTGGGCACCTACTGCACTACACTTGCAATGTAGTGTATTCAAATACCACAATCTGCAGTTAATTTACAGTACGTACAATCAACTTTACTGTAAGTAAAGTTGAATTAACTATACTGTATTTAACTGTTATTCCAATACTAGCGGCTTTTTGTTTTGTGCTTGTACGCTAGCATAGCTTGTCATTAATTGGTGGCAAACTTCAAAATCCATTTTTAATCTGTAAGCTAATAACAAGCCAGACGCCTGTTAATTCCGATTAATCTGTACTGAAATTAACCTTAATTACGGCCCCTTGTAGCCCTTTTACTTCACCCCTTCGAGGCTTTCGTTTCTCAATTCCCGTACATAGGTTTTTCGCCACCAACTTGTACAAATCAAGTACGCTACCAATTATGTACCTTTTACTAGTAATTCAAACTACTGCTATTGCTACCTTTGCCATCGTTGGCATTAACATCACCACCCTGATAGTCTTCCAATTTTCTAAGGCCACCCTATTTCATCACGTTATATGCTAGGCGGTTTACATAGCCCTCAATTCATATAGTTAGCGTATTGCTATCTACAAACCTTTTCAGGGCGTTATTAGGCATGGCTTTGTTTATAACATTAACGTGGTTATATTTACCGTTAATTTACATAAACTTATTGTCTTGGACTCAGACCGCTGGCTATTAAGCCTATAGGTTACGTAACTATGTATGTAACGGGATGGGCAACACCCAACCTAGGCCTGGCCCGAGCCCGGACAAGGCACGGTCCGGGTATAGGCTGTACACAATCCATGTACAAATAGGTCATGATCTGGGTACGGCATGTGTAAGGGTACGTAACGGGCTAGGTACTAGCTTTTCCTAAGGGCCCTACACGTTAGGCTACGGTAGCTTTTTTTTTTAGTTTTTATCCGCACCTTAATAATGAATTTTATTTAGTACCTACTTGGCTTATTATCGTAAGTTGGTTCATAATATACTATTAGTGTCCTTTTTTAATTTTTTAAAGAAATATTACTTATACTAAACGAATCGATAACAAACGCTAATGATTTTATGTTATATTTTAACTTTATTGGGAAAAATATGTTGTCGGCGAATACCCAGTCCTTTACCTTTATAAATACACTTTCGGTCTCTTCAGAGCCGACTTGAGCCGATATTTTTCGTTTATAAGATACCGTAAGTTATATCTTGTCGGTTATGAAATAGTTATAATAACCGGGTTAATTAACTTTAACTATAGACCTTACTTTCGACTTCGTTTAAGTCGTTGTAAAAATTTAGTAATTCGAAACCAAATTAGCCGCGACTCGTGTTAGGTTTTTACCGGTTTAAGATAGACCAAAACGATATAACTAAATATAATTTGACGGATTTACTTTTACGTAAGTGGCAACGTATCAAACGATCGAATTTATATTGAAAACTGATAGAATATAAATTAAAAAGGGTTGGTACGCGTTTTTTTACATATAGGGATGCTATACGGCGGCGGTCAAGTAAACGGTTACGGCTTATTATAAAGTCGGAGGATATAAGGGTAGGTACGATATAAGGAAATGGATCGATTATATCGAAACAGTTTTCGATGACCTTTATCGCGTGGATAAAACATTAGTCGAACTCGAAACTTTGGTTATAAGTAATAAAAACCTATAAATACTATTTTCTATTAAGTTTAAGATACTTTTAATTTAAATAGGCGGCTGAAATTGGCTTTCGGCCTTAAAATATAATTACTTATACTTCCGCATATCGCCATGTATCCGCGACATATTTAGTACGGTAAATGTTAACCGGGTAAATTATATAGTAGCCCTAGAGAAGTACCGCGAATTTTACAACGAGTTAAAGTATTTAAAATTAAAGTGACGTTTTGGTTGCTAACTAACGAAACCCGTTTAAAGTTAACAACCGGATAGTAATACGATTATAACGGAAGTTTACACCTTTTAAACGCCTTTGTTAAGGGGCCGTAATGATTACGACTAATCTTTTTGATATTGCGGTTAGTTATATTAATAAATCCGCTCGATAAGTATTTAAAACCAAAGACATAAAGTGACGTAGACGATAATAAAAAAACGGTAGGTTAAGCTTATTTCGGGGCCTTACGTATATTATGGTTTACTAAACTATTTTAAACGTGTTTACGACCTTTTCCTGGTATTACCTTTTACGTAGGTATATATAACGTAAGTTGAAAAGGTAAAAAAAGTGTTTTTTATTCAAGGTGACAGAAAAAACCAAACTTTTAAGTATAGTTTCGTTTAGAAGTTATACCGCCTTAACAGTGTAATTACAAAATCGAATAAAAAGGATTTTAATTTAATTGAAATACGTATAAACGAGGAATTATTCCTTATCCTTATATTTTTCAATAACATTTACTTTTTAAATATTTAAGTCGATTTTAATTTTAATTATTATCATATTATAAGCGAGGTTTTGGTATAACGGTTAAGATTAAAGTAAATTCGGCTATTATATTCGCGAAAGTGTGATACGATATAAGGGTTACAGTAAAAAAGGCGTATTACCTAAATAGCTAAGTTTCATGTAAATATAAATAAATAGTTGAACCCGATATTGATATATATTATTTTGGGAATAACTCTAGATGTAATTTTTGAAATACCTTGAGTACAATGTTAATAGGTGACTTTAAACGCAAGTGGTAGCCGTTTAGTAGTTTAAGGTTGAAAAATCTTAGTTATCGATATAATATCAATATACCTTACGACGGAATATATATAGGGCGTAATAGGCTCGGTTTTCCCAGGATTAACATAACGTTCGTACCGAAAGGTATAATGTATAAGGGACATATTCCGAATAACTTATATTATAAGTTTCGACGAAATAACGCGGATTTTACAAGTAAAGGCGACGACTACAGTTAAAAAAAGGATTAGTTGCGTTTTTTATAGAAACTAATTGTATTTCGCAACCTATTTGAGAAAGATAAAGTTATAACCTTACTTTTACATAAGGAAAAACTCGATTACTATATCTATATTAAACGGAACGAAAATGAATCGTTACTAAAACGACTTTAAAGGCTGTTATACTCGATATTTAAAAAAATAACTTTTTAAATTCTAATAATAAGTTACGAAGTTAGTAAATAAGGGTTAAATACAAATAAACTTTTTATCGGCGACGACGCCGGTATTATTCATTCGTAAATCAGATGGGAAATAGTGGTTTTGTATTTACTATCAAGTATTAAATAAAATCATAAAGTAAGACCGTTTCCCTTTACCTTTAATTAAGAAGACTTTACGTAAGTTATCGAAGTTGATATAACTTACGAAGTTGAGTATTCGAACGGTATTTTACCGTATTCGAGTAGTACTTAGGTAAAAGGAATTAAAGGTATTTCGTACACAATTTGTATTATTTGAATAACTAGTTATTTCTTTTAAACTAACGAAAACACCGGCGACGTTTTAACGATATATTAATTATTTAATAACGGATATTTTAAATGATTTCGTTACAACGTACTTAAACAAATTTATAGTCTTTTCTTTAGGTGTTAAACAAAACCATATAACGAAAGTTCGCGTGGTTTTAAACCGTTTTCGAGATACGAAACTAAATTGAGATTTTAAAAAGTATAATTTCGTGGTTAAAAATGTAAAATACTTCAGCTTTATTATAACTGTTAAAGTAGGTATTTGGGCCGACCTTAAAAAGGTCCGGGTAATCCGAAAGTAAAAGTTACTACGTACGATCCGTAAGGTTCAAAGTTTTTTAGGTTTCACCAACTTTTATCGTAATTTTATTAGTAATTTCTTAAAGCCAGCGGATTATCTCGTCCGACTAACGAAGTAAAGTATTTGTTAAGCTTGGACGAAATAGGAGAAACATATATTTTAAACCTTAAAGGATACCTTCATTGCGACCCAGATTTTAGTATATTAGGATTTAGATAGGCTAATAATAGTAAAAATTAACGATTTGAAAACGGCGTTGAAATGGTATTTATTATAACAGAATGAAAATAGTATTTTAAAACTAATAACTTACCACTTCATATGATAAACAGATACGAAACGTAATTATATTATTTACGATAAAGAATTCCTCATGGTAGTATCATATTTTAAAACGTAATATTTTAAATTCTATAGTGTCTGTATACTGTTTAAGATTTTGATAAATTATAAGAGATTGGAGTATTTTTCTTTACTACGATCAATTTTGAAACGTTAGGCTTAATAAGCTGAGGTCTTTTTTCTTTTTTGATCGTATTTATAAAATAAACCCGTAACTTAAGGCTCCCGCTCAAATACGTTAATTTATAAGTTATAAAATAAGCTCGAGGTTAAGGAATGTCGTACGCGGGTTTTTTTAGCCTATTTCCATCATTATATCAACCTTAATATTAATGAATTTATATATTAAAGAAATATAAATTACGGCGGGTCAGGTAAAGGAGTTTGACGAAACGAAGGCCTGGCTGCTAAATTACGACGATATATATCCTAAAAGGGGGTCGGGGGTTTTCGAAAGGCCGTTGAAAACGATACCGCCCCGGACCCGGCTCGCGTCTAGGTCATTATCGGGGATAACGTTAAGAGATTTTAGTACGATGACGTTAACGGTATCGCCGTAGGACCAGCCCGCGTTAAACCCGCCGACAACGTTAATACCAATTAGTTCCCTTATTTTCGACCCGTATACGTTAACGAAATTATAAGATTAAAAAGTGATAAATAACCCGTTATATAAAGTTCTCTTTTTAACGGTTTTCAAAAGCGTTAAACGCTTTCTATTTAGAATAGGATAATTAATACAAATTAAAAATTGCGGGATCAATTTACGAAGGGTATTACGTTACCGTAATCGTTTATAATTACCAAACTGGAAACTATAAATAACAAGGATATTATAATAAATCTACAACTTGCCTATGATAGGTTATTCAGGTAAAAATATTTCATTTCGCGTTTTTTAACGATATTATTACTGGGAAGTGATAGTTTCAAATATTCAACGTTTATATAGAATATATATGTAATATAATAGGACGAAACCCTGTCATACTTTACGATAAAACCTACTTTAATTTCTCCCTATTTCCGACTGGTATTAAACGTATATTTCGGTTGACTTTATAATCGATTTACTAATTATTAATAACGGTCTTTAATATTTACTAGTTTCTACGAATCTCCTTTTTAAGTTTGTCTAATTATAGGTTATGTGGTTTATGATTATAAATACGTATACGGAGCGTTTTCTGTATACATAATGGAAATTTTATAGGTTTTTAGCTTTTATTATTAGTAAACGCGATTCGAATTAAATTAACGTATTTTAAACGATATTCCATTTCCTAATAAAAGTCGAATAAATTTTATTTACGACGTACCACTAATAAATAGATAACGGTATTAAACGGGTAAATTGAGAGGGTCAACAGTATTTATATATTGTGGTTACCTTTTCGTAATTCGATTAAGATTCGTATTTACCAGTTTATTAATTTACGTTAAATAGTAGAAAGCCAACAGTTACCGAGTTTAATGTAAACCGTTTGGTAAATAAGTACGAAATATTACCTATTTTAAAAATATACGGGAATATAAAGTCGTTCATTAGTTTAACGGGGCGAATTATTACATCTTTGGGTTATTTACGTAAAGGGACAAAATTAGTTTAAATGATAATAACTTATATTTAATAACAAATGAAAATGGTGGCGAATCGTAAACAACTTTGTAATGATCACACTAAATACCCGTGAGTAAATAGAAGGTATCAGGGGGTTTATATTAGCAGTAAGGTAGCAGAGGTAAAAAAGGTGCAATATCAAGAAGATGTTTGTTTGTGCAGTAGAATGATCACTAGCCGTTAGGCTATTCAGGTGTATAGACTGAATACTTAGATTGACAACTGAAGAGCTATGAAGGAAATACTATCTATGTGATGCTGACCGTGTCCTTATATCCTATGGCCTTCATACCATCTTCAGTACTGGCTCACTGCTGCTCACTGAGGCTCACCAGTGCTCACTGAAGCTCAGTGAGCACTTGTGATCTGGATAACCCTAACCCTGAAGGGTTGCCTAGTCTGGTGCTGACAAAAATATGTTCTCCGCCTAATGTGTTGGACTTCAAGCTTTCGGTAGCTCAGCTGCATGCTGGCTTGTTTCCTGACCCGCTAACGTACTTGGGTCATAATAGACGTCCATCAAAATGATATAAAGTAAAAAAGAAAGATTAACTAAGCCTTTAGAATATTAAAACTAACAGCTGCAATAAAAGTATTAATTAAATTTATAATTAATACCGGGTAGTAGGTATTTCGAACCCGTTAAATATCGTATTGAATATCCTTAGTAAATATCTGGTATTTTATATAAATTTAATTAAACGTACGACTTCGAACCTCTTACCTTTATAGGTTTTATCCGATATTCTCCCAGGACTAGTTTTAATAACGGACGATATAAAGGACGGTAAATACGAAGACTTTAAAGTATAGGATATCTTCGCGGTAAAAACGGGAAAAGACAGGGTTTGTTATGTGTTAGTTAAGTAAAAGTGTTATGATAAGTTGAAATAGAAATTACTAGAAAATTATCAGTATATTATAACCTGATATAAATTCGAAACGGAATGGGAAAATATTCGGGTTTACGATAACTAGGTATTTAGACAACGGTGTTAAGATTATATTAAATAATGAACGGGAGGCGAATCGCCTATAATTTTGAAATAATATTTTACTTATAAATAATAATAAAAATTATTATTAAACGAAGTTATAATACCGTAAGTAAAGTTGAGTAAATACTACCCGATTATTTCGGATATATACCTAATTACGAAACGGCTTTTATTATATTTTAATAAAGGTTTACTTATTTATTATTATTATCCTTATTTAGGTTTAACGAGTACCAACTTTATCAACGTTAGGGGCCTTATTATGCCTGGTTTCGAACGTTAAACGATAATAGGGGAAGGGGACGGTAAAAGGTATAGCGAGAACCAGTAGACATTAAGAAGGGGGGCTAATAGGAGGCGGGGTGTATGTGAGGCAACGTTAAAAAGGGCGGATAACGCGAGGAGGGGTGGGTGTTAAAGAATGTTAATAATGGATAGTACGAAAAAGGACGGACATTAAGGGAAGCCGACGAAAAAGGATAATGTTAAAAGGAACGGGTGTTGAATAAAGCTGACGATAACGGTTAACGAAAAATAGTACGAAGGATGGGGCGGGTAAAATAACCCTTTAAACGGGTTACCAAAAGCTATAATATATTAATCTAAGCCTGGGAAATTCGATCGGCCCGGGCCCGATCCTACGCCCGTTTGCAGTTGGCCGAATTAGTTTGTTTTTACGAAAGGTTAACAAATAGGATACAACCGAAATCGGTGCTCATATAATTAAGCTTTAAACATAGTTCGTAACATTTTGTAAATCGTAGCTTATATTAGTTATAAAAGATATAAACTAGGTGGTTATATCATTTTGATTTTTTAGGTTGAAATTAAGGAAAGGTATTCGATGGTAATTAAAAGGGGTCGGGGCGAAAATGTTACGCACTAAAGCTCAGTTAATCGAAGACGTTTTATTTTTATAAATAAACGATATTATAAAAGGCAACGGAAGGATTTGGGGTAAATACGGATCCGGAAGGAAAGGGTGATGCGAACGTATAGCTAAAAGAGTAACAGCTTATAGGGCCGGTATAATAGTAACTCCTTACGCTTAAACGATATTACGAAGCCAGGTAAACTAATTAACTAACTTAAAGAAAACAGGGGTAAAAACGGGTCGATAACCCAGGATATTTTTTTAATATTTATGCGCAGGGGATGAGATATAACTCTTATCTTTTACCGTAATGACTAATTTGCATAAAAGGGTACATAAACCGGGTAAAATCGTAAATAACCTAATTTTTTTAAATATATTATAAAAAAAGTTAATTAACGGTCGGCTTTTCGTAAATCCTTTTTATAAACTTACCTTATAATAAACTTTTTGATATATACAACACCTTTATATACAATAAACTCGGACGTAAAATAGGGGAAAACTAAAATTTAGAAGTTGGTTAATATATGATATATAAACGTTTTTAACTTAGAACGAAAAAAACTTATCTTTATTTTTATTATATTCGAAAATAAAAGAATATTTTATAACGTAAAAGGGTTATAATAGGTAATTAGTGGTAAAGTATTAGTATATACTAAGTTATTATACCTTATAAGGAGGTTCGATGTCCCTTTCGAAAGCACCGGCGGTAACATAACCTAAACTAAAACCGTTATACACGTTGGCTATGATAATAAGTTTAAAGAAATGGCTAAGATATATTGATGTAAATAATTAGTTAGTATATATAAATGTGAGTAAAAAGGGTTAAGAATATAGTATATATAAATGTGAGTAAAAAGGGTTAAGAATATAGTAACTAACGAAAAGGGGGGAGCGATAATATAAAAGGGAAAAGGAAAAAGTTTTGGAAATTACGCGGGGGCGTTTGTATTTATAAGAACTAACGGATTGGATTCAGTAAAGGTTACGTATTGTATTGGGTGTATTAATCGATGTTAAAGGTAAAAACATAACTTTGAATAATACGTTAACGGATACGTTATATAACGTCGGCGGTAAAAAGAATACCTTATATGACGCGTTAACGAGTGTATTATACAGCGCTGGCGGAAAATAGGATACCTTATACGACGCGTTAACGGATACGTTATACGGCGTCGATGGTAAAAAGGATATCTTATATAACGTGTTAACAAGTGTGTTATACGACGTCGGCGGTAGGAAGGATACCTTATACGGTGCGTTAACAAATACATTATACGACGTTAGCGACATGGGGTAAGCCGGCCGAAACGTTATACGATATATTAAACGTAATATTACCGACTTAAATTCGACTCGCGTATTAGGTGAATACGGTTCGCGTCTGGTATTCATTTAAAAAAAAACGTTATAGCCTTTACAGTATTCGAGGAGGAGGAGGTATATTATAAACTTATGCTGTTAGGTATTAAGTTTATAGGTAACGTAATTGTATACGTAATGAAATGGGTAACGCCTGGTTTGGGTCTAGTTTGGGTGCAGATAGGGCACGGTCTAGGTATAAGCCGGATACGTTCCGTATACAAATAAGGCATGGTTTGGGTACGGCACGTATAAGGGAACGTAACGGGCTAGACACTGGCCTTGCCCAAGGACCCTGTATGTTAGGCTACGGTAGCCTCTTCTAGTCTTTCTCCGCACCTCAATAGTAAATCCTATTTGGCACCTACTTGGATTATCATCGTGGGTTGGACTATAATACTTATCGATTTCCCGGGTTTTGTATACTTCCCTTGAAGCCATTACGTTTATTATTAAAGGTTTTTCATTAGTCATTCCCAACTTTAATAGGCAATCGTATAAGCTTCGGGAATCAATATATACTACCATAAGTATCGAAGAAAATCTTAGCTATTGAATAATAATCTTTAGTATAATATTAGTCACTATACTGATATTAAAGTTTGTTATTATGCTGTAAACTTTTAAAGCTAATACGATTCGAATTACACGTTTATATTTGACGGATATCCAGTATATAAAGTTTCCGCAAATTTTAAATTATCCTTTAAACCTATCATCATTAAGGAACATTATTAGGAAGCCTATTTTTGATGTGAGGTCAGTATCATTAAGAAATAACACATCTGTAAAAATCATTAGTTTTGCCTTCGCTAAATCCACAAAAACCATATTAATTCCTTTTTCTACGTGGTCCATTTACTACTAAATCCGCTTGTTCAATTTGTTAAAGTTCTTGTTTTGCAAATTTTATACTTATAACGTAATAAAAACGTCGTACGATGCTTCCAATTGGCATAAAATATCGATATAGGCCGTACAAACCCTTTATTTTAGGTATATTTATAATTTTATCTCGTCGACTCTATCGATAATCGTCAAACGTATCACCTACCGTTTTTAATGTAAATTAATTATGAGACGTATCGTTTTTAACTTTCATATTATAAACACGGATTAATGATTTATTAAAGGTAAGTTGTATACCCTTAGCTAACATTTTGATTAGCTTATACTTTCAAAGACCTAACTTTTCAATAACACGTTATTCTACTGCTATAAATACAGCATCTTCCAAAAATAGGGTATTATCAATTTGTATACCCACGATACCAAATTCTTTACCCTTTATAATTAATAAATACGGGTTAAACATTAAAGTCTTTATGCCCAGCCTATTTTTAAAATACGCCTAGTGTTGGTAAACCTTAGACGTTGCAACGTTGTCGATTCGATTGGTCGAAGTAACAGTAGTATTGCGTGGTCAAATGGTGGATGTATTGTTCTAGGTTTGGCAGACCGCTAGCCGGTCTGCACTGTAATTTGTATGGCCAATTGCTTGGCCCGTGCCCTAGAGTGAAGTGCAGCGTACTGCACTCGACTTACATCCAATGCGGTAAGTCTTCACAACTCAATACACACAATTTGCAGTTCAGTATAGTCAACTTTACTGTAAGTAAAGTTGACCTACTGTACTTCATGTAATACTATTCCAACACCTAGTATGTTAGGAACTAGTATACGCCTGCCTCAGCTAATCCATACAAAGGCTTAATGAAACGTATCATCGTACCGGCAGGAATCTTATCCCTTGATTCTTTTAGCAATTTTAATAATATAATCCGCTAAAGATCGGTAGTAAACTATGTATACGTTTACGTAATATCACCATAATTAAATATAAACTAGCCTTTTACAACAGTAGTGAAATTAGTAATAATTAAAAAGATTAAACATTAGATAATCTTTTGGATTATGAGCGATTAATTAAGGATTTAGTCCTTACCTGTATCACTGTATCCTTAAGCAATTAGTCGTAACTTTTCGTACGACCGATCCGTAATCCTACCCTTCACCTTGTGAATTATCCTTGACTTAAAAATAGTAACATTCTAACCTTCAAATTATATTATCGGCATAAATTGTACAACCCTTCGTAAAAAAAAAAGGCCATTAATCACCACTTAATCTCCTTTTTACAAAGGCTTACCTGGTATATTAATAATATCTTCAACACACAAGTTAAGGGTAAATTTTCCGTTAAACTTTTCCTTTTAAGATACCCACGCCGTTATATATGACTTATTAGGTCAATAATTCTCATCGCTATCCTCCTCTTTAATATCTATCCTCCTCTTAAGTAATCTTCTACGCCATTAACTTTTTATTAGCCTATTAACAATCTATTCAAAAAGATTATACTTACTAATCCGTTTGGATCTAAATGAATCGACGTTAAGATCTTTATCAGACTTAAGGGGTCTTTTATAAAGCTTAAACTATATAGTTTAGAAAGTTATGAGACCGTTAATAGTTTTAACTACTATGTTTAGGTTAGTAATACTTAAAATCTTATATAGTCTATCCTATTTACCTAATTCACGTTACGTAAAAACTTTATTTTAGAGGGGAAGGGATAATAATTTTATTAATAATAGTCCGTTCCTAGTATTAAAGGTATTATTTAGCTGACAGCATGCCGATTTTCTACTCAGTTCCTTTAAAGTTTTGCTATATATCGTAACGCGTTTCTAGGTATCTAATAAGTGTAACGACTTGGTTATTATACGTAGGTAGGCCCAAATACTAGTGAAGTTAATACAAGTCCATTAAATCTAATAATATCGTTAAGAATTTTTATTGCTATTTAAAGCCGTGTTAATTAACTTGTAAAGCTTTCGATTTCCAATATAAGGATATTATAAGCCCTTTATAAAAAGGCATATACTTTTTTGACCTTATTAATACCCTAATAAACCTTAATAGAAATCTTTTCACACTAAATCCCTATTAACCTGATATTGTTTTAAAACTTTATCGTAGAAAAGTTAGTATCAGTGTTGTAAATTAGCATATTTAGTAACCTCAAGTATGTATTAATCAACAAAACACGTAGTACCTCCCACGTTTCCTTTACTGTAATAGTTTTAAGGAACCTAACGTCGTAAAAAACTATAATGGATTCCATAGAATATAGTACTAGCTTACTGGTTGGGTAAAATATATCTACGAAAACTTCCGAGTTAAAGTCTTAATCTTCCTTTAATATAAACTTAGACCTTAAAAGGGCTTGGAAATGTATTTTACAGTAATAGCGAAATCATTTAATTATTTTTAACGCTAGTAAATCCATATTTTCGTAAACAGCTAATATTAATATCTTATAACGCCTATCAATTGCCAGATAATTAAGCTTACAATATTATTAGCGAAATTTTACCTCTATTAGATTTAATATTATTACCTTTAATATTGAAATATAAAACTAAAAATAAACCTACTTAAATCTAAGTAAAAACCTCTTACCGGCTTTGACTTATATCAGATTGTTAGTTTAAAAGTTAATGTTAACGCTAGGAATTTTCTTATTTTTAAAACTAAAAATAAAAGGGCTAAGTGATTCCGAAATATAAAAAATAAATAAAGCTAACGACATTCTTAACCATCGTCTATCCCAGTAAAAATAACTCTTTTCTAAGGCCAAAGCCAACCTTAGCTTTGCCAGCATCCGCGTAGTCAAGTTCTGTAACAGTATCAGTATCACTTAACAACACGATGTATTACAAATAACCTTTCATTAAGTATCGTATCGCCCCCGTATCTGACATAATCCCCAAAAAGACCTACTTTACGTAGCGATTTTAAATAGTAAAAGGATGTATAAGGACATGGTTTTTATTGTTATATCGGCGATAGGGGTCTTTGCCTATAAGGTGGTATAAAAAGGCGTAGTCGGCGAGTTATTATGTTTCTTCCAAGCCAGTACCAATACCAGTATCTTCGTACCAACCGATATCCTTTAGTTTATTTTCTTACTCTTTAACTTTATTACATTTTAATTGTATAACTTACTCGGTATAATCTCAGCTAAAAATAAAAAGTAACTATATATAATAGATTACCTATTTTGTTTTACGCTTGGCAATAGTGTAACGTATTAACCAATAGCTCTGATTGTCGCAAATCCAACACCTCTTAGTATTTAAAGTAAATTTACCTAATCGATTTAAAAACCTTAAAAAAAGGAATACACTCTTCCATAGATAATGGTCCGGGTCTTTCGTTAGCTGTACTAACTGGGTTTTTCGTATTTATGGTTGATATGATACACGTAAAAAGGTTTTTTTTTCGTCATCACTAAGTTCAGGAGCTTAAGGGTATATACTAGTCGAATTAGAAACTCGAATTATTACGGTCGCCAATGAGAAACTTAATTAGCTAAAAAAAACCTTTATAAGTAGCATTTAGGTATTAAAGGATGTATTCAAACTCTTTATAACCCATAACAACCTACCGAATCTATTAGCGTAAGGTGCCTTCGCCAACTCCTACATTCCCTATTACTTGTAAACAAAACATTGATATATTAAATATCCAATTAACAATATCTCTATTACTTTCGGACTCTTTTTTATAATCCAATATATAAGACCACTTAATAGTATTCTAATCGGTTTGGTATTAGATAAGATTAATATTGCATTTAAAATAACTATTTAGGCCATCGTAAATTTCTTGAAAAAAATGATTCGTTGGGTACCGAAAGTAATAATCCTTAACTTAACCGGTAAAAACACTAAAAAAAAAACAAGTAAAAATCTAACAGCTTCATTTTTATCTAACGGAAAATATTTAAAAACGGGCGTAACTTAACGTCGAGGAGGTTATATAGCTTACCATTATACTTTCCCCTTTCTCTCTAAATCTTAACGAACGTAATAATTATCGCGTAATCCATATCTACTATAGAAACACATCGAAGGAGAAGGGTAGTATACCAATCGTAAAGGCCCTCCGAATCCTTTAACTAGAAAATATGCTAAGATTACTGGTATTAATAGGTAGGATAATTACCTTAGGCGAAGTTTGAGGGGGAAAAGTCAGAATTTATACCTACAGTAAGCTCGCCTAAAACCAGTTCTTCCTTTATTTAGTTGTTAAGATTAAATGTATTAAAGTTTTACAAGAAATATACTTAAAGGTTTATACAAACTTAGTAATAATTTTCTTAATATTAAGAGGTACGTCGAGGTTCCTACTTAATCGACTAGTCAATTCAAAGGCTTCCAGCCCGTAGGCTAATTAATTCTTTAGAGTTAGTGGAATTAAATTATTAATATTACGCATAAGGGTTTAAGGAACTTATCTAGACTTAAACAAGTATTCACAAACATATGTAAAGACGTTAAGGGGTACCATTATTATCAGTACCTTTACCCTTAAATTTAGTCTATTAAAGGCCTTCATCGGTAATGTATTCGTAAAATATGTAGATTAAATTATTTTCCTTTCCTTTCTTTATAGGAAAATTAACTCTGTGGTTTTATAATCCAGTGTTCGTCTTTATCTTTACCTATATATCCGCTTATATCCATATATATATAATCTAGTCCCTTAACTATTCTTAAAAGTCATCGAATGCTCGAGGTTCTTAAAAGTTTTCAATAGTCGTTGTATCGAAGATATAACGCCTAATTACGTTAGTAAGGTATTTGAAGGTCAATTATTCGTCGACGTCCATAAACTAAAGGTCCTCGTTGTAATACTTCTTAAAAATGACGCCAAGGTTCGTAATTATCTTTATACGGTCGGAATCTTTAACAGTATCAATTCCAACGTATTCCAAATCCATTGTAACGAAGATTAAATAATATACGTGAAAAATAAGTAGTATAAAATGATAAATTATAAGTTTACCGTTAGAGTTAGTGTAAGTTAAAGGTTGTAGGACTTAATCGTTTTCACGATTTAAATCTTTCAGTAAAAATACCTGCAATAGTATTAACTTGACTGTTTTCCAACTTGCTGGCTTAATAATCTTGAAGACTTCTAGGCGGTTAATCTCAACAATATTTAAAAAGGATCTTTGATAAAGATTTCTTAGTGTTTTCAGTAATGATACCGTCTTTTACTTTTAAATTGCTGCAGAAACTAACACGACGTATAAGTGCACTTCACAAAAACCTTTCCTCCAACATACCCAAACAAAATGCAACAACTGGAAAACAACTTCTTCTTGTACTTACACAATCTATACTTAATCCAATAAATACTAATCAGTATTAGTAAGCCTTTATCGTTACAATGTAGTCGATTCGAATCACTGTGGCCGAAGTAACTGATATTGTGTTGATATTGTTGATTGAGGTGTATTAGTTCTAAGTTTGGCAGACTGCTAGCCGGTTTGCATACTAATTTGTATGACCAAACGCTTTGGCCTGTGCCTCACTTTGAAGTGGGCACCTACTGCACTGCACTTGCAGTATAGTGTATTCAAAACCCACAAACTGCAGTCAATTTGCAGTGCGTGTAATCAACTTTATTGCAAGCAAAGTTGACTTGGCTGTACTGCATTTGATTGCTATTCCAACAAGACTTCATAATAACCGACATTTATTGATTGTTATCGTTTTTAATAATCTTTTCAGTTTGATTAAGGTTTTATTCACACGATATAAGTGATAAAATATTGTATTAATATAGTCGAAAAACTCAAATACATTATAAATTATTTTCTTTCCTTCCGTCTAGTAATATACTATAATTTCTCATTTTATACTTCAAATACAACACCTTTATATATAGAAAAACTCATTTCGTTCTGCCCTAATCCAAATTTTATCCACTTTAAACATAAATTCATTTTTTACTATATTGTAACTTAAGTGGAAATAATATTATTAATTTCAGGTAGATCAAAAAGGCTCCCTCCATTTTCCAACATGATAAAATTAACACAAGTAGTTATAAAATTATTTTCAAATCATTAGATTTCAGTAATAATTCAAGAAAAATCAAATGCACAAAATGGTAAGGCGGTTGAGTCGAGGGTAAATGTCGATTGTAATACCGGAGAAGGGGGGGTTATCTTAACTATTTCAATATTAAGGTTATTAAATTAGTAACTATTTTAGTTTGAAAAAGGTTGTTTTAAATTGGCTTTGAAAGGGTAAAAAATGTTTTCGTCAAATTAGAGGACTAGGTATTGAACGATAGCCTATCCTTCTGAATAACATTAAAATATAACGCGGTATTAATAATATTTGTTATTAATTTGTTTATCGTATATAAATATCATTTTAAAACAATGAAGTTAAACTTGAATTAACCATTGTAATTCGACTTACGATAAAGATTTAAATATATACCATATGGAATTATCAATCAAGGTATTAAGGTAAATAAAAAGAGTGTGTAATGGGGTTTAATGTATAGTATAAATACGTAAAATGTTACGTGTTCCGCCACGTAACCCTTGCAAACCTCGTCCGTATCGCACCCACACCGGGCGCGCACCGCGTGCGGTCCGTGCGTTGTATACATACTGTCTGTTACATGCATCGTCACGTAACCTATAGACTCAATGGCTAACAGCCCGAGTCCATGACAATTATACGGACAATCGGGTATGATTATATTAGCCCCGATTGTCACTTCCCGTAACAGAAGATAGTGCCTGCCATCAAATTCCTCCCACACGAAGCAAAACGGCTGCCTTACCACGGAAATTGTATACAAGTTGAGGTCTTCATGATGAATGCTAGCCTATAGGAGCACAAAGCTTGCACTATGACCATCACAGCTGTTGTTCATAGGACACAAGTAAAGTGTCTCCAGCGTTGGTCAAGTCATCCGCAACTGACGATGAAAACAAGGAGAAGAGCCTCAATGATGTCACAAAGCCCGCTAAGCGCACACTTGCTGACCGCATGGGACAGAACACCTCACCGAGAACGCAAGCGACCATGTACCTCAAGGCAGACCGCCGAATGAGAGTGGGCATGGTTCCCTCCACCTCACGATGGGGGGAGCTGGCGACAGCGTAGCAGTCAGCCCTGTCGTATCGAGCGTACAAGCGACCTGCAATAGTGGGAGAGGACGGGAGTGGGAGTAGGTTGAATTGGCGAAACTATCTCTAGACAACGGGCTGGGGTATAGGCGGGCCATTTGGCTTCTCAGGTCAGGATAGCAGCCTGGAATATCTCCATGCTCGGATCTGAGATGGATGGGTGCACCTTAAGTCAACCAAGGTACCATGACATGCCTCACGCCGGCGGTAGAAACGAGGCAAACAGTACAGCCTGTATGAGAGCATACATGACCATGAAGACCACCAGCCCGCGCCCCAGCGCCCTCGTCTTCGGGCTCCGCAGACAGGCCGCCACCCACCAGTACCAGGCCGGGTACCCGGACGACAGCCGTGTGATGATCTGCACGTGGTACGTGGTGAAGGCGAGGCCCGCCAGCAGCACCTGGGCGACCGCCATGGACCGCACCACCAGCTGCAGGCGCTTGCCGTCGACGTGCGCGGCGCCGGCCGGCTGCGGCGGCGCGAGCCGCGCCGCCTGGAAGAAGACGTCCGTGCCGCCTTTGCCCATGATGAAGAGCATGGGCGCCGCGAGGAGGAAGAGCGGCGCGTTGGGCAGCGTCCAGTAGTGGAGGAAACCGCTGTTCCTGTATTGGGGCTGGGCTCAGCCTACAGGTTCCCAAAAGCGGAGACAGGCTGGGGGTCACCAGAGCTGTTGGCAAGAGGAGGCCACGTGGGTAAGCTTACCAGTACTCCCGCTGCACGAAATGGTACACACTCGGCACGACGCCGCGACACCACGGCCGGGCCGCCGCCGGCGCCCCGCAGTAGACCCGATAGGCGACGGCCTGCGGCACCAGGCTGCCGGCGGCCACGAGCAGCCCGGCGGCGCCGAGCACCGCCAGCCGCCGCGCGTGGGCTGCGGCGGCACGGCGCGGGCCCCGGTCCTCGACGAGGCCGTGCAGCGCGCGCAGCGCCTCGGCGGCCAGCGGCGCGCCGTTGAGCAGGCCGTTGGCGCGGAACGCCGTGGCCAGGCCGAAGCTGGCGCCCGCGAGCAGCGTCGCCAGGGCGGCGCCGCCGCGGCAGCTCCTCACCAGCAGGAGCCAGCCGGTGAAGGCCAGCAGCGCGCAGGGGCTCTCGGCGTAGGGCGCGGAGAGGAAGAGGCCGGCGGGCGACAGCACGTGGAGCAGCGCCGCCGCGAGCGCCCAGGCAGCGTCGCCCCAGACGGCGAGGCCGAGCTGGAAGAGCACCAGGCTGGACAAGTAGTGGCAGACGGTGGTGAAGACGGCGCCGACGAGGGCGGCCAGGTGCGCGCCGTCGATCCCGATCCCGATCCCGATGCCTGTCAAGGCTGCGGGGTGCAGTCGTGCGTGTTAGTGATTGTCGCCAGCGGAAGGTGACCCGGGAGCGAAGGTCGGGGCCCGGCAGAGGGCGTGAGGAGGAGGCGTGTCAGGAAGCAAAAGGCCTACCTACCGCGGGTGAGGAGCGCGATGCAGGTCGGCAGGGCTGCGCCAAATGCCCATTCCTGCTCGAACAGGTAGCCCCGCTGGGCGATCTTAACGAAGTAGATGGCATCCCACGATGCCAGCCTGGTGATCACCCTGCCGACACCGCCGTCGCGCGTGCGAGGGCCCAATGGGAGGAGGCTGGGCGAGGTGTCGTAGGTCTGGCCGACTTGGCTCCCGGCCGCTATGGCCAGGAGCAGCGCTTTCCATGCCACGAACACAACCGTTAGCGTTCTGAACGGCTTGTCACGTTGGAGGACAGCCATGGTGGTTGACTAGGGCGATGTGGCCCGTGGAGGCAAGAAGAGAGGTTGGCGCATCCTGGGCTGCTTCAGTGCCTACTTAGCTCGCTTCAAATCCACTGCCCGTCTTTTTTCATCAACCGCATAAAGCCTTTAAAGCGAACGCAAAAACGCTATTCTATATAAAGCTACATAATCTCCCTGCATTGCCAATCAAATCGAACAATACACTGTTATCTGTTATCGCTCTTTTTTATACTATAATGTATTGTAAATCTAATAAAAACCAATTGTTCCAAAATTAAATATTACTAACAATATAGTGGTTTTAGAAAATAATCATGGTTTATGGGGGAAAGTCGTTGTATACTTGGTTTAAATACTTACTAGTAAGTAGTTAGCTTAATGTCAGTATATAATTCCCAACTTAGTTACGGAATTAAAGTTAATTCATATAAAGAAATAAAAACATAACTATAAAGCTTCTTTTACGCTTTATTAACATGAATCAAAACCTAACTTTACCAGTCATTTACAATAATACTTAAACGTATTGGTTAACCTATAGTTTCTGGTTTTCATTATTTGATATATAATACTCCTCATTAATTATTATATTATGATATAATAAGTGAATGACTTTTTACAAGGGTAAAAATCATCCTAACCATATGGAAATGGATTTGGTATGTTTGGGTATTTTGATAAGTTATGTTCCTATAAAATAGTGGGGTTTTGTAGTATCCAGCGAGTGGTATAGCTACCCCTATTCAATTAATAAGTTTTTTACTAATATACATCAATAAACTTTTTATCAGTATATAACTTTCAATCTATTACGTTTATATTATTTATAAACACGTGTTTTTAATATTATTCGGATTTATGTAAACATATTATGAAGGTTTACTATAAATATACTTATTGTTATTTAATTTCAACTTAATATTAATTTTCTTAACATTGGTACACAAATCACTTTATTAAAAAATTAGAGATTGATAGCATGAAAAATCGGTGTATATGCCAAATATGACTTATACTGGAGAAATGGCTACCCGAAGTTATAGGAGGGATGTCTGGGGGATCAAGAGGTACCTATAGGCGCTAGCTCAACTAGAAATAACAACAATATAAATTCGCTCTTTACCCCTCAAATACCTCTCCGAATTCTCCCACTCTTCATTGTAATCAATATCTACATTATAAACCCTAATAATAACCACTTTCAAACAAAATTAAACTCAACTATCCTTAATATCATCACTAAATTTACTCTACAATTATTCACTTCAAAAATAATAGTCTTGCTAACTATTTGAATATTTCATAAAAGCTATGTTTTAATAAAAATTATCTTACCAAACCCAAATACAGACGGTGTAACGGTACATTGGACGAGTTAGCTAATGTAATTATAATAATTTCGTACCTTATAATAAATGTACCAATATAACCTATCAACATATTTATAAATATAAATAATTGACCTGTTTATTTAACGACGTTTCAATTACGCCATCTACGTATGAACAAGATTATTACTCATACTATTGCATAGTGTGTAGGGTGAAACTAAAGAGACCCAAAGAGTTGGTATTGTAGTGTTTAATTGTAGTAGAAATAATAAAAGAAAAGGTCTATGTTTGGCCTACTGGACCAAACAAAAAAAAATTATATATAGTTACGCACATACCACCTGTATATAGTCTGTGCTTTATAGCCATCTAGTAGTTGCAGTAGCCCCTCCAGATAGTACAATAAATACCGGCTTAATAAAAAGGATATTAACGTCTTTATTATAATACTCATAATTAAACCGCCTCATAGAAACAAGTTCTCGTGAGAATTATACTTTAATTATGGATACTACTATTTCAGGTAGATACTACTATGGTTAGTAAACGTGAGAGAGCATGCTAGCAGAGTACATGGTAGGGGGTCATGGCTCAGATGAAAATATTTAGGCTCTCATCTGAGGCGTGCAATCTCCAGGTACTTCTCCTCCCTCTTATACTATTAATATCTATTACTACTACCTTTGAATATTATATTGTTTTCTTTATACTTTGATGTAAGGATCTTGTGTAATGATCACACTAAATACCTGTGAGTATATAAAAGATGTCAGAGGGTTTATGTTATCAAGAAGGTAGCAGAAGTGCTGAGTGAACAATATCGCAACCGTGCAAGTAATGATCAAAAGCCGTGAGGCTATTCAGAATATACTGAGACTGAATACTTAGATTGACAACTGAAGAGCTATGAAGGAAATACTATCTATATGGTGCTGACCGTGTCCTTATATATCCGTGCCTTCATACCGTCTTCAGTACTGATCCCATTGATCCTAATCACGTGATTGGCTTAGTCATTTCCGCTAACAAAGAAGAGGTGTTTCCCGCCTAATGTGTTGGACTTCAGGCTCTAAGTGACTCAGCTGTACACTAGCTTGCTTCCTAACCCGCCATCATACTTAAGTTGTAACATCTAGTCAACATTGATTAGTAGTCGATTAGGTTAATTATAAATCACGTAGTAAGTAAAAGACGATTTTGAGTTCAATATATATAATGGGATGCTATAGAGGTCCAAACTGTTTCGTATTTGAATACTACAATTTATAAGAACCACGCGGAACTTATGAAAACTTGTATAACTTTTGATGGTTTTAAAATAGATAACTTCAATACGATATTATTAACTTGGTTGGTGCACTTAAATTATTTAAAGCTCTGATACGCCACTATTAACTGAGTTAATTCTTTGAATAATATCCGGGTATTTTTCAGATAATGTATTATTATATATCGGCTACGTAAGTTATTAAACTTCGGACCTTGTCGTTAGGATCTATCCGAATAATTATTATATTATACAGATATTGAAACCGTTTACATATATTTCAGAAACGATTACAACAGCCTTTGAAACGCTTATACCAACATTCAAAACGATTAAATCAATACCTAATGCTTCTATATAATATATAATACGCCTACATCCTATATTGTATTTCTTACATATAACCTTCCTTACCCTGATATTCACTTATATATACACCATTTATTTAAGTTAATACTTGTAATGTTTGAGTTTATTAACCCTTTGGTTTATACAGCACTTACAAACGTTAAATGTTTCGTTCAAAACGCTTAGTTATTTCTCGTTTATATTTTATTTATATATCAAAAGCTTCTTTTTACGTTACTACATTCAGAAATACCTTTGATTTTACCATTTTAAATGTATATAGACTTTATTATTACATTATATTAATAATACTACCTTATGTACAACCATTTCATTACCGTAATTATAGCCTTAACTACGACTATTTATACTAAATGTAGGAAGTATATGGAACTTCTTTGAAAATATATAATGATACGAAAAAGCGGTTTGAAGTTTTCCAGCTTCAACTTACATTAAAATATACTTAAATCACCAATAGAGGACCTGTACCAACGGGTTGCAAATACGTACATTATAAATACTATTTTTGTTATTAGTAGTAAAATACTCGAAGGTTGGATATATTTCATGATTTCCCAAAACAGTTTTCAAAGTAAATGGTGGAAATATGGCGTATAGAATATCATTTAAATTCGAAAATATTATATATGTGATGATAAAATAAAGTTATTAATACATCCAGTGGTAAAAACGGTTATACCACAGAAAGTTTGGTTGTTATGGTTTATCTTTATAAAATATCAAGTTAGTATGATTAACAAATATTTAAATTGTAATTTGTAAAAGCATATATTATAAACTCGGTCTATTGGCCATTAAGTCCTACACACAGGAACAATATAGCCTCTTCTAGTCTCTCGCCTACATATTAATAGCAAACTATATTTACAACCTACTAAGCTTATTATCTTAGATCGGATTATAATATATTATTGAGGTTTTTTTTCTTTCATTTTTATATAGGAATATTACTTATCATGGACAAATCGATAATAGATATTAATCATTTAACGTTACAATTTAACTCTATTGTAGAAAAAAGGCTGTCGGCGAATACCTAATCCTCTACTTTTATAAATATACTTTCTACCCTTTCAGAGTCAATTGAGGCCGATATATCTCGTTTATAGGATATTATAAGCTATATCGCATTTATTATAAAGTAAATGTAATAGTCTAATTGATTGATTTTCATTTTCGACCTTATATTCGACTTTATACAGGTTATTATTAGGATTTGATAATTCGAAACCAACTTAATGGCAATTCGTATTGGTCTTTCAACATTTAATGGTAATCGAAAACGATATAATTAACCATAATTCGATGGGTTTACCTTTACGTATACAGAGACGGGCTAAAGAATCAAATTTATATTAAAGGCGAATAAGATATGGATTGAAAAAGGTCGGTATATGTTCCTTTATATATAGGGTTATCATACGTCGGCGGTAAAATAAACTATTATGGCATATTATGAAGCCGGCGGATACGAGGGTATTTACGATGTAAATAAGTATTTGAATTATATTATGTCTACTTTTTACGATCCTCATTATGCGGATAGGGCTTTGGTCGAATTAAAGGGATTATTTATAAATGATAAAGACATATAGGTACCGTTCGTTATTAGGCTCGAAATGTTATTCACTTAAACGGGCGAATTAAATAAATTTTCGGTTATTGAGTATAATTACCTACGGTTTTTTATATCTCTACGTATTTGAAATAACTTTATTATGGTAAGCGTTAGCTGTATCAATTATTCCGCGGCTTTAGCAAAGTATTTCAAATTAGTAAACGAGTTGAAGTCATTGAATTTAAAACGACTTTTTAATCAACAATTATTAGAATCCGTATAAGTATACCGGCTGAATAAAAATATAGTTATACAGGAAATTTATACCTTTTAAGTATTTTCGTTAAAATAATTGCGATAATCGCGGTTAGTTATTTTAACAAACCCGTTTAATATACGTTTAGGATTCAGGATATAGGGCGATATAAATAACAACTAAAAAACGTTGAGTTAAATAAGTTACATGACGTTACCTACTTTATAGCTCGATAAATCATTATTAATATGGTTACGAATTTCGCCCGGTTCTTTCTTCGACATAGGTATATACGGTTTAAATCGAAAAGGTAAATAAAGGTTCCTTATTAATTACAAGGGAGAAAGCCTAACTATTAAACACAGTTTCGTTTAAAAGTTATGGAATCTTAATAACGTAATCCCAAGATAAAATAAAAATAAGTTTAATTTAATTAAAATACGCATAAATATTTTTTTCTTTCTATTCTCTTGAATAATACTTACTTTTTAAATGTTGAAGTTGATTTTTACTATAATTATTATTATATTGTAAGCGAGGTTTTCATATAACGGTTAAAAATAAAGTAAATTCAGTTATCACTTTTTCGAAATTTAAATACGATATTATATTTATAACGAAATACGTGTATTACGTAGATAGTTAAGTTTCGCGGAAATATTAATAAATATTCGAACCCGATATTATTATATATTATTTCTGGAATAACTTAAGATAATATTTTTTCAAATACCTTAGATGCGATACGAATAAATAATCCTAAGCGTTAGCGGTAATTGTTTTATTGTTTATAATTAAGGATAATTAGTTATCTATATAATAATAATATGCTTCAGGTTGAGGTATATACGAAACATTATAAAATCAGTTTTTATTAGTTTAATAACCTAATTCTAACGAATAATAAAAAGTACGGTGAATTAATTATAATTAGCTTTTATTATAAGTTTTCATATAATAATGCCGATCTTATAATCAATGACGCTAATTATTGTAAAAAAAAAGGATTAGTTGTGTTTTTTATCCGAATTGGCAAAGTTTCGTAACTTATTCGATGAAGAAAAGGCAAAATCTTTACCTTTACATAGGGGAAAACTCGGTTACCATATTTATATTCAATCGAATAAACATAAATTTGTACCGGAGAGATTATTACAACCGTTATACCCGATATTATGGGACGAATTTTTTCAATTTAAACGTTAAATTACGAAATTAATAAATCAAGGTTAGGTTTGCATGACTTTTTTATTGGCCGCGACGTTGATATAACTAATTTATAAGACAAGGGAGGGGGGGTAGCGGTTTTGTATCGATTACCAGGCTTTAAATAAAACTACTGAATAAGATCGTTTTTTTCTGACTTTAATTAAAAAAAACTTACGCGTATTATCGAAGTCGATGTAGTTTATGAAACTAGACATTCGAACGACCTTTTACCATATCCGGCTTATATCCGAATAAAAAAATCTAACGCCTTTTTATATACATCTCGACTTATTCAAGTAATTAGTTACCCTTTTTAAGCTGACGAAAATTCTAACCACATTTTAACGGTATACCAGTTATATAATAACGGATATTTTAAATAATTTTGTTATGACTTATCTAAATAACTTTTTAGTTTTCTTTCGGTACTAAATAATATTATATAACGAAAGCTCACGTGATTTTTGAACGTTTTCGCGTTATAGGGTTAAACTTAGACTTAAAAAGGTATAACTTCGTAATGAAAAATGTAAAATACCTTGTTTTTATAGTAACGGTTGACGTAGGTATTGGGGCCGAATTTAATAAATTCCGGGTAATACGTAAATGAAAGTCTTTACTTATTATTCGTAAAGTTCGAAATTTTTTATGTTTTAATAACTTTTATCGAAAATTTATTAGTAATTTCTTCGATTTAGCTGATTAATTCCATCAACTTACAAAATGAAAAATTCTTTCAGTTTAGATAAATCGGAAAATTTATGTGTTTTAAACGTTAAAAAATGTATTCGTTACAGCTTCAATTTTATAATATTAGGATTTAGATCTGTTAAAGGTAGTGGAAACTGATTGTTCAGAGATAGCGTTATGGGGGTGTTTATTGTTAAAGGATAAGGATAATATTTCAAAGCTGATAACATATTATTCCGTATGATTAACTAATGCGAAACGTAATTATACTATTTACGATAAAAGAATTTTCGTGGTAGTATCCTATTTAAAACCGTAATTTTCGAAATTATGCAACGTCCGCACCTAGTTTACTATCTGATGAATTATAAAGGATTAAAGTATTTTTCTTCGCCACGTTTAATCTCTGAACGTTAGGCTCGATGGGCCGAAGTTTTTTCGTTTTCTTTAATACCAATCACGTTAATGGCCGACAACTTAAGTCCATTACCCGGATATATTAACCTGTAAATCATAATATAAACCCGAAATTCAGGAATATCGCACGCATTTTTTTCGCTTTGTTTTTAATAATATATCAAATGTAATAGTTATGATCTTATATATTATAAAAACGTATATTACAGTAAGATATATGGATAAAGGTGTTAAAACTGAAGTCTGGTTATTCAATTGCGATGATATATATCCTAAGAGAAAGTTGGAGGATTTCGAAACATCAACGTTAACGGGATCGCTTTGGATTCGGCCCGCATCCGCATCGTCGATTATAATAACGCCGGTTGATATCGGGGTGTCGATGGTTATAATATCGCTCCAAACCCAGCTTATGTTCAATCCGTTAACTTTATTAATATCGAATAATTACCTTATTTTCGGGCTGGACGCCTTTACGAAGTTATAGGATTAAGGAGTAATAAACGACCCGTAATACATAATTCACTTATTACCAGTTATTAAAGGAGTCAAAAGTTTCTCGATTTGGATAAGATATTAGATATAAATTACGGATTATAGTATAGACTTAGAGTGTATGTTATATCATCGTCATCAACTATAATTACCAAGTTGGGAACTAGTAACGATGAAAGTCTTATAATAAACCTACGATTTATTGATTATAAGTTATTCGGATAACGATATCTTATTTAGAGTCTTTTAATGGGATTACTATTAAAAGGAGATAGTAATAAGTATTCGACATTTATGTTGAATTTACACGTAATATAATAGTATAAAGCCTTATCGTACCCCATGATAAAGCCTTTTTAACTACCTCTTATCCTAAATCGGTACGAATTACATATTTCCGTCAACTTTA
Organism: Anisogramma anomala; assembly: GCA_038502455.1. Classification (NCBI taxonomy): domain Eukaryota; kingdom Fungi; phylum Ascomycota; class Sordariomycetes; order Diaporthales; family Gnomoniaceae; genus Anisogramma; species Anisogramma anomala. Next base: position 15,979,454 of record JASMMZ010000001.1, read on the forward strand.
TAATAAATTTGCCAGTTGCCGACAACAGCCTTCGGATTTTTTTGGGTTTTACGAACCAATAATTCAAATTTATCCAACTTGAGATTATATAATTTATAACCGCTTGAATTTATACGAAATGTTTTTGAGATATATAACAGTAATTTTATAGATTTTGTTCCTTTATTATTAACGATCGCGGCTCAGATTAAGTGAACGTATTTGAAACAACCTTTTATTTTTAGTAAAAGTTAAATAATTTTATAAACAGCGTATTAATTATAAATGGACGGTGATACTAAATAAATAAATTTAAATATTTCAAAATATTCACAAATTGTTGCCACCTTCTCATAATATAATAGGTTTTATATTTTCCCATTAATTAGTTTATATTGAATGACACGAAATCAACGATTGACTGGTTCAATATAAATTGGATAATTGATAGATAGGAAATATATTTTATTTTCATGATAAATAATTATATAAAGTTATTAATTCGTTCGGCGGAACTATTTGTCGCATTTTTGGTACATTTATACGTGGATACGAAATTAGCTTAAGTAACGATGACATATATTTAACAATTGATGAATATAATGGCGAACCATACATAACGTTTAGCACAACGCTACAAAGTAAGCGATTAAATTTAAATTTATTTACGTAATATTGAAATTGAACGCCTGAATAAAATTTTAATTAATTATATAAATAATTCTGAGTCGTCGATGTTTTGAACTCGCTAAATATCGTTTTAACTGTTTTTAGAAAATACCCTATGTTTTGTGTATATTTCGTTAAACGCGCAGTTACATACCATTTTTTTCGTGAGTTTTATCTGATGTTTGCTTGAAACTAATTTTCGTTATTAATAATACGAGCGAAAGTATATATAAGTAATTTAAAGTTTAGGGTATTTTCGTTACTAAAAATAAGCGAGAAAATAATTGTTATATATTAATGATACAAAAGGGTGGTAATGAATCGCAGTAAAAGTTATTGGACAATTTTTAATATACGACGGCCTCAAAGAAATTTGAGGCGAAATAAGGGGACGTTCGGTTTTATAATGACCCCGTATTTTGATATTGACGTCGGATACATCATAAGTAATTTATTTTTAACCAGTCGCTTTCATCTCGGTAATGGTATAATATTAATAAATAAATTGAATTTCTACTATCATCATAATGTAATACAATATATAGGGCCATATATACGTTATCTGGCGTATTCGGATAAATATCTAACTACGAGGCGACTTTTATTATAAATTACTAAGTTTTACTTATTAGCTATTATCATTATTATTATTTGGGTCCTCCGAATAGTAGCGCCATTAACGTTAAAAACCCTATTACGACTAGTTTCGGATATTAGGAAAGGTCGATAAAAGCGGACAATGTGGAATGTGGCTAGTATTAGGTAATTCTAACGAGGGCGATTAACGAAAGATAGGGCGGGTATTGGGCAAAGCCGACGATAACGGGTAACTTTAAGTGAGGCGAATACTAGGTAAAGCTGACGGCGGCGGATAATGCGGGGTGGGGCGAAGAAAGTGTTATAACCTAGACAACGGTTGGGTCAGGAAACAGGCCAGTATGCAGCTAAGCTACGGAGAGCTTGTAATCCAACACATCAGGCGGGGAACATCTCTTATGTAAGCAAGGTGACTAAGTAAGTCACGTGATGGATTAGTATGGATTAGTTACTGATCTAAGGTGAGGCAGCACTAGATCAGTGGGATCAGTGCGGTGATCCAAACGATCCAGTACTAAAGATAGTATGAAGGCAATGGGATATAAGGATACGATCAGCACCATATATAGCATTTCCTTCATAGATCTTCAGTTGTCAATCTAAGTATTCAGTCTACACACCTGAATAGCCTAACGGCTAGTGATCATTCTACAGCACGAACAAACATCTTGATATTGCACCTTTGTTACCTCTGCTACCTTACTGCTAACATAAACCCCCTGATACCTTCTATTTACTCACAGGTATTTAGTATGGTCATTACAGAAAGCTGTCCTTTAAATAGGATATGAGAAATTGCAATATATTAGTTCATATCTAAGCAACTCAGTCGGTATGGGTACGATCGTTAGCCCGTTTACAATCGACTCGGTTCATTTGCTTTTAATTAAGTTTTACAAATGAAACGGGAGTAAATAAAGGGCTTTTATGGTTAGGTTTTGGGTATCGCTCGTTATGTTTAGTAGGTCGTAACTTATATTAAATATAAGAGATATGGTTTACGTAGCTATATTATTTTAGCTATTCGAGTTAAATCCACAAAAAAGTATATAACGCGTACTAAAAGAAACCCGGGTAAAAAAACCTTTTTTTATTAATATACGGTTAGCTAAGGGAGTCTTATCGCGGTAAATAGGTGAAAAGGTCGAGAGTAAGAGGGGAATTTTGAAAAATAGCGGGTCCGGAAGAAAAAAACAATAAAAACGTATATTTAAAGGTATAATAACTTATATTATCGGAACGGTAAAGACTCCTTGAACTCGGGAGATATCGTGAAGCCAGGTAAATTAATCAACTAATTTAGAGAAATCATAAATAAAAACGGACCTATAAACCATGTGATTACTCTAACAATTACGGGTGAAACACAAAATTTAATTGCTGTTTTTAAAAGCTTCGACTAGTTACTGTAATAATACGAGTAAACTAGGTGAAATTACAATCAAGTTTATTTCTTAAACACTTTATAAAAAGGGGTTAATTTTCGGTTGGGTTTCCTACGATTTTTTTAGATATACCTTATCATGTGTCTTTCGGCAATCGTAATTTCCTTAAGCATAGTAAACGTGGATATAGATAAGGGGTACTTTAAAATTAAGAAAACGATCGATATAGGATATATAAGTATTTTTACCTATAATAAGAGGAGTATACTCCCGTTCTCGCCATCGTTAAGTATAAGAAGATCGTTTACAATATAAGGGGGCTATAGAAAATCGTTAACTATATGGTATTTAAATTTAAAGTGATGGTTTACCTTACGAAAAGGTTAATTATCGTTACCAAAAGCGCTAATAACGGTATAACTTAAGCCAGGACCATTATAAATATTAGCTATATTAAAGGAGGGAAACTAATGGAATATGAAATCTTGATGGGTAAATATAGGTTAGAATGAAAATCGAAAAAAAATCGTTACAGATAAGGCTATTATAAAAGGCGCGATGTGGATAGGTGATATAGAGGGGAGCTGTCGAAATGAGAAGAAAAAGGAGGGAGGTTTTGTAAATTACGGTGGAAGCCGTATTTATAAGTATAGGCGGACCAGAATCGGCAAAAGCTATATGTTATATAGTATGTTAAGGGACGCGTTATACGACATTACCGATCTGGGGTTAAAACTGCTTATACGTTATACGGCGTATTAAGGGGCGCGTTCTACGATACCGGTAGCCTGTGGTCAAACCGGCCTATATGTTATACGGCATATTACAGGGCGCGTTATACGATGTAGGCGGCCCGGAGCCAAAATATCCAATAATTTATACGGCACGTTAAGGGGGCGCGTCATACGGCGCTGGCGACCTAAGGTAAAACCGGCCTATACGTTATATAGCACGTTAAAAGGCGCGTTATAAACCCGCGCCCGGCTCGCGTCCGACCCGCATATTAGGCGGACACGGCCCGCATTTTACGTTTAACTGGTGGGATGCCGCGGCCCTTACGGCCTTAAATAAAAAGGTGGGTATGTTATAGATTTAGGCCATTGGCTATTAAATCTATAGGTTATGTAACTGTTTACGTAACGGGATATATAGTACCTAGCCCGAGCTTAGTCTGGGCGCAGTCTTTATATAAAACGTACGAAGGCACACAAAGGGCTGTATACTGACAATGCCCATAAGTCCTGCACGCATTATCAATATAGCCTCTTCTAGTCTTTCGCCTACACCTTAATAGTAAACTCTATTTGATATCTACTTAGTTTACTATCGTAGGTCGGACCATAACATTTGTAATAGTCTTACAAAGTAAGCTTAAACCAGTCAGTATAGCTTTCATTAGCTAATATTCATTAGCCCTTTTAACCGTTACACCAAAGAAAAACTACTAATAATTCAAAACTCTTTTGAATTATATTAACCATAATATAAGGGGCGGTATATAATACGATACAATATCGTACACTATATTATGTATAATTATATAACTCATAACTCAAACTGTATAGCTTACAGCCTAAATCTATGATTACCCCGTTATCTATCCCCTTTTATAGTGACTGAAATACTTCAAAACTTATCCACGACATCGTCTTTTAGCTACGATTCGATTAATAGGTAAATAAGATCTACTCGAATCATTGATCTTTATAGTTCTAGATTATTTATAATGATCATAATAAGTAATATTAGGCCGGTTAACGTAGATTTCATCAGCTGATATTCATCAGCCCTCTTGACTGTAGCACCAAATCAAAATTACTAATAATATAAAACGCTTTTGGGTTATACTAATCATACTATAAGGGGCGAGGCATAATATGATACAACATCGTGCACCACATCATGTACAATCATATGACTCATAACTGAGACTATACAGCTCACAACCTAAGTTTATAACAGTATATTAATAGATAAAGCGGAAGAAATGATTTATTGAAAACATGAGTAACAATTTACAACGCGGAAAAACTTTATATACGTAAAGCATAGAACGTTTGGTGAAACTGGTCACGTTTTTTGAAAGGTTGATAGAATTTAAGAAATAATTTATGGAAAAAGAGTAAAAGTTGTAAAGATTAGTAATCACTCGAGTTTAAACCTTACTTACTTTAATAAATATTTTGGAAAAATATGGTAAGTCGAGTGAATTGACGAAGGAAGGATTTAACTTTTACGAAGACTTCTACTCTTCAACTAAAAGAGATAGCTATTCCAACCGTATTAAAAATTCCTTCGAAAATGAAAACGGAGTTTTTGAGGAAAATATAAAAAACGATAAAAAGTTATACGAAATTTGCGGATGAACACCTATGGATTATAATCCGTATCAACATCTTTCGCTTGAACGATTTCCTATCAATAAAGGTGATTTTATAAAATTTACAAATTTAGCCAAAATTTAGGATTAAATAAAGATTTATTGTGGAAAATTATACAATATCTTCAACAATAAAATGCGTACGGTATTAAATATCTACAAACGGTTAAATATTAAATTTTACGTTTTTATGTTATTTTCCCCGATATTTAAACTAACTAAAATAAGAAGTGATATATGTACCTGTCATGGTCCGGCTTATGATGATAAGCTAAGAAGGTGCCAAATGGAGTTTACTATTGAAGTACAGTAGAAGACTAAAAAAGGCTACCGTAGCCCACCGTACAGGACCTATGGGTATGGCCAGTACCCAGATAGTGCCCAGCCCGTTACGTGCCCTTATACGTGCCGTATACAGACCGTGCCCGGTCCGTACCCAAACCGGACCTGGATCGGGTACTGTTTATACCGTTACGTATATAGTCACGTAACCTATAAACTTAATGGCTAATAGCTTAAGTTTATAATATAACCCCTTTTTCCCCGGATACTATTAAGGTTGCAGCGCCCCGCTAGTTAAACGCGGGACGCGAGCCGTATCCGTCTAATACGCGAGCCGAGCGCGAGCCGATAACGCGACGTTAAACGCGCCGTATAACATATCGGACGATTCGACCTTAAGCCGCTGACGTCGTTGAACTCGCTTTTAGGTTTAACGTATAATATATCATTTTTACCGCCGGTACTGTATAACGTACCCTTTAACAAATCGTATAACGTATTAACAGATTTAGCTTTAAGCTGCCAACGTCATATAACACGCCCCTTAGCTCTACCATCGATATTGTATAACGTATTTTTTAACGAGCCGCTCCGTAAAGTATATTACCTTATTATATACGAATTCCCTATCGTTAATTGCCTTTTATAGCCACCTCATATTATAGGAGATTCTATCGTCTTAATTAATAGGTAATATAAAAGTAAGTTCCTTTTTATAGGTTAAAAACGCTTATACATCGTATATTAACCTTCTTTTTAATTTTGGTGTTCCTTTTCTTTGTAACCGAATTTATCGGGCATAAGGTTATCATGCGTTTCGAAAAGTTTATAATAAGTTAAACTTATAAATTGACTTTACGGGAAGCATAACTGTAATTTAACCCCTTTTCGCAGTATATTTAAAAAAACAAGTTTATTTACAACTTCAGCTGGTTTATGCATTCTTTTACGTTAATTAGTTATTACGGTCGAGAATAGAGGTTATATTTTGTCCTTCACATGTAAACGTTAAGGAGATTTCCTGGGTTATTTACCCGTTTTTACACTTGCTCTTTTTAAATTAATCAATTAGTTCATATGGTTTTACGATGTTACTCGGGTATAAAAATTCATTATTATACCGGCCGTATAAGTTGCTACCCCTTTAGCTATATATTTCTATCGTCTTCTTTTCCCGGGTCCGTTTTCCCCTAAAACTCCTCCGTTATTTTTTGCGATATAGTTTATTTATAAAGATAATATTCGTTTGGTGGACTGTGTTTTAACGCGTAACGTTTTCGCTCCAGCCCCTTTCAGCTACCGTCGTATACTCTTTCGTAATTTTGGCTTAAATAGCTAAAATAGTATAGCTATTTAAATTAGATATCTCATAATTAATATATGTAATGGTTCGTGAAGTGTAACGAACAGCGTTTAAACTCTAATTATAAAAGCATATATTTTACTTGTATCCTATTTACTAACCTTAACTAGTATCGACCTCTTTTAACGCCCGTCCCTCCTCGCGTTATCCGTCCTCCTCGGCGTCGCCCAGTATCCATCCTGCCTTTTACTAATTCCCTTCGTCAGCGATTATTAACGCACGTTACGCCTTTTATCGTCTTTATCCCTCAGCATTACCTAGTATCTGTAGCTAATTATCATAGGGCCTCTAACGTTAATAACGCCAATATTAGTTAAACTTTAATACATATAATAAAAATAAATGGGTAAATTTTTATTAAGGCGTAATTAAAGTCGTTTTATAATCGGATGTGCATTTAAAAAAAGTTAGATAATGTATACTTGGCTCTACTGATTATATTATAACCCCTTTGAGTAAAAATTTATCTTTATTTTAAAAATAATATATTATTTCTAAGACGTAAACGTTTTACCCTGCGTATATAGTTTAATATAAACTCGACGTCGACATCGAAATACTGGGTTATTATAAATCTAAACATCTCCTCATATTAATTGAAATTTATTTAAAAATACGATATACTGGTAATGTTTTAGCAATTTATACTTCGGTTCATTATATTCTTTTCATTCAATTAATATAAAACGAATCTCGCCTTACCCCGTTTTTACCGCAAAAAATTCTTAAACTTCAAATTCTTCGTATATATCTTTCCCTGTATTATTTACAACTAAAAATCGTTTCGGATGAATTTCGGATAAATTTTATAAAGGAAAAGGGTTCGCAACCATTCGTTCAATTGAATTTACGTGAAATATAAGGTATTCACTCAAAATATTTAAAACAATGTTAAACGGTTTTAAAATATCGACGACCCGGTATTAATTATAAGGCTAATCGAGCTTTTTACCTCAACGGTCAGTTTTAAATTTATAAAAGCTTAGTTAAACCCAACCCCCCACTTCATGTCACTTTATCGGACATCGCCTACGATTCGTCACCGTTTTTATTTATTATTAAATATAAGTTATCGTCACTTAAGTTAATTTTACCACCTCATGTAAATAAACTAAAAATATAATTACTCGCTTTGTCAAATTAGTTAACGACTTTATATTTCCGTTTACCTTCGGGATAAGTAATATTTCGTACTGATTCATTAAACGGTTATCATTAAACCCGGTAACCTTTGACTTTCGGTTATTTAACGTAAATTAATTAACTGATAAATGTAAATTTTAGTCGTATTACGAAAAAGAGATGACGACACATAAATATTTTCAATTTTTTGGTTTATCCGTTCAATACCGTAACTATTTATAGGCGGTACGTCGTAAATCAAAGTTATTCGATTGTTATTAGAGAATATGAGGTTGTTTAAAATATATTTACCAAATTCAAACCGCGATTACTAATAATAAAAGCCGGAAATATATACAATTTCCATTATGTATCCCGGCAACTCTCCGTATCCGTATCGGCAGTTATAAACCATATAAATTTAAGCTGGATAAATTTAAAACAGAAATTTATAATTACTAATAAATATCGAAAGTCGCCTTTGGTAGCTGGCAGGTCGATTATAAAGTTGATCTTAATATACGTTTAGTATTGATTTAGGATAGTGAGGGTTTAAAAGAGGTTTTATCATATGTTACAACGATATTTCGTCCCGTTATATTACATATATATTCGATATAAACGTCTAATATTTACGACTATCCCTATTAAATAGTAATCCCGTTAAAAACACAAAATGAAACTTTTTTGTTTAAATAATTTATAACAAGCGAATTGTAGGTTTATTATATAATTTTCGTTGTTAATCATTTTTAATTCGATAGTTCTTAGCAGTTATAATAACGTAATATACTTTACAGGTTAATTTTGTGATTCGTAATTTATACTAATCATTTTACTTTGTATGGAAAACACCTAACGCCTTCGGAAACCTTTACTAAATAAACTTTATATAACAGGTTGTTTATTATTCCTTAATTTTACAATTTCGTTAACGTACCCATGTCGAAAATAAAGCAACTATTTGACATTAACGATATTAACGGGCTTAACGCGGGTTGGGTCCATAGAGGTACCGCCGGTTTCGTCGTATTAAAATCCCCTAACGTTATTTTCAATAACGACCCAGATGTGTGCCTAGTTCGAGGCGGTTTTGACTTTGACGACGCTTTAAAAACCTTGGACCTACCTTTAGCATATATATCGTTGCGATTTAGTAACCAGGCCTCCGTTTTTACAAATTTATTTATATGATTCGCCGTGATTTACATTCTCTTAATATATAAGTTTATTAATATTATATTTAATATGGTAATGGAAATGAGTTGAAAAATTTACGTGCGACATTCCTTAATTTCGGGTTTATCTTATAATTTACGGGTTAACATATCGTGATAAACGCCCTAATTTACGGGCCTATACAGTAGTTGGTATTAAAAAAGCGAAATGACTTTAGCTTATTAAGCCTGACGTTCCGAAATTGAATGTGGTGAAAAAAATATTCCAATGCTTTGTAATGCATCAAAATCGTAAACGGGGTATGTAAATTACGTAATTCGAAAGACCACGCTTTTGAACAGAATACTACCACAAAAGGCTCCTTATCGTGAATGGTATAGTTGCGTTTCGCATTTGTTAATCATACGAAGTAATAAGCCATTAGTTTTAATATTTTATTCTTATCCAGTTACAGCAAGTATCCTTTTAACGGCGTTTCCGAATAGTTGGCTTCCATTACCATTATCTGATTTAAATTCCAATATACTAAATTAGGATCATAATAAAGGTATATTTTAAGGTTTGGAATATATATTTTTCCTGTTTCGTCTAAGCTTAACGAATTTTTTTCTTCGTTTGTCAGACGATATAATCTGTTAACTCGAAAAAATCACTTATAAAATTACGATAAAAGTTAGCAAAACCTAAAAAACTTTGAACCTCCCGAATAGTAAGTAATAACTCCTACTCGCGGATTACCCGAACTTTTTTAGGGTTGGCCCGGATACCTACCTTAACCGTTATAATAAAGCCTAGGTATTTTAGCTTTTTAACTACGAAATTACACTTTTTAAAATTTAAATTTAACCCCATATTACGAAGACATCCCAAAACCACGCGAATTTTCGTTATATAATCCTATTTAATACCGGAAAAAAAGACTAGGAGGTTGTTTAGGTACCTTATAACGAAATTATCTAAAACATCTGCTATTATACAATTAATATGTCGCCAAAACGTCGCCGGCGCTCCCTGTTATGACTCAAGCACGTTGGTGGGTCAAGAAATAGGCCAGCATGCAGCTGAGCTACCGAAAGCTTGAAGTCCAACACATCAGGTGGGGAACATCTCTTTGTCAGCACTAGACTAGGCAACCCTCCAGGGTTAGGGTTATCTAGATCACAAGTGCTCACTGAGCCTCAGTAAGCACCGGTGAGCCTCAATACTGAAGATGGTATAAAGGCACGGATATATAAGGACACGGTCATTACCACACAGATAGTATTTCTTTCATAGCTCTTCAGTTGTCAATCTAAGTATTCAGTCTACATATATGAATAGCCTAACGGCTAATAATCATCCTACAGTACGAACACACATCTTCTTGATATTGCACCTTTGTTACTTCTGCTACCTTACTGCTAACATAAACCCTCTGACACCTTCTATTTACTCACGAGTATTTATTGTGATCATTACACTCCCGTAAGCCTAAAAGGAGTAACCAATTATTTAAATAAACCGAATCGCGTACGAAACGCCATTAATTCCTTTTATCTATGTGTAACTTGGATACGGTAAAAAGTCGTTCGAGTATTTAATTTTATAAGTAATATCGATTTCGACAACGTACGAAGGGTTTGTTTAATTAAAGGTAAGAGAAAACAATTTTTTCTGATAATTTTATTTAGTATTCAGTAATCAATACAAAATCATTACCCCCTCCCCCGGTTTAAAAATAAGTAATACCAGCATTACAGCCGATAAAAAGCTTATATAAACTTAATCCTTATTTATTAACTTCGTAATCTATCGTCGAAGTTTAAAAGGTTAATTCTGTAATATCGAGTATAACGGCCTTTAAGGTCGTTTTCCTAAAGATTTATTTTCTATTAGTTCAATATAAATATGATAATTAAATTTTCCCCTGTATAAGGGTAAGGTTGTAGTTTTATCCTCATCGAATTTGTCGCGGAATTTTGTTAATTTTGGTAGAAAACTTAATTTTTGCTTTCTCTTTAACCGTAGTCGTTGCTGTCGTTTATAAAATCCGTTCTATTTCGTAAAGGCTTATAGTAAAATTTAACTGGGATCAATCCTCCATACGTTATACGTTTCTATGCAAACATTTTATTCAACCGATAAAAACCAAACCTATTACACCCTATATATCCTTCAATTTATAGCGTATTATTCTCTCGTCGATAACTAAACCTTTTTAACCTTAAACTATTAAACGACTACCGCTAACGTTTAAGGTTACCTATTAATATCGTATTTAAGGTATTATGAAAATTATATCCCGTGTTATTCCAGAAATAATATATATCAATATTAGGCTCGACTATTCGTTAATATTTATACGAAATTTGACTATTAAAGTAATACGCGTATTTTACCGTAACCTTAATATCGTACCGAAATTTCGATGGTATAATAACTGACTTTACTTTATTTTTAACCGTTATACTAAATATTCATTTACAACATAATAATGATTATATTTAAAATTGATTAAAATATTCAAAAAGTAGGTATTATTAAAAAGTATAGGAATGTAAAATCAATCTTCGTTTTTACGTATTTTAATTGAATTAAACTTTTTTTACTTAATTTTGTAATTACATTGTTAAGGTTAAATAACTCCTAAATAAAACTATATATAGCAGTTAAACTTTTCCCGTTGCCGTTAATAGGGAACCTTTTTTACATTTTCGACTTGGATCGTATATACTTATGTAAAAGTGTTATGACCTAAGCACGTTGGCGGGTCAGGAAACGGGCCAGCATGCAGCTGAGCTACCGAGAGCTTGAAGTCCAACACATCAGGCGGGGAACATCTCTTTGTCAGCACCAGACTAGAAAACCCTCTAGGGTTGGGGTTATCTAGATCACAAGTACTCACTGAGCCTCAGTGAGCACCGATGAGCCTCAGTCTTGAAGATGGTATGAAGGCCATAGGATATAAGGATACGGTCAGCACCATATAGATAGTATTTCCTTTATTGCTCTTCAGTTGTCAACCTAAGTATTCAGTCTACACACCTGAATAGCCTAACGGCTAGTGATTATTCCACAGCACGAATAAAAATCTTCTTAATATTGCACCTTTGTTACCTCTGCTATCTTACTGCTAACATAAACCCCTTGACACCTTCTATTTACTCACGGGTATTTAGTGTAATCATTAAAAAAAGGTAATACCGGGCAGAATTCACAACCGCATTAGTAATAGTCCAACGAACCATAACATACGTAACGCCCCATAACGAGTTTGGCTTGATATTCCTTTATCATCGTCTACGTCGCCATACATCTTTAGTTTTTAGCGCGTACCCAACGGGTTTGTTGAAATAACTGGCTGCGGTATCGAAATAATTAGTCGTGATTACTACGACCCTTCAATGAAAGAACTTAAAAGTCTTAAACCCCCGTTATAATTATATTACCATTCGGCCGTTAGATCTATATAGGTTTTACTGGTTAACGACCAAAAAGTTGTTTTAAGTTTAATTCTTTTTTAAGTGGTCGGCAAATTCGTGGTCCTTTTCTAAAGTGGTGGCATGAAGGATTGATATACATGCTAAGCATTATTTATACTAGGGAAATGGCTATCCGCAGTCATGGGAGGGATGTTTGGATGGTAAAGGGGTACCTGGAGGAACTAGTCAAACTAGAAACAACAATGAAAATACACCTCTCTACCCCCCCGAATACCCCACTCAAGGATCCCGTTTATACTGTAGTCATCTGGTGACCTGTAAGTCGTATACTCTGCACCAATCTTAATTCGCAGTCAGAAATATAAACAACACACCGAAGACGAGTACGATACGAAACGAGTATGAGACGAGCACAAGACGAGCACGAGACGAGTACGGGACAAGTATGAGGCGAGAATAAGATAAGCACGAGACGGAAACGAATGAATACGAGGACGAAAACAAACAAACCCCTACAAACCTTACAGTAAGCGAAAGCTAGCTATACAAAACTGGGGAAATTGGAGAAAAAAACAAAGGATAAATTGTCTAAATATATAAATATTATTTAGTAATCCCGACCGCCAAATTTTTACATTACAATACAAGATTTCATTATCTAGGAAGCAAAGCGATACTAACGAGATACAACTATTACACATATTATACCTCATAAGATAAGTTTCACACGAACATTCGCCGGAAAATCCGGCAAGAGTGCGAATAACTACGTCGAGGACGTGGAAATTGCGGCGGGGACGCAATTTTAGAACAACATTTTTATCGAAAAGATCTAAAAGAGTTATTTTAAAACGGGGTTAAGGGAGGAGGCAGCTAAATGGTACCGTAATATACTAAAGAAAGGATGAACAACGGTGAAAAGATCCTAGGGCACTATTTAAAACTCGTTTTAAGTCTCGTCCGATAATAAACAGTAACGAAGTAACAGCTAAAGTAAACTCGTTCGAAAGGCATGTTTACGAATCGCTGGTCGAATATGTAAAAAGGGTAAATGAACTCGTTATATAATACCCTAATATATTGTAAAAGTAATTGAAAAATAGGTTTTTAGCCTACTTTATAGATAACGGCGAAAATAACGATACGATATTATTAACGAGAATTACCAATCGTTTGGTTTTTAAACACCTTATAAATCAAAACGAAATATATAAAGACGAGGTTACGTACGATGTCGTACGGGAGATATTAATTGCGGTAACTGTAATTTTTAGCTGTAATAACAAACTTTTTTTTTTTCGCGAAACGAAAAATAAAAAGATACCTAGGAATACCCAACAAAAAAAGTTCTCGACGAAACGATTATAAGACTAATGTAAAACCAAATAGATAAGTTAACGTCCTAATATAATAAGGGAAATTTTCCTTATAATTTACAAAATATTTGTGAACATTATAATGTATATTAACCCTACTTTTGACCTATTCTACAAACAACGATAATGAACTCGCGAAACTTATACCAAATAAGAAATAGAATGGGTTATAGACAACAATAACAATAACAATAAAAAACGTAGAATAATGTGTAGATATGCTTTAATTACGGTAACGTATCTAAACTATATCATAGATTTTACAATTATCCTTACCTCTGGTAGCCATGGGCAAAAACGTGCTAAATACAAAATTTGGCATTAGCAGGGCGAGCAATCTCTAAAAACTTAAAAATAAAAAGTAAAATAAACGTAAAAATGTGTAAACCATTATTTATAATATGAATAAATGAAACTGAATATTAGGACTTTTACCCTATATTTAATATTAATCCTTTATATCGAGAAAACTTAAATATAAATAAAGATAATGTATAAGACTTATAAACTAAATTAAAGGAACATTAACATATTCGTAAAGATAAAGGGAAAGGTAAAAAAACCGAAGATATTGCCCCTTTAATAGCTGCTAAACATCGTAACACTCAAACTACGAGGTATACAAACTTATACGCTCGAACTGAAAACTAGGAGGGAAGTCTATCCAATATTCGTACGAAACCAAAAAAAAAAATTCATCGAGCGTTATAATCTTTATCCTCAAGCGTTATAATCTTAAACCCTTTCGTTGATAACTTAAATCGATAGAAAACGGTTTTGCGAAGGACTCTTTTAGTTTTGTATTATTATATAGAAAAAGTACGAAACGAATACCACGAAAAAGAGAGAAAACACTGTTCCTATCTGAGTATTCTTAGGTCGTCCTAAAAAACGATTCAACCAAATAGACAATTTACAAAAAATCTACCTTAAAATTACTTTCGAATAGTTGTTAGACCGTAGTCCTGTATTACGAAAATAAATGGCGAGGATATATAGCCTCGATACTATCTGACGAACGAGAAAAGGGAGAGAAACCGCGAAAAAGAAACGAAAATATATAACATTTATACATTCGACGGTAATAATAACTGTAAAAGATCATATTAAACCACGTATTATGAAAACCTAATTCGGATATATTTAAGGTGACATTCATAATACCCACAATAATAAATGCTTAGTAAACGACGGTTTTTTGGTTAAATTCATTACGCGAGACACAGGGACTCGTATGGGAATCACCGTCCAGACAGCCGACCTACTAATAACTTTTACAATATCTAACAAAAGCCGTACGACATTGATAACCTACGTATTGTTTCCTTTTTTTGTTAATGATATTATCTCTTTAATCTATGTATCTATCCCAGCTAATTATCCATTATATAACTTGTTATCAAACCGTAATTGGCTTGTTTACCACTTAACCATTAATAATTATATTGGAAATATCCTTACACTTATAGGCGAAAGCGGATATTTAATCTTTATATTTATAAAACGATGTATGAAACCGTTTCTTTTAATATTTAATTAACTTATATAAACCGTTTTTTAGACGAAAACCAATACTTTTCGGATAAGTTGACTACGAATAACAGGGGAAAACCGATAAAATTAAACTTAGAGAACGAAAAAAATAACAATGAGGACGAGAATGAAAACTTGAATAAGGATAATTTAAAATGCTTGCGAAAACTCAACGAACTTATCGATTTCATAAAATATACACAATAATAAGAGAAACACCTCAATTAGGGCAGGCCTTATATTTAAAAAAGGTTATTCGGTAACCGAAAAACCTAGAAAATACTGGTACTTTTAAGTGAATGCGCTTTGGAAAAGTTTTCATTATACCAGAAATATTCGAACGAGAGACAAAAGTATATAAGGACGGGAAGAGGAATTATGAAAGCGAAATGAAAAAGTGTAAAAACAAAGCGAAAATGTTGATACTAACTGTAATATCAAACAAACAATAAAAAAGATTGAAGAAAGATATTGCGTTGGATGAGGTAAAGAGGTCATTTATTATGAAATATATTGATGTCGTTGATCATTTATTACGTTTACTCGCCTCGCGTATATCAATTCGGTATTTGAGTATGTGAGGAAAAATAAAACTTTTTAATTGTTGCGCATTAATATCGTCGCCTATTAGGTTTTTAATTTTCAATTATAATAAAAAGATTAATTCGGGATTGGATGAATAAAACGACGATATTTTGGCGTTATAGGCGTTAAGTACCTAAAAAAACGGAAAGGCATTTTTAAACGTTCCGACATGCGAATATTAACGATAGTGAAGAGGAATGGGGGAAAATAAAAGAGACTTGAAAGAGGTTTGCCTGGCATATAACGAGACAAATCGAACGCCAATAACGTAAAATAATAAACTCGACAAAAATGTCAGACGTCGCCCCGAACAAAGGGAATTGGACGACGTACCATAAAATGTTATTAAAAGATAGTTTAAAGCTTCCGGTATCGATATTAAAAACAAAAGCAGAATAAATAAGGCGGACGAATTCGCTAATGCAAAATACCCATAATTTTACGAAAATAAAAGCAAAGAATTAATATTAATTAAGAGGTTGGTAAACACCTAGGGAAATACTTTTGTATTTGGATTAAGAAACGTACGATTAACCGATTTCGTTACTTATTGAATTAAACTCAAACTAAATAACAAACAGTTTCGACTAAAATCATCAAAATACTTATAAAATAAGGTTGTATTCGTATAAAGGTTTTATCTAGCCATAAAAATAGCTGGACTTTCTATACTAGGTTAGTTTAAATAGGGTATATACTTACGATATCCACCAAAAAAAATGAAGAACATCTATTCGTTTACAATTATATTCTAGTTAACATTTATATAATTAAACTATAGTAATAGATACACTTCTGAAATGAAGTATTTAATACTTTTCTTCAAGGTAACCATACCTTCTTTTTCCAAGAAGACGTAACAAATAAGTATTAGAGAGTTCCTATTGTTTTAGGTTATAAATATAAAACGGTATTTATTATACCAAATATATAGTGTTTAATATTTAGGATATATTAGGGAATAACGAAAAGTGTATATACGTATTATACGCTTAGCGACATTACCTTTAGTAAATATGTATTATTGAATGGCGAAAATGATAAGAATAATATAGAAATTAACGAGAATACCACGAAGCGAAACCGAAAATACGCGAGAATCAGCGGACCAACAATATCCTTATTAATAGGATACAATTATACTTGAAAACCGACTTTTAACGTATATATTAACGACCATAACGCCTTATTATATAGATTTAACGTAATATTATTTTTTCACCACTAATATTTTCCTCGCCTCGAATTCGAGAGAATTAGACTTACCTTTTACAAAACTGTTTTGTTCGAAAGCCATATTTACTATTTAGGATTCGAATTGTTACGGGGTCGAATTCTACCGTTTAAAAAACATCGGAAAATATTTAAAATGTAGACGAAACCTAAAAATCACCCTACTTTGTTAAATATATTAAACGAATTCCTTTACCTTATACCGTACATTACGACGTATATACCTGGAAAAATATTGTAGACGACAATCCTAAAAGCATACAATATAAGAAGAGTGCCAAAAACAACCTCGATATGTAAAATCTCAAAATAAATATAATAGGTTCCTAAAAAGTTTAAGTAGAAAAGGAAATACGTTAAAGCTTTCGTTACCATATATTTATCTATTTAATAAAATGACGTTGTAATACCAAATAACTCGTTTTAATATTATCTGATAATGGATAAGTTAGATAAGGGAATCGGTGTTATTACTTTATAATTAGAGAAATTATTGATGGGTACCAAGGTTACCAACAAATCAATATCTTATGTAAAAATGTTAGTCTTTTTTCATGAAAATTAAAAAATTTCGAAATGAGGTATAGCATTAGTGGAAAAAAAAACACTAGCCGTAGTGAGATGTTTAAAAGAAGCCAGGATATAGGTGATTAAGTAGCCTTTTCCAACAATAGTATATATCGACTACATGAACCTAATTTTATCGTTAACGATTTCAACAATACCTATAAGAAAAATCGTGTAGTGGATAGATATCTTTGGGATATTTAACTTAAAAATCGTGCATCGCCCTAATACAAATAAAATTATCAAAATCACAGACGAAACTTCGAGGTTATTGGGACCAACTGTAAAGCTTTTAAAGTTAGATATAAGAGAATTACCATAGATAATAAGAAAATAATTATTCGTAAGACTAACGATACTAAAAGATCTAGGAACGGGAATTCTCTTTCCTATAGGAGTATTAAGTCCTGGACGAATGTTACGACCTGAAGGAGTAATGATAGTAACCGTATACATAGAGGAGACGAATTAGTACGAAGATATTGTAAAATACCTTATAAGAGGATAGGAAATAATTAAGGACTTACTAACACAAATGGAAAGGAAAGTATAACGAAACTTACTATAATTTTGTATTTAGGACGAAATACTATTAAAACGAAAACTTAGTGAAGAATACGTAGTATATGTAAGAAAAATTAAGGTGCCTAGAACATTAAAGTGAGCCTACAACCTTTATACGCATTTCGCGGTGACCTCGACCCTTTAAAAATCAAAGGAAATACTATAGTAGCCGACCCGGTATATTAATACTTAAAAATACGTCAAAATTTATGAGCTATACGTATTATTCAACACCACCAAACCATTTAACGTAAGACTTGTACCTATTATAGCTCTAAAACTATGGGACATTATAGATATGTATTTTACAAGCAAAATCAATTTAAAAGGTGTCGATGGCGAGACTTATCTTCACCTTGTAGTCGATTATTTCTCGCGATTCTTATTTCGCTGAGTAATAGGCGAACCGATAGGCGAAAAGGTATATTGAACGTAAAAATCAATTACTAATATCTTTGGTTACCCTAAGGAATATTACTTGGATAACGTAAGGTAATTTAAAATCCCGACGGTTATAAAGTTCTTTTCAAAGGGCAGAAAGAAGATGATAAATACGCCTACGTACTTAGCCATATTAGTGGGACTAATCAAAGAATTGGTAAAGTTAGTTAAAAATAAGCTAAAGAAATAGTCTTACGAACGTGGTTACATGTAACTCGAAAAGTGGTCAAAAGCTCTCGCCAATATTGTAAGGGCCATTGATAACAGGCTCGTGAAAAACTTACTCTAGATACCCTTAAAAATTATATTAAGCTAGTTAGTAAAATCCTCGGGAACATTCGAAAAGGCAATGTTAAACCTAGATCGAAAACAATTGACGGAGATGTTTAATAAATCGCAAGCTAATAAGGAGGCAATTTGCGACAAGTTCGTTAGCTAGCGTGATAGTTTATATTAAAAAGTGGTTAATAGATAGGTAAAACGATAAATTAAGTCCAAAATTGACTTTAAAGGCAATAGGTTTAAAGTTGGCGACTGGGTGTAAGAGGTTGTACCAAAGACCCGCGATATTAAACTAAGGATATCTCTGGTTAACAAAGATAAAAATAAAAACCCAAAGAATATTCGGGCACCTACTTTTAAGCCGCGATGGATAGGGCTGTAGGAAGTTGACGAAATCGCTTTATCTGTGTCGCGTTAGATCGTTAATTCTACCGCTAAATTGAAAAGAAGGAAAGGTCAAATTAACTTACTAAAGCTATACGTTTAAAAAGAAAAGGATAAGGAGGAAGAGGACTAAAGAAAAAGAAGAAGCGGGCAAAATGTTGAAGAAATAAGGAATCCTTACGTTAGTAACCTCGACAGCAACGAGCGTACCATCGATTAAAACGCGTTACGATAGGACAATGGCATCGTTAACCAAAACGTACTTCGATAGAATAACGATATTAACCTTAGCCAAGATTAAAGTTGTGGTTAAAAAGGTTAAAAGGGTAAAGGGTAAGGTTAAAGAAGAGTAAAAGTTGAAGTTGAAGTTAAAGGGATTATCGTAAAGTATGGTGGTAATGGAAAGTTCACTTTTGCTTATTTATTACTATTGTTTCTATTGTTTCATTACCCTACTTCACCCCACATCAATATTTAATATGAACCTCAACTTTTATCCACTCCACTTTGTTTTATATGGCTTTGAAGACTCAGTCATACATTAATTGAGGGATGAATGATGGCATGGAGGATTAATATACATACCAAACATGATTTATACTAGAGAAATGGCTACCCACGGTCATAGGAGGGATATCTGGATAATAAAAGGGTACCCGAAAGGACTAGCCGAACTAGAAACAACAATGAAAATACACCTCTCTAACCCTCCAAATACCCCACTCAAAGACCTCATTTATACTGTAGTCAAAGTCTATAATATAGTCCACTAGGCTAATAATCATTGTAATAGATTTATCGCAGATACGTAGTAATACGTAAATGCGTAAGTAATTGTACTTTACGGCTAAAGGCTAATTTAGGCCGCCCGTTTAATCTAAAAGTATTTCAAACCTAATAGCAAATAGTGTTTACAAGTTTTTATCGTTTATAACCAAACATTTAAATTCGACTAATACTTTATCTGCGCCGTAAAGGTCGTTAAAAATAACCTCGATATAATCGAAAAAATTACCTATATTATATATACCCTTATATTTACCGGTTTCGTAATACGCTGTAATCGCCTACTTTACCGCCGCCTTATAATATCCCTATACGTAAATAAACGTATACCGACCTTTTTCCAATTTATATTTTGTCTGGTTTTAATATAAATTCGATCGTCTGGTGCGTCGCCTCTTACGTAAAAGCAGATCCGTCGAATTTCGGTTGTGTATGTCGTTTTTACCTACTTTAAGCCGGTGGAAAACTAACACGAGTCGCGGTTAATTCAGCTTTAAGTTATTAAATCTTAGCTACAACCTAAGCGAAGTTAAACGTAGGGTCGATAGTTAGAGTCTATTAATTCGACTATTACAATTGCTTTAGAGCCGACGCAATATAGCCTACGGTATTTTATAAACGAGAAATACCGGCCTAATTTGATTCCGAAAGGGTAGGAGGTGTATTTATAAAGGTAGAAAACTGGGTATTCGCCGACGACCTATCCTCTTCGATAACGCTAAATTATAGCGTAAAATTATTA
The DNA here is from genome assembly GCA_038502455.1 of Anisogramma anomala. NCBI lineage: Eukaryota > Fungi > Ascomycota > Sordariomycetes > Diaporthales > Gnomoniaceae > Anisogramma > Anisogramma anomala. Next base: position 16,000,325 of record JASMMZ010000001.1, read on the forward strand.
ACATTTATTATCGATTCCTCTATTATAAGTAATATTCTTTCGAAAAGATAAAAAAAATACTTTAATAATATGTTATAATCCGACCTACGATAATAAGCTAAGTAGGTACTAAATAGGGTTTACTATTAACGTACGGTAAAAGATTGAAAAAAAGCTACCGTAGCCCACCGTACAGGACTTATAAACATGGACAGTGCCCATCCAGTGCCCGGCCCATTACGTGCCCTCACACGTGCCATACACGGACCGTACCCGGTCCGCACCTGAACCGGGCCTAGACCGGGTATTACCTATCCCGTTACGTGCACAGTCACGTAACATATAGACTTAATGGTCAATGGCTTGAGTCCATAAAAGTACCACTTTATATAAGTAGATACGATCGTAAAATACTATAATTTTTTGAAAACGTATTTTGATACAAATAGTAATTACGAGTTGTATAATAGGGATGAGATAGAAATGATATGGGAATCTGTTGAAATTTGTTCTAATGAAGGGGAAAAATTATTATAGGAGGGTTTGATAGTGTTTTTTTTTTTTTTTTTTAGCGAAGTTTAGGAAATGTTTAATACCGTTTGTACTAAAGTATAAAGTCGATAATATATTTATCTAAGTAGTTATAAAAGTTTTTCTTGTGAATCAGATTTTTATTCAATATTTCCTAAGTTGGAACAGGATTTAGAAACTTGTCATGCGAGTTCAAGAATATCGTTAAAGACTTCGATACATAGATAAACGAATTTTGGTTTAGTATTGGTGATTGGAAGATTTAAAGATAAAAGTTTGTACATTATAAAGATGGATTTTATCAAAATTATCTACCATGTTTTAAATAAACGATTCAAGGTTTATCCAAGAAGTAAGGACTATAATTTAAACCTTGGGAATAGATAAAGGGGTATTGAAGGTTAAAAAAGAAGTTTCAGAAACCATAGGTAAATTAAGTACTGATGCAGGCGCCCCTATAATTAGGGATGAAGTTTTTACGTATATTGGGTCCACTATACCCTTATAATAATATATAAAAAGCGTTTACAAATACCTTAAAACGTTTTTTTTATTTTTAATGAAATCGGTTGTTAATTACCGAAATATCCATTATATGAATAAATTCGTATTGAACAATAATTTTTGGTTCATCTCCTATTTTAATACTAAACAAAAAAAAATTATAATTTACACAATAGATTATGAAAATATTCAAAATGAATTTAACATTTTTTTATAAGAATATACTTTCGAGAAAAACAACTCGAAAGAGGACGAGTTTTATAATACAGTACAATATAATGAAATCGATTATCGTGTATTTATAGCTTTATAGGATATTTTATTCCTGTAAAACACTGGCGGAAATAAATACAATAACGTGATAAATGACCATATAACTTTATTGTTGGAATAGAAGCCAAATGCAGTACATTAAAGTCAACTATACTTATAGTTAATTGGTTGTACTTACTGAAAATTGACTACAGTTTGTAGGATTAACTGCAAGTGCAATACAATAGGTGCTCACTTCAAAGTTGGGCATAGAACAAAGCATCTGGCCATATAAATTAACGTGCAGACCGGCTAATAATCTGTCAAACTTAGAACTTACAACTCATCAATCAACCAATTTCAATTCAGCACCAGTTACTTCGACCATAGTGATTCGAATCGATTACGTTACAACGATAAAGGCTTACCAACACTGATTAGTGCTTATTAGATTAACCAAAAATAAGCTAGGTAAAAAAAGGAGCTACTTTCCAGTTATTACACTTTGCCTGAGTAAGGTAAAGAAAAGGTTCTTGCGAAGATCCCCCATAAGCTGTACAGTTGTTTGCGGCAGCAAGTAGGAAAGACTTATATACTGTGAAACTGATTGCAGAAGTTTATAAGTAGCGACGGTATCGCTACTAAAATTACTAAGAAATCTTCATTAATTATTTGTAAAGAAAAGCGTTGAGATTAACCACTAAAATTCTCGAAAATTACTAAGTTAGCAAGTTATCAAACGGCTAAATGAGTACTATTTCGGGTACTAATACTGCAAACTTAAAATCAAAAACAAATAAATCCCACAATCTTTGACAAATACCAACTTTAACAGCAGATGTACAGCCTAACCAACTTCACTTTACACCACTCTTCCCCCCCCCCTTATACTCCTCAACCCTCGTCACGATGGCTTCAAAACACGCTGAAATTGACACCGTTAATGACCCCGACCGAAAAAAGGAAACCAAAGACCTCGGAATTATCTTCGTCAAATACTATAATAAAAACCTCTGGTTTACAGACACCGACAAAGACTCCTTAATTGAGCACCTTACCAACGTAATCAGACGTTACATCCTCGATACAAACACCACTAGAAATGTTGAAAACCCCAAAACACTTGATGATTTACAAGAATAGTCTAGGAGATTAACCTTAAAAATTTGGGAAAAGGCAAAGAAATAGGTTAAGATAAAGGCGAAGGCTCAACTATATAATCGAGGCATTAACCTCCTTACGAAGAAAGGGAAGGAAGGCAGTCTGATATATATACTTGATGAATACGCTACAAATGAAAATCTTTAATGGACTAAGGCCAAGGTCAAAGGTATCGCTAATGAAAACGTTCCTAAACGCCCTTGCATACGTTCGCAAGGCCTTACTTAAGCTCAAATAAGTTTCTCATACCCTTTTGCGCAAGGTTCCTGACTAGCCAGTATTTCTAGCCATAAGTAATTAATTAACATACGCATCGTAAGCCGTTAAATCTACCAATTGATTAAATAGGAACCTTGTTAAGCCACTTCATATTAAAAAGATTATCACCAAGTCCCCCACTAATACCCTTAAATTCCCTTCCTTCAGAACCCTTAACACGTCTAGTTTTAATAACGAAATTAAGGAAGGAACTAATTTACGCGCGAGCCTATTATATGCACAACTAATGGCTTTTTTCCCTCTAAAATTAGCTGAAGGTAATTATCCTGCCTACAGCCACTAACTTTTCTAATACCAGTCGAGGGATCCAAAGGGTCCCTACAATTAGTACATCACCCTTTCCCCTTGGTATGTTTCTATAGTGGATACATATTATACGGTAATTAACACATTTGTTAATATTTAGGGAAAAAAAGAGAAGTATAACGGTAAATTGTATAATCTTTTAGATGTTAAATTATGACTGTTTTTTGATGTCTTTAGTCAAATAAAGGTTTAATTACCAGGTTTTTACTCGTTATTTCCTAATATCTTTACCTGTTAAACCGAGAACCATTATCTTATATCTTGGACTTGACACCATCTTCCTTGGCATGAGTGCACGGACCACTTTGTTAAGAAAGGTTAGCGGCCTACACTATAAACCCTAACAGTATCCACCTTCGTGGAAAAAAATCAAGTCCAGCCACTTTCAATACCATCACTTTACATACACCCCATTTCACCACAATATCACTAATCGGCTTTACCACCACTTGAATCTTTTCCGGCGACCCCTTTTTGGCCATGGGGATCGTCGTCGGCACGGCACACTGTCCGCGCAGCGGTACATCCAGAGAACAACCCTTACAACCAACGATTTCATCCCTCGTTACTGATACCAACGTGGCCCTTTAGACTTAAACTTACACACTGCAAGTTCAATTATTTCTAAGATTCAAGGTTTAGAAAATACCTTTATTATAAGCGCTTACACTTGATGAATTTATTTACTTACTTACTTACTTGTTTATTTACTTCGTTCTTTCTTTCTTTATTTATGTAGTTATTTATTCCTTGATTCATTCATTCATTCATTCATTCATTCATTAAATTTCTTTTTAATTTTCTTCGGTTCCTTTTATGGGTTTTTTATGTTTTTATTTATTTATGTATGTATTTCTGTATTTCTGTATTTCTGTCTTTCTATCTTTCTATCTTTCTGTCTTTCTGTCTTTCTTTCTCTCTTTCTTTCCCTATCTCTTTCTTTCTTTTTTTCTTTTTTTCTTGATTACTTTCTTGATTGATTTCTTGATTTCTTTCTTGATTTATTTTTTCATTACTTTCTTCATTTCTTTCTTGACTTATTTCTTGATTTATTCATGCATTTTTTCATTTCTTTTATTTAATTACTTATGTATTTATTTATTTATTTACTCATTTATTTATTCATTTATTTATTCATGATTTCTTCATTTTTTATTTGTTTATTCATCCATTCATGTTTTATTTTGCTATTTATTTTTTATTCATTCATTCACTATGTATCTATTTTTCATCTTTTTATTTATTCATGTATTTATTTATTTGTTTTAATTTTTATTCATATATCTTTTTTTTATCAATTTTTTTGTTTATTTGATTATTTATCTAGTTCTTCATTCAGTTATTTTATTATTTAATTAATCAATTATTCATTTCTCCATTTATTTATTTCTTCATTTCTTCATTTATTCATTTCTCCATTTCTCTATTTCTTTATTTCTTCATTTCTTCATTTCTTCATTTTTTTCATTTTTTTCTTTCTTTATTTCTTTCCTTCTTCATTTCTTTATTTCTTCATTTCTTCATTTCTTTTTTTCCTTATTTCTTTATTTCTTTATTTCTTTATTTCTTTATTTCTTTATTTCTTTATTTCTTTATTTCTTTATTTCTTTATTTCTTTTTTTCTTTATTTCTTTATTTCTTTATTTCTTTATTTCTTTATCTTTTTCATTTCTTTATTTCTTTATTTCTTTATTCCTTTATTTCTTCATTTCTTTATTTCTTTATTTCTTTTTTTCTTTATTTTTTTATTTTTTTATTTTTTTATTTTTTCATTTCTTTATTTCTTTNNNTTTTTTTCTTTTTTTCTTTTTTTCTTTTTTTCTTTTTTTCTTTTTTTCTTTATTTCTTCATTTCTTTATTCAATTATTCAATTATTAAATTGTTATCATTTATTTATTTATTTATTTCAATATTTATTCCTATATTTAGTTATATATTTATGTATATATTTATGTATGTATTTGGTTATATGTTCATCTAGTTATATATATGTTTCTTTTTTCATTTTTCCATTCCTTCATTCATTTATGTTTTTTCTTTCATTGTTTTGTTTATTTATTTATTCATTCATTCCTTTATTCATTTGTTGATTCATTCGTTTACTTTATTAATTTTTTTTTTTTTCTTATATTTCATTTTATTTTTTAAGCCATTACTACCTACACCAGTGCCCCGCCCGCCTAGCGGGACCTGTGACTTTACTTTAAATACCTTCGTTTAGGTATCCACAGAATAAATTTCGCGGTAGACCACTCGCTTAATAGGATGCCCTATTTTACAATTTTGTTTACATTTCTTGGGGTTGCAACCAGTGATAAAAAAGTGGTTCTGGTTGTAATTTTTCGACCAAGTTGTAAATTATGTCTTTGACCGAGTTATAAAGTATTTCTTCCCCGTTACCACAGGCAGTCAACTAAGATATATGTATTTTATAAGCCCTTTACTCTTTTAGGGCTGTCAGATCCTCGATACGAGTAGGCGTCGAGTAGGAACTAAGATATCAGTATAACACGGCCCAACTAAGACTATAGTTTTCACGCTCGTATAATGTTACTGGTCTCTAAATTGTGGAGAACCTCAAGGTTTTGACTGGAAGGCTAAATTAAGGTTTTATTTCTAGTAAAGATTTTTATTTGTGTTTCTGTTTTATAGGCAAATGTTATGAATATTAGGTAACTGTTGGAATAGTATTACATGCAGTGCAGTAGGTCAACTTTACTTCTAGTAAAGTTGACTATACTGAATTACAAATTGAGTGTATTGCTTTGTGGAGACTTACCGCATTTGGTGTAAGTTGAGTGCAGTATGCTGCACTTCACTCTAGGGTACGGGCCAAGCCATTGGCCATACAAATTACTGTGCAGACCGGCTAGCGGTCTGCCAAACCTAGAAAAATACATCCACCATCTGATCACGCAATACTACTGTTACTTCGACCAATCGAATCGACAACGTTGCAACGTCTAAATCCCTACCAACACTAATTAGTACTTATTGAGTTAAGTACAGATTAGCTAAATAAAATAAAAGGCTACTTTCCGGTTGTTACGTTTTATATCAAACAACGGCTAGGGTAAAGGAAAGATTTTTACGAAGGGCCTTTACTGTTGCGCCGGTTTTCACGGCAGTAAATAAAGAAAACTTCTAAGCTACGCCGGTTTTTACGTCAGTTTAGAGGTAACGACGGTATAGCTATCAAAAACACCTAAAAATCTTTATAAATCCTTTTTAAAAGCGTTAAAATTAACTGCCAGGAGTCTTAAACTTTAGCAAATTAGAAAACGGCTAAGTCAATTCTACTACGGGTGCTACTACTATAGAGAAAAGACTAAGGTCCTACGCTAAAACAACAAACAACCTTCAACTTTTACCACTAATAACGACCTCTAACCTTACCCTTTACATTAAACCTTTACTTTTCCTTTACTACTTTCACTCCGTACCTTATCTTGATCGTTAAATTCGCTATTTCAAGCGAAAACACCAAGTTACGCTAAGAAAGCTATGTTATGCAACCTTATGCCAAGCCATCAAGTTGCCAAGTTACCAATTATCCACGCGACTTTACGCTAAAAACACTAAGTCCCTACGCCTCGAATCGCCAAGTCACTCGCCCTACACGCCCTACACGTTCTATACAAGTCAAACCGTCAAGATAACTACCGTAAATCCTCACTTTCAAGCTATTACCGACCCCACCTAAAAAAAAGCAATAAAAAACCTTGGAATAGTTTTCGCTAAGTTTTACAACCACAATCTTTAGGGATATGACGTTTATAAAAAATCAACCGAAAAGTACCTAACTAACTTCTTCGGCTGCTTCATTTTAAAATATAACGGCAGTGAAAACCCTAACCATTCTTTTTGCAAGTATCGTGAATTCTTTGACGACTAAACTATTAACATGTAAGGGGTAACTTAAAAGACTGTTGAGTTCAAATTAAAGGCCGAATTTAAAAGCCAAGGGATTTACATGCTAAAAAAAAGCTACACTAAGCTGGAAAAAATCCTTTTCGAGCTGGATTAACTTAAAAAACGCCTTTAAAACTCTAATCCTTAAAGTCTTCAAGGAAAAGGTAAAAGTATTAAAAGATTTTAACAACTTTAACATCTCTATACACGATTTAAGAGACCCCCCCCTTCACTTTTAGCTAAGATAAGCCTCTTTATTCTCTAGCGATAAGGAACCTGTTGAACTATTCAGCAATTTAGTACCTTTACTTAATAACGCTGAGTATGCCCTTAGCGAAGGCAGAGCGCGTAAAGCAAAAGCTGCTAATACAGCCAGAGGTATTGACGTTAGCGCTCTATAACAGTTAATTAAGTAAGATCTTCAAGCCTTTCAAAGTAGTTAAATATTATTTCCTCCTCAGTATTTCACTTAAAGCTGCCGATTCTCTTAAAAATCTTCCCCCTTTAAATTTATCTACACGCGAGAGCCCACTATAGCTCCTTTCACAAAACTTTACCCCTTGGGTTAGGTGACTGGTAATTACCCTTGACACTATGCCTCGAAATCTTCCAAACTTAAACTACGAGGAAATTCTATTTAAATTTAGGATAACTATCTTAACCTTTACCTAAAACCTATGAAAAGAATCAACATTAATTATGGGCTCCTTACAAATTTCGTCAAAATCTAAAACAACGTAAAGAAATATAACTGAAAGCCTTACAACCTCCTTAATAATAAGCCAATCCCCTTTTAAAATATTTACAAATAAATAAAGGTTCTCCTTTTAGGTTTTTACTTATTATTTCCCAGAATCCTTATAAGGTACACCAGAGACTATTGCTATAACCCAGACAGAGGTTGGGCTAGGAAGCAGGCCAGTATGCAACACTGCGCCACTAGAAATCCTGAAGTCTAGAATCAGGTGGAGAATTTCTCTTATGTCAGCAACCCCAGACAGGGAAGGACCAATGGGACCAACAGCGGTCCAGTCGATTATACAGGACCGATGAGACCGACAGCGACTCCAGCGGTCCAGTACTGAAGACGGTATGAAGGATGGGGATATAAGGACACGGTTAGCACTACATAGATAGTATTTTCTTCATAGCTCTTCAGTTGTCAATCTAAGTATTCAGTCTACACACCTGAATAGCCTAACGGCTAATGAGCATTCTACAGCACAAACAAACATCTTCTGATATTACACCTTTGTTACCTCTACTGCCTTACTGCTAACATAACCCCCCTGACACTTTCTATTTACTCACGGGTATTTAGTGTGATCATTACAACTATTATCTAACCTTCCTTAATAAAGCCAACACGTTCTGCGAAATCTACGATAGTATAAAGAGCCACTTCAAATACGACGTCCACCTCGTATAATATTATACAAACTGAGCTACAACGCAGTAAACTACAATAATAACGAAGAAAAAAGAGGAAGAAACACTAATGGATATCTTTAATTAAATGTTTAACAAGTTAATATTATGCTAAAAAGTAATGGAGAAAGTTTATGTTAGCGAAGTGACACTTTGCAAACAGGTATGAATAGCGATTATAGGTGTTAGCGAATTTAAATACGCCTTATAACGCCCAGATATCACCTATAAAAGCTTTTTTAACCAGTTACGTTCCTCGTTTGCCACCGTAATAACGCGCACACCAAACTCGCTTAGTATATATTTATAAGCCAGCAACTTCCTCAACGTAAATAAAAAAGATCTTATGGTAGTTAATTACGTCGACCGTAGATACGGGTGCCCACAGCACCTAAGGTCCAACCCACCACCACAAATTAAAGGCAATAGCTACGTTAACGCTAAAAAGGCTAAAATTTAGACGGACCCATTAACCGTAAGTATTATCGTTGTAATAATAGAAAAAATGTTAAATTTTTGGTAAGTCTAGCTGTTACTCAACTCGATACCCCCTGCCAAACGTAATAATAGAAAGGCAGTATACCACATATAATACCCCACTATTTTTAAACAGGATTACCTGGATCAAATCGTGAACTTCGAGGGCAACAAGCCAATTAAAGGCGCCAACGCCCCTAAGTAAATCAAGTAATACGAAGATATTACTCTTGACGCGGCCCAATAACTAGCCTACTACGCCTTTCTATACTATTTAGGTGGTGAAAACCCTTACCTTTACCCTAATTGAGCCTCTAATCCCTTATATACCTTCAACCTTCGCGAGCGTTATACGTATCGCACGTTTTAGGGTATTATAAAAAACATAGGGACAGTAAGGTACTCAAAAAGAGGCTATTCGCAATATATATCACTGTAAAGGGAAAGTACTACAACCACTAAGATCGATCGTTACGATAATAGTAAGGCTAAAGTGAGCTTTAGATTAAGCGAACAACTATTGTTACTAAAAAAGCGGTGATTTAAACTATTGTAGACGTAATTACGTTTTATATCCTTAAGTCTTCTACCCCTTTCCTACTTAGTTTAAAGGATATAAATACCCTCAGCGTTAACGTCAACATTAACGCAGACGAATTGATCAAAAATGGCCAAAGGTTTCCACTTGCCTTTAAATAGGAGCACCTATAATTTCATCTTCGAGGCCTGAAAGCAGTAATTTTAAACCTGACGGAGCCAGAAATACGTTAACTACATTGGTGCTTTAACTACCTAGTCGTTAACAGGCTATATAAAATCTTAAATTCCGTAAAGTATAAAAATATATAATATTTTCCCTAAAAGCTATTGAAATATTTTGCTACCACTACCAAACGTATACCTAAGCCTTCCGGAAATTTCAGTTTACACTAAAAAACAATAAATACTTTAATTAAGGGATTTTCATTAATATGTTTTAATTAAATAACAAGTTTATTTTTCATGTCGTTAACTTTGTAACCTTTTTTCACGAAGCTAAATTCCTAAAGTCCCTTTCGGAAAAGAATACGTGGGAAACTCTAAGGATATTATAGATTAATACGTACCTAGGCCCACCTGATGTCGTTGTTCACGATACTGGCACTAACTTTGTGGTGGAGAATTTCTAGAAAAATGCCAAGACAATAGATATCCAGTGTAAACAGGTGCCTATCAAAGCCTACTAAAGCATTGGAAAGGTTAAAAGGGCACACATACTACTTAGCCGAACGTATAATATCTTGACGTTAGAAATTAAAAGTTTTACGGATCCGGAGGCACGTTTACAGATAGCAGTAAAATGATTTCATAATATTATGGACCTTGACGGCTTAGTATCAACGTTATTGGTCTTTAGAGCGTATCCACGCCTGACGAGTGAATCTCTGCCTTCGGTAAGTACTTAAAAACGTGTTACGGCCTACAGCAAAGCTTTGAGGGAGCTGCAAAAAAAATCGGCACGTCTCCAGATCAATAAGGCCCTTAACACCAAAAAAGGCCTTATAACAATCGATATACTTGCTTTACCGTTACAAATTAAAGTCCTTGTATAACGAGAGCCGGGCAAATGGAAGGGCTCGTATAAGATATTAAGTATTGCGAACTTCGAAGTAGTTATTGAAACTACTAAAGGTTTTGTATCCTTTTGAATTACCTAGGTTAAGCTTTACATTAAGACTACTAACTATAAAAACCCTCAAGCTAAGCGACTGAGCTAATACAAAACGTCTCTACCTGTTATCGATAAACCGACAAAACGTTGCCGTCACGGGCGACCTCCGAAAAAGAAAAACGTTAAAGGATAAAAATATATACCGGGCTGTATCTACAATATTACTTATGTAAATAAGAAAAAAAAAGGATAAAGAAGACTTGATATTAAAGCTCCGAGCGTAAGAGATTATTAAAACCTCTGGTAGACCTTTTAAGAAAAGCGATAAAGTCGAAATTAATAGCCTATTAATTCGAAAGGTTATATAATTCGTATCGAAAACCGATTTTAATCTTTAAAACCTAAATTTTATTATCTTTAAGTCGAGGATTATTCATAAAGTTAAAGGTAAAATTACGGGGTAGCCGTACAAAAAATCATGTTCAATCTCTTAAAGATATCATAATGAAGGCAAAAACTGGATACTTACGTATTCACCAACGATTTATAAAGGTAGCTAACACTTAATAATTATTTTAATAGTAAGTTTATTAGCTAAGACTAAAGGAAAGTTTGCGTTTAATAGCCGTAATATAACGAAAATATACATATAATTAGCAACAGATTTACAACGGATCGTACTATTAAAATCACCATGGAAATTACGTGCTATTTACCTTTTAGGCAAAATAATACGATATATCAAACCACTATACGAATTAGTTAAACAGGCGTCCATTAATTGCTAACTTACCAGTTACACTTTGAATTACGGATGGCGATAAAGTCTTAAATAAACGACCCATGCTTGTTAGTAACGTAAAAATATATATTTCGGCGTAATAGGTATACAAAATAATGATACCACTTTCGTCAGAATGGCTAGCTTAATAATATTAAAACAGCAAGCGATTAAAAACTTCAAGTTCTGGAATTATAAGCCGGTAACGATGCTGACGAAGGACAGTCAAATTAACTTTAATAAATATTCAATCCGTATACTTAGTATTAATACCAACCTCAACTTTCGCTAAAATAACCAGGACGCTGTTTTGGCTACAATTGACAAAACTAACAAGGTCAGGGCTTAACGGTATTTGGAAAAACGTACTCAAGGCAACTATATTGATACCTTATGCTAACCTAAAGCCTTTTACAACCTATCCATCGCCGTACAAGTATAAATACCAATGGATAAAGACTTTAACCGGTTAAATAAGATATTTAAGTAGCAAATGCGGAATTTGGACCGCGGGATTAATATGATATTAATCGATCTGTTAAGAGCTAAGTTCATAATCTTTATAGACGGGTCCTTAAAAAATAACACCGACTTGTCTTACAGATCGTCTTTCTGATAACCCTCGTTAACGAAGACAAACGGGAAAACTAATTCAGTATTATTGGTAGCCTAATCCACTAAACCTCCGTTAAGTGAAAGAAAATCATACGAAACGTATTGTCATCGGAGGTATACGGCATAATAGCGGGATTTAACATAGATATAATACTGTGGGAAGCCTTTAACATTATCACCAAGCAATTAAAAAAAAAATCTTATCTAGGTGGTAATTTGTACTGAGTCGATGAACCTCTTTAAATACCTTTTAAAGTTCGAAACCACCAGCGAAAAACGCCTAATAATCGACGTAATAGCACTTCGTAAAGCTTACTAAGGGAGGGAGATTAAGTAGTTCCGATAAATCAATAGCAAAGACAATCATATAAATTCTATGAAGAAGGTAGTGTTAAATAATGCCTTGGAAAGGTTTGTAAACAGTAATAGGCTGACTATACATATCGAGGACTACGTTGATAAGCCGCCCGAAAAGCCCAAATCATGTAACGGTAGACAAGGATATACTGGAAAACTGGAAATCTGCCAGGGGATTAATAATAGTAATCTATTTTGGTGGCACAGTTAAAGTGGAGGCTTGTAAAAGCCTATAGCAAAAAAAACTTTTATGGGAGTTAATAAGCTTCGGCCTTGAAACGGTGAAACAACTAAGGCCAAATAGGGTCAATTTGTATGCAATTAGCTGCAATTTAATATAAAATTCAACTGGAATTAACAGGGGTCTGGCCAGTTAACGAGAAGGCAATTCAATAGTAATCGGAGAATATTGGTCAGCTACACTGGCGTACGCGCACAAACTAAAAAGCCGCCAGTGTTAGAATAGTATTACATGCAGTGCAGTAGGTTAACTTTACTTATAGTAAAGTTGACTATACTGAACTGAAAGTTGAGTGTATTGCTTTGTCGAAACCTACCGCATTAGGTATAAGTCGAGTGCAGTACGCTGCACTTTACACTAGGGCACGGGCCAAGAAATTGTCCATACAAATTATAGTGTAGACCGGCTAGCGGTCTGCCAGACCTAGAACAATACATCCACCATCTGACCACGCAATACTACCGTTACTTCGACCAATCGAATCGACAACGTTGCAACGTCTAAAGCCCTAATAACAGCAACAGACTTTATCCTATTTCAAGTATATTGAGTTGAATGCTTTTCTATACACCTAGTGGTGCCTACCCTCTTTTAAGTGGTACGTGGATAAACTTATACAAATACGGTCCGTATTTTTATTTCGTACTAAGTTTTTAACACGTAGTAAAGATTAATACGGTAAATCATAAGACTCTATCGGCATTTAACATTTACGTACAACAAATTACCCGAAAATTGGCAACAGGTGTATAAGATTAGGATTTTAACTCTTTATATTTGTTTTAGTCAGATACGAGTTTTTCATTTACAATAGTTCATTCAATGGATTATACGGTATAACTTAAAAACAGTAATTTCGAATAGGGTGGTTGTTTTGGAGTAGGAACATTCAAGTTACGAGCCTTCCCGCCAGCATATATACCTTTTATATCATCGAGGGTCAGACTATACTAGCTATCTAGTGGGCACTGCCCAGTGATATTAAAGCACAAAAAAATTACTATCTTATGTACTTAACGAATTACTTTTTTTGAATAAAAATATGATGGGTTAAAAAGTTATTTTAAATATAAGTTTTATTTAGCCCAATGCTACATAAACTGAAATTCCATCAAATCGTTTTATATATTGAATTACATGAAATATACCGAAAGGGAGATGTTTCTTCTTAATTAGATACTTAATAACTTAATACTTTTCTAACAATTAATATAGAATGTGAAAATTAGCTAAAATACGTTATTTTAGTAAATTAACCATAAAGTGATGGGTTATAAAGAGTTCAAATACGTCTTATAGTCCCCTACCGTTATCTTTAAAGTATTTTTCAACCAAATAAGTCCCCCACTCATGACTGTGATAGCTCGAGTCTCAATTTCAATTAATACATACCCCTACATTTTAAAATTTAACGACGACGAAGAAAACCCCTCCTACACGTATTATATCAACTGTAAGTATGAAAACCCCGGTTAATACGGCTAGAGAAAGGCCCGTAATTGGAGACGTAACTAAGCTACGTACAGAAAAGGGTATTCTCCTTCCTCAAAATCTTTAAGAAAATAACGTAAATTCACTCTAAATGATAAAAGATGCTGGATCTATGTCAAGTCCAATTACTAGTTAACTTGCCACCCTTTGGTTAAACGCTAAAAATAATGAGTATTATATCACTAGCAATATCCCGTTGCCTCCAAGAAAAACTACTTTAATTACATCGCAGACTTTAAAGGGAAAGAGGTCAAAAGGGAGGAAAGTAGGCCTAAAGTTATCGGTTGGCACGAATATATTAATACTGGACCAGAGGCAACATAATAATTCACCGACTACGCCTTTCTATACCGCTTAACAGTTAAAAACCCTTATTATAGTTATAATGATGAGAATCCTGACCCTATATACCTATTTATCATTCGCGATTATTACGTGGAGCAGGTTCTTTTAAAGTATTATTCCAGATACCAAGGCGTTACGGTATTTAATAAGAGTCTCTTTGCAATATGTCGCGTTACGAAGAGATATAGATACTATTATAAAACTTAATTATACGGATACCAGTAAAGTTAAAATTAGCTTTGTTCTAGGAAAAGAGCCTTTTTTACTGCATCTACGACTATTACCACCATCGTTGACCTTTTTTTTTATATTTTGGAATCACTTACTCCATTTCTGTTTTACCTTTAAAATATACAGAAACCTAGGTATTAACTTTAATATTTGGACTGATAAACTAATTCAAGTTGGGGATGATAAAAGGTTTCTATTTGATCTTAAACAAAAATACCTCTAATTTTACTTTCAAAGACTAAAGATAGTGGTATTAAACCTGACAGAATCATAATTTCGTTAATGATATCGTTGATTTAACCACCCGGCGATTAATAAGTTTTATAATGGTGTAAAGGCAGCCGGTTATGAAGATATAGATTTGCAAACGCTAAAGGTAATTGAAGGGCTTTGCAATTACTACCAAGTGTATTCGTAAACCCCTCTAATGTTTAATTCAACAATAAGAAATACCAATATTTTAACTTTTAGGTTTTCGTAAACATATTGTACTTAGATGACAAACTAGTACTTTACGTTATTAACTCCGCTATAGATTTGGACGGCGCCAGATTCTGTAAAAACATTATAGCGAAGGAAACCAGAAAGGTATTACATACTTTGTGAATTGAAACTTATTTGGAACCATTAAACGTATTGGTTTACGATACTATTATTAACTTGACCACGACAAAGTTTTAAACTAATATTGAGTCGATGGGAATTTAATAAAAACATGTTTCCGTTAAAGCCCACCAATATAGTAATAAGATTGAAGAAACTTACATTCTCTTATAACGGGTTTACGATATCCTTACTTTAAAAATCACAGATTTAACAATACTATTAGCCCCAACGGTCTTATACCAACCTTATTGGTATTTGAGACCTACCCACGTATAACTACCAAATCGCTACCACTACTAAACACCTAAAAGCGTATTATAATATATAGTAAAGCCTTAAACAAATTAAAGAAAGAATTAGTACGCTGTCAGGTCAATAATACCTTTAATACCAGAAACGGATTGTCGACAACAATCCATCTATCCTTACCCCCTTGGAGTAAAATTTTTATATGGTAAAAACCATGAAATAATAATGATCTGTATGAAATTTTAGGTTTTACCAACTTAAACATGGTGGTTAAAACTAATAATAACCCTATTACTTTCCGTATTATACAGGTTAAAGTATATAAAAGACCCTTTAAACCTGATATAATTCTTAACGTCTATAACCTCCGAGCCGAATAGATTAACTAATACAAACCTTCTAGGCCAATCTTAAACAAGCTAATAAAACGTCTACGGTGTGGAAAACCATCGAAAAGGAGGATATATATTAAAGAGAGGACAGTACTGAGAATCATAAGCCTAATAGGGTGTATATAATGGTATGAGTATCTTAAATGGAAAGGTTTAACAGAAAACATACCATCAAATTACGTGTTGAAGGCATTATTGATATACCGGACAAACCCTTCAAAAAGATACTGGATGAAGATTAACAGACTTTTTATATGTTGTGTTATTTAAGTTATATAGTTAATGTAATTTAAAGGCTAAAACATCTTATTTTTAAATAGAAAATGATTTACAAGGTTAAAGGTAAAACTATAGACTGGTTGTATTAAAATTGATGATGAATCGTTTAAGGATAGGATAACGAAGGTAAATATTTAATCTTGACTTAATAGTTTGTAATCCAAAAGATTAGCTAGCTTTTAATCGGTGTGATTGTTGTTAGTTTGACTATTGATGCAAGCGCTTAGCTTACGTTACATAGCTTAGATATAATATAAACATATATGTAATATGCCAACGATTTTCAGAGAATTATATTATTAAAAATACTGAAAAATTAAATGATAAATTTCCTGATGGTATGGTATTACTTCACATTAAACCTCTATATAAACTTGCTAAAATAAGCGTTTACTAATTTTTAATGTATTGAACTCACTTTAAAAACAAGTTGAATATAAAGACTTTAATATTCAACTCATACATGTAAATTATATGTGGCAAAAACTTTAGTATGGTAGGTATATAAATTAACGATATTGTTTTCTTGAAAACATTAGGTTTATAGTATGAAAGCAGCGTATTATCGAAAAGTTAGGCATTTAAAAATGTAAGCTAATCGAAACATTAGATAAAAAAATACGATTTAACCTTAATGAATAGTTAATACGTATCCATAATATTAAGGCTGAAAAAGACACGTATATTAGCCTATATTTAAAAAGGTAAGCCAAAATTTTGATAACTATTAATAAAGCCGACGAGGAAAAATCATAGCGATACCAATAATAAAGGGCTCGTACGGATTATATCGTTACTTTATATTAATAGAAAACATCGTACGGCCTATTTATCGCGGTACAGGTACAAAATCCATAAGACGAGGACTTTAATAGTGTTTAAATATACAATAGATACAGTCACACAGCACGCACTCGACAATAGAGCCAATAGGAACAGTTAGTACTTGGTACAAACTTCAAGTACTAAAACTATCAACACCAAAGGATGAGGAATTCACCAGAGTTGTAGATATCTCCAAGAAGCACTAGTATTTACTTGTACAAGTAATAGTATTGAGTATTACGGAGTCTCTGCACGGAGATGATGCCTGAGCTAGT
Organism: Anisogramma anomala; assembly: GCA_038502455.1. Classification (NCBI taxonomy): domain Eukaryota; kingdom Fungi; phylum Ascomycota; class Sordariomycetes; order Diaporthales; family Gnomoniaceae; genus Anisogramma; species Anisogramma anomala. Next base: position 16,017,492 of record JASMMZ010000001.1, read on the forward strand.
ACTTACTAGCACAGAGGAACTAGTATTTACTAATATATACTAGTATTGACTAGTATGGGGTCTAGACTTGTAATCGAGATCTCTATAACGATATACTTAATCATATATCAAGTTCTGCATGTAGATTCTAGAATACTTAAATTCACAAGCCTACACAATATCTTTTTATGTAGTACCTTCAACACATTATCAGTACGATTGTGCCCTATTATTTTATTCTACTAAATGTGTTTACTTCCTTCTACAAAAATCAAAATGTCCACTTCTTTTGGAATATCTGATACCTTTAAGGATGCCCCATCAGCATCCCCAGAACGTAGATTATTTCCGCCACTAGGGATATCTTACGGAAGTATCAGTAATAATAGTCCTTATTCTTAGAGAACTGTTATTGCTTCTGGCTCCTTTAAACCTATAGGTTCTTTTGCTTCGTCTAAATCCTCATATCTTTGTATCCTACGCTTAAGGGCTACTCCTGTTGCCTCAGGGGCTCTAGACCCTAAATCCCTATTAAAAAAAAAAGCTAAAGGTAACTCGTAATACCTGTAGGGCTAAAGCTAAGTAAGAACTTCAAGACGTCAATTTTAATAATTTTGCTTATAAGTAGGCAGAGGCTAGAGATTCCTATGCACTAGACCACCCGGAAAGGGCAAGACTCAAGTTATCTATCGATTTATACGATAAACTGACATCTGAGCTTAAGGAAAGCCTTAAGATTCTCCAATCAACGAAGCCAAAACCACAAAAATGGACAGATCATCACACCAGTAGAAGAGTAAAAAAGAAACATGAAAAACACCTTTTTCTAACGTTTAAAAAGGACGCAACTATTAAAGTCTAGATTACAATTACAAAAAAAGTTCAAAAGTTGACCTTTATAAATATAAATGTATGGCTAATAGCGATCAAAGACTGTATTGATAGTAATAACTGTTTTGATATTTAAAAGGGTATTTTCGAAATTAATATAAATAATTTCTTTATATAAACAGATTACATTTACTTATTTACGCTTATCAACGACAGTTTTACAAAGACTTTTCAAACCATACGTATAAAGATCCAGGCCTATAGGATAATTACTTCTTTCATTACTTTAAACCTTTTAACAGTTATTATGGGCATTAAGGACTCGTATAAGGCCTTGTTAAAGTTAATTGGCATAAACTGAGGCATTAGACCGATTTATTATTAAGAACTTTTTAATCAAATTCGTTTTATACTCTCTTTATACTATTTATCCTCAACAATTTTTATAACAGAGTTTATAAACACTAAAAGAATTTTGATTTATTAAGACCTTTAGGTTAAAAATATCAAGTATTCCTCACGGTTTTTAACCTATACTAAATACAAGTTTTCAGTTTAGATTATCCGCATACTAAGTAAATTAAGGCAAACCGTCCCTTTGTCACTACTTAAAATACAGTTAGACTTTTAAAACGAAAACCAGCTTTGAAAATAAGGAGAAAACGTCAAATACCATCCTTTAAATGAAACAGAAAAATAATACACCTGTTAACTGTAAACAACGTATCAATAAAATTAAAAATAACTGCCATATAAGCCTTTGCAAGAGCTATTTGATTTATGCTTTGAAGTATTACACACAAGTCTACGGCCTTTCAATATTGGTAAATTTATTAGTAAGGGGGGAAAAGCGGACGTTATTACAGTTGATAACGGTAAAGTAAACGACCTTCGCCTTTTACACAATTGTAAATTTATAATATTACTACAATTAATCATGTAAATAGATATTCAATTCAACAGGTATACTATGTAAGACCCTGTAAAAGACCCTATACTGAATAATTTTGGTTAATCAGAGGCTATATTCGATACGGATGTACCCGCTTTAAGGCATACATTTTTAAAGTTAATATCTCTACTTCCAACGTCAAAGTATTCACTTTCAATGTCAAGGGCTCTACTTTTCAAGTTAATCTGACAAAACAACCAATTAGAGGCCGTACCAAAAGCGAATGATACCACTGTATAGGTCCTACTTTTAACGTTAAGCCATTAAAACTTAATGTTAAGTTCTAACTTTCTCTCTCTTTTTTCCGCATCATAATATTATTTTGCATTTAATAAAATTTAGTTTCGAGACTTTGTTAAAGCTGATTTAAGCTTATTTTGCAATATTTTTAATGATGATAAATAGTTTTTACATATCAAGATATAAGGCGAAAACTACCCTGGATTACAAATAAGGGGTGGTATTGTTTAGCCTATTGGAAAAATAATAGTTTAAATATTAATTAAGTTTTTGAAAAGGAATAGCCATAATGCTTTATTTTTTCGTAACTATTTTCATTACCGAGTTTATGATAAACCTAAGTAACTCTTCAAAACCTTATATCTTAGGTATTAGAGTTAGAAACGTATTATTAATTCATTTATAAATTAAAGAAATAATTGTTACTCTGATTAGCGACTATACCATTATTCAATCCATGTAATAGTTCTATTGCAACTTTATCTGTATAATTTCTACCAAGTCCTTTAAAACTTTCCTCTGGTATATTAGGTTTGGTTACAATTACCTGAAATTAGTAGAATAATTACTCTAGTTGTTGGACGGTCTTAAAAACAATTAGGAAAAAGAGCGTTTCGACTTTATTTGTAATTTCTATAAACTTTCAAAAAGTACTCGATAACGACTAAGATTTCAATACGGTATCCTAGATAAAGAAGGGTTTATATAGATCCTTAATAGGTTTTTGGAAATTACTGCTAACTTAAGAGACAAATGCCGTAACTTGATGGTTACTAAGATTAAGTATGATTTTAAGGTTTGTAACATAATTATTATATCCCTTATTAAGGGAATAAACGCCATTTGCTATATGTTAAACGAAAGGATAAAACTTATAGGATATAATATAAACTACTTTATTTTTGACAGAGGCAACGAGCTTATTAACTATTTAGTTAGGAAAATGTCTATTAATTACGGGTTTACCCTTAATTTCATTTTCGCTATATACTTTTAAAGAAAACGGAATTTCCGAACGTTTAAATAGAATGATTTTGAAAAAAAAAAGATTTGAACCATTTCCGGAAAGGTGCTATATTACCTATAACCCTACCTATTTTAAGTAGCCATTATTATAACTAATTTAAAGATTAACAACAAAGGTAGGATTTAGTATACCGCGCCCTATAATGATATTTACTATAAAGTAAAGGGATATAAGGGTTAAAAACCTAACGTTATGTTTACCTTTACTCTTAGCTTTACCATTGTTGTTTATATACCATTTATAAAACGAGTAAAATGATAAAAGAAAAATTAAATAGAAAAAATTGTAATCCTTCTTTTATAGTAGTTCTCTAATATTATAGAGATTTAATACATTTTTAAGGTTCATTTACCAAACCGGCTGGGGAACTTAACGAGGAAAATTGTTGGCACTTTTGGCCTAATGGTCTTGAAAAGGATTCTTATGGAACCCCGTAAGTTCATTGTAAGAAAATAAGATATTAAGACTATCGAAGTTGATATCCCTTATAATAATACGATGGTAATTCTAAACTCTAGGTTAAAAAGAAGTGTTCGTTAAATAATATAAAAGATATAAAACAACATATCAGCAAGTCTACCAGAAAATGATATTTTTAATGAATAAATTGGTTAATTTGTACTTTTAGTTAGCAAATAGGAGAGAAATCTGACCATAAATGAAGCTTTAGAGGTTCAAAATGCTAAGTACTGGAAAAAGACCTTTTGTAGTGAAATACGGTGCTTACTATCCCTTAAAATCTTTAAGGCTATTAAGAGGGATATTAACCGTTATACCTTAAACATAAAATAAAATATCAAAGTTAAAACTAATTTTAAAAGTTAAATAGAAAGATATAAGGTTAGGATTGTAATACTAGCGTTTAATTAAAGGTATAGTGTTGATTATATTGAAACCTTTATTGCTATAATAAAGTCTTGTTCGTGGATGATCCTCGTTACACTTGTTGCTTCCTATAAATGAAATATCAAATAAATAGATATCGACTCGACTTTCCTAATTAGGGAACTTAAAGAGCTGGTATTAGTAGAGATTCTCGATACTATTACGGATTTTTTCTTAAAATATGCAGAAAAAAATACTATGGGTTTTAATACTACAGTTAACCAAATATTCCAACTACCTGCCTTACTTTACGGGCTTGAGCATACTTTACAATAATGTTTAAAGAGGTTAAGTAAAGTATTTAATACCCTTAAGTGTAAAATATTAAGCTTTTATAATATGATATAAATAAACTCTCATTATTAACTTATTATATATTCTTACATTCATGACTTTTTAATAATGAGCCTTAACCTAAAAACCAGTTGGATATTTAACATATATATTGGGAAGTACTTTCAGTATAGAGACTTAGGAGAGGCAAAGAATTCCCTAACGGTACATCTCCTAAGGCATAGGGATATATATATTATTATCTTGGCATAAGATACGTATATCTTAAGGATCTTGGATTTTCGGGTATAGAATCTGAGTAAACATCCGGCCTATACATTCATTGTAATCCAATTACTCATCTATGCTATGTTATAGAGATATTAGTCTAATATATCATAAACCAAAAAGTTTTAGTTAGATGTAGGGGCTTTTGGTTATATAATATGCCAGACTAAGCCGGATATTGCCATCCTTATACCAGTACATTTACGTTTTTGCCATATTCTTTTACATGAAAATATCACGCTAATTAGTTACGACTTTAGGCACTTTAACCACTATCAAAAATATATACTACAAGTAGATAGTAAAGAAATATTAGACAGTCCGCATTGAAACGCCCCAAACTTTAACTAAAACCACTCTAAAAACGCTTAAATATTTTAAATTAACGGCTGATGCAATTCTGATTAAAAGAGTGACAAGGCTACTAGAAATTATACTTATAGATATACAGTTTAGAATGTCAACAGCACGGTTAAGTGGGTATCTAAGAGAGTAATTAGAGTATGCCTTTCTTCTATGGGTGATGAAAGCGTAAGAGTTACTTAAAACACCCTATGGATGAGGAATTTGTTTACAGAGTTTAGTATTACTATTATCGTTACGATATATTGTGATGATGAGTGAGCTATTAAGTTGTCCAGTATCTATGAATATTATGAACATACTAAATATATACCCTTCAGAAAACACTTCATAAGGGATAAAGTAAAACGTAGTACTATGCAGATTAAGTAGGTTTCTACCGATAAATAATTGTCCAATAGGTTGATAAAGATATTATTAAGGGAAAAGAACGAAGTAATAATGTAATGGCTTAGCTTAGTTAACCTAGGTTTGAATTAAATTAATGGATTATGAAGCTTTGTATTCCAAATTACCTTGTAGTATTATATGTATAAAATGTTGAAGTGGTTTTGGTATAAACTTTGGAATATTTATAAAAGGGATACCAAAAAGGTTATTGGTTTAAATCTAACTATACATATCTTTTTGTCTTTTGCATTTACGGTTTTTCTTTTCCCGCACTACACTTCCTTCAATTAACCCTCAACTTTTCGTTTTTTACGTCTCTTTTATTTCAGTAGACAATACCTTTTAAAGGGGTATGTTAAAATATACAATAGGTAAAGTCACACAACATAAATTTAACAACAGCGCCAACAGTACCAGTTAGTACTTGGTATAAACTTCAAGTACTAAACCTCTTAACACCAAAGGATAAGGAATTCACCGGAGTTGTAAATATCTCCAAGGAGAACTAGTATTGACTAGTATAGAGTCTCGACCTTTAATCGAGATCTCTATAACGATACACTTGATCATATATGGATTCCTCCATGTAAATTCTATAATAATTGAATCTACAAGCTTACACAATATCTTTTTGTTGAGTACCTTCAACAAATAGGTTAAATAAAACAATTGAGTTGTAATTAAATAATTGAAAAAGGTATGAATATGGTTTTAGTAAATTTAATGACGAATAAATCAATATTTTTTACGTATGGTTCCTTTATTAATAACATGAATCTTATGTTGTAAATCGGATTCCTTAGTGTTAGTGAACGAATAAATGTTTAAAGGGCAGTTAACGATTACCAAAAACCTCGTATACTGGACATTCGTTAAATATAACTATATAATATAAAGTGTACTAGCATCGAAGGTGTACGTTATAACCAAGGTTATACCTAATAACGCCCTAAAGGAGTTTATGGATAATAATACGCTCATTATATGAATTAAGGGTTACGTGGACCGCCCGGTATGTAATGTGGAAGAATAGGGATAGTCTGATGAATTCGAATACTACTAAGGTAATAGTGGTGGTAATGGTAGCGATAGCAACGATAACAATGGAAGTATGTTAAATTACTGGCGAAAGGTACGCAAGTAGTAGAATACATAATATTTATAGGTATGTAACAAAAGACCTGTACATGGAAGTTAAGGAAAAGAGAGCTCGGCGATATGAAATAAAGAATCGTAATTGATGTTAATTTCAGTGCAAATTTATTGGAATTGACAAGGGTTTGGCTTGTTGATTAAGGGGGGGTTTTAGAGGATGCCACCAATTGTTGGCTAGCCACGCTGGCGTGTAGGCATAAAACAAAAAGCCACCAGTGTTGGAATAGCAGTTAAATGCAGTACGGTCAGGTTAACTATACTTACAGTTAGTTGGTTGTACTTACTGTAAATTGACTACAGTTTGTGAGATTGACTGCAAGTGTAGTACAGTAAGTATCCATTTCAAAGTGAGGCACAGGTCAAAGTATTTGGCCATACAAATTAACGTTCAGACCGGCTAGTGCTCTGCTAAATTTGGAACTTAAAACTCGTCAATCAATCAATTTCAATGCAGCACTACCTACTTCGACCACAGTGATTTGAATCGACTACGCTGCAACGATAAAGGTCTACCAACAGTTATAATTTATATGATTTGATAGGTATAAGGCCTATTTGTAGGTATTATACCAAATACAGACGCGACAGAAATCTGAATTATCAGAAAATAGTAATTCAACGTTTTGGCGGTAAAATTCTCCAAATTTTAATTCGATCAGATAAAGAAGTATCACGAAGTTTTTTTTTTTTAACAAGGGTAGAATATCGTTATTTGAGACGATAATGGTAAATACGAGATTCGGGTTTACTAAGTTTAATATCATAAATTTTACGATATTATTCGTGTTTTTGCTATGTAATATAAATTAACTTGGTATCCAAGTAAAAAATACAACGAATTCAGTATTTTACGTTTCGCGTAATGTATTTTAATTCTTCAGGTTAAAGTTTGAGTATTTTTCTTTGTTCCTAAAATTATCATTGATAAAGTCTACTTGCCTGATATAGTTAAAATAACGTATATTATACCAATTGTTTGGGTATCCAGTCACGAAACTCTTCCCATAGCTACTTCATACCACGGGTTATATCAATATGTGAAAAAAGCCCTAAAAGTTATAAAAAAGTTTTACTATAAGTACCAGCTGCACTTGTAATCCCCTTGACGATTCGAATTCCATTTATAAAACAATATTAAATTTAATTACGAGGTTATTAACGATATTGAATACCTTAACTATCGGTTTGTATTTTACGTAATTAACGGTACTATTTCTTCTTTGAACCGTTGAATTTATACGGAACACTTTGGTAATAAACTGTTAAGATAACTTGATTGATTAATAAACAAATGTTTATGTTGAACCATTGAATTGGATTACTTATAACATAAGAATGGTTGCCGATTCGAGTAAATAGCGAATTAAAGCTAGGATAACTGGTAACAAATGTAAACAAATATTGGTACAGCTATTTTAAGGCTTTGATAAATATAAACGATATTACAGCCCACTTGAAAACCTTTACGCGGTGCTTTTGGAGGGATTATAAAGAATTTATTCGAATAAAATATTTTATTAATGGTTGTGAATGCGGTAAATGACACGTTTGGTCTGAATGGACTTATTACTATGATTTTTATATTTGGTATTTACCTTATGATGCACTTGGATTCAGCACCACTATAGGTTACGATTAATAAAGCGAAAGTTCTGGCAAAAGCCATGGTAGCCTTTCGTTCTCTCAAGTTTAAAAGTGATATTTCAAAAGCCTTATTAATAAAAAAACAGTTTACGAGAAATATTCGTTTTCAGATTGTCATTACAATCCGAGTTTTTTATATAGAAGAAAAAAAAAAAGATGGACTATACTTTGGAAGATTAACGTAATTAAGAGATATGATATATTTGTCGCTTATCCGAAAGGTACTCATTCTTTTCGTTCAACAATTATATGAGAGTATAACGAGGGAAAGATAAACGAGAAAACCCCTAAAATACCACTTGTTTAATCACGGTAGTTACCTGACGCCTACGACGACTTAAAAAATCCCTTGTTAACCCTTATATATTCTTTAATAACCCATATACGTTTTTAGAAGTTGTAACCGAAAGAATACCCTAAGCCAGCAAAACGCCGCCAATATAGTCGTTCACTTGAATCAAGAAATAAAAAACGTTCCAAGGCCTTTATTTCGTATTCCTTTATTACTCAGAAGTAGGCGGTTAATCGCAAGTTAAATATAAAACATCCCTATAAAAACGTTATTACCGCACCAGGTAAGTCTTTAAAGGAATCGACCAGAAAGGAAGTATCAGATTTGCATGAGTCAAGCGTTTCTTGATTCGAAATATTCGATTCGATGACCTACCACAGTAATAAAATCCTTACTAGAAAACTTATTTACGAGATAAATTATGATATTAACGACTTGAAAGAAAACCAACTTAAAATAAAAGGGTATAATAATAAAAACATATTATAATCTAGTCGCCCACTTTGGAACGAATAAGCTATCTTTTGATCTTAACATTCGGTATCTCCCCTTCTAGAACGCGCCACGCATAATTCAATTTTCACTTTGCAAAAGTACAGCCTGTAGCGTGACACGTTATCGTGCACTCTACAGGCATCCACCTTATAGTATAATTCACTACCACTTAGCCTATGTATACTAGTTATACAGGTATATAGAAATATTCACACAGGCAATCTTTTGCCTTTTTTTATGTGTTTAGTATCCATATTTCAATAGTAATAGTATAATTAGGGTATAATTTGTAAAAATTATAAATTAGTAGATTTCATAATGACAGTATAGTTATGGTACTCATTGTATAAGTTCAAATTAGTAACTTTTGTAATAATAGTTTAGTTATAGTACTAATTACAAAAGTTTGAATTATTAGCTTTTATAATAATAGTATAGATACGGTACCAATTATAAAGGTTAAATTAGTAATTCCTAGCCGCGGTAGTAATTATAGTAAGGGACTGGTTGGTATAATTAATTAGTAACGATATAATTGTTAATTGCGTCTTTTGTTCTTTCCGACAAGGACGTGATTTCGTAAGTGTTACAAGGGTAATTGCGTAAGTATAATGACGCCTTCACGTGTTTTGGGTTAGTATAAAAAGATATATTGTTATCGGTCTAAGTAAAACTTTTTTCTCTTTTAGAAAAGCTTACCTAAAGCTAATACAAATCTTTATTCCAACTTAATTTAAACTTTACTTCAATTGATCAATTTAAACCGCTCCGATAGGTAGGTAATTCGATCAATACTCATATATAAACCTTAATTTAAAATAAATATCATATAAAAATAAGTTTGTAAGGCGCCATTTAGCGCATAAGCGCCGCCGTGCCGTTGCCGTCGCTGTTGCCGTTGCCAACACCACTACTACCATTACTAATAACCAGCTCTCATCGGGCATTGTTTCGTTTATAAACATCTCCCCCCCGGCCTTACCATGCCCCGCCGTCGCCGCCGCCCTCCATTCGGCCTCGTTATCCCCCGCCGCCGCCGTTTTCCCTTCGGCTTCACTTTCTCCCATCGTCGCCACTACCCCCCCCCCCCTTTCTTTTTTCCCTCTTACTCTTTCCCCTTATCTTTCAAAGGAAAGAGTGGGTTTTTTTTAAGATTATAAACCTTACCTTCTTCCCGCGAGTAAAAAACCCTTTACCTGCAGAAGCTCCTCGACGTTGTAAGCGTAACTTGGCGAAGCTACGTCACGATTCGTATTTCTTAAATCAATCCGTTTATATACCTTTAATATTCCTGAAAATAAAGAATACGAGGCGGATTTACTTCGCCATCTCGAGCTTTATATCGGCAGAGTACGTCGCGAGGCCTCTTTAATGCGTAAGGCGTTAAAGCAACGTATCAGGGTCTATAGTGCCAGGCTGCTAATAGGCATAACCTACGTACCGTATATTGCGTCCGCGGTCACGGGCAAGTTTATTGGCGATTACCATGAAAACGGGGGTCGTTCAGCTCGTTACCCCCGTTACGAGCGGACTGGTAACGAATACGCCCCCGTTTTATTGGTTTTAAAGTCATGTACTGAGGCCGTGCTACGCTCCCGTCGGCTTTATAGTAAGTTTTGACCGATTTCCAAAAATATCCTCTTTTAGAAAAGAAATATTCGAGGCGTTTGCAAAAACAACCGCGTTTAAAAATAACTAAAATAACCCGATGTTAATTAGTAATAAGTTCCAACCAGCGGATTAAGGAGTTGGCGGCCGCTATTACCGCTTGGAAACGGGGTCTATGTATATACTACGTAGGAGAGTTTGACAACGTTATCTCGCGTCGTTATAAGGAGGGTGGAGACCCCCCCGAGCCTTTGCCTAAGGGTATACGGCTTAAAGTGCAGAGCCATATCCTCGTTAACAACGATAAAGTCGATAGCGGTGATGGCGGTAACGCTAGCACAAATATGGAGAGAAACGGGGAGGATAGTAAAAACGCGACGGCGTCGTCTTTTCCCTCTTATTCTAATAGTAACTAACTACCCCTTACGGCTGTGTCAGCACGCCCGGCCATAATGTAATATGCTATACGGTAATATTATTACTTTTAACAAAAAAAATCATAAAACAAGTAATAAATATAACTCAAAATGTATAAAATATAAAGGGACAAAATGTTAAAAGTGGTGTGATATCGTAGATTTAAATGAAAAAGTTCAAATAATGAAATACCTAGTAGAGTTGAAGTACATAAAATAAAGGGTGATAGTATATCAAAAGCGATATGAAGTCGTAAATTCGAACCAAAAGAAATGAATAGTGAAAGAATACAATAAGGCCGAAGGGCGTATAATAAAGTATAACAATATATTATTCGTGGCACAAAATATTATATTCAAATAAAGGAAAATTCGTAAGGCCTATATAGATGTAAGTTATATACCGTAATACAAATCGTGGGGTGGCGCGGATAGTTGGTTTCGGATCACTTGAAATCGTTGGAAATAGTATAATGGTTTAATAAGGTCACAACGCCTTTTTAGCAACTCTAATAAACAATGTGCTTATCGATAAAGATATTCCCAATACTCCGTTCGGAGTAGTCTTAGTTATTACGTTCGTTAGGTTAGACTTTCCATAGATCCGCCTCGTATCCTCGATTTCCCGGCATTTATATAACTAGAGTAAAGCTATAGTATTAATTATCAAGCATTTTCCATTCGTGATACCAAGCTTAACGAGGTATTTATTGAGCGAAAAGGAGTTAATATATATAAAGAAAGGGATAGGGCGTAAACCAAAGTTGGAAATAATTATCTGGACCGTTATTACTATAGTAATACCCGAATAGAAACCTCTAACTATATTATAAATTTCCGAGGCCAAAAAGCGTTTCGTAAACTGCTTATACTTAGTAAATCTTTAATAAATAATGTTTTTACGAAACGTAAAGTCGTTCTATACCGGGGTTTCGTTACCGAGAACTAAAAAGAAGCCTATTTACGAGTTGTAGTCATTGTTATTAGCGAAAAAGCCGTTGGTAAAAATAAACAGCTTTGAAATACGTATATCTAACGGTATAAACTGTAAACCGAGTTTTAGATTATATATTTGGCACATAAGATGCTTATTAAACCCCTTATATATATCGTTTAACAGGGTAGTTTAGCATTATGCGGTTGTCGAGAGGTTAAATACCGCTTCCGGTTGTATTACTAAAGCCACTTAAGTGCTACGTGCGCATTAATATTTGTATTTATCGACCTTCTTTACGCTATTTAAAACAACGAGAGCAATTTTTTCCGACTTCCCTTTTTACGTAAAGCTCAAAACGCCGTTTCGGAAAGTGATGGTAACGCCGTTAAAGTCAATTATATGGTCCTCTGTCAGTTACTTCGTAGGTTTTACCTTTAGGCCGGCTTCTAAAAGTTTCTTATTTATAAATACAGAAAACGACGCGTTATATAACGTTAATATGTTGTTCTTTTATATACTCGTTAGTATAAAGCCTTTAAAACGGGCCGTTGAAACTAATAAATACGGATCGAAATTTAAGTTAATTATACCGAACCGGTTGTATAGTACCTTTGGCAGGTGTTATATCAGTAAATACTATCTTTAACCAAGCCGTAAAGCGGTTTTATAATACGTAAAATCATTTTAAGTGGGTGGCATTTTTTAAGATTTATAGGTATATCGGCCTAAATAGGTCGTTTAAACTGCTCTTAAAATTGGATATATACTAACATAGTGTTACGAAGTTTAATATATAGGTTTTAATATGTATTAAAAAAAGCTATAAATGTAAAAAAGAAGCAGAAATTAACACGTTATAAGGTAGGCAACTAAATTATAATATATTTTTTACCGTCGTCGTTATAACCTTTCATAATAAGTTGGATTTTTTTCGTAGACGAGACGAGTGGAGAAATCTCTATAGGTGCCGTAGATCGTTAGGTCGAATAGTTTAAAACGGAATACGCCTTAATAAATTAAAGCAAAGATTCTTATTTGGGCGGATTGTTTAAACGAGGTACCTGGGGTAGTGATAATGTCGTTGTAACGGAGATTTAAGCTAAGTTCACGGTTTGCTATCTCCTTTCAAATAATAAAGAAGCCTACGGTAAAAGTCCAGGGGAGTTTATTAGTCTTTAAGCTAAAAGTACGACTTCGACGACGAAGTGTTAATAGGGTTAATATAAACGGGCCGAAAGTGTAATCCGGGGGGTAGGTTAAAACTGGGAAAGGTTTAGATTCGTCGTTTTAAAGGATATCTCATCGATGGTTCTGGTCGAATTATGGTTTTATGACATTTCCATTTATCTCTCTTTTATACTTTTATACTATTATTTGGCGAAAAAAACTCGGACCGTTTGACAATTCAGTAAATACATTATAACTTTTAAATATATTAATTTTCCAAAGGCCAGTATATTCGTCCTTAGTTTTTCAAACTCAAACCTTAGATTACAGTGGTGGGTCTAAAACGCCAGTTTCACGTAAGTCATTCCTTATAGCTAACGCTTTAGAAACGTCGTTCTTAGCCCGTAAGGAACGTAACGTATTATGGATTTCGCCAAAGCATTCGCCTGTTGTACTATAGTTGGCGATGGTATAGAGTCTGTAAAAATCCTTAGGTAAGTACAAAAACAAGGAGCGTAAGGATAAGCCTATTCGGCGAAAGTTTTGTTAACGGCGTTAACCGATATTTATAACATTAATTCCTTAAAACTAATACTCTTCAGCTTTTTGAACAGTACCGTATATGTCTTCTTAAGCGGTTTATAGTATCATTTACACTTGTTAATGCTTTATAATGCTTTTATTATTATTTGTTTGTATTTTTTTTTGTTTGCGATCCTATCCTTGGTACACTACTTCATAGAGTCGAAAGCCGTATTAACGTCGTGGATAACCCAATCCAGAGGTCCTAAATAGACGTTTAAGTAATATTTAACCAAAGCTTCCTAACAATTAATAACGGAAGCGTTTAGTATGAAAGTAGCGGCCTGAAATGATGCTATCGTATCGACGGCATAAAATACCGGTTAGATATTTAAATATATAATATTAAAGATCACCTATTAATTAAAGTTTACGTCGTTCTGAAGGTAGAACTAAAATTTTCGTGAGGTTTGTAAATATAACTGATACTTATGGCAAAACTTATAAATATTGTTAAGTACATCCTTTTTTACATTCGTATAGATTATAGCGTAAAGTGGTTATAAAAGGCGTTTTGTAACCGGCTATCCGAATCGATGGTATAATATCCGTAATTCCAGTTATATTAAGTAAATAGCCTTAATTATACTTATTTCGGAAAAAACCCACAAGTAGCTGAACTTAAATTGAAACGGTATGAATATGCTATTCGAAACGTAGGAAAACTGGTTAGTTGTATTTCAGACCTTAATTTTAAGCTTATTTATATTAGTTGATAAAAACAAAAATGGTATTTCAAAATATATCACGTAAAACTTAACCGGTCCGAATCGCATGTTTACAAAGACCGTCCCAAATAACAACGCTTTATTTTTACCAAATGAAATCTTTTGGTGTTTTCCTATTCGATTTAGCTAAAACTTCGGAAACTTCGCTACGAATACGTCGAATTATCATTTTCCAGCCGTTAAGATTTTGGCTATACCGGTATTCGACATAATACTCTTAAAAAGGTTACCGTACCTATTTAAAAACATAAATTATAACGTCATATAGGTGTTAAACACTCCATTTACATAGTCCAAACCTATAATATATATAAAAGAGGCGTTCTATAAGCCTATAAAAATGCTTTAAGCAGTGTCGTTATCTAAGTTTGTTAAGTAAATATTATCGCCTTTAAAGTCTTTTACTCCGGGGGTGTATTTATAAGGGTACGCGTTAAACCTATTATCTATGTCTTTGCATTTGGCTACGTATGTTGTAAAATTGGCTTTTATCCGGGTTTAAAATGTATAATCGGCCTGAAATTTTCGTTTGGTTCGAATTTGTTTGTAAGCTAGGTAATTAATAAACCAGAAGCCGATCTTTCCGCGTACGATATAACGCTTTTGCAAACCCGGGGGGCTCCGTATACTTTTTCGTAAGTATTGCTATAGCCGTAATACGTTTCGTCCCTGGCCGTAAGATTGTCCTCAATTATAACTGCTTTACCCTCTATTCTTAAGGCTCCCTCGCTAATACCTCTATTTCTGATGACTATATTTGGGAATTTCAATTTGTTTTAGGTACATTTTAAACTTTCGATCTAAAACATGGTGAATTGTTTCGATGAGGTTTACTTTGGTAATTCAATCCTTGCCTTGTCTTATCGACTATCAATATTAATCCGAAGTTTCCCTATCGATGCATAAAGGTTTCAAACAATATTTTAAAACTTTTATAAAAGGCCTTTAAGTCTTTTTCCGGTTTAAATAATGTAAGTTCGAAATTTAGATTTTTGCGACATGCTTTTGTCACTGTTTGGATAAATAGTTTGTTACCCTTATTTTCTAGCCTAAAGGCTGCCTAACACTTTCGAAACTTAGCTAATAAGGCAGTAAATACTTCTTATGGGTTTTAATTAGTATTTTCTTGTTGAGCTTTCACTAATTCTCTGGTCTTATCAATCTAATCCCTATTGCAAAGTTCGTAGTTAATTTTCGTATCGAAGGATAATTTTAAGCGGTAATGACATTCTACAAATATATTCACCTACATAAGTTGATACATATATAACTCTTCTACTTTTCCAAACGATATTCTGGGTAAAATAACGTAAAGTCAAACCGGTCCGATATCAAGTCTTTTATACATATTAAATATAATACGTATCTTATTATCGAGTACATCGTATAGTTTACCGTTATAATCCTCGTCCCTATTCCAAAGTTTGGCGAAATTAATAAGCTTTATAAGGTTACTTTTATCAGTGGGAAAGCGGTGCGATAAATAATTACGGTAGGGGTTGTGATTAGTAGTCATAAGTCTATAGGGTACGTATTAGCGTTTTATACCGCTTATTATTTGTTGGAACGGGGCGTTTTTTTATTCGGGCCTCTTTTTCCGTGGCGAAACTGGTTATTAACAGTATTTGGGGTATAGTTATATCTTGGTCTTTGTTTAGAATTACCTTCCGGAAAGGTTTCGTATTTAATCCTTTTTATAAATGATTGTTACGGCGCTTCCTCTTTTTCCCTAGATTCCTCTAGCTCCGTCTCCACTTCGCGGCAAGCGTTCAGCTGTATTAAGCGCCTTTTTTCTATTTACGAAGTCTTTTATCGTTCCCGGTTGATTATCTTAAATAGGCGTTCCTAACGTTTTTTAACTAATATCCTTTTATAAATTTTACTTTTATTACTTCGTTATCTATTTTTTTTTAGCATTTGTATAAGTTAGGCTATTTCTAACATGGCTTTCATAATGCGGATTTTATTTTTACCGGTCGTATTAGTATCTTTACCTCGTAGTTGTTTTCGTAGCATTTTTAAAATCGTACTATTCACTATACGTTATATATCCGGCGTTTAATTCGCAAAATCCTTTTAAAAACTGTCGAACAAACCGCGTTCTTCAATTTCGCCGCTATAGTAATTGAGAAAAATATTAATAACATACGTATTTGCCGTAAAAGGGTCCACATCCTTTACTGGTACCTCGATTTCATTATTTTATAGGTTGAGGTATAAATGTTTTCAAATGCTGTTACGAAACTACGTGTGTGTAAAAAGGTACTTTATACATTCGTTATCATTTGTTATATACGTTATTAGTAAAGTTATCATGTATTTAAGATATGTAATTTATATACACCTGTGATGTTTAAAGCAACGGAAATTAGTAATTTCGCGCTGTAGCTGAATTTGGATACGATTGTTATTTTAAAAAAACGTATTAATACGTGAATATAAAGGAGATAAGGTGTGTAACATTTGCCAACACATATAAAATTTAAACAATACATAAATGAAGCTTGACCATAACTTAATTAGACGTTTTAAATTAGTTTTGTTAATATTTGGTAGCATTACACTAATCAAACAGCCAGGAAAACTTAAACGTCATAAGTACTAAACTTAGAATATACGGTATAAGGCGAATGTGGAGAAGCAATTAGAGAAAATATGAAAAAGGAAAGGGAAAAACTATAGACTTAGGGGTATGTGGTATAATATATAATCCGGTGTATAAGGCTTAATTTACGTTTAGTAAACGGGTCGGATTGTGGTATTATAACCGCTCCTAGTAATTGTAAGCGGTTTGGGTATTATATTCGTAACCTTTTTTCGGTTTTGCGAGCGGTATGAATGTTATATTTGTATCCGTTTTTAGGTTTCGTAAACGGTTTGTATACTATATTTAAATCGGGTGGGTTCCAACAAATGGTTCCAAAACTTGGTGGTCTTAGCTTAAGTAGCCTAATGCGTGATAGGACGCTTTTTAAAAGGTACCCGGGTACGTTCAAAGCTCTAAAACAAGTAAACGGTTAATGTAACGGAGCTTTTTAGTAAACATGGCACTAATTAGTTAATAATATCGTACTAAATGTAGTCTTTTTTAAAGTTATTTCGGATATTATAGTCTTACTACGTTTCGGGGTTTAACGGCGTTCCCGTATAATTCTACGCTTCCGTATAGTTTTTATAAGGCGTAATAATAAAGTACCAATAATTAGGACCGTTACAGTATCCAGTTATAGGTATTCAATTTCGGCTTATCTTTTCCTTTATTAGTTGTTGATAATTGACTTAGTTGGCTATTAATTAGTGTCGGTAAGATTTTTATTCACGTGAATGTAAATGAAAAGTAATCGTAAGATTGATATTACAGTAAAGATAAATAATAGGTTAGTAAAAGGCATTTCAGAGAGTGCACGCTACGTATGAGAGGTTATAAACCTCTTATCCGGGCAGTGGTACTTTGCCATGCACTCTTAAATACCCTTCTCGGACTGTTCCACGCATAATGTACTTTGCACCTTGCAAGAGTGCAGCCTGAAGCGTGACACGTTATCGTGCACTCTGCAGGAATCCACCTTGCAGTATAGTTCACTGACACTTGGTCTATGTATATCAACTGTAGGGGTATATAGTAATATCTATATGAAGGCTGGTATATATTAGTTTGACATATATTCAAAGGATTACAATGAATGCATCGAAGTAGCTAACTTAATCTTCGACCTTTGTTTACTGGTTTTAATACCGTAATTATATGGTTTTCCGGTTATCGAAATGTCAACTAACGATACACTAATAATTCGTAACGAGTTATTTTACTCTTGGAAAATGAAAATATTTAAAATGTTAATTCAAAAACGAGGTCCAACTTATATTCAATGGAAAATAGTATAATCAATCTTAGCAATAGAATAATTACGCTTTAAAACAAGATTTTCAATTTTGCGTAAAAAGGATAGTTGAATAAGGTTGCTTTTATTAACGTAACTAGTATAAAGCGAACCGATGAGTACTGATGTTAATGTATACGTAGGGTCTGGGTTATATTATTCGTATAATCGAAAGTGACGTTTAACATGTTTATCATTACGTAATGATAGACAAAACTGTCGGATAACCAATATCGGACTTTAAATAAACGCTTTAAGTAATTAATTCAGAACTCAAAGCGTAGTTTACGTTTTATGCCCTTTGAAATACGAATAGTCAATTTATTTGTTCTCATCAAAATATTAATAAAAAATAGTAATTAAAATTCGTAAACATGGTTTGTGTTCATTATTGATAATAAAAAATTAAAACGAAACGGGCTTCTTGTACATGGTAATATCGTTAATTGAAATTAAAATAAATATAAATGATTTATATGGATCGTTTTTTCCTTAAGAATTCATAGGATGGTTAGAAGCGTTAACTCCGGTATTGATGTAAAGATAAATATAAAAAAATCATTTTGAGCTATGGTATAAAAGCCATCCCTTCGATATTTTACATTGACTCTTTTCCCTTTATGAATATCTCTTCAAAATAGGAATAACAAATAACAAGCGTTTTATAATCGATATGATAGGTTTACGCGAATTGTCCGAACACTTCTGAATCAAGAAAATAAAATTAATATATATAAATTAAAATCCAACTGACTTAATGACTATATATGTTCCAAATAATATATTGAATGAATTCGTGGTCACCAGTACTCTTTTAGTCGACTTTATTAGTAAATTCGTGCAATTGAACCCCTGATAGGCCGTTACGATTCATTTTTATTTCCCGAAAATTCCACGTTATATTTTACGCTTTAATTTATGTTATTACTTAGTGTATATTATACTGTTTCAATTTACCATTTAAATAGACCATTTTTCATTTACGCTATATATTTCATCATTTTGATAAATTATTTGTCGTTCAAGTTATAGATTTTTTTTCTATATCCATCGTTCATTACTGCCACAATCACCAATTTTCAAAATCTTTGTTCCAAGTAAAGACACTATAAATGGCTGAGTAGCGTTAAGAAAGTTTCATCGCGCGACTTTACGTCAAATTGTCAAGTCCTTATGCCCCTGAAATGCTGAACCACCAAGTCATAAGTCCTATATAAGCTAAAATATCAAGATAGTACACAGTTAAGAACGAATTAAGGTAATCGAAGCCTTTGGATCCCTCATTTCCAAGTATTATGATGAAGATTTTTTGGGGATAGATGTTGATGGAGATTGGATCGAGAGGTATTTGGTTAACTTCATTGGCTACTATATACTTGAGAAAGATAGCGGCGAAGAATTCGATTGCAGCGTATGCATCTTCCAAAAAGATCGTGAATTTTTTGACGACTAGATTATTAATATATGGAAGAAGATTTATAAATGTGTTAAATCCAAGTCAAAATAAGAGTTTCAATGATGAGAAATATATATATCAGATAAGAATTTAACAAACTTGTAAAAAATCCTTTCTGAATCAGCTTAACTTGAAGAATGTTTTCAAAATCCTAATTCTCAAGACCTATAGTGTAAGGGAAATTGTATCAAAGATTCCCAACGCTTTTATACGTTTTTAAGAATATTAACTTTACATATTCAATTGAATTAAGCTTTCAATTTCGTCGTTAGTATTAATTTTTTCAAACGCTGATAATGAGGAACTTATTAATTTATTCGGTAGCCTAGCAATTTTATTTGATAGCTTGGATTACGTCTTTAGAGGTGATAAAACGCGTGAATTATCAGCCGTTAACTTGGTAAGAAGAGCTGACGTCGGCGTTATCTACTGGTTAATTAGGTAAGATCGTTCAGTTTCTCATAATTTTTTATATAGTTAGGTTTTCCTTACTTTTTGAATATTTTTGAAAAACCAGAATTTTTTTCTTTATAATCGTTAAGGTTTTTAAAGTAAATTTTTTTTACGGTAAGTATATTTATATGTGTAAATTTATGAAAGGTTTTATCATATGATTTAATCTTTCAGGCTAGGCGACTGGTAATTATACCTATTATCGCAATTTTGCAACCCTAAGACCTGAATTAACAGGAAATACCATCGACGATCAGAAAGATTATCGTGAATTTTCCCTTTTCATCGGTTAAAATGATTAATATTCATTACAGTTTTTGTACGAATTTTTCGAAGATTTGGAATAACATAAAGAAATATAACGGGAAGCATTGTAACTGTTTCAATATAAAAATAATGTTTTTGTGGAACATATACAAGTGAATAGAGGTCTTCACTTTTGGTTTTTACTTACTATTTCCTAAAATTCCCACTGGTAACACCGAAAATTACTACCTAACTTTCCCGACGAAAATAAAAACGTTCCGAAAGATTTATAATGGTATAAAAAGTCATTTTGAACACAACGTCTACTTTACGTAATATTACACGGATTGTGCCACGATAAGGTAAATAACGATAATAGTCGAGAAAAAAAATTACGCTAGATATCCTTAAATAAATGCGAGACAAGTTAATATTGTACCAATAGGTAATAGGTAAAACTTATATTGGTGAAATCACATTACAAAAGTAAGTACAAGTAGTATTTACTAGCGTAAGCGGGTTCGAATATGTTTTATAGCGCCTAAATGCCACCTGTAAAGGGTTTTTTTTAGCTAGTTCCGGTTACTGTTCACGAACATAATAGCGCAAGCGCCAAACTCGCTTGGTATGTAGCCCTAAATCAATAAATTTTGCTATTGGGATGGAACAAAGTACGCGGCAGTATATCACATTAATTGTAGGTACAGGCGACGTTAGCATGCAAGATTTGACCGAAGGTCTTTCAACTGAAAGCTACAGTTATACTGACGTTAATAAGGGTAAAGTTTAAGAATACCTGTCAATCGTAAGAATTATCGTTGTAATAGTAGTAAAAGATGTTAGGTTTATAGTAAGCCTAGTTGTTAGTTAACTCGCCACGCTCTGACTCAACATAATAAATAACAGGTGATATACCACACCTAATACCTCATTGATTTTAGTTAGAATGAATTCAATTATATTGTATATTGGTAATGTAAAAAGGTTTTCGTCGATAAGAAAATATCGAAAAGGATTACATAATGTAAATATATTACTTTTGATGCGGCCTAATAATTAGCCAACCGTATCTTCCTATATTGTTCAAGTATCGAAAACCCTTACTTTTATTTCAATGAAGCGCTTAACCCCTTATATATCTTTAACCTTTGCAATCATTACGCGAATTATATGTTTCAAGGTATTATAATAAACACAAAGGAAAAAAGGTACTTAATTAAAAGCTATTCATAATATGTAATGTTACGAAGAGAAAATAATGCTATTACTGAAATTAATCCTTAAGATATTGGTAAAGCAAAATTAGGTTCGGTTCAGGTAAATAATTTTCTTTATTGGGACCAAGATTTCTTAAATTATTATTCAACTGATTATATTTTATATAGTTAAGCTCCTTACCCTATTTTTCCTTTATTTGGAAATCATGAAGATCATTGGCGTTAACATATACGTTAACGTTAACGAATTGGTTAAAAACGGCTAAAGATTCCCTTTCGCCTCCAAATAAAAGTATTTCTAGCTTCACTTTCAAGGTCTAGAGGTAATGGTACTAAACCTGACGAAGTTAAAAATGCGTTAATTGTACCGGAGTTTTGATTACTTAGTTTTAGATAGGCTACATAAAGTCTCTCAGTCTGCATGGTATAATGATATCAAATATATATTTTTAAAGGCTATGAAAAATTCTATTATTAGGAAATATATGTCTTAACCTCCTTCATATTTAAGTCAACATTAAAAAATGATAAATAATTTTACTACGAGATTTTCGTTAATGTGGTTTACTCGGATAATAAATTTATTTTGTATGTTATTATCTTAGTAACCTCTTTTTACAACGTCAAATTCCTGAAGTCATCATCAGCAAAGGATACGTAGAGAACGTCAAGAATATTTTGTATTAATTTGTATTTGAGGCTATTTAATATTGTTGGTTATGATACTGGTATCAATTTTGCGACGGCGGAGTTTTGAGAGAATGCTAAGACAATGTAGATTTAATGTTAACAGGTTCCTGTTAATTTTTTTTGAAGTATTGTGAAGATCGAGAGGATATAAATATCATTTCGCGAAGTATATAATATTTTTATATTAGCAATTGAAAGCTTTATGAATTAAGAAATGTGCTTTCAGACAGCGGTAAAGGATTCAAATAATATTATAGGTCTTAACAGCCTAGTATTAACTTTATTAGTTTTTGAAGCATATCCTCACTCGACGAATAAAATTCAATTATTAATAAGTACCTAAAAAAGAACCATAGCTTACGGTAAAGATATGAAGGAACTGCGAGGAAAAAAGGGACAACTTTAAGTCAATAATGTTTTCAATATTAACAACAGCCTTACGAAAACTGACGTCTTTGTCTTACCGTCATAAAGTAAAGTTTTTGTGTACCGAAAGCTAGGTAAATAGAATATCCTATTTAAAATCTTGAGGATTATTAGCCCTAAAGTAGTTGTTAGAACTGTTAACGGTTTTCCAACGTTTTGTACAACTTAGGTTAAACTTTTTATTAGGGTGATTAATGATAACGATAAAGATTTTCAATTTAAGCGAATTAGCTTATATAACCCCCCTCCTCTCATAATCGATAAGTTGATAGAAAGTCGATAGCGTGGCCGATAATTAAACAAGAAAAATGTTGACGATAAAGAATCTATATTGAGCCGAATTGTAATGATCACACTAAATACCCGTGAGTAAATAGAAGGTGTCAGGGGGGTTATATTGGCAGTAAGGTAGCAGAGATAACAAAAGTGCAATATTAAGAAGATATTTTTTCGTGCTATAGAATGATCACTAGCCGTTAGGCTATTCAGGTGTATAGACTGAATACTTAGATTGACAACTGAAGAGCTATGAAGGAAATACTATCTATGTGGTGATGGCCGTGTCCTTATATTCTATGGCCTTCATACCATCTTTAGTACTGGACCGTTGAAGTCGCTGGTCGCTTCCTACGGTCCTATGAAGTATCGATTGGACCGCTCTTCGGTCCTTGCGGTCCCAACCCTAACCCTGGGTCCTTACATAAAAGATATCCCCGCTTGATGTGTTGGACATCAAGCTTCTGGCCGCTGGCCTGTTCCATGGTCTGCAGTTGGTCTTTGGATTATAACACAAGTGTTTGGCCCATACCCTAGAGTAATAAGCAGCGTATTATACTCGACTTACACTCAATACGGTAAGTCCGCACAAAGCAATACACTTGTAGTACGGTAAATCCTACTATAAGTAAAGTTGAACTACTGCACTACATGTAATACTATTCCAACACTGGCGGCTTTTTAATTTGTGCGCGTGTACGCTAGTGTAGCTAACCAAATCCTTCTAGTTAACGTTAAACAGCGACCTCGTACCCCCTGCCAATTCCAATTGACTTCCCTATTGCATTACACCTAATTACATGCAAATTAACCCCGTTTAACCTTAATTGCTCCGCCGCTCTAAGGTCTAAGTTTATCAACTCCCATAAAAAGTTCTTCTACCACGGTTAGCCCTTCGTAACTTCAACTATACCATTTAAATAAATCACCATTATTAATCCCCTGGTAGTCTTTCAGTCTTCTAGCACATCCTTGTCCGTCGTTACGTAATTTGGGCTTTCTGGGCGGCCTATTTACGTAGCCCTCAATACATATAGTGAGCTTGTTACTGTCCACAAACTTTTCCAGTACTTTGTTTGGTATGACCCTCATCATGGCATTTGTAAGATTATCTTTGCCATCAATCCACCGGAACTCCTTAATTTTTCTCCCTTTATAGGCTTTACGAAGTGCTATTACGTAGATTATCAGGCGCTTTTCGTTGGTGGTTTCGAGCTTTGACAGGTATTTAAAAAGGCTCCTTAAGTTGATATAAATTACTACCAGGATAGGAGGAATTTTTAACTTCCTGGTAATATAGTTAAAGGTTTTTTATAATGTTATACTTACATTAAAGCCCGCTATTATGCCGTAGACCTCTAAAATTAGTACGCTTCATATAATCCTCTTATAATTAACAAAGGTATAGTGGATTAGGTTACCGGTGATGCTAAACTGATTTTCCCGCTTATCTTCATCGATAAGGGTTATTAGAAAGCCGATCTGTAAAGATAAGTCGGTGTTATTTATAAAGAAACCGTCCGTAAAGATTATTAGTTTAGCCTTTAAGAGGTCAATTGGCATTATATTGATCCCGCGGTCTAAGTTCCGCATTTGCCACTCTAATGTCTTATTTAGTCGATCAAAGTCTTCATCTATTGTTATTTGTGTTTATACCGTAATAAATAGGTCGTATAAAGCTTTTGGTTGGTATAAGATGGTAATATAACTACCCCGTGCATGTTATTCCAAGTATCGTTAAGCCCTAGCTTTATTAGTCTTGTTTATTATGGGAAAAATAACGCCCTAGCCCTTTTGGTGGAAACTTAGACAGGTATTAACACTAAATATACGGATTAACGATTTATTAAAGTTAAATTAGTTGGTTTCCGTTAACATTGTTACCGGCTTACAATTCCAAAACTTGGAGTTTTCGATTACTTGCTATTTTTATATTATAAATCTAGTCGTTTCGACGAAAAAAATATCGTTAGTTTATATACCTACTATGATAAAGTCCTTCTTTTATGTTATTAACAAGTACGGATCGTATGTTAAAGACTTTATCGTTAGCTGGAACTTGAAATGCGACTGGTAGGTTAGGAACCAGTAAACGCCTGTTTTAATTAGTTTATATAGTGGTTTAATACACCGTATTACCGTTTCTAATAGGTAGATAGTATGGAGTTTCTGTGATAGTTTTAATAGTATAATCTACTGTAAATCCATTGCTAACTGTATATAGGCTTATGTAATATTACAGTTATTAAGTATAAATTTGCCATTAATCCTGGTTAATAAACTTACTGTTAAAGTAACTACCAAGCGTTAGCTGATATTTTAAATCGTTAGCGACTACGTAAGGATCCAGTCCTTACCTTTATTGTCGTATCCTTAAACGATTAGCCGTGACTTTTTATAAGACCGTCCCGTGGTTTTACCTTTAACCTCATAGATAATCTTTAAATTAAAGACCGTAACGTTTGGGTTTTTAAGGTTAAAGTTAACCTTCGACATAAATTATACTATATCTCGAATTAACAGACCATCGATCTCAATTTTATCGCTTTTTTTAAAAGGTTTGCCGAAGGTTTTAATAATTCCTTATACCATAAGTTTTACTGCTAAGTCTTCGTTATCCTTTTCTTTTTTACTTACTCAGGTAGTATTATAGATACGACCTGGTGTATATTCCTTTTCTTCAACGTTCCTCTTTTTCGAAGGTCTTCCGCACCGATAGCGTTCCATTAACTTGTAGATAACAGGCGGGGGAGGTTTGTATTAACTTAGTCGTTTAATTTAAGGGACTTTATCATTAGTAGCCCTAATATAAGGTTTAACCCAAGTAACCCGAAAAGACATAGATCTGTTAGTAATTTTAATAACCACTTTAGAATTCGCGATACTTAATATTTTATATGACCCCTTCCATTTACCCGGCTCCTGCTACACGAGGACTTTACTTTACAGTAGAAAATTAAACACGTAGATTATTATAGGCCCATTTCTGTTGTTAAAGGTATTATTAACTTAGCGACGTGCCGATTCCCTTCGTGATTCTCTTAAAGCTTTACTATAAGCCGTAACACGTTTTTAAGTACTTACCGAGAGCAGAGATTCACTCATTAGGCATAAGTACGCTCCAAAGACCAGTAACGTTAGTATTAGGTCGTCAAGGCTTACAATATCGTTCAAACACTTTACTACCATTCGTAGGCGTGCCTCCAGACCCGTAAAGCTTTCAATTTCTAATATAAAAGATATTATACATTCGGCGAAGTAAGGCGTATACCCTTTTAACCTTTTCAATACTCTAGTGGGATTTTACAGGTACCTGTTTACACTAAATATCTATTATCTTGGTATCTTTTTAAAACTTTTCCGCCGCAAAGTTGGTACCGGTATTATGAACGACAATGTTAGGTGGGCTTAGGTACGTGTCAATTTACAGTATCCCTAACGTTTTCCACGCATACTTTACCAAAAAGGCCCTTAAAAACTTAACTCCGTAAAAAGAAGTTACGGAATGATCGACGTAAAAAATAGGCTTGTTATTTAGGTAAAATACATTAATAAATATTTTACAATTAAAGTTTTTGTCGTTTTTTAGTATAAACTGAAATCTCTAAGGGGGTTGGGTATACGTTTGGTAGTGGTAGCAAAGCCTTTGTTATGATTACATTAAATACCCATGAGTATATAGAAGGTGTTAGAGGGTTTATGTTAGCAGTAAGGTAGCAGAGGTAACAAAAGGTGCAATATCAAGACTGTGTTTGTGCGAGTGATGATCAGATGCCGTGAGGCTATTCAGGGTAGATTGAATACTTAGATTGACAACTGAAGAGCTATGAAGGAAATACTATCTATGTAGTGCTGATCGTGTCCTTATATCTCTATACTTCATACCGTCTTCAGTACTGGACCGCTGGAGTCGCTGTTGGTTCCATCGGTTCTGTATAATCGACTGGACCGCTATCGGTCCCATCGGTCCTTCCCTGTCCGGGGTTACTGACATAAGAGAAGTTCCCCGCTTGATTCTAGACTTCAGGCTTTCTAGTGGCGCAGTGTTGCATACTCTGTCCCAACCTCTATCTAGGTTATAACAGCCTTTTAATAGCTTTCAGGGAAAAGTATTTCATATTATTATATTCTACGGACTTTGGGACTTTATATAGCCTATTAATAGCTGGGTAGTTAAAGTGTCGATGTAATTAGCGTATCTCTGATTACGTTAAGTTTAACACTACCATTTCTGAACCTTAAAGATAAAACTATAAGTACCCCTATTTAAAGACGAATGAAAACCTTTGGCCGTTTCTAACCAGCTCGTCTACGTTAACGTCCACGCTAAAGCTAAGGGTCTTTATATTCTTTAAATGAAGTAGAAAAGGGGTAGGGGACTTAAGGATGTAAAATATAATTGCTCCTATAACAGTTTAAACTACCGTTGTCCCTAGTAACGATAAATGTTCGCCCGGGTTAAATTTAATTTTTGTTTTTTCAACATCGTGACAATTAATCTTAATAGTTATAGTATTTTCCCTCCGTAGTGTCGCATATTGAAAATAGCCTCTTATTAAATACTTTGTTATTCCAATGTTTGATATAATACCTTAAAATGTATAGTCTGTGTAACAATTGCAAAGGTTGAAGGTATATAAAGGGTTAGGGGTATAGTTAAAATGAAGGTAAGGGTTTTTACCACCTAAACGGTATGAAAAGGAATGATTGGCTAGTTACTAGGCTATCGTGCCGAAAGCAATGTTTTCGTGTTATTTAATTTACTTGGGGGCGTTAACGACGTTAATTAGCTCATTACCTTTAGCATTTATAACTTGGTCTAAATAATCTTGTTTCGAAATGATAAAATATTAGACGTAATACGTTGTTTTTTTATTATTACGCTCAGTAGAGGGGTGGCGAGTTAACTAGTAACTGGCTTTACCATAAATCTAATATCTTTTATCATTATTATAATGATAATGCCTATGGTTAATAGGTTCGTCTAAATTTTAATAGTGTTAGCATGGGTTTTACCTTTAGTTTAGGGTCGAGGTTAATAAT
The DNA here is from genome assembly GCA_038502455.1 of Anisogramma anomala. NCBI lineage: Eukaryota > Fungi > Ascomycota > Sordariomycetes > Diaporthales > Gnomoniaceae > Anisogramma > Anisogramma anomala. The sequence goes on from JASMMZ010000001.1 coordinate 16,045,432, forward strand.
TCTGACTTTAGGCTGTATAGGCGCAAGTACTTGCGGTCGACGTAGTTAACCACCATAAAGTCTTCCTCTTTTACGTTAAGGAAGTTACCGGCTTATGTGTATATATCGAGCGAGTTTGGTATACTTGCTATTACAGTGGCAAACGAGGAACGTAACTAGCTAAAGAAGCCTTTACAGGTAGTATTTGAGCGTTATAGAGTGTATTTAAACTTACTAATGCCCGTAACAGCTACCCGTACCTGCTAGCGAAATATGGCTTCACTAGCGTATGCTTTACTTATTATCTTTTAACACATCATTAGCTTGTTGAGCATTCAATTAAGGATATTTATTAGTAATTTCTCCTTTTTTTTCTTTGCTATTATTATAGTCTACCGCGTAATGGCTCAATTTATATAATATTATGCGAGGTAGACGTCGTGTTCGAAGTAGCCTTTTATACCATCGTAAATCTCGCGAAACTTGGTAGTATTCGTCAGGAAGGTTAGGTAATAATCTTTAGCGTACACTATAAGAATTCCAGAAAAAGTAAATAAAAATCAAAAAGAGGTACTTCCATTCACTTATAGATGTTTAGGAAAGGTATTATCTTGGTGTCGAGGAAGTTTTAAAGTTTTCCGTTATACTTTTTTATGTTATCTTAGATTTTGGTGAAATCCGTTATTAACTTGTAGTTGATGTTAATTATTTTAATAGGTTTTAGAACAAAGTCGCGATAATTATCCTATATTTGATTAGTGTTTCCTAACGGTGTAAATTTTGAAGGTTTTAAGGTATAGTATTAAGGGTAATTACCAGTCGTTTGGCCCGATGGGTAAAGTCTTGTGGTAGGGTTTGTAGTCGGTTCGCGCACGTAAGTATATTTAAAAGGAAAAGGGTTTTAAGGGTTTTAACGGTAAATTTGTTAAGGAACAATAAGTATTCAAAGATTTTAGGAAGTCTGGCGATGTTACTTAATTAACTAGTATAAAACGCCAACGTTGATATCCCTAACCGCGTTAACAGCTGTTATTTTACGTGTTTTGCCACCGTTAAAGGCGTACTTCACGCTGTTACGTAGTGGTACTAAATTGCTGAATAGGTTAATGGGTTTCTTATCATTAGCGTATAAAGAGGGTTAACTTAGTAAAAGGTGAAGAGGAATTATTTTGGATTGCGTATAGGGGCGTTAAGGTTTTTTAACGTCTTTTCCTTTTTTTCAAAGGTTTTATAGGTATTTCTTAAGTTAGGCCAACTTAAAAAAGGTTTATAACATTTCCTTTAAAGCCTTATCCGGCATATATATTCCGCGCCTTTTAACTTTTATTCTTAATTTAATATTAACTTGCCGTTAGATTGTTCTTCATATATTTAGTATCTAGTAGCTAAAAAACTCGCGAAAATATAGGAGAGTATTAGCGTTACGGCTAAGCTCTTTACCTACATCAGTTTCGAGGATGTACTGTTTAACGTAATTATTTAGGTAAACTTTAGTAAAAGTTTCGTTAACATCCTTAGTTTAAAGTTTATAGTTGTATTGATTAACGAAAACTAATCCGAAGTTTTTAATTACTTTCTTTTAGGTAAAGTTAGTAATAACCTTAAGGTAAATGTTATGGGTATATATTTTAAGGTTTTTGTAAGGCGTAGTAGGCGTATAGTGCGAGGGATTTGTTGATCTTAAGCATAGAGAACTTGGTGTTTTGGCGTGAAGTCGCGTGTAAACTTGGCGACTTGGTGAAAGGTCTCGTAATATAGTTTTTCAAACGCGATTTGGCTATTTTCGGTATTTTCTCCTAAGGCAATGAACTTAGCGATTAAAGTGACGTGAGGAAAGTGAAAAAAGTGAAATATGAGAAAACGTTTGATATAAAAGGTAAGGTTAAAGGTTGTAAAAGGCAAAGATTTTTGTTTAGCATAGGGACTTAGTCGTTTTTATATAGTAGTAGCACCCGTAGTAGTACTGACTTAGCCGTTTGCCGATTTGTTGTTTAAGACTTTTAGCGGTTAATTTTAACGCTTTTTAAAAAGGATTACTAAAGATTTCTTGGTGTTTTCGAATAGCGATACCTTCGCTTACTTTCAGATTGCCGTTGGAAGACTATCGCAACCAAAAAGTCTTCTCTGTTTTCCTGCCGTTGAAAGACTGTTGCAGTACTAATAGAGGCCCTTCACAGAAACCTTTCCTTTACCCTAACGGTCGTTTTGACTGAAAGCGTAACCGGAAAATAGCTTCTTCTTCTACTTAACTTGTTTGTACTTGATATAATAGGTAAATATTGACCAGTATTGGTAGGCCTTAAACGTTGCAACGTTGTCGATTCGATTGGTCGAAGTAATAGTAGTATTACGTGGTCAGATGGTAGATGTATTGTTTTAGGTTTGGCAGACCACTAACTGGTCTGCACTGTAATTTGTATGGTTAAGTGCTTGGCCCGTGCCTTATAGTGAAGTGCAGTGTACTGCACTCGATTTACTCAATGCGGTAAGTCCACACAAAGCAATACACTTGCAGTACGGTCAACTTTATTGTAAGTAAAATTAACCTACTGAACTGCATGTAATACTATTCCAACAGTAATAGATTTTACAACACCATTTCTATTTTCTTTAATTGATATAAATAAAATTAAAATCGATATAAAGACAAAATAAATTAACTTATACTGGTTTTAAATAACGTATCAATTACATTTCAATTAAAGTTTAAATATCTTTAATTTTTCCTTCACACACAAACGATAGAAGTCGTTTATTTAACGTAATGAAAATCACGTATATTAGACTAACGGTTTAAGTATCCGGCTACAAAACGATTTTTACAACTCCCTCGCGTGGTGGACCATACTAATATAGAAAGAAAAGCCTTAAAGTCTATAAAAAAGGTTTGATACAAATAACAATTACACTTATAACCCCTTCAAAGGTTCAAATTCCGTTTATAAACCGATATTATTATAGGCTGGTGCCTGGGCTAGTGGTCACCAGTAATCTAACCCTGGCAGTTGCCATACCCCTACGATACTCTAGAGTTGTCCTATTACGTGAACGGTTGACCCCATTTCTATAACCTATAGCAGCTCCTTGTAAAAGATTATTTCTCTCTTTATCTCCATTGAGAATAATAAACAGTATCCTACTGTTATAAACTAAAGCTTTAGCTTAGTTATTTTACATATTATCCTTGATCATTTTTCCAACGGTATTCTAATTATTTGTTAATAGCTATAGCCTCAGGTTTTATTTACCGACCTTTTAAACTTAGCCTCTATATTTTAAAATAATTCCTCAACGTACGCGTTAAATATTAACTTCAAAAAGAATTAACAACGTAATAAAATTAATTAAACATTTAATACCAACTATTTACTGGAACTCTACGTACGGAATTCATCGAACGGGACTCCACTATTCGCGAACACGTTTTACGTATAAAATGAAGAAATACCGATATAATAGCTACATTAATATAATGAAATATCGATATAATAGTTATATTAACGAATATAATCCGGCAGCTTAAATTCGTTACCGGCACGTCTACGTTTTCAAAGTGAACCCCCCCTCCAAAAAAGAGTACCGCTCCCACATTACCCACAAACTACGTAGTTACCGCGCCGCCCTTTGCGCGGGTCCGCACCAACGTTAACGATAACCCGAACTCCCACGACTTCAATTACGATACTAACGGCCTATTTGACAATACCGCTAGTTAACAATTTAAATGTAAGCTTCGCGATTAACCAACTAGGTTTTTCTGCATCAAATTACGCTTTCCAATATAAAAAGCTACGATGTTGCGCAAATCACCTAAAAACCGCAAGTTTATCAGTATGAAAAAATGACATTTATACTATTTTTCAATAATTGAAAGGCACCATATAAACTATTATAAAAAATTATTACGCTCGCAGTAATAACGACGGTAATAAAGACTCTAACTATTTTATAACGATAATTTGCGTATATTACTATAACCTAAATACGGTAAAATCAGCTATCACCCAACTTAAAAACTTAGAAGAAAGGACTTATAAACAGTTTTACGTTCTTTTTAACGTTTGTAAGGCCTTGTTTATAGAAGCCGACCGTATAACCCGGAAATCCGCCATTAAACTCGCTATTTTTAAAAAGGTTATTAACTGTTGGTAGGGCTTTAGACATTGCAACGTTGTCGATTTGATTGGTCGAAGTAATAGTAGTATTGCGTGGTCAGATAGTGGATGTATTGTTCTAGGTTTGGCAGACTGCTAGCCGGATTGCACTGTAATTTGTATGGCCAATTGCTTGGCCCGTGCTCTAGTATAAAGTGTGGCTTACTGTACTCGACTTATAGCTAATACAATTAGCTTACATAAAACAATACACTTAACTTATAGTTTAGTATAGTTAACTTTACTATAAGTAAAGTTGACCTACTGCATTGCATGTAGTACTATTCTAACACTGGCGGCTTTTTAATTTGTGCGCGTACGTCAGTATAGTTAACCAATCTTTTACAATAAACGTTAAACTGCGACCCCGTCAACTAGCCAGACCCCTAATAGTTTTAATTAACCTCAATATACAGTTTTACCCAATTACGTGTAAATTGGCCCCAATTGAAGTCAATTGCCCCACGGCTACAAGGTCCGCCTTTGTCGACTTCTATAAAAAGTTCTTTTGCTATAGCCCTTTGCAAACCTTCATCTTAATTGTACAAATTAAACAAGTCGTTATAATTAGTTCCCTAGCAATCTTTCAGTTTGTTAGTATATCCCTAATCGCTGCCATATGACTGAGGCTTATCGGGCAGCCTATTAACGTAGCCCTTGATACGTATAGTTAGTCTGTTGCTATCTACAAACCTTTCCAATACCTTATTCGGCGACGCCTTTGTTATGATATTAGCAGGATTATCCTTTCCGTTAATTTATCGGGAATATTTAATTTCCCCCCCTTCATAGGCCTTACAAAGTGTTATTACATCGATTATTAGGTGTTTTCGCTAATGGTTTCGAGTTTTAAAAGGTATTTAAATTGGTTCCTCGAGTCTATACAGATTACCACCGGAATGAGAGTAATTTTTAGTTGCCTAGTAATAAGGTTAAGGGTTTTCCATAATGCTATGTCTACTTTAAAGCCTGCCATTATATTATAACCTTTCGATATTAACATGTTTCCTATAATCCCCTTATATTAAATAAAGGTTTGGTGAATTAAGTTACCGATAATACTAAATTAGTATTTCTGCCTATATTTGTTCATGAAAGTTATTAGAAAGCCGATTTGTAAAGATAGGTCGGTGTTATATACAAAGGACTTATTTATAAATATTATGAACTTAATACTTGACAGGTCGATTAAGACCATATTAACTCCCCAGTCCAAAATTTTCATTTACTATTCGAAAATTTCATTCAGCCGGTTAAATTTTTTACTGGTTAAATTCCATAGTTATGTTGCAATAAATAGGTTATACAATACTTTCGGTTAATATAAGGTGGTAATATAACTACCACGGGCACTCTATTTAAGGTACCTTTGGGTTTTAGCTACGTTAATCTTGTCGATTGTAACCAAATTAGTGCCCTGGTCCTTTTAGCGAAAATCAAGGCAAGTATTAAATGTAATTATATGGATTAACCATCTATTAAAGTTAAGTTAATTACCTTTCGTTAACGTTATTACCAGTTTGTAATTTTAGAACTTAAAGTCTTTAATTACTTATTGTTCCGATACCATTAGGCCAGCTGTTCTAACAAAAAAGGTATCGTTAATTTGTATATCTACTAAGATAAAGTCCTTCTTCTACATTATTGGTAAATAGGGGGCGTATATTAAAAAATTTCTACTTAACCATAATTTAAAATGCAACTGGTAAGTTAAAAACCAATAAATATACACTTTGACTAATCCGTAAAAAGGTTTAACATATTATATTACCGTTTATGAAGGGTAAATGGCCGGTAATTTCTATAATAACTTAAACAATATGATCCGTTGTAAATCCGTTACTAATTACGTATAAACTCACGTTATATTACAACCATTGAATGTAAACTTACTTTTAGTCTTAACTAATAAGCTTATTACTAAAACGACTATGAAACGCTAGTTTATCTTTTAAATAATTAGTAATTACGCAAAGATCCATGTTTTACCTTTATCGTCGTATCTTTAAACGATAAAACGTATTTTTTGTACGGTTGTTCTATGGCTTTGCTCTTTACCTCGTAGATAATAATAGACCTAACAATCGTAATATTCGAGTTTTAGAGGTTAAAATTAGTTTTCTATATAAATTGTATAAGTCCTCAAATTAATAGACCGTTAATTCTGACCCTGTTGTTTTCTTCAAAAAGTTTGCCAAAGGTCTTAATAATCTATTCTACTCGAAACTTCAATGCTAAGTCTTCATTATCTTTTTCTTTTCTTAACTTATTCAAGTAGTATTATAAATGCAATCTGGTATGTATTCCTCCTTTTTAACGTACCTCTTTTTCGGGGGTTGTCTGCGTCGGTAGCATTTCATCGGCTTATTGATAAAGGGTAAAGTAAGTTTATATTAATTTGGTCTCTTTGCTTAAGGGTCTTCATTATTGATTGCCTTGATATATGGCTTAACCTGAGTGGTTCGAAAAGATATAGTACCGTTACCAATTTTAATCACTACTTTAGAGTTTACAATAATTAAGATCTTATACAAGCCTTTCTATTTACCCAGCTTCCGCTATACAAGGACTTTAATTTGTAACGGAAAAGTAAATACGTCGATTGTTATAAGGCCATTCCTTATATTAAGGGCGTTATTGAACTAACGGCGTGCTAATTCTATTTATAGTTCCATCAAAGCTTTTCCATAGGCCATAACACGCTTTTGGATACTTACCGATGGCGGAGATTCACTTGTTAGGCGTGGGTACGCTCCAAAGACTAATAGCATTAGTACTAGGCTGTCCGGGCCTACAGTATCGTTTAGGCCTTTTACCGCTATTGAAAAGCGTGCTTCCATATCCGTAAAGCTTCTAATTTTTAACGTAAAGATATTATACGCTTGGCAAAGTAAAGAACATGTATTTTTAATCTTCCTAATACTTTAATGAACCTTCACAGGTACTTGTTTACATTAAATACCCATTATCTTAGCATTTTCCTAAAACTCCGCTACCATAAAGTTGGTACCGGTATTGTAGAAAACGACGTTAAGTAGGCATAAATACGTATTAATCTATAACATCCTTAGTATTTACTACGTATCATTTTCTGAAAGGGAATTTGAGAACTTTATTCCACAAAAAGAGATTACGAAGTTGACAACGTAAGGAACAGGCTTATTATTTAAGTAAAACATATCGAATTAAACCTTATGTTAAAGTTTTTGTCGTCTTTTAGTGTAAACTTAAATTGTAGAGAGGTTTAGGTATATGTTTAATAGTATAAACAAAGCCTTTTAATGAATTTTAGGGAAAATTATTCTGAATTTCTATGTCTTATAGACTTTAGGACTTTACATAGCTTATTAGCAACTAGGTGGTTAAAGCGATAGTAAAATTAACGTATTCCTGACATCGTTAGGTTTAATACCATTGCTTTAGGATCTTAAAAAACCATACGTACCTCCACTTAAAGGTGAGGGGAAACCTTTCGCCGTTTTTAATCAATTTATATTCGATAACATTAACGTTGACGCTGAGGGTCCTTATATCCTTTCAATAAAAAAAGAAAGGGGTAAGTGACTCAAGGATGTGGAACGTAATTACTCACATAACAATTTAAACTACCGTTATCTCTAATAACGATAGTTATTCGCCTAAGCTGAAGCTAACTTTGGCTTTGCTAACATCATAAAGACTAATTTTAGTAATTGTGGTACTTTCTCTGTAATACCACGTACTGCGAATAGCCTCCGGTTAAATATCTTACTGCTCCTATATTTAGCATAATACCCTAAAACATGTGATCCGCATAATGATCACGAAGTTTAAAGGTATATAAGGGGTTAGGGGTTTGATTAGGATAAAAGTAAGGGTCCTTACCGCCTAAATGGTATTGCAAAGTATAATTGGCTAGTTATTAGGCCGCGTTGAAAATAGTATATTTATACCACTTAATCCACTTAGGGGTATTATCGAAGTTAATTAGCTTGTCGCTCTCAACGTCTGCGATTTCATTTAAGTAATCATATTTAGAAGTGGTAAGATACTCAATATAATACATTTCCTTTTTATTTTTTCGCTCGGCGAGGGGATTCCGAGTTAATCAATAGCTAAACCTACCATAAATCCAATATATTTTACCACTATTACGACGATAATGCTTACGGTTAGCAAATATTTTCAAATATTGGCCCTATTGGCGTTATCGTGGCTGTTACTTCCAGTTTGTAATTGATAAATCAGATCTTAGAAATTAAGGGCGCCCGTAACCGTACTTACGGTCGATGTAATTAACTACCATAAGGTTTTTTTCATTTATATTAAGAAAGTTGTCGAATTAAGGTTACATATCAACCGAATTTGATGTACGCGTTATTACAGTGGCAAACGAAAAACGTAACTAGCTAAAGAAACCTTTATAAATGGCAACTGGGCGTTATAATACGTATTTAAACTCACTAACTCCCGTAACTACTACTTGTACCTGCTTACGAAATGTGTCTTCGTTAGAGTGGGCTTTCCCCATTAATTATTAGCACAAAATTAGCTTATTAAGCATTTAACTAAACATATCCATTGTCGTTTCCTCATTTTTCTTCTTTGCCATTATAAACCACCGCATAATATTCCAGTCTATATAATACTAGGTAAGGTAGACATCGTATTAGAAATATATTTTTATGCTATTATAAACTTTAAGAAAGGTGGTTGCTCGCATTATAAAGGTTAGGTAATAATCCTTAGCAAACCCTGTAAAAATTTCGGAAAACAATAAGTAAAAACCAAAAGAGGAAACCTTTATCCACTTACAGATATTTAAAAAGGGTATTATCTTTATATTAAGGAAGTTATAAGGCTTCCCGTCATATTTCTCGACATCTTTCCAAATCCTGGCGAAATCCGTAAGCAGCTTGTAATTAATATTAACCATCTTGACAGGTTTTGGAGGCAGGTCGCGGTAATTATCCCAGTTTTTATTGGTATTTCCTAGTAATTTAAGTTTTAAAGCTTTCGAAACACGGTGTTAAGGGTAATTGCTAGTCGCCTAACCCAGAAGGTGAAGTCGTATAATAAGGCCTATAGTGAGCTTTCGTGTATAGGAAAATCAGATGTAAAAAGTGTCGTAAGGGATATAACGGTTTTAATTAAAATGCTAAAGGGTAAAAGAGACCTGAAGGTTCTAAGAGGTTTAACGATTTTGTGTGATTAACTGGTATAAAACGCTGACGTCAATTCCTCTAGCCGTGTTAACGGCCGCTACTTCATGTGCTTTACCGCTACTAAAAACGTTCTCCGTGCTGTCACGTAAAGATGCTAAGCTACTGAGCAGGTTAATAGGTTCCTTATCGCCAGCGCGTAAAGATGCTTAACTCAACTAAGGGTAAAGGAGAGGTCCTTTAAAACGCATATTGTGACGTTAAGGTTTTTCAATACCCTTTACCTTAGGCTGTAGGTCTTAGGGGTATTCTTTGAGCTAGGCTAAGTCGAAAAGGGCTCATGCTAGCCTTATAACGCCCTATATTTAAAGGTAAAACCTTTGTTCCTCTAGTTCTAATTTAAACCTCAATTTAACCCCCTTTTAAATTTATTTTTATATATTAATAGTTAAGTTGTTAAAAAAGTCGCAATATTTGCGAAAGTCACAATTTGGGTCTTAGCCGTTGTTATAACTAATGATAAAGTATCCAACAAAGTTTATAGGGTGTTTTTCTATTAAGTTTTTATAGATATTTTACGTCCAAAAGTATTCGTTATAATAATTGGTAAAGGTAGTTCCAAGGATTCTAATTACTTCTTTCCTAGCAGTGTGGGTAATAGCTTTAAAATGAACCTTAGCGGTAGAAATCTTAAAGTTATAGCTTATATAGGACGTGTAAGGCGTATAAGACGAAGGAATCAGTGATTTTTGGGCAAATATACTTGATGTTTTATCGTGGAGTCACGTGAAGTCGCGTAACGTAGCTTTCTCGTCGCGACTTGGCGAATTTTGGTGTTTTCGTTTAGTAAAGCAATGTTAACAATTAAATTGACATATAAGAAGTAAAAAAAAGTAAAGTTAGGGTAAAGTTTTAGGTGTAAAGGGTAAAGTCGAAGGTCGTTATTGATAATAGAGGTCGAAGATTGTTTATTATTTAGCTGTAAGATTTAGTTGTTTTCATAGTAGTAGCACCCGTAGTAGTACCGACTTAGCCGTTTACCAACTTGCTAAAGTTTAAGACTTCTAACAGTTAATCCCAACGTCTTAAAAAAAATCTAATAAAGATTTCTTGGTGTTTTCAATAGCGATACTGTCGCTTACTTCCTGATTGCTATTTTAGACTGATGTAACTTAAAAGTATTTTCTATTTTCCTACCGTTGTGAACTAACGAAGTAGTAATAAAAGCCTTTCGCAAAAATCTTTCCTTTATCCTAGCCGCCATTGTAGTTGTAGAAAGTAACTGGAAAGTAGCATCTTATTTTACTTAGCTTATCTATGCTTAACCCAACAAACACTAATTAGTATTAGTAAGGCTTTAGACGTTACAATGTTATCGATTCGATTAGTCGAAGTAACAGTAGTATTGCGTGGTCAAATGGTAGATGTATTATTCTAGGTTTGGTAGACCGCTAGCCGGTCTGCACTGTAATTTTTATGGCCAATTGCCCTGGATCGTGCCCTAGTATAAAGTGTGGCCTACTGTACTCAACTTACATCCAATACAGTAAGCTCACACAAAACAATTCACTCAACTTACAGTTCAGTATAGTCAACTTTACTGTAAGTAAAGTTGACCTACTGCACTGTATATAGTACTATTCCAATAATAATCGTCTTATTCGTTCCTAGTATTTCTTATAGTTAACATAAGTCTTAGGCCTTCTGAGTTCCGGTAGTAAAGGTAATTGCCAATAGCTTGACCTAAGAGATAAAATCATATAGTAAGACCTATAAAGGGCTCACGTATATAGGCTTATCTTCCCCTGAAGTAATAATGCTAATCTGAGTATCATATAGTCGCACCCCGCGCAGCTTTACTAACTTAACGATTTTAAAGAATACTGTAACAATCTTGACAATTTTCAAGTTATTCCTTAACAAAACTTTGGATAGCATCGACGTTAATTTATTATATAGCGTTAATAATAGCTGTTTTATGTATTCTTTAACCGCCAAGAGCGTAGTTCTCGTTACCGCAAATAGAGGTTGAACCACCTAACAGATCAACAGGTTTTATATCGTTAGGATATAAAAAGTTATCACAGATAGAGTTGAAGGTTTAACTTGTCTAGAGATTAAATAGTAGTTCATTGAAAAGTATATAAATGCATTTGTTTTAACTGGAAATATATTTTCTTTTCTCTTGTGAGTTTCAAAGTTAAGGATCTTAAGGGTAATAACCTAATTATAATAGTTCGAAAAATATGTATACTAATACATCTATGATTTTATGTAGAATAAAAATCCATCATTTATCAACCTCTATCTTTAACTTAATTTTAACTCATTTTTGAATCATTTTCAACATATTGATAATCGAGTCGTTAAAAAATTTACGGAAGTTTTTGAAGGAGTAGGCGCCGCAACCAAACTATTCGCTAATATCTGGGTCGAGGATGTATTAGATAACGAAATTGGTCAAGTATTCTTTTTGAAAGGTTTCGTCAAAATCTCTATACTAATCATCTTTGTTGTAATAATTAATTAAAAGGGGTTTATAAACCTCAATTTTACTTATTCTTTCATCATTGTTTACCATATCAATATTATCACTCGCAAGTCAACGTCAATTAATTAAAGTGGAAACTTATCGATTTTTAAAACGATATAACGTAGCTATTTGTCGTAACTTAACGGTTATACATATAAGATTGATGTGTTTATATGGTTAAAAACCTGGCGATCTTACAGTAGGGGAAAATATTGACGATTTTGTGATATAGGGGAAGATGAATGTGGAAGGAGAGTTTAAATATTGTAGGTTATTTACCGCTAAAGTTATTGTTTGCCGTTCAAAGATTATGGACTTAGCGATTTACGATTTTCGATTTGCAGTAGTAGTAGTAGCAGCGATTTATCCATTTACCAATTATAGAGTTCTTAACAACTCTGTAATCGCTTCTTAAGGATTTAAAACTTTTAGCGATCAATTTCAACGCTTTTTTTCAAAAAGGTTTCGAATAAAAAATTACTTGGTGTTATTAATAACAATACTATCGCTTGTTTAAAACTATCGTAAAAACTAACACAATTTAAAAGTATTTTCTCCTTACTTTCGTAACAAATAACGCAATTCATAAAAGTTTTTCGCAAAAATCTTTCCCCTACCTTGCAATTTCACAAAGTGTAACCAAGATATGACTTCTTCTTTTACTTAGCTTATTTTTGCTTAACCTAATAAGCATTAATCAATATTAATAGGATTTTAGACGTTACAAAGTTATCGATTCAAAATCTGGTTGAAATAATAGTAGTATTGCACAAATCAGTCGACAGATTGTTATTCCTTCTAAGTTTGGCAGACTGCTAGCCGGTCTGCACACTACTTTGTATGGGAAAATGCTTGTTCCATACTCCATATAGAATTTTACATTCTACTAAAATTGACTTGTAGCCAGTACAGTCAACTTTGACTGCACTGCACTTGAACGCTATTCCAAAAAGGATGTTAATTCAATATAAGATAGTTACCCAAAGTATATCTACTTTAATAGTTTATAATATAACGTTAGGTTTTAACATATGAATCTTTGCATAGAAAATCTTCCATATTATTACTAAATATGTTTTTACCGTTTTTAATTATTATTTATACAGATTCGAAAAGCCTATTCAACAGCCTCTTCACGATCAAAATAACTAATAAAAATGGCTCATAATCAACGTAGTATCTTTTTGTGAAGTTTACGAAAGTAAGGAAATCAAGGAATTTCATTGTATGAATGGCGAAGATAACTCTATCGATTTTCTCATAAAAGCTATATTAAATGAAGTCCTCAAAAAGTTTGTGAATCAAAATAATATAACCATCTGGATTGAGGGTTATATAGATAGATTATTTGAAAAAGCTAGGGTACGCGACAATGAATAAAAGGATAAGCTAAGGGGACCTAGCAAATTTGAAAACTATTATGTTAATTATATTGGTTTCATTGATTAGTATATATAAGTTGGAGGATTGTTAGGATTATTATTTGGAGTAGTGTTGAAAGACTTGGTTATAGGTTTAAATGTAATAAGTAATAGGAACGTTATATAGATAGTATTTAAAAAAAAATGGAAATCATTATTGTTACCAATGAATTATATTAGAAGATGTAGTGGTATTACAACAAAAAAAGTAATTAAATGTATAATAATAATCAATTACAATAGCTCCAAGTTAATTATTTACCATCTAATTTAATATAAGATAGGAACCAAGCCCTAACCTATATAAATTCGAGTGTAAATCAGCTAACAGCTTGTATAACTTGGATTTTACAGCAACCAATTAACTTTGTAATACTAGCTGTTACTTCGATCACGATTTGAATCAACAACTATTGCAACGTTTAAAAGCCTATAAGCGAAACCTATGAACACCGACTTTAAATATACTCGTTTAATATTTTTTATAACGTAACATATATCAATGTCTCGAACGTTGATATAATACATTAAAACATATATAACAAATCATAACCCCAAAGAAAATAAATATTTAATTTGTTGCTATATAGTTAAATAATTAATCTAGTAGTGAAATTATACAAACCAAGTATATTTCATAAGTTCAAGTAATTTTCTTGGTTACCTACGCAAAGTAACCAAAATTAGGAGGTACGTTTCATTAGCGTTTAATAAACTACCAATTTTCATAGACAATCTAATGAATATTAAATTGCATTTGGCTAATACACAATGTAAATTAAACGTAATTGTTGGCTTATAACATTGCAAAAAGCACGAGAACATAATTAGTTGCAACATTGAACAAACATATAATAATTGATATTCTTAATCCCCTTATAATAACACATAATAATTGATATTCTTAATCCCCTTATAATAACACATAATAATTGATATTCTTAATCCCCTTATAATAACACATAATAATTTCACAAATAATAGTACTAACGTAGACTGCTATTAATTATTTTTCAGTTATCTAACCGTTTTACGTTACCTAATATCGATTATCCCAAGTTCAAATTAATAGAAAAGTAATTATCTACTTGTATAATACGTGCGTACTAATGATGTCCTATAAATAAATAGGTGGGACCTAGCTAGCAGTTCCTACAACTTAGAGAATATTATCATCCATTCGCTCAACACTGCATTCTGTTATTTCGACCAAGACGATTCCAATCGACACAGTAGCTACGACTGAAATACTACCAACAGTTGCTGTATAAACTACAACAGAAAGTATTTAGGTTTCAGGACTACCAAAAGACCATGTATCTAAACCTGATTTAATGTTCATAATCTCTGTCTTGGAAGGCTTATCTAGGGTAGAGCGGATGGGACCTCAAGTGCTTGACCCAGGCATGCTCGCACGTGGAGGTCCTGATGGGATTTCTGGGATTTCCCTTCTGATGCCGAAGGTTCCCTCCGTGCTCTCACCAGGGCGCAGCACAAAGCATAGCATTCTCGGCGAGGCCAGCGGTCGCTACAGGGGACAAAATGTGGTGCCCACGACCCAAAAAGTTGATTCCAATGTTCTGTATCTGCCTAGTGATGCGTGGTATCCAGTCCTGGGCCACTCCAGGCTAAGCGCATTGGCACATCTAATGCGTCAGCCTCTTGAACCAGCTCATCCGCCGCGCCTGCCTCTGCGCAGGACTGGCTGCTGCCGGAGCGCTCAGCACTTGAGCACCCGTCGCGTCCGCTAGAGACATGCTGTCCGCGACAGACATCTTGTCGAGATCGACTGTTGCACCCGCGCTACTGCGTGGCTGCGAAGAATTCTTCAGTCGCCTCCGCTGCATAAACGCGGCCCCTGTACTCATAGCCCTCTTGATGCGCGCCGTCTGTGCCGGGATCGTTGTGTTGCTGCCGCAGCTTGTTGTCTGCCTCCTGGGTGGGGGGTGGAAGGGGCCTTGGGACGTGCTCGAGGGCGTGACCCTGGGCGTGACCCTCGGCGTCACTGTGTCTTGCGATCCAGGCACAGCATCGCCAGCAACATCGGTGCTGTCTAGAGATGGGGCGAGCCGGAGCGCAAGCCACAGCCCGGTGACCATAATCAGCTTCTTGGTGCTTTTGTCGACGGGCAGTGTCTCGCGCTGGCTAGACGTGCCATGGACCAAAGACGACAACGTTGGCAAGCTTTTGGATCGGGAGCCCTTCGACTCGATGGCGCCGCTGACAGGCCGGGAAGGTGGATAAAGATGGGAGGATGGTGAGGGTGTGGTGTATTCATTGAAGATTTCTAACGATTGAGGAGTCAAGGTAGCCAGAACCGGGTGACGCCTTGTCGAAGGGTTGATGATGGAGAAAGTGTACCGGTAGTCCGCCTCGTTCGTCTCCGTGGTGTTCCCCGTAACAGGCCGAGAAAGAAGCTGTGGGCCACCAGGCGACGTAGGGGCACTGGTGACTCTCCTGGGAAAATTTCGCCTGACCCAACGCACGGTCACGGACGCTCCGTAGCTGTTGACATGGACGAAGCTGTAGTAAGCTTTCGAGCTCGCGCATGCCCACACACTCCCATCGTCCAGCACAATCTCCCCGACATCGGTCTGGCCGCGTCCAGAACCCAAGACGGCTACAGGATGTCTGCGCGAAGGGGCACTCTCGTCGTTATTTTGGGCGTCAGCCGTGTAATCTTCTGATTGGACCAGAATGAGATCTCGTGGACCCAGCTCCCCTTTGGAACCAAGCATGCGCGGAAAGCGGTGGATGTACGAAGACGCGGCCAAAGGCCCAGCTAAGAGCGAGGCAGGAAAGACATCGATGGTAGGCTTGGACCGTTGATTTGCAGCCAGTTCTTGCAGCTGGAGAAGTAGTCTGGGGCGGGCGGTCTTGAACAAGGCCTTTTTGCAGCCCGAATTCCGAGGCGGGACGGCGACTAGATAATTTGTGCCGCTGCGTGGAGCTGGGGCCCTCGGCCTCCTCGTCGGGGTGGAAGCACTGGGCTGCGAAGCATCGGAATCGTAGACGGAGGGATCTACTGGGGCGGTGGCCATGGATGACTTGGCAGAGGGGTTGCCTACCACGTCGTCTACGAAGTGGACGGACGGCGCTGGGGAAACGAGGGTGTTTCGAAGCGAGCGGTCCCTCAGCAGAGCAGAGCTGGGGCGTGGCCAGGTAGACGCCTCCGACACAGAGCGCCTGTTCTGCCCGTTCTGCCCGTTCTGCCTGTTCTGCCGGTTGTGCTGTGGCCTCGGTTGTGGTGATGACGGCGTATGTGTGTCGGGGACGGTAGCAGATGGGTTGGCTTGCAGTATGTGTGCGGGAAACGCTGAAGGTAAGAATGGCTTCTTGCGTGGTTGGGGTTGAGGGGTGTGGTATTCATGCCCATGAAGGGACGCGCCCGAATGCAAAAACATGGTGACACGGGGTGACACGGGGTGGGGGACATGGACGTGGTGAGGGAAGGAGCGCACAGCGCGCGGCGCGCAACGCGACTGGGCCACCAGCAGCTTTCGAAAACTGGGCGTTGTGTTGTGCGTTGCCAACGTGAATCGGAACTGGACGAGGAGGCGAGGAGGCGAGGAGGGGACGAGACTTGGAGATTTGTTTTTGTGACTCTACGGAATACGGACTAGAGGATACGCCGTACCGGGCAGCCGGCATCAGCCAGCTCGCCGGCTCCCCCGGCGGTTGTACCACAGTACCTAGCTGCATCTGTACCTATTTCCCAACTTCCATTTCTCACGCCTCGCCCGCCCTCTCCACCAGAATCGCGTTCCCAACCGCAGTCAGTCTAGCTAGATCTCGATGACCAACATTCGCACGTGCCCCGGGCTGCGGAACCGTCGGCGGCCAACAAGGGACGCCTCGCAGCCTTGCACGGATCATCCTCGGGTGCAAAGCAGACCATTCCGTCGCGCCGTCCCGGCCAAAGGTAGGTAGGTAGGTGTCCTTGCTGCACCCGCTCCGCTACTCTGCACATGACCTCCTCCCCCCTCCCTGCTAGCCGCATAGCTGGGATACAGGGCATACACCCGGCTATGCGGCAATGCTAGCTTCTCCAGCCAAGGTATTCAAGGCAGCCACAATTGTCTGTATGTCCAATTGATGTTGATGTCTACTAATTCATCAAGTGAACGTCCAAATCTCCCACCAGCTTCCTCCTTGCACTCTGACGTCACAATGGAGCCCACCCCCACATATACACTATGTATATATTTATATTTCTACATCAGACAAGCCAGGTTGCTTCGGACCGGCAGATCTAGCAATTCGCTACCTTCTATCTATATGTATTCTGATCCCCAAATACGTACATGCCGATTCTTCCAAATGGTTATTAAAATTATTACTTGTTCATATGCAAAGCCACGTTGGGCGTGTGCACTCACTTCCTTGTTCTATCTCCAAGCCCACATCTTCTGTCTGCTCCCGCCGTGCACCCCCTCGCTGCCTCTGCATTGTACAGCGGAGATTCCCTCGACAAGTCTTGAGTGCTTCTGCACTCCTACACTCCGGACAGTAGAGCCTCATGGACTCAGTGTGAGAAGAGAGAGAGAGAGAGAGAGAGAGAGTCCCAGCCAGGAACGCGCAGTCATTATTTCCGTTGCGCCGCCCGCCCTGTCCACCTTCCTGCGCCTTGCCTTCCACATACCCTCGAAGCAAAAACAAAATACTGAAAAATGAGGAAAACATAAAAAAAGGCCGCCCTTGACTCAAGGCCTTGGAGTCTATAGTCGCAACTCCTTCAATATGTGATCCGCCATATTTTTATACTGCCATGTGTTTCCCGCCAGCCGCTTGAACTGTATGCCGTGGAAGCTGATCATTGGCCACACCTTGACAATGAAGATCTCGAACTCCAGCACCATGTTGCCCCCGAGATCGCTGTGCACCTGTGTGCTCGTGTCGCCCAATGTCCGCCGCGACGGGCCTCCGTTGTTTTGCTGAGTCTGGTCGATGTCAGACACATCCGAGTTACTGCGGCTCGGGTCGCCACGAGCCTTGCCAGGCGTCCGAGGCGTCCGAGGCTGCCCCCCTTCCAGGTCTCGCACTTCGTCCTCTCGCTCACCTCGCAGTCCGAAGCTGAAGCGTCTCTTGTGTCCAGGCTGGGAGGGACTAAGAGGTGCTTCGACCACCTTGGTGAGGTCGATGCTGGGGCTGTGCGCGCAGCGGAACCCGCCCCGAATCTCAGCATAGTCAACACCGAGTTGCTTCAACACGCGTTTGACTTCGGCCCGTATCTCGACCACTGGCTTCGTCGAGGTGGTACTCACGCTAAACAGCCCTTTCAAGAAAACGGGCTTGGCAAGACCAGGGTCGTCCAATCTGTCATTGGACAGACCGCTCTGATCTCCCACCTCTTGGTC
This sequence comes from Anisogramma anomala, assembly GCA_038502455.1. NCBI lineage: Eukaryota > Fungi > Ascomycota > Sordariomycetes > Diaporthales > Gnomoniaceae > Anisogramma > Anisogramma anomala. The sequence goes on from JASMMZ010000001.1 coordinate 16,064,017, forward strand.
TGTTTCCTCCGGAACATGGGTTTCTCGCATCTCGCGTCTCGCACGGCGAGCCTGGATGCTTTCGCGCCTCGCATGCCCAAGCGACTTGGCCCGCATCGACACAGACCGTGAAGGCCCCCCCCGGTTGTCAGCCGTCCTCGGTGGCCGTTCCGTCGTCGACTGATCCGATCCACTCGTAGGTGGCGGTTCTTTGACATCGAACGCTGATCCCACAGTCTTCCTCCTTCGGTACTCAGCTGAGGCTACGCTCGTCGACCGCCCCAGCGTCTTGTTCTGACCTTGCCTATTGAAACCGGCCGAGAGCGGGGGACTCAGCAGGTCACTGTGTGGTTGACTGCTGCCCGAACGAATCCGTGGCACTGGCGTCGAGTCTTCGTCTTTGTCGCGCCTGGATCGCCTGATGCTAAACGACTTCCGTGGCGGTAGGCTGGGCATAGGGGGATGTTCGGCCGGTAAATGGACTTGAACTTGAGGAGGCCGCGATCGGTCCTTGTCCAAGCGCTCCGGTTCTTTACGTCGTATCGTGGAAAACCGGCGCAAAATACCAGCTGCCGTACTTTCCTTTTCCTTTTCCTTCCGCTCCGACCTGTCCATCTTGTCTGCAGGTTTCTCGGGCGTCATGGCAGCCTTGGGTGACAGGAGCCCCTTGTCGGGCACATCTTCCTCGCCATGGGTTCGTGCCCGTGGTCTTGTCCTCCCGCCTGTAGCCTTTTCACCTGGCATCTCGTACGCCGAAGAATTGGTGTGGGCCGCCTGAGGAGGCGCGATCTCCGGAAGAGGGTCCTTTTCTTTCCGAGGCGCGGGCTGTTGTGTGGCCAAGCTAGGGACGATATCCACACGCTCCCTCTCATGCTTCTCCTTGACCAGATAGTAAATCGAGATGAGAGGGCTGAAGGCGTTCAAAGGGTCGTTGCCAAGATGGAGCGCCTCGGTGCTAGGGGCTGTCAATGTGTCTCTGCTGCTGATGGAGCTGCGCCTCTTGTAAAAGTCAAATACACCCCTCTTCTTGTCCCCATCTTTGGATGGTTGAGGCAAGTCTTTCTCTTGCTGGTAGAGACGAACACCACGCTGATACTCCTCGGACTCGAGCAAGCGGGTAAGCTGGCCCTTGATTACTTCAGGCGGCCCAAAGTTGAAACCGGTCATGGAGTTGATTACTTCCGGGTCCAGCGGGAGGGTAATGGGTTCTCGACGGGGAAGGCAGTTGTCGGGAGGGGCACTGTAACCCTTGTTCATCCACGGATGGTACATGACCTCGGCCATAGTAGCTCTTTGCTTGGGATCCGTCACAAGCATTCGAGAAAGTAAGCTCTTGCACTCTGTGTATAGACTTAGTTTCTTTTGTACTGCGCACAGTTCAGGGCACGTTGCAGGGGGCTCACCACTTGACAGCCAGTTCGGATAGTCCACAAGCCCCTTTTTAATCTTGGCGTGGAGCGCAGGCATGCTCTGATCGTCGAACGGGACCTTGCCGCAGACAAGGACGTAGAGCACGATGCCGAAACTCCACACATCGACTTCGGGCCCGGTGTATGCCTTGGCCTGCAGCAGCTCGGGGGCGGCAAAATAGAGGCTCCCGCAGAAGGTCTTAAGATGGCCTCGCGGGGCGAAAAGATTGCTTAGACCAAAGTCGATGATCTTGATGTCGCCAGTCTTGCTGATCAGGATATTCTCAATCTTGAGGTCCCGATGGACAATGCTGTTCCGGTGGCAGTAATCCAGGGCACTCGCAATTTGACGACTAAACTTTCTGGCCTGCTTCTCCTTGAGCTTGCCATGGGAGATGATGTAGTCAAGCATCTGGCCGCCGTTGACATATTCGAAGAGCATGTACCAATGGTAGTTTGTGCGGACTACATCGCGCAAGCCGCAAATGTACGGGTGGCTAAGTAGGGTAACGATGGCAGCCTCTCTGGCAGTACGAATTTCCTTGGAATGGTCGTTCCGCTCCTTCTCTTTATCAGTGCGGCCTTGGTTGCCATCATCGGCCGAACCCCTGGGAATGATCTTGCAGGCGACCTGCAGGCGAGAAGGGGGCTAGTTAGCGCGTGACAGGCACGGGAGTAGAAGACAATGCAAGGTGTGATTTGCTTGCCTGTTCACCGCCGTCCTCCTTCTTGGCCAGCTTGACCTTGCCCATGCTTCCGGCACCAATAGTCTTGCCTAGAATCCACTTGCCCGACTGAGTGGGGATGGTGGTGCGGCTACGGGTTTTGCTTGGGGTTGATGAAGGGGCTCGCGAATCAGCAGGCGAAGGCTGGACGGGGGCGGGCCCTGGATTTTGAGCAACGGTGCTAGCCATGTCTGCAGGACCAGGCCGTGAAGAACGGGAAGAAGGCGAGGAAGAGGGACAAGAAGAGCGATGAGATCGACGGCGGCGCGGAGGCGAAGCTGGGTCGGCGGAAGAGGCTATTGGCACTCTTCTCGGCTGGTGCTTGGTCGGTGGAAGTGGGCTCTGTTTAAGCGATCATACTCGTCGGGCAGATGAGCCGGAAGGTCTTGCTCGTGCTGTTGGGTGGTGCTACCTGAAGATGTGCGATGATGGCGAGCAGGTGGTGGGTGGGGCGCGGCTGGGAGCGACGACAGCTGGTGTGGGTGCAGCTAATGAGTGCCGGGCGTCGGCATCGGCGAGCGCTGCAAATTGGCGAAGCGAGTTGTGACGATAGCGGCTTGAAAGACGTGTATGAGGAGCAGGAGTATCAGGGTGAACGTGAGGCCGTCGGGCGGATGGTGGATGGAGGTTGTCGGCCAGAGGTTCTGGTGTTGTCATTTGATGGATGGAGCAGAGAGCAACCGGGCAAGCCCCAGGCCAGTAATAATAAGTTAGGCTGACAGGTGGCTCCAGGCTACAGCTGGTAGAGTGTGCTCAGCGGATACAGTACGTAGTAGAGCGTGCTGGCTGGGTTGGAGCGGATTTGCAGTGTCCACCTGCACCTGTCGGTTAACATGCAGGGGAGCAGGAGAGCAGGGGAGGCTAGGGAAACCGGCTGGGCTTACAGGGGCCCCCTTTGTGATGTATACCTAGGTAAGCAATCAGCAATACCTTACACGGTTACCGGTGATCCAGCAAGGTGGTGACTGTAGAGACAGAGGCGAGAGGCACGATCACGACCCTCTTCTGCAAATACTCTTTGGTGTCGTTGTTTCAGGAGCCCGGGACCGATCTGGAAAACTGAAACGGCACGAAGTAGGTAGGTAGTCAGTGTAGTTTAGTTCGTTCTTTGGGCACGGCTTGGACGCTTAAACGCTTGGTTTGGTTCGTCGTCATTCTACAGAAGAACTTCCTGAGGCTTTAACCCGAATAGGCAGAGAAGTCGTTTCTTCTCATAGCGGCTGGCATCCACAGGCTTTTTTTTATGCTTGAATAAATTTGACGTCTGTCTATGCTTCCGCTGAATTTATCGTTATTCGCCTCGTACTTCATGCCTCAACAAAACGTCAGGTAGTATGGATACCATGGAGCATTGGACTCGGTAGACATCCATAGATGCTTCTGTACCCAGTAGAAGAATCTGCATACAACTGATCATGTACCTGACATACCCAGTTATATCCCGCACCAAAGAAGTAATTTGCAACTTGTATATAGGCGTCTGTATTGCTTTATCCGAGGTGCCACCTTGCGCTGATAATCCTTCCAGCGGGAAACGGATTCTTCACTATCTAGGAAACGTAGGTGGCCCTGAGGCCTTTCCCTTCCTTTCATGAGATCCGGGCGCATTGTCTTAATCAGAAATTGGACACCGTATACCGGGTCGAGACGTAGTGGTGAATGTGCGACGCTTTGCTTTGTGCTCCACAAGGCTGGATTTATCAAAGTAAGTTCAGCCCCTCACATAATCCATGCCAGCCGCGGAGGGTCAGGGGGGAGGGGGCTGTGGCGCAAAATATTCAACCTCCAACTCCAAATCAAGCCTAAAAGCATTCCCTACCTCAGAACAGCCCCCTACCAAACGGCAAAGCCTCCTCACCGAACCAAGCTTCAAACTAACTCTCTCTACCTTGGGCCGGTAACCCCCGGTGTACCGCGTCTGATCGCGTCTATCCTGGCTGTCCACATGTCCGCAAAGAGATCTCGAGCGACATACGAGGCAGACCTCCAGGCACAACAATCGCCCTTCGTCGTCTACGGCACGCCCCTTCCGCCTTACGACCCCGAGTCCCGCGATGATGGCTCCTATGTCCCCGTCTGGAAGCAGGAGGTGAGGGATCTGCAGGGCAGGAAGTGCTTGCACGGCGCCTTCACCGGAGGATGGAGTGCAGGGTAGGTCCCAATGTGCATGGCAGCTCTTCCCTTATTCACGACACTCAGTGTCATACTGACATTTTGTCAACAGCTATTTCAACACCGTGGGATCCAAGGAAGGATGGACGCCCTCTACCTTTGTCTCCTCACGCTCCAATCGCCACAAGGACACCAAGTCCGCCGCCGCCCCCCAACAGCGACCCGAGGACTTCATGGACGACGAGGACCTTGCCGATGCTGAGGAATCCAGGAAAATCGAGACTTCCAACGCCTTTTCTGGCCTGGGCGCTACAGATCGAAATGACGGTCCAGAAGACGGGCTGGCTGGCCTGCTTCGAGCGCAAGGGGAAACGATGGGAACGGAGCTGCTCAGAAAAATGGGCTGGCGCGATGGCCAAGGAATCGGCCCCAAGATACGCCGGAAAGCTGACCTTGACATGGCTTCTCATGCAGACTCAGACGACACGTACCTTTTCGCTCCAGAGAATGTGCCGATGATCAGGTTTTTCAAGAAGGCAGACCGCATGGGGCTTGGGTATCAAGGCGGGCAGAAGCTTGCCCCTCTCGCAGCATCACGGTCGCGCCAGCTTCTGGACGACGAGGAAGAAAGTACAGATGCCTTCCATCTCGGAAGGCCACGCTCAGCGGGATTGATTGTTTCCAGAAAGAAGGGCGAACAGAAGCCGCGTGGTGGGATTGGAATGGGGGTGCTTAATGACACAGGATCCGACGACGAAGATCCCTACGAGATTGGGCCGCGGATCTCCTACAACAAAATAGTCGGTGGCAGCAAGATGAAAAAGAAGAAGGATAATCCTTCTTCTACGGCGGTTAATCCCACGTTGAAAAAGAAGCCGGTGTTCCTGTCCAAGAAGCAAGCAACTAGCCAGTCCGTCCCCGGGACACGAAAATGCCACGATGGGCGGCTGCCCCTAGACGGGTTTGTATTGGGCCAATGGCCAGACTCACTCATGTCGTCTATCAATACCGACGGCAAATTCGCGCCGCCAGCGGTACCCCCGGGCTGGACGTCAAGCAAGAAACCAGATATGACTACCAAACCGTCCGAGTACGTATCTACGGCAGAAGCGGCCAAAGCCTCGCAATTGAACCCCACAGCCCGCGCCGCCCTGCTCGGCGAAAAGCAACTGCCTGGCAAGTCTGTGTTTGACTTCCTATCGCCGGCCGCGAGAGATCGCCTTGCAGAAGTCACAGGAAAGCAGGATCTGCCGCAGGCCAAGGGTGAAGTCCCCGAAGCCTATGCATTGTCGGAGGCGGAGAAGAGACGCAGTATGGCGGAACGGATACCAAAGCTGGACAAGCCCAGCGCCCTGGGCGCGATGGCTAGAGGCGCCTCAGGCGGCGGTCCATACGGTGACAACGAGGCAAAACGAGGCAGATATAGGAGTTATCTCGAGCTGCAAGCTAATCTGCGAAGCGAGCCACCGGAGCGACCAGCCAAAATGACGGGCGATGAATGGATACAGGAGATGAACGAGTTCTACCACGTCGCCAGGATATTCAGGCCCATGACGGGATCCATGGCGTCCCGCTTCACAACAGCGAAGACCTCATCGGAGATGGCAGCCGGATCGGATGGCAAGGTCGGAGACGCCGGGCTGGTATCCACGCCAGCCAGCAAGCCTGAGGATCCGGCAGAGGCGGCAGCCAAGATGGGCATGTATGGACAGCTGACGAGGTCGGTCACAGATTTCTATCCCACCCGGTTGCTGTGCAAGCGATTCAATGTGAAGCCGCCAGCGCATGTTCAGCTGGAGCTGGACTTGGGTGAAAGTGGGAAGGAAGCGCAAAGGTCGGGACCAGAGCACATGGATGGTATGGCCGGGGCATCAGTGCAAGCCAGTGGACCTCAAGTAGAGTGTACTGCGGGGGCTGGAGAGGCATCACCTCATGATCAGAAGCAGGAAGCTGTGACAGTGGACAGAGAGAGGAATGAAGCCCTGGAGGGTAAGCGGGTGGGCGAGGAGGTGTTCAAAGCCATTTTCGGAGACAGCAGTGATGATGAAAAGTAAGAGGGTACGAGAGTGCCATCCAACATAAATAAGGCGGCACTGTGGCCAGGAAGGAGATTTGCATACACAACAGAACAAAAAAAGTGGTTGCAAACAAGCAACACCGTGCCGACCCGACAGGAAGCTCCCGTGGTTCAAAGCAACGTCGCAGTAAGTAGTCGCAGTAAGTACTCACAATAAGTACTCACAATAAGTACTCACAGTAAGTACTCACAGTAAGTACTCACAGTAAGTACTCACAGTAAGTACTCACGCAGGCTGGGGAGCCCCTGTAGTACCCTGGCACTCCTAAGCAGCTCAAGGCTTGGCATGATTTACACGCCTGATTCAATTTCCACCGCTCCACCGCTCCACCGCTCGTCCTCGCCCATATCTGATATCTGGCGGCACAGGGAAACCAATTGATGACTGACTGGCTGATGTGCACTCTACAGAAGCTCGAACTCGGGTAACACAACAGACACCAACACACCTGAAGCCAGCGCAGCACAGTGCCCGGACCACTGCAACTGAACTCCAGTCTTCACCAGGATCATCGCCTGGCACACGTCTCCAAGACGGCGACCAACTTCGAGCCCCATTCCACCCACCCCCCGCCGACACAGACGCCGTCTGACCTTGACACCGTGAGACGGATCCACACTGCCGCCGACCCATCTGCCAAATTGAATGCGCCTCTAGAATTTACCTCCACCCGCCCGTCCTCTGCCGACAGCCTTGCGCCCTCGCCCTCGTCCTCGTCCTCGCCCTCGCCCTCGCCCTCGCCCTCGCCCTCGCCCTCGCCCTCGCCCTCGCCCTCGCCTTCGCCCTCGCCCTCACATCTGCCTGACCCACGCCCTGTCGAACAAGCTCGACCATCCTACGTTCCCAGGTCCTGTCACGCACAAGACAGCCTTATCCGCACTGTCAACCCTCAAGTCACTCATTTCGACACGACCCAAGAACACATCCAATCTCTGCCGCCCCAGTATCCAGCCTCAGAAGCCTCCGCGTCCACCCTCGCGTCGCTCGTTCCTTATCGTACAGCACCTCCGCCGTTTTCTTCGCTTTTCGTCCCGCCTTCATCTCGAGAACTCCCTCAACCAGACGCTGCCGTTCAAGACGTCCTTGCCTCTGCCCTCACGCACGCCGACCATTTCGATCAGGGCACTGGTCCTCGCAACGAATCGTCCGCTCCCGCCTACGAGCCGCCCGTCGCCTCAGGCTCCGCTCATTCCTCCACTGCCTGTCGAGATACCGTTGCCGATTCCGAGCGGGCTCTTTCCCAGGAGACAAAGGCAGAATCCAGCTCGCGGCCCAAGGACGACGACGCCGAACCACCACCTGCATACGACGAGGGCTACAGTCCTCTTCCATCTTTCACATACGTGATGGCTGCCGCTGGAGGAGCGTCGAGTATCATTACTCAGGTCCAGCAGGGCGCTCCGCCCATCACCACACTCGGAGGTGAGAGAACCGCTGCCATTTTATGACCGGTCACTTGCTAACTGTGCACCACTAGATGTCGGCGCCGACGAAACAATCTCCATGGACCTCCGGTCTGTGGACTCCACCTCATCAGACGCATGCTACAATCTTCATTTGCTAATTTGATATACAGGGGCACACGCTTCGTTCTGTCACGGGACGAATTGCTGACGCTTCCGGAGTTTGTGCTTCTCTCCCTGTTTCCAAACGGTCTTTTTCCTGAAGGCCACATGGGTGGTGCCTCCGAGGGAGATGCTGTTCAAGTTGACGTGAGCCTCCTACCCTGGCAGCCGGCACTGCTCGCCTGAACAGCGAGCACTGGAAGCCCACACAACTGATGCGAAATGTCTCGGTAGTACGACCCAGAGTCTCTGCAGTACATGCTCGATTTCTTTCGCAAGGTCGCGTCCTCGATCCCGGCTGAAGGCTCTCCGCCAGCAACGCAGGACGGCGATGTGCCCATAGAGCCGCTCATGGGCGCAACACGCGAAGACTCGTCCAAGAGGGCAGGAATCATCGTACTCCGCGAGGATCTTGATTTCTACGTGATCCCGCCCAAGGCAGATATCGAGCAACCCGAGATGATCGAGGTCAAGAGAGCCGCGGCCCGCGCACTGCTGAAGCAGGATGGCATCTTTTCTGGGCTAAAACGGAGTGACGAGCCTGGAACCACCGAAGCGCATCTAATCGAGATGTTGACAGCTGGGTTTGTGCTTCTGTCCATTTTGTGCATATCTTGTGCTAACGAACTTCTGCAGCGGCTTCAACCACGACGACAAATGGGGCCACCGCGCGGGTGAGCCCGGCAAGGCTGTAGTCTGCAGCTTAGCACTTGCAAGGCTGCGCAGCGACATCCGTGGCAACGACATTGGTAATAACAACGCTGTAGGCATGGCCCAGAAACTTCTGCTATTCTGGCGCAAGCCGGCGCGAAGATGCTGGTGGGAGGGGGTTGAGCTGGACGGCGTCGAGGGCGTCGAGGGCAAGCTCAAAGTGTGGATCAGGCGGGTGTGGACGCTGGAGATGAGCGTGATCGGGTTGCGATGATGTCGGGGTGAGTCGGGGCAGTTGCCACCATGCTGTTTGGTCGGTTGGGCCTAAAAAGGGACAAGGTTTCAGAGCATTTCTTTGTACTAAGCTGTGGTGTTAGATATCCAGGAGTCGTATATATAATGAAGCCCGGTGGCCGGGGGGGCTTGTGGGCAGGCAGGTCTTGGTTTTGCATCGCCAGTTATTGGGAGCGTAAGCGTAATACAGACACCACTTTCGAGGAGCATTTAAGTGCGAAACATGACACCATGGCGTTGTCCTCGAGTTTGGAAGGCTGGTTCTCAGGTCAAGCAGGCGATTCCAAGGCAAAGAGGCCGGCCTCTACTACAATATGCACAGGCAACAACCGCGCACGAGATGAATTCGGCAGATGCTAGACCGGGACGCCACATGGTCTGAAGGCGTCTTCGTGCATCTGAAGGGTCCAAGATGATCTCACTGGGCATCTCGTCTCGCCACCATATGTTGACCACATCTTGCAGTTCTCCATATGAAGTACTCGCGTCCTTCACTAGCTGGAGGAAGGGAATGGCAGAAGAAGTTTGGTCCTTGTGGCAATTTACTGTCGTTAATTTATTATATCTTCGCCATGTGTCTAGCTGCAACAATCTGCCGCTATATATACTACGTGTATATACATACATATATACATTATACATACCGCCTCTACACAGGCACTGCTCGGTGTTGAAACCCGGTGCCAGGACAAGGTGATATTCGTTTTTTTTTTTTTTTTGTTTGTTTGTTTTTTATCCCACCGCGGGCATCTTGTCCTTGGCCGCCGAGACCACAAACTGAGGAAGCTGCTGGCACAGGACGGCTGAGCCTGGGAAGCTAGAGGCTTGCTGTCGCGCCTTGGCGCATGGAGGGCTGCTGGTCTG
>JASMMZ010000001.1:16073873-16116374 GCA_038502455.1 Anisogramma anomala
GGGAAGAGGTTGCTGGTTGACTTATCTAGTTGAACCACGTTATTCAGTTGTCTGTGGATGGAGGGACGCTGTATGCGTCGACCTTCCAATGAGGTATATCGATGGCTGGATAATGCTCCCCAAGGGTACGGTGGGTAGTTACCAGACCCTAGGCACGAATGTGGCGGGTACTGATGTGAGCGAGTCCCGTCCGTTCTTCCGGTGGGGATGATCTGGGTCTTGGGTTGTCAAGTTGCTGGGAGCCCGTCTGGTAAGCTGTGGTGGAGGCTGTTTTTTCTTGATGCCGAGCCAGGAAAGCTTCCAGTACAGTCAGTCCACAGCGTGCTGTCACTCTACTTACTCCATTTTGCTGACTCTGCCTTCAGCCACGCCCTCCCCCCCTTCGACAATTCCGGCGCAACGCAGACGGCACGGTAGCCCGCGTGCCTTTCTCCCACGGCAGCTGGCACCGCGACAGCACCGTCGGCGACCCGCTCTCTCTCTCCAACGGCCTTCGCCGCGGCCAGCGGCCAGCCCCCGACGCCCTCGGGCAACGCGGACCTGTCGAGCGGCCCGGACGGCTACTTCCGGCCTATGGGGCGGGCGTGGGACCGGCAGGGGAGATTGTTCAGGAGATTCGGGTCGACGGGCGCGGTGCACGTGTTGCAGCAGGCGGAGATCACGGCGACGGGGACGGCGCCTACTAATTCGAGGTCTGGGACGTTGGGTACGAGCACGAGCAGTCTGAATCTGTCGCCACGGTCGGGGAGGCATCGGCCGGCGGAAAAGTTTGATTGAGCCTTTTGGTGGTGGCGCTGTTGGTTTTCGGCGGGGTGTTCGTCACAGTGGCTTGAGGGACGGGCCGCGATATGTAAGATGGGAAATTCTGAGGCCGTCATATTTAGCAAGTCGCGTTGTCTGACCGATGATTTGGGGGAGACCATAAAAGAAAATGCTTCATCGAGTGCAAGGAGCTTGACGCAAAGTTCAGTAGATGCACAAGCATCCGCAGACCACGAAAGACAATGGTCACGATGCTGAAAGCTCTGGGCGAGCTAAGGCAAGGCAGATTGGAAAAGGTCGATTTGCCCGTCCCGCATCGAATAGCCCAGCCCGCCAAAACCCTAACGCCATGCAGCCTATATCAATGCGTCGCCTTCGACCTGCGCCTTGCGCTCATGGCGACACCAGCACTGTCCCACAGCTACTCCTCTAGTGTCTTGACAGAATCCCACTCGCCCCGCAGGTTCTCCTTCCAGAGCGTGACCTTGTTGTCGCCACCGCTGACGGCGAGCACGTTACCGCTCAGGGACCAGCTCACGCGCCAGACGGGGGCGTCGAAGTTGAGGACCTTGGAGTTCCACTGGCCAGGACTCGTTGGATCCGAGGTCCAGATGCGCACCGTCTTGTCCTGCGAGGCACTCGCAATATAGCTCTTCTGCAGCACCGTAGGGCTCCACGCAACATCGCGCACCCAGTCCGTGTGACCCGTAAGCGGGTCCCGCTCCTGCTTATATCCGTTGGTAGTCGGGTTGTAGACCCAGAGCTTCACGAGGTTGTCACAGCCGCCGGTGACGAAGCGCCGGTTGGCGGTTGCGCCGGGGCCGGGGGTGCTTGACACGATGGAGCCCGGAGTGGTGGCTGGGGCCCAGGAAACGGAGTTGACGCCAAGGCCGTGGGCGGGGAAGCTAGTGTTGTCGAAGTTGTTGTCCTTGAAGTCGACGACGGAGACGTTGCCGTCGGAGGAGGCGCAGGCGAGCAGGCAGCCGGACTCGTGGGGAGACCAGGAAACGATGTTGACCGAAGCCTTGTGCAGGGCGTAATCGAAGATGCGGGTCCAGGAGCCTTGCTGCTCGCGCCAGATAAAGACCTTGCCATCATAGCCCGAGGAGGCGAGGATATTGCCGTACTTGGGATGGGCCCAGGAGACGCACCAGACTGCGCCCTCGTGTCTATGGAGACCGGGTGGCAAGTCAGCCAACGCTTCTTCTCAAGTGCACGCTCTTGCCATGGCACGCCCGTACACTCACCCCTTGAGAGTCTCAGTCAACCGCTGGGTATCGCCCTCAATTTCGAAAATCTTGATGGTCCGGTCAGAGGAGCAGGTTGCGAGGCGGCGTCCGTAGTAGTCGAGGACAGCATCGTGCTAGTGATGGATGCCAGAGTCAGTCAGCTGAAGTATGTCTGCGTCGCAACAGGCGGAACGGTAGAAGAATATGCGTACGATCATGTCATCATGGCCAGAGTTGGAGATCACTTGGGTCGCCTGGAATACCGCAAGGCCAGTTAGTAACAAACACCTTCAGTAGGCTTGCCTTCAAGGCACGAGGCATGCAATGGCGTCATGAACACGCACCATGCTGGCGGATTGGAGGGTTGGAGGCGATGTCGAGGCAGCACACAAGGACAATGACTATTGTAATATGGTCTGGAGGTGCCGTCAAAAGGCGTCTTGCTCTGTAAAGGGAAAACGAAAGTTGGCCTCAGGAGTTGATCAAGTAACAGCTAATTGATATCACAAGTACCTCGGTACCTTGCATTACACCTGCTTGGGCAGCTTCTACATACTATAGTACGCAATAGCACCTACCCCTGCTATCTGCAAAGCACCCTGCCATATGAGATAGAGTCGCAGACCACCTTGGAGCAAATGCTGCTCTGGTCGATTGAGATATGGAACTTCCTCGTTTAGCTTTGCGTTTAGCTTTAGCTTCACTGTCGTCACCCTGTAGTCTTACTGTAATCGACCTGCTCTGCACTCAAGCGTGAGCCTCAGTTCACTCCCTTGTCTTTGACCTCGACTTCCAGCGACTTGCAGCTCTGTCAGTTCCAGTCTTTGAGTTCATGAGTTATAATTTCATTCATGTCACCCATTTCCATCTCGGAAATTCCTGGCATGATTGTAAAGAAGGACCTCCAAACATGTGGCGGCTGTTTTCGTACTGCAAGCACATCACAAGACCTGAGCTGTATGCCTCTTCCCAATTTCTATCTATTTACCAAGACAGCACTTGCTGATATTCCTAGGTTTAGCCTATTATCATCTCAGTGGAACAGCACAACAACAGTCCAGCCTTGAAGAGGGAGCCTTGGGTGATCTGGCTTGCCAACACCAAGCACCCATTTCACCGTGCAAGCCTCCATTCATATCCTGGCCTCTTTTCTAGGAATTGCTTCCATCAGTTCAAGCTTGGGGCTGTGTTCTTGACAAGGGCACATCTATAGCCCACCATCACCACTATCAGTACTGCATCACCTGGGCTGCCATTGCAGGCGATCACCAGTCTGAGCCAGTGGGACTGTGGGACTGCTTTCCTTTTCACTTGAAAAGACACCAGGCAAAGTTTCCAGCCTCAACTCAGAGTCGCTAATCTACGCTAGTAGGATTGCTTCCTTTCCTTTGAGAACTTTTTAGAAAGTGCCCAGCGGAGTTCTTGACTCCAACTCCAAGTCACCACTTTAAGCCAGGCAGGACTGCTTTTTTGATCTGAGAAAGTGTTCAGCAGACTTCTCAAATGAGGGAGCATCTATATCACTGCAAGTCAACTAATTCAAGCCAGTGGAGCTGCTTCTTTTTTCATTACAAGAAAGTGCCTATTAGCAATCTCAGCAACGCTGCTGCAACCAGAGCCTTCTCATCAATATCCAACCGGCTTGTGGGCTATCACTCACACACAACTGGCTCCTCGACTCTAATAACTCTACCAGTTGGAGCCAGTGGGACAGCATTCCTTTCCCCTGTTGAAAGAGTGCCCAGTAGAGTGAGTTCCTGACTGAGGGGCATCCACGGCCCGTGGGACAATAGCCCATTGACTTCATATGGGGCCGTTGACACGGGAAGTCATCTCAACTCCAAAGGTCGACCTGCAGTCACTATCGTCAGCCCTCATCGACAGCCTCCACCAGCTACCCCCTGTCAGCCCTCGCCAGCTGCCCCTCGTCAGCCCCCACTGGCCACCATTATGGCAGACAATAAAGGCAGCTCTTCCAACCCCACCAAGGGTCTGGTCAATCATCTTGACCACAACCACAACTTGCAGCAAGACCGTACCGCGTCCTCATCCTCGGTGCCTGCCACCGTACGTTTCCCATTACATCTGATATCGATGCTTTGTGACATTGAAAAGGATCACCAGCTGACAGTATCACCCCACAGTTTCGCTCTCAGTCTCACAGCCGCAATCCAGCTTCTGCTGAGGCTGACTTCACCAACTTCACCGCCGCCACCACCCAGATTGGTGCCCTGCCTTTGCGACCTGCTCACCAGCACCCACCGCCATTCCGACCTGAACTCGGCAGAGCTTGGCTTAGAGAATTCAGCAGATTGACCGACCGCGAAGTCCAAGACTCAACAATCATGGCTTCACCCATGCATGCTGCTGCTGACCGTGCTGCTGCTGCCCAGGCTGCTGCTGCCCAGGCTGCTGCTGCTAACCAAGGCACGACCAACCAGAACGCCAACAATCGTGCCCCTGCTCACATTGGTACCGCCAATCATCCCGGTGGAGTCCTAAACGGTCCTGTCATCCAAGGTCCAGGCCTTCAGGCTCAGCTGCCCAACCATCCTGGCCCGTACCCCGCTCCCTACTACCAGAACGGTGTCATCGTCCCAGGCCACGTCATGCAAAATGTCGAGGATGCCGGGGCTATCGCCCAGTTTGATGGAGACTTGGGCGATTTTTCTCATCACGTGCAGGAGTTGGCCAATGTTGTCCCAACCCCCGAGCAGTACAACATCTACCCCGAGCAGGTCCTCGCCGACAACCCCGACCAGGCTATGGAGGCGGCTTTTGCCGCCTACGACCAGGAGTTCCAGGACGAGATGGACAGCTGGATGGGTGCTCACGGCCCCGCGGACCGTGAGGACCATGTCCAGAACATGGAGGAGCTCCTCGCCGTCGACACCCTTCACGATGCCATGTACGGCCAGCGTGATGGCCACGTCATCGGCAGGTCTGAGATGGGTCCGTCCCTGAATCCTGCCGTCTCCGGCTCCACCATCGACACTTTAGAGGAGCAGAAAAAGCAGCACATGCAGGGCAACGACGTCGAGGATTCGCGCCAGGCGGGTCTGTCCAAGCAGAGTGCCCCTTCCGAGGATCGCGAGCTGCGCAAGCACGCTGTCCAGATCCTGGGCACGCTGGCCATCGAGGGCTCCGCTCTGACCAAGCAGAAGCTCGCCAACTCCAGCTTTGTGGGCCTGATGAAGGCTATCGCTACTGGCCAGGCTGTCGTCCAGGGCGAGATCTTCATCGACCCCTCCACTGGCAGTGTTATCGAGGACTGGGGTGCCATAGCCAGCGGCAACATCGCCAACAACACTGCCGGCCGCACCCTCAGCAACACCAGCAAGGATGAGGACAACGGCAATGCGAACACTTTGGAGGAGCAAGCCAAGGAGCAGGAGCAGGAGCAGGGCGGTGCTCAGGGTGGTGCTCCTGCCTAAAGGCGGCGAGATCTCCATCGAGACGTGGTGAGGACGGATGCCTGAAGGCCTTCGTCAGTTGCTGCCTTTCTCTTTCAGCTCTTTCAGATCAACTCTTGGACCAACCGATCGCAATCTCCAAACAGTTCTCGAGCGTCCCATTCACCGATACGGATGCCTCAACTCTTCACCTGGGCACGGAACCTTCGCAGGAGCTGCATGATATGGACTGAAGAAGCAATCGACAAGTTCAGATACCTTTCGCCTCCTGGTTCACCTCAATACCCATTGTCACCCCTCAGAATCAGCTCACCACCAGCATTTGAACTTTCAATGCATGAGTAAGGGAGGATCTCTCTTGCAATTGGGATAATATGGGAGGTGTTTGGTTGGACATGGAAGGATGCGAGGCTTGGTTCTCTGGAAGAAGGAACTGGCATTACACCTGATTTTTCTGTTTCGTTCTTTTCTATGCTCAGGGCAAGCAAAGATACCGCTGAGTTATGAATTAAATGAAGTTCACATTTACAAACTCTGACACGAGGACACTCATCACGGATCCTCAGATTCATCATGCACCTCGGCACTTGAAAACATATTGCTGCTCTGGCCACTGGAACAGATGACCCTTGTACTTGCAACAACTTTTTGCCAGGTGAAATTTACCATCGTATACCTAATGAAACTCGGTTGCTTTGAATAATGAGGTCGTTTTTGAACTTAGTGTAGAGCTCGCCCTTACAAGTTTGTGTAAATCCGCTGTTAAAAAGCAGGTTTAACACACTTACATCCAATGTTTAAATGTTAATAGAGGGTTATATTTCCATTTTTACGTTAACCTTACTAAAAATACGTAGGTCACATGAATTTATAAGCTGCGTCGGTTTTTCAATAATATTGGTATTTGAAATTTTATTACAGTCTTCTGGTTTTTGAATAATTTTTTTTTACTTGTGTTGGAATAGTACTACATGCAGTGCAGTAGGTCAACTTTACTTGCAGTAAAGTTGACTGTACTGCAAGTTGAGTGTATTGTTTGTGCGGACTTACCGCATTGGGTGTAAGTCGAGTGCAGTATGCTGCACTTCACACTAGGGCACGGGCTAAGCAATTAGCCATACAAATTACAGTTCAGACAGGCTAGCGGTCTGCCAAACCTAGAACAATACATCCACCACTTAACAAATGCAATACTACTGTTACTTCGACCACGATTCGAATCGACAACGTTGCAACGATCTAAAGCCCTACCAACATTGATCAGTGCTTATTTAGTAAAGTACATATTAGCTAAGTAAAAGAAGAAGCTACTTTCCAGTTACACTCTACGGCTACAGCAGCTAGGGTAGAGGAAAGATTCTTGCGAAAGGCCTCTATTAGTACTGCGTCAGTCCACAACGGCAGGAAAACAGAAAAGACTTCTAGGTTACGTTAGTCCACAACGGCAATCTGGAAATAAGCGACGGTATCGCTATTAAAAATACCAAGAAATCTTTAGTAATTCCTCTTGGAGAAAAACATTAAGATTAACTATCAAAAGTCTTAAAGTTCTGTAAGTTAGCAAATAGCTAAGTCAGTATTACTACGGGTATTACTATTACAAGAAAAACGACTAATTCTCTACGCTAAATAACCTATAACAACAAACAACTTTCGCCCTGTAATGATCACACTAAATACCCACGAGTATATAAAAGGTGTCAGAGGGTTTATGTTATCAAGAAGGTAGCAGAGGTACTGAGTGAACAATATCGCAACCGTGCAAGTAATGATTAAAAGCCGTGAGGCTATTTAGAATATACTGAGACTGAATACTTAAATTGACAACTGAAGAGCTATGAAGGAAATACTATCTATGTGGTGATGGTCGTGTCCTTATATCCTATGGCCTTCATACCATCTTCAGTGCTGAGGCTCACCGGTACTCACCGAGGCTCACCGGTGCTCACTGAGGCTCACCGGTAACTCAGCTGCATGCTGGCCTGTCTCCTGACCCGCCAACGTGCTTGGGTCATAACACGCCCTTTATTACTAATAACATCTTTTAACTTTACCTTTATACCAAACCTTTGCCTTTATTTCACCTTTTTTTTTACTTTCCCCACGCCAATTCAATCGTTAAGTCCGCTGCTCTAATGTCATGACCCAGACAGCGGTTAGGTCAGGAAAACAGGCCAGCAAGGAAACTGCGCCACTGAGACGCCTGAAGTCTAACACATCAGGCGGGGAACATCTCTTATGTCAGCAGACCCAGGGTTAGGGTCAATGCCAAGGATATGTTGGATATGTTGGATATGAGGTTATCCAAGCTATCCAAGGACATGCCAAGGATATGTCGGATATGTTGGATCGGAGGTTATCCAAGCTATCCACATTATCTGAAGACGTATGAAGGATTGAGGATATAAGGACACGGTCAGCACCACACAGATAGTATTTCCTTCATAGCTCTTCAGTTGTCAATCTAAGTATTCAGTCTACCCTGAATAGCCTCACGGCTTCTGATCATCACTCGCACGAACACAGTCTTGATATTGCACCTTTTGTTACCTCTGCTACCTTACTGCTAACATAAACCCTCTGACACCTTCTATATACTCACGGGTATTTAGTGTGATCATTACATCTAAGCGAAAACACCAAGAATCGTTAAGTCGCGCCGAGAAAGTCACGTTACGCGACTCCACACTAAATCGCCAAGTTCACACGCAACTTCACGCCAAAAACACCAAGTTTCTACGCTTAAGATTACTAAGTCCCTCTCCTTACACGTCCACCAAGTCCTATACAAGCTAACACCTTAAAATGTCCACCGCTAGTACTTACTTTAAAGCCATTGCCGACCCCACTAGGAAAAAAGTAATTGGAGCGTTTGGAACTACCTTTATTAAGCATTACAACTGTGGCCTTTAGAAGGAAGAGGTTAACGAAAACTTAACCGAAAAGCACTTGCTTAACTTCGTTGGATAATTTATCGTCAAGTACAATAATAGCCAAAACCTTAACCGTGCCTTTTCTAAATATCTGTAATGATCACACTAAATACCCGTGAGTATGTAGAAGGTGTCAGAGGGTTTATGTTAACAGTAAGGTAGCAGAGGTAACAAAAGGTGCAATATCAAGACTGTGTTCGTGCGAGTGATGATCAGAAGCCGTGAGGCTATTCAGGGTAGACTGAATACTTAGATTGACAACTGAAGAGCTATGAAGGAAATACTATCTATCTTGGTAATGAAAGTGTCCTTATATATCCGCGCCTTCATACGTCTTCAGTGTAGGCTCGACTGGCTCGATACCGAGTCCATCGAGTCTCACACCATGCTGACCCTAACCCTTGTGTACGGTGTGTCTGTTGTGGATCCCTGGTGCCTGCCGAGAGGCTGTGTCCAACCGATTTCCTTTGTTATCTGCTGCGGGGCCGCCGCTGGTGCGCCCTGCAGATGTTGGGTCATAACAATATCGCGACTTCTTTAACAACTGCATTATTAATATATAAATGGTAATTTAAAAAGGGGTTAACTTAAGGCTTACATTTAGGTTGGAGAAACGAGGGATTTACGTTTAAATACAAGGTACTATAAAACTAGTATAAGCTCTTTTCAACCTAACACAGTTTGAAAAATGCCTTTATGACTTACGGCCTAAAGAAAAAGGTATTAAAGAACCTGAACGCCCTTATACGCGATTTAGGGGACCTATCTTTTATCTTTAGCTAAATTAAGCCTCTTTACACGTTAACGATAAAAAACCTATTAACCTGTTTGAAAATTCAGCACCCTTATATAATAACATGAAGTATATCTTTAATGGTGGTAAAGTGTGTAAAACAAAGGTCACTAACGCGGCTAAAGGTAACAACGTCAGTGTTTTATACTAGTTAATTAAATAAAATCGTCAAGTTTCCCAAAACCTTTAAGTATTTATCACCTTTTAATAATTAAATAGATAAGCCTCTTAAAAATCTTCCTATGGTAGGTTTATCTATATGCGAAAACCTATTATAAATCTTACTATGGAATTTTACTCCTCGGGCTAAGCAACTAATAAGTACGCTTAACACTATGTCTTGAAGGATTTAAGGCCTAAGAATGCCAAGAAATACTAATTAAAATTGGGATAATTATCGCGACCTTTTTCTAAGACCTATTAAAATAGTCAACATTCATTACAAACTTCTTATGGATTTCGCTAACATTTGAAATAACGTAAAAAATTATAAATAAAAACTCTACAACCTTTTCGATACTAAAATAATACCCTTTTTAAATATTTGTAAGTAAATAGAGGTTTCTCCTTTAGATTTTCACCTACTTTTCCCCCAAATCCTTATAGGGTACACTAAAAACAATTACTTAACCTTTCTTACTCGAGTTACCACGTTTCGCGAAATTTAGAACGGTATAAAAAGCCACTATAAGTACGACGTCCACCTAGTTTAATACTATACAAACTGGACCATTATGTGGTAAACTATAATAATAAAGAGAAAAAAGGAGGAAATACTAATAGATATCCTTAATTAAATATTTAACAAGTTAATATTATACCAGCAAGTAATATAGAAAGCCTACGTTAGCAAAGCTACACTTCGTGAATAGGTACGGGTAATAATTACCGGCGTTAACGAATTCGAATACGCCCTACAACGCCTAAATGTCATCTGCGAAAACTTTTTAACCAGTTACATTCCTCGTTTACTACTATAATGGCACGTATACCAAACTCGCTTAGTATATACCCCTAAGCTGGCAACTTTCTTAACGTAAATAAAGGAACCCTTATGATAGTTAATTACTTCGACCGCAAATACAGTTGTGGGCGTCCCTAAAGCCCAAGGTCTAACCTACCGGTTACAGACTAAAGGTAATAGCTACGCTAACGCCAACAAAGCCAAAATTCAGGCAAATCTATTAACCATAGGTAATATTATCGTAATAGTGACAAAATATATTAAATTTGTGGAATTTTCAATAATTAATCAAGTGGGCAATTCCCCGCCGAGCGAAATAACAAAAAGATAATATATTATATCCACGCCAACAAAACTAAAATTCAGTCAAATATATTAACCGTAGGTAATATTGTCGTAATAGTGGTAAACTATATTAAATTTTTGGTACTTTTAATGATTAGTCAAGTGGGCAATTCCCTGCCGAGCGAAATAACAAAAAAGTAATATATTATATCCAGTATCTAATCATCTTTAAACAGGACTATTTAAATCACATCGAAAACTTCGAAAACGACAAACTAAATAATAGCCATAATGCCCTTAAGCTGATTAAATAATATAAAGATAATACTTTTAACGTAACCTAATAATTAACCGACTACACATTCCTATACCATCTATGTGGTAAAGACCCTTACCTTTTCCTTAATTAAACCCTTAACCCCTTATACACCTTTAATCTTCGCGATAGTTACGCAGACCATAATTTTCAAGGTATTATAGCAGATATAAGGGCAATAAGGTACTTAATAGAAGGCTATTCGCAATATGTAGCACTATAGAAGGAAAATATTACAGTTACTAAAATCGATTGTTACGATGTTAATAAAGTTAAAGTTAGCTTTAGATCAGGAGAATAACGATCGTTAATAGAGATAACAGTAATTTAAATTATTATAGAAGCAATTACGTTTCATATCCTTAAGTCCACTACTTTATTCTTCCTTTACTTATAGGATATAAAAACACTTAACATTAACATCGATATTAATTTAAACGAATTAGTTAAAAACGGCCAGAGGTTTCTTCTTACCTTTAAGTAAGGGCACCTATAGTTTTATCTTTAAGGCCCGAAAGTAGTAGTGTTAAGCCTAATAGAACCAGAGATACGTTAACTACACTGGCGCTTTAATTACTTAGCCGTTAACAAGTCATATATATTCCTAAAGCACGTAAGATATAAAGATGTGAAATACTGTGCCTTAAAATCTGTTAAAAAACTTCATTATCATTACTAAACGTATACCCAAGCCCCGTAAAAATTGAAATTTATATTTTAAAACGATAATGATTTCAACTATAAGATCTTCGTTAATTTATTTTACTTAAATGCCAAGTCTGGTTTTTAAGTCGTTAATTCTACAACCTCCTTTTATAGCGTTAAATTTATGGAGTCCCTTTCGACAAAAGATACGCGGAAAAAGCTAAGGATACTATAAATTAACACATATTTGGGCCTACCTAACATCGTCGTCCACAATACTGGTACTAAATTTATACCGGCAAAGCTTTAGGAAAACGCCAAAATAATAGGTACCTAGTGTAAAAAGGTACATATAAAAGCCTACTAAAGCATTAAAAATGTTTAAAAGCTGCACGCCCTATTTTACCAAACGTACAATATCCTTACGCTAGAAATTGAAAGCTTTACGGATTCGGAGGCACGCCTATAAATAGCGCTAAAAGGCTTAAAAGGCTTAAACAATACTATAGACCCTAACGACCTAATGAAAACGCTATTAGTTTTTAAAGCGTATCTACGTCTAACAAGTAAATCTCCTCCATCAGTAAACACTTAAAAACGTGTTATAGCTTACAATAAAGCTCCAAGGAAACTACAAATGAAATCGGCACGCCGCCAGGTTAATAATAACCTTAATACTAGGAAAGGCCTTTTAATAATCGACCTACTTATTTTGCCGTTACAAATTAAAGTCCTTATATAGCGGAAGTTAGGTAAATGGAAAGACTTATACAGGATATTAAGTATCTCGGACTCTAAAGAGATTGTTAAACTTCTACCGGTCTTGTATCTTTCCAAACTACTTAAGTTAAGCCTTATATTAGGGTTACTAACGATAAAGTCCCTTAAGCCAAAAGACTGAGCTAATACAAGTCTCTTTTACCTGTTATCAACAAGCTGATAAAACGCCGTCGACGCGGACGACCCCTGAAAAAAAGGAACAGTAAAAAGGAGGAATACATACCAGGTCATATTTATAATACAATTTGGGTAAGCAGGAAAAAAAGATAATATAAAATTTGTATTAAAGCTCCGAATATAAGGGATTATTGAAAAACTTCGGTAAACCTTTTAAGGAAAACAACAACGTTAAAATTAATAGCCTACTAATTCGAAGAGTAATATAATTCGTACTAAAGACCGATTTTAATCTGTAAAACTCAAACGTTACGATTTTTGAATCGAAAATTATCCACGAGTTTAAGGGTAAAATAATGGGGCAGACGTATAAAAAGTTACGCCTAATCGCTTAAATATACGACAATAAAAGCAAAATCTAGATTCTTATATAATTGCCAACGATTGAGAAAATCAATTAACGTTTAATAGTCGCTTTAATAATAACTTTATCAACTAAACTAAAAGACAAGTTTACGCTTAATAGTTGTAATATTATATAAGCCTATATATAATTAGCAATAGATTTATAACGGATAGTACTGATAAATCTATCACAGGAGTTATATATTACCTAACTTCCGGGCGCAGTTATACTGTGTATTAAATCACTATAGGAATTAGCTAAAATAGATCTTTATTAATTCTTAAACTATTAGTCGTACATTAAATTGCTAATTAGCGATAATTTTTTTAATATACGACCCGTATTAGTTAATAACGTCAAAAAGAGATTTCAGCGTAATAGGTATATAAACCAACGATACCCTTTTCGTCGAAACGGCTAGCTTTGTAACATTGGAATAGTAAGCGATTGAAGACTCTAAGTTCTGGAATTGGAAACCGGTAAAAACGTTAACGAAAAGTAACCTACTTGATTTTAATGAATCATTAATCCATATACTTGGTATTAATATCGGCCTTAACTTTCGTTTAAAAGGTCAGGATACTATTCTGGTTATAATTGATAAGACTAATATGGCTAAGGCCTAACGGTATTTAAAACAACGTGTTTGTGGCAGTTATATTGCTACCTTATGCTAACCGAAAGCTCTTTACGATCTTTTCATCGTAATATAAGTATAAGATCTGACAGATAAAAACTTTAACCGGCTAAATGAAAGCTTAAATAGTAAATACGAAACCTAGAAAGTGGGATTAATATAGTTCCAATCGATTTATCAAGGGCTAAGTTGATAATCTTTATGTACAGGTCCTTTATAAAAAATACCGACCTATCTTTACAAATCGGCTTCCTAATAACCTTCGTCAACGAAAACAGGCGGGAAAATCAGTTTAATATTATCGGTAGCCTAATCTACTAAACCTCCATTAAGTGTGAAAAAAATACAAAAAGCGTGTTATCTACGGAAATCTACGGCATAATAATAGTTTTTAACATAATTATAACGCTATAGGAAACCCTCAACTTCATTACCAGGTAGCTAAATATTTTTCCTATTCAGGTGGTAATTTGTACCGATTTAAGGAGCCTATTCAAATACTTTTTGAAACTCGAAACCACTAGCGAAAAATACCTGATAATTGACGTAATAGTAATACGTGAAGCCTAGAAAGGGAGGGAGATCAAAGAGTTTCGATACATTAACGGTAAAAACAATCCTAATAACGTTATTACGAAGGTATCGTTCAATAAAACCCTAAAAAAGTTTGTAAATAGTAATAGACTAACTATACGTATCGAAGGCTACGTCAATAGGCCGTTTAACAAGCCTAAGTTACGTGTCGTTATATTGAAAAACTGTTAGTAAATTAATGATGTGGACTTATTTGATTGGAACGGCTAACGTAAAGGGTTGCGAAGGCCTGTAGCGGAAAAAAAACTTGTAGGAGTTGATAAACTCGGACTTCGGAGCGATGGAGCAATTAAGGTCGAATAGAGCCAATTTATATGCGATTGAGTGCAATTCAATATGAAAGTCAATTGAAATTGATAGAGGGTTGGAAAGTTAACAAGGCCGCTGTTTAATACTAACCGAAAAAGATTGATCAACCACACTGGCGTACACATATAAACTAAAAAGCCACCAGTATTGGAATAGTATTATATACAGTGAAGTAGGTTGATTTACTTGTAATCAAGCTAACTGTGTTGTAAGTTAAGTATATTGTTTGTACAGACTTACCGCATTAGATGTAAGTCAGGTGTAGTATGCTACACTTCATACTAGAGCATGGGCCAAGCAATGGGCCATAAAAATTACAGTGCAGACCGGCTAACGGTCTGCCAAACCTAGAACAATACATTCACAACTTAACCAATGAAATAATACTGTTACTTTGATCACAATTCGAATCGACAACGTTGAAATGATCTAAGGCCCTACCAATAACTTGGGTTTAAATATTGACATGAATTTATTTCATTAGCGAAGTTTTTTTTTTGCCTAAATTTTAAAAAAGTCAAGGTTTTATAAAAAAGAGTGGTTAAACCCCAGTGTTGTACTATTACGATTATCGGTTTTATTATCTACGTATTGATTTCGTGTTGTTGTATTGTTTTTAAAGGAGGGGCCTTTTTCTTACGGAGATTCAAGTATGTAATACAAAAAATTATTGTAGAGAACTTATATTCATCTTGAAAACTGTTGAAGTACAATAGATACAGTCTTTAAATAGGATTAAATACCAAATATAAGGAATACTCTAAAGATGAGGATTTCCACTGGAGTACTAGGAAGTAGTATTCTCAAAGGTATAAGGGGATCGAGATAAGGGTAACAACTAGTTTAAACTGTTTGAATTAGTAATTATTAGTACAACATTTTAATTGTAATAATCGAATCTATAAGAATGATCTTCATTGTATGTAAAAAGATTGTCTAAATTAATTTTAAGTTTCTCAAAATCTATAAGCAAAAGAATTTTTTTTCGATTAATAACTTCAATATATTGTTATCAAATTAGACTTTCTCCTCTATTCATACTCCATCTTTCAATTATATTATCTTTGTTTACATTCAATATATATATATCTTTCGGATCTTTTAAAACTTTTAAGGATACGCAATATGATTTTATAGCATTAACGTTCTCAACACCACGTGGATTACTGTTTCCACTACTAGGTTTATCTTATAACAAAGCTAATGATGATAGTTATTTATCACAGAGAACCATTATTTCCACCAGTCCTTTAGGTTCAAGCGGCCCTTTAGTCTCAGCCAGCCCTTTGACTAAGCTACTATTACTTCATTTCCTTCATTCCAAAGCAGGCTTTTGCTCCCCGGCTACTTTTAGAAACCAGGATTTAAACCCAGAATTTGTATTAAAAACTAGACGAAAGGCTATTTGAAATACCCTTAGAGCTAAATCAAAGCAATAGTTATAAGCTATCAATATTATGTAGTTGGCGAATGAAAAGGTGGAGCTTAAAACTATTAATGTGTTAGATAATAATAATAAAATCAGATCAACTATCAGTTCATACGATAAACTGTGAGTTAAATTAAAGAAACGCTTCAAGTCTCTTTACCAAACCTTCAAAATAAAGCCAAAAATAAAGCCGAAGTTAAAACCGAAATCATATATGGGATTAAAGCAGGGACTAAATATGGAGTCAATAAATATTATACTGGTATAATAGGTAAAATGAAAGTTAAGAACCCCTGTTTTTAACGTTGAAAACAAATGGTTCCGATTTAAATATAACTTATAGTCGCCGTAGATATTACTAGATATCACCATAGTTAGCAAGCGTGGGAGACCGCGTTTTCACAGTTCATGATAGCGTGTTACGCTGCAGGAGAGACATTGGCAAAATATATGGTACAGCACCACGCTCCGGGTATAAAATTATAAGCTCTTACCTGAAACGTATACTTTTTGTATGACTCTTTTCCCTTTTATATCTAATGACTTGTTACTTTGCTACATAAAATACTATAATATCTTCGTTTTTTACGTGAACGGAAAAATATTTTATCGACACTAATTAGTAACCCATTCGGTTAACTACAAATAGTTGAGTAAAAATAAGATAAACCTTACTTAAATACATAAAAAAGAATGTTATAGCGATATTAATTAGTTAGTATTTTAATATTACGATTTATGAAAACATACGAAAATATGGAAAATTTGTAAAACCCGGAGTAACTTTGAAAATGACAATTTTAATACAATATTATCAACCATGTTAGTATCTTTTAATTATTGAAAGCCCCTTTACGCTATCCGTTAATTCGGTTAGTGTTTTAAACGTATCTATGTAATATTTGAGAAACATTATATCATGTATCGGCTATATAAGCTATTAAATTTTAAAACCCTTTATTGGGATCTATACAGCCAAAAATAAGCATTTACATCACTTATACACAGTTTGAAAACGGCTAGAAGAATTTTTGGAACGCTTCGGTAAATTTATAAATCTTTTGAAGAAACGTTTCAAACGCTTCGACCTATTTCTAAAGCGTTTGAAATAACTTTCGAACCGCCTACACAAATATACGATAAAAGTTCAAAATACCTTTTAAAGCATTCCAACATATTTTGAAAACGCCTAGAATAGCTTTCAAAACGGTTATTAAAATATTGGGAGCGCCTAAAGTAATATGCAACGTTCATACACCATTTTAACCCTTATATACCAATTCCTCACTGTGAATACACAACTGCCTCCCCCCGTTCGCTTTACTATATACTGTTCATTTGGGTTATTATTTACGACGGTTTAATTTACTAATATAAATATTAAACAACCAATTTGAAGCGTTTCAATAGTTTATGATTACACCTTATTTATATTTCATTTATACTTGGAAACATCAAAAACCTTATTTGAAATCTTTTAGAGCATTTTATTTGATTTTCTTTTAAAAATTATACGTTTTCATCCACCGTTCTATTTTAAAACTCCTTTTAAATACAACATTTCAATCGTAAAAAAACCCTACTATTACGTTTTATTTGTATTGACCCTTTATATATAATGACCTCGCTCTTATAGCACCACTCACAACAAGTTTAGCTAAAGCTAGAGAATATATAGACCCTTTATTTCAGTAAAAAACGTTTCGAAAAAGCCTTTTTCAAATTATTAACCTGAACCTGTAGGATAATGCTATCGAAACGCTGGTGGAGAATTTGAATTTTTAGGCGGTAAACACGTATGTTATAAACTTATTTTTTTGTTGTTGGGGGAAAAAGGCCTATGAGTTGGGTATTTTCGATATTTTCTAATAAGAATTCTTAAATTAGATGTTGGAAATGTGATATATGGTCTACAACTCGATTTTTAAAGGACTATGGGTACAGTTATAGAGTGGAAGAATTAATATTTCAGGTTGTTAAATAGCTGTATTATAAAATGAGAAGATGAAGAGGTGTTGTAAGCAGACTTTATAAAAGCATATTGATTAGTCGAACGTAATAAATATATTATTAAATAAATACGGAAAAATCGTCAATGTGGAAATACTTTATGTACGTAAAGCGTGAGACGTTCCGAAAGACTAACCGCGTCCCGCGAAAGAAAAATAGAGTTTTAGAAATCGACGAAAGAGGAGAAAAAGCTGCGAATATTATTTGTTACTTGAGTTAACTACAGACCTTTTTTTAGCAAGCGCTTTTGAAAAAAGATACAAGTAAAGCTACCCACCCAAATGTATTTGAAGCTTTTTCCGATTATAATAAAAAATCCTATAATGTTGAGGACGGTGTTTCTGGAGGAAATATAACAAACAATAAACGATTATATGAAATTTACGGCCCGATACCTATAAATTACGACCTGTATCACAATATCCTACCCTACCGGTTCCTAACTAATAAAAGTAACCTTATAAAGTTTACAAACTTTACCAAATTATAAAATATGAGCGAAAGTTATAGGGACAAGCCTTATGATATACCAAATAATACGATTTGAATGATAATAAATACCTGTAGAATATTTGATATTAAGCTTTCTGAGTTATATATAATCCTTTTTGGTATATTGATTGGGTAATTTAAATGATATGATATATATATATATATATATAGATTTCAATATAAGTGGATATCATTATAGACTATTACAATCGTTCAAAAAATATTTCAATATATATATTAATTACGAATCATACAACAGGGATCAAATGGGAATTCAACAGGAGGTACTCATAAATTACCGTAATTATATCAATGAAATACTGTAAAAGGTATTAATAACCTTATTAACGAAGTTTATGAAGTGTTAAGAGGCGTTGATACCAAAGTATAAAGGCTATAAATTGTTTATTCAATAAGTTATAAAGGTATATTGTGGAAATGAGAACTTTGATTTTATGTTATTTCAATCGGAAAAAGACTTAGAATGTTTCTATACGAGTTTTAGAACGTTATTTAAGTTTTGTATACATTGATAAACGAGTTTAGGATTAATGTCCGTAACTGAGAAGGCTAAGGACAAAAGCTCGTAAATTACCAAAACAAATCTTACCGAATTTTTTTTTATGTTTTAAATCAGCGATTCAAAGTGTATTTAAAAAATAAGAACTATCAATGTCATGAATACGAATCTAGGGACAATAAATGTTAAGGACGAAACCCCGAAAATTAAAGATAAGGAGGGTATTAATAAGATCGCCCTTATATTTAAGGATGGGGTATACTACGTATATAATTACATTTACGCAAATATATACAAAGCTGTATAAGTTACTAAAAACAATTCATTATATGTAATAAGTTCAGTAATTAATCAATTCAATAGTTCGTATATGAGTAGATTCGCATTGAACGATGATTTTGAGCCGATTACGAGCCTGAATACTAAATAAAAAATGATTTTGTAGTTTATATAGACGATTACAAAGTCCTTGAAGATAATTTCAACGTTTATCCTTACTAATATACCTTTGAGGAAAACGATTAGGAGGAGGACGAGATTTACGTATTGACACAAAATAAGGTAACGAACCAATATGTATTTTTAGGTTTGTAAGATACCCTATTTTCATATAGCGTAGGTTTGGATGGTGAAATCTGTGTATTGAAAGCCAATATGAGGTTGCGATTTATACTTTTTAATCAGTGTAGGTGTTGGTTTTAGGGTATTATATTAAATATCAATACGATAGAAATCTTGACTGCCGAAAACGGTAATTTGACGTTTTTGTAACGAAATTTTGCAAATTTTCATTATCGCATAAAAAAATATCGCGAAGATTCATTCAGTAAAGGTAAGACACAATTATCCGGTATAATGGTGGTAAATATACGATTCGAATTAGTTAAGTTTTATATAATGGATTTTAAAATTTCATTTTTTTTCTTTCGTTAGCTAATATAAATAAGTGTTGGAATAGCAGTTAAATGCAGTACAGTAAAGTGTAATGATCACATTAAATATCCGTGAGTATATAGAAGGTATCAGAGGGTTTATGTTATTAAGAAGGTAGCAGAGGTATTGAGTGAACAATATCGCAACCATGCAAGTAATGATCAAAATCCGTAAGGCTATTCAGATGTGTAGACTGAATACTTAGATTGATTACTAAAGAACTATGAAGGAAATGCTATCTATGTAGTGATGACCGTGTTCTTTTATCCTATGGCCTTCATACCATCTTCAGTACTGGATCGTTTGGATCGCTTTACTATCCTAGCGATCCATCAGTTAAGCCTAACCCTGTGTTGCTTACATAAGATATGTTTCCCACTTGATGTGTTGGACATCAGGCTCTTAATAGCGCAGCCGACCGCTGGCCTATTTCATGACCTGCAGTTGGTCCTTGGGTCATAACATAAAGTTGATTGTATGTACTGCAAATTAACTGCAGTTGGTGGGACTGCACTGCAAGCGCAGTGCAGTAGGTACCCACTTCAAAGTGAGGTACAGGCCAAAGCGTTTGGCTATACAAATTAGTGTGTAGACCAGCTAGCGGTCTGCCAAACTTAAAACTTATACATATCAATCAACAATATTAACTCAGCACCAATTACTTCGACGACAGTGATTCGAATCGACTACATTACAACGATAAAGGTCTACCAACACTGATCAGTGTTTATTAGGTTAAGTACAGATTGGCTAAGTAGAAGAAAAAGCTACTTTCTGGTTATTACGCTCTATATTACGGCTAGAGTAGAGGAAAGATTCTTGCGAAGGGCCTTTACTGCTGCGTTGGTTTTAACGGCAATAAGTAGAGAAGACTTTTAGGTTACATCGGT
Organism: Anisogramma anomala; assembly: GCA_038502455.1. NCBI lineage: Eukaryota > Fungi > Ascomycota > Sordariomycetes > Diaporthales > Gnomoniaceae > Anisogramma > Anisogramma anomala. The sequence continues at coordinate 16,094,331 of JASMMZ010000001.1, forward strand.
TTTAACGGCAGCTTAGAGGTAACGATAGTATCATTACTGAAAATACTAAGAAATCTTTATTATTCCTTTTTAAAGACGTTGAAATTGACTGTTAGAAGTTTTAAAGTTCAGCAAGTCGGCAAACGGCTAAGTCAGTATTACTGCGAGTATTATTACCGTAAGAAAAACAACTAAGTCCCTACGCCAAAAAACAACAACCTTTGACCTCTACCACCAACAACAACTTCCGACCTTACCCTTTACATCAAACCTTTGCCCTTACTTTACTTTATTAACTTCCTACATCACCTTAATCATCAAGTTTGCTGCTCTGAGCAAAAATACCAAGTCGTGCTAAAAAAGTCACGTTACACGACCTCACGCCAAGTTACTAAGTCTCCACGCCAAAAATTATCAAGTCCCTTGCCCTACACGTTTAAGTCCCTCGCCCTACACGTTTAAGTCCCTCGCCCTACGCGTTCTACACTTCCTACATAAGCCAAAACGTCAAGATGACTAACTTTAGCGAGCATTTTGAAGCTATTACCGACCTTGTTAAAGAAAAAGAAATTAAAACCCTCGATCACCTATTTGCTAAACACTATAACCACAACTTTTTAGAACAAAACATTTACGAAAACTTAACCGAAAAGCACTTAACCAACTTTATCGGCTGCTTTATTTTGGAACATGTCAACAACGAAAATCATAAAAACGTATTTCCTAAAATCTGTGAATTTTTCAGAAATTAGATAATTGACATGTAAAAAGAAATTCAAAAAACTGTTAAATCTAAACTAAGGGTTGAGCTTTAATACCGAGGGATTTACGTTCCAAAGGGAAACTTTATTAGGCTAGCGGAAATATTCTTTTAGTTGGCTTAATTTAAGGAATGTCTTTAATATCTACAACCTAAAGGAAAGAATATTAAAAAACCTTAACACCTACACACACGTTTCAGAGGACCTCTCCCTTAATTTCAGTTAAGTTAGGCCTTTTTACGTGCTGGAGATGAGGAACCTGTTAACTTGCTCGGCAGTTTAACACCTTTACATGACGGCGCGGAATACGTCTTTAGTGGCGGCCGAGTGCGTAAAGTAAGGGCTACCAACGCGGTAAGAGGTATTAATATTGGATCTCTATGTTAATTAATTGAATAGAAACCTCGCTAGACCCCTTAACACCAAAAGAATTATCGAAAAGTCCCCCGTAACAGAAAACCTTAGGCCTATTTCCCCTAAGCTTTTCAACACGTTTAGTTGTAGTAGCCGAATTAAGGAAGGACCGGCTTTACACGCAAGCCTACTATAGGTACGACTATTAGCTTTTTCCCTCTAAACTTAGCTAAAGGTAATTATCTGGCCTACTAATAACAACCTTATTTTCTTCTCTAGCCAAGGGATATAAAAGGTCCCTATGACTAGTATATTACACTTATCATTCGACGAGTTTCTAGAAATGATACGAACTCTACGACAATCACCACGTTTATAAAGATTTGAGGAGGAAAAAAAAAGTATAATGGTAAGCCATATAACTTTCTCGACGTCAAATTACGCCTTTTTTTCAACATCTATCGTTAAATAAAAGTTAAATTGCCAGATTTTTACTCGTTATTTCCCAGTATCCTCACCGGTTAAGCCGAAGATTATTACCTCCGGTACCTGACGAATTGCTTTTCCTTCCCCGAAATTTATAATAATATAAAGGGTTATTTCGAATACGATATTAACTTTGCCCAGTACCACACCGACTGGAATATTATTAAGTGATTTTATATACTAAATTACACGAAAAAATCAGAAAGTAAAATGAATTTTCTTAATTAAATGCTTAACAGGCTGATGTTTTGCCAATAAGTAATAGAGAACATAGAAGCTGGCGAAGGCACCTTATGCTAGCAGGTTTGGTAAGTAATTGCAAGCTATAAAAAGTTCGAATGCGCTTTTAATGCCCTGATGCCACCTACAAAGGGTTTTTTAGATAATTACGTTCTTCGTTAGCTACCGTAATTTCTTGAGTTTCCGGCTTGACAGGTGTATACCCTTATGCTCCGGAATTTAGTAACGAGGAAAAAAACTCCCCCTATTTGTACTATATTGATCGACGATACAAAAGGCCCGGTTAATACGGTTAACGAAAGGTTCGGACTTGTACCCCTGGAAAAGGGTATTCCTTTCATTTAAGGTTTTTAAACCAATCAAATAAATTTACCTTAAACGTAAAGAAATATTAGATTTGCAGCGAATAAGGCTATTGGTTAACACGTTATATTGCTGCTGAACAAAAAGTAAAGCAGGTGATATGTTGTAAATAATTCCCTTTTACCTTTAACTGAAATTATATTAAGCGGGTTACACAATTTAAAGGAAGTGAAAATGAAGAGGAGGAAAATAAGCCAAAGGTTATCGGCTGGCACGAAAATACTAGTATTAACACCGGTATTAGCACGGAAGCAATGTAATAACTAGCTGACCACACTTTTTTTATACCTTTTTATAAGTAAAGACTCCTACCGCCGATATAACGATAAAGATCCTAATTCTATACACCTCTTTACTATTTGAAACCGTTACGCGAAGTAAGTCTTTTAGGGGATTATACCGAATACGGGGGTAATATGTTACTTAATAAGAGGTTATTTGTAATATATCGCGTTACGAAGGGATACTAATACTGTTACAGAATTTTACCACGCGGATATTAGTAAGGTTAAGGTTGGCTTTAGCTTTGGAAAAAGGTTATCTTTACTGGGATCGAAAACGGGTAGGACTGTTATTAACCTTATTATTTTCCACGTTTTGGAATCCCCTACCCCTTTTCTCATTTTCCTAAAAAACATAAAAAACTTCGGCGTTAACATTAACGTTTGGATTAACGAACTAATATTAGTTAAAGCCGGTAAAAGTTTTTCACTTAGCTTTAAGTAAGAGTATCTTTGGTTTTATTTTTAAAGGCCAAAGGTAATGGTGTTAAACTTAATGGAGGCGGAACTTTATCAATTGTACCGTAAGTTCAATTACTTGGTAACTAACGGGTTTTATAAGGTTTTAAAGGTAGTTAGCTATAAAAATATGAACTTATTAGTACTAGAGGTAATTAAACGCCTTTATTACTACTATTAAATACACTTTTAAGCCCCTAAAAGGTTTAAGTTTACGTTGAAAAAAAAGAGATTTTAATTCAGAAGTTTTCGTAGACGTGTTTTACCTGGATGGTAAGTTAGTATTACACATTGTGGATTCCGTTGAGAATTTTTACGGCGCTAAGTTTTTTAAAACTATTACGGAAAAAGAAATATACTTGGTATTGTGTACTATGTGTATTAATACGTATCTTAGCCTATTAAAAGTATTAGTTTACGATACCGACACTAACTTTGTTACGATGAAGTTTTAAGCCGATATAAAGTTAATAGTGACTTAGTGTAAATAGTTTTTTATTCAAGTTTACTAAGGTATTAGTAAGGTTAAAGGGGTATATAACTTTCTACGAAAGACTTATAATATCCTTATATTGGAAATCGGGAGTTTTACAAGCTAAAAAATACGGCTTCAAATGGTAGTGAAAAGTTTTAACGATATTATTAGCCTTAACGGATTTATATCAACTTTATTGGTATTTAGGACTTATCCACGTATAATAGCTGAATCGTTACCCTCATTAAGTACCTAAAAATGTGTTATTATATATTGTAAAGCCTTAAAGGAATTAAGGAAGGAATCGGCACATCGTTAGTTTAATAATTCCCTTAATACCAAAAACGGACCTTTAATAACAAATATGTTTTTACTCCCGTTTTAAAGTGGAATATTTACCTAACGTAAACTAGGCAAATGGGATGGGCCATATAAAATCTTAAGAATCACCAATTTAAACGTAGTAATTGAAGTTCCTAACGGCCTTGTACCTTTCCGAGTTATATAGATTAATTAATAGTCAAAACCTTTCGGGCCTTTTAATTTGAATGAAAATTCTGACGTTAATAACATCCGAGCCGAACGAATTAACTAATATAACCCTTCCGAGTCGATTATTAACAAGCTAATAAAACGTCAACGATGTGAACAACTACCTAAAAAGAGGATATATACTAAAGAAGAGGACCGAAATAGGGATTATAAGCCCGGTAGAGCATATATAATGGCGTGGGTGTTTTAAAAGGAAAAGTTTAACGGAAAACTCGCCTTTAAATTACGTGTCAAAGATATTATTAATATACTAGGTAAGTCCTATAAGGAAAGTGATTAAGTGGGAATTAAAGGCTTTTTATTACGTGGGGTTATATAATTTGTACTGTTAACGTAACTTAAAAGTTAAAACGGTATTATCTTTAAGTCGAAGATAGTTTACGAAGTGAACTGCAAAATTACGGACCGGCCATACGAAAAGTTACAGCTAATCGTTTAAGGATAGGGTAATAAAGGTAAAAATTAAATCCTTATTTCATCGCCTATAATTTAGAAGATTAGCTAATGTTTAATCGTTGCTATTACGGCTTATTTGAAGGCTGGCATAAAAGGTTGGTTTATACTTAATAGTCGGGATATCACGTAAACATATACGTAGTTTGTTACCGATTTCCAGCGGATTATACTGTTAAAGTTGTTAAAAGATTTAAGGGATAAGTTGTTGGCCAGTATGAAAATACGTTGTATTAAGCTTTTATACAGATTAGTCGAGGCAAGCATCCACTGGTTTCTAACGTACCAGGCGTATTTTAGAAATAGGTTCGGTATAAAGACTTTGACCTTTAACCTGTGCCTGTTAATTATAAAAGGCAAAGATTTTGGTATATTAGATATATAAATTGATAATACCTTTTCCCTCAGAGATATTAGGTTTGTAACAGCGAAATGGCGTGTTATCTAAGAGTTAGGCCTTTGGAAGTATAAGCTAATTAAGATGTTGGTTAAAGGCATATAACTTAACTTTAATAAATTGTTAATTCGTATCCATTGTATTAAGGCTGAAAGCGTCATTTAGATTAGATTACGTTAAAAGGGGTAAGTTATAAGCTTGACAGTTATCGATAAAAACGAAGAGGTAAAATTACAAAGATATTTGGAACAAAAGGCACGTGCAGTTTACATCGCTACGTTATATTAACCGAGAACATCGTACAACCTTTCCATTACAACACAGGAATGAAACCTATGAAAAAAAAACTTTAACAAGTTAAATAATCAAATTTAGTGGTAAATAAACTATAGAAGAAGGAAAATTAATATGTTTTTCATAGATTTAACGAAAGCAAAGCTAATAATCTTTACTAATAGTCTATTTGTTAATGATACTAACCCGACATCATAAATCGGCTTTTTAATAATCCTCGATAACGAGGATAAGTTTAAAAGGAAATTTACGATTATCGGAAACCTTATATATTGGATATCTGTTAAGTTTAAACACGTAACCCGAAATATATTGACTTTAGAAATTTGTGGCATAATGGTAGGCTTTGATATCGGTATAGTAATTAACAGCATATTAAGAATGATTACCAAACAGTTGAGACTATTATCTATACCTATAATAGTGTGTGCCGACTTCCAAAGCTTTTACGAATGCCTATTAAAATTAGGTACGACTAATGAAAAATGTTCGATAATAAACGTAATAGCGTTAAACAAGGTATACAAAACCCGGGAAATCAATAAGTTCCAGTAGATTAACGGTAAAAATAATCTTGTTAATGCTATAACTTAGGCCATCTTTAACAACGCCCTAAAAGATTTGTGGATAATAATGCGCTAATTATACGAATTAAAGAATATGTGGACCATCTGATACGTGACGTAGAGGAACAAGGTTGCCCTGGCAAAATGGAAGTCCGCCAAGGTAATGGTGGCAATGGTGGTAATAGCAGTAATTTGAACTACTGGTAAAGGGTACGCAAGTGGTGGCGTACTTGATTTGTGCAGGTCTATAGCGAAAAATTTGTACATGGGATTTAAAGAACGAAGGTCTCGGAAGGGTGGAGCAAAAGAGATGCAAGGGACCGTAATTAAGTTTGATTTTAGTATTGATTAATCAGAATTGATAGGGGTTTGGCTTGTGGATTGAGGAGAGATCTCAGAGGTTTCCACCAATTGATGGTAAGCCACGTTGACATGTAGGCACAAAACAAAAAGCCGCCAGTATTAGAATAACAGTTAAATGAAGTATAGTCAAGTCAACTTTACTTGCAGTAAATTTAATTGTACGTACTACAAATTGACTACAGTTTATGAGACTGCACTGCGAGTGTAGTGCAGTAGGTACCCACTTCAAAGTAGGGTACAGGCCAAAGCATTTGGCCATACAAATTAGTGTACAAACCGGCTAGCGGTCTGCCAAACTTAGAACTTACACACATCAATCAACAATATCAACGAAATACCAGTTACTTCGACCACAGTAATTCGAATCGACTACATTGCAACGATAAAGGCCTACCAAAAATAAGCTTGGAATTGAGGTGCAAAATACGACAAATCATTTTGTTTGCGTTTTGTATGGCTTATTCGTACCGTTTTGTTACAAGTTTGGCTACCTTCAGTTTTTTCTTTAAAAACATGTATACTTGAAGTCGTTTATTTAGTATAGTTGAAATTACGTATATCGTACCGATGGTTTGAGTATTTGGTTGCGAAACGCCTTTTACGTTTTTTTTATTTACGTAACGGGTTACACTAATGTAAGAAAAGAAGTTTTGAAAGCTTTTAAAAAGTTTTATCATAAATGCTAGCTATATTTTTAAACTTTGAGACGGGTTAATTTTTTTAAACGATATTAACTTCAATTACGAGATTATTATAGATATCATATACCTTGATGAACAGCTTGTCTTTTACACTATTGACGTTACAACGTCGTTTCAAGTCACGAAGTTTATACGAAACTTTTCCGTAACGAATTACTATAGTACACTAGTTAATTGTTAGACGAATATTTATCTTGAGTCTTTAGATTGGATTACCTATAATATAGGTACAGCTTTCAATTCGACCGAATTGTGAACCAAGGCTAAGATAGCCGGAAGTAAGTGTAGGTAAATACCGATAAAGGTGATTTAAGGTATCAGTAGTTGTAAGCGGTATTACGAATCGTTTAAAAGAGAGTATATGGTTTTGTGGAAGGAATTAAATGAAATAAGTAGAAAGGAATTAATTTTATAGTTGGTTGTAAACATTGTTAACAATACCTTTGGTTCGAGTAGATAAATCCTTACAACTTTTGTTTTCGACATTTACTTCAACATTTATACATATTTCGTAACATTGAAAGTTAAGATTTAAAGAATAAACGTTACGCCGAAAACTATGGCGGTTTTGAGTTACTTAAGGGCGATTAATAATATTTCAATAATATTTTTAAATAAAAACAGCCCGCAGGAAACGGGATTTTTAAAGTTTTTGTTATAGTTTAAAGTTTTGATTTATGCTATGGACTCAGGCCATTGGTCATTGAGTCTATAGGTTACGTGACTCTGCATGTAACAGGATGTGCAGTATCTGGCCCGGGCGCGGTCCGGGCGCAGTCCGTAGGCATTACATGCGAGGGCACGTAACGGACTATATACGGATTGTGTATATAAGTCCTGCACGTAAAATCGTTATCACTTTTTTTCAGTTTTTCCTAATACCTTGATTATTAACTTTATTTAACACCTATTTGATATGTCTTTATAGGTTGGATTGTAATATATAATTAAGGTTTTCCTTTATATTTTAAACGAGATATCTTTATAAGAAACGAATTGATAATAAACATTCACAATTCTATGCTATATTTTAGAGTTATTGAAAAGGATAGAATGTCGGCGCATAACTGATTTTCCACCTTTAAAAATACACTATTTACCGCTTGAAACCCGATTTAAACTAATATATTTTACCTGAAAAATATTTTAAAGTATATAGCGTTTAGTTCAAAGTCAATATAATAACCCGTTTAATTTACTTTAGTATGCGACCTTGAATTCGATTTCACCTAAGTCGTTATTAAAATTTAGCAACTTAAAGCTGATTTAACAGTTAATCGAGTTTGATTTTCAACGTTTAAAAGTGGTCGAAAACGATACGAATTGCCGTAATTGAATAAATTGGCTTGTATATAGGCGGACATAAATTGAATGGTCAAATTTATATTGAAGGCGGATAAAATGTGTATTTAAAAATGTCGATATACGTTTTTTTACGTATAGATTTATTATACGCCGGTTATAAAGTAAGCTATTATAGAATACTACAAGGTCGTTGGATACGAGGGAATATAATATATAAATAAGTTTTTCGGCTATATTAAGGTTATTTTAACGATCTTTATCACGTGGATAAGGCTTGAATCAGATTAAAAAAAATTATTAATGTGGATATTACCATATATCCTTATAATTAGTAAGTGGCTACGCTATGGAATGCACTTTTGCAAGAGTGTACAGTAACGTACCACTCTGCAAGGTATATTCTTGCAGAGTGTATGATAGCGTACTCCTAGCTGGAAGCGGCATTTGCAGAGAATACGATAAAGTGTTACTGCCCAAAAGGTAGATTAGTACAGTTTATGGCAAAGTGCCACTGCTAGGATAAAAGGTTTAACCTCTTACCTATGGCGTGTACTCTCCGAATACTTTCTTCCTCTTTAATATCTTAACTTTATTACTATTATATTAATATTTTCGTTTACGTAAATAAGAAAAAACTTTACTGATACTACTTAGTAGTCAACCAAGTGGATTATAAATAGCCTAGCAAAGAAAAGATAAACAAAAGTTAAATACTTATAACAGAATGTAATAGCGGTCCTAACTATTTATGTTTTAATATTACAATTTACGAAAACTATACAGAAGTGTAGAATTACACGAAAGCGCCTTTAAAACCCGAAACATATTAAGACTATAAAACTAGAAATAACTTTGAAAAGAATTACTTTAATACTATATTATTAATTAGTAAGTACTCTATTTATTAAGAGCCCTATTACGTTATCCGTTAACTTGTTTTAACGTTTTAAACGTACCCGGGCACTTTTTAAAAAAAAAGTTTGAGTATATATAAGGTTACGTGTGTTAAAACCGTTAAGTTTCGAAACCTTTTATTCAGACCTATCCGACCTAAATATAGTATTCAACCCGTTTACTAAATCTAAAAACGGTTAAAACGTAATATTTACACTATTTACGAAACCCAAGAGCGGTGACGATATAGTACCTAAACCGTTCACAAACAATAAAAGTGGTTATAATACGATATCTAAACCACTTACTAAATACGAACCAAACTTTATATACCGGATTACATACATATACACCTCCCCAAATTTTTTATTCCCCTTATTTATTACTCTACCCACCTCCCATTATTCGCCTCATATTCCTTATTTTTGGGTTTATTACTTGCGACGTTTAAGTTTCCTAGCCGTTTAGCTAGTGTAACTTTTACAAAATCGTTAAAAAAAACAAGTTAAAACTTCTGATTAATTTGTAATTGCACCTTGTATATACTTTATTCAAATTTAACTAATATTAATGAGCGTTAAGCGCCTTACTTTAAACTCTTTACTACACCTTATTTACTTTGTATTTACGTATTTATACGCTTTTAATTTTGGTTATTTAAACTAAATTACGTTCATTACTATATTTCAACCGTACTAGAATCACATTTACTACGTTAAACTAATATTTACACTGCTTTAGCATTTCAGGTACATGTAGAAACCGCTCTTCCAACCGCTTCAATACAATTTACACTCTCACGACTATATATTTACTATTGATAAATTTGATAAAAGCTAACCAATATATAGATCAACCATTTACAAACACGTTGTCTCGTAATAACATTCTCAAGTATTTATACCTTAAATTGTAGGACAATAATATAGAGGTAACAATAAAGGATTTAAATTTTTTACGGTAAATACGTACGTTATTAATATGATTTTCAAGTATTATAACGGCGATATTAAAGAGCGCGATTTATTTGACGGTTTCAGGGAAAATTTTATAAATTGAACGCCGGACATATAGCGTATCATTGATGGTATAATCTCCAAAATATTACGAAAACAATTACGTATTAAATATATTAATACGACCGGTGATAACAATAGCCGTATTATAAAGTCTCTGTTAACAACAGCCCGACTTATGTAAATACCAAAGTAAACCGACGATAAAGTTATAAAGATAAAGTTTACAAAGGGATATTAGCTAAAAAAGCGCTAGGATTACCTTTTTAAAATGATAGATAAAAAAAACCGAGAAAATTCATCGTAAATATAAGGAACTAGGGGTTAGTAAAGCTAAACAAACGCTGCGAAATGGAAATGGAGTTAGAGGAATCGACGGAAAATGAGGAAATGACGTAAAGATTATTTATAACACGGATTAAATAGAAACCCTACCCGAAATGGTTTTTTTTTATAAAGACTAGGAAAAGACCACTCTCTGGATATCATTGATAACCAGCTTAATTACAGTAAAAACAGCCTAAATACAGAAAACGACCCGTCCGTAAATAATAGATTCGGCTTAAAACGTTCACATATACCTCACGAACTATTACCTACAAATTATAACCCTTACCGTAACCTTTTACCGTATTGCTTCCCCACCGATAAAAACGATCCTATAAAGCCTACTGATTTTATTAGGCTTTAAGATAAGGACGAAAATTATAAAGGCGATCTATACGACATACTCAATAGAGAAATACGTGTAATGCTAAACACATATAAAAGGCTCGATATTAAACCGTCCTCATTTCACGTTATTTTGCCTGGCATACTATTGAGGTAATTTAAATAGTGGTACATATATCACCTTACGTAGGTAAATACATTTGCGGAGTGTTTTAATTGCCTGAAATTACAGTTTAATTTAGAAATTTACTACGAATTTTACGATAAGAATTAAATTAACATCATTTGGAAATCCGTAAAGAAACAGCGTAAACATGTTAATAAAAGCTCATAAAAAGTAATTACTACACTATTAACGAAGTTCCGAAAATTACAAGTGGTCTTTAGACCGAAATATAAAGGTAACAATGTTGGAATAATATTACATGCAGTGCAGTAGGTCAACTTTACTTACAGTAAAGTTGACTGTAATGTAAGTGTATTGCTTTGGGGAGACTTACCGCATTAGGTGTAAGTCGAGTGAAGCACGCTGCACTTCACTCTAGGGTACGGGCCAAGCAATTAGCCATACAAATTACAGTGCAGACCGGCTAGCGGTCTACCAAACCTAGAACAATATATCCACCATCTGACCACGTAATACTATTGTTACTTCGACCAATCGAATCGACAACGTTGTAACGTCTAAGGCCTACCAATACTGATCAGTGCTTATTAGGTTAAGTACAGATTGACTTAGTAGAAGAAGAAGCTATTTTCTGGTTACGCTTTGCGTTTATCGTTAGGGTTCAGGAAAAATTATTGTCAAGAGCCTTTATAAGTACTGCGCCAGTCTTTCAATGTCAGGAAAATAGAGAAGATTTTTGGGTTGCGTTAGTCTTCTAACGGAATTCTGGAAGTAAGCGATGGTTTCACTATCGAAAACACTGAGAAATCTTTATTGATCCTTTTTAAAAACGTTGAGATTGACTGTCAGAAGTCTTAAAGTTCTTCAAGTTGGCAAATGGTCAAGTCAGTATTACTGAGGATATTATTATTAAAGAAAAACGACTAAGTCACACGGCTTACATCAAATAACCTTCGATCTCTACTACCACTACAGACCTTCGCCCTTACCCTTTACACCAAACTTTTGCTTTACTTTACTCTTTTTTACTTTCCACGTCACACCGATCGTCAAGTTTGTTGCTCCAGGCGAAAACATTAAGCTGCGCTAAAGAAAGCCACGTTACGCAACCTCTCGCCAAGTATTCAAGTTCCTACGTGACCTTACGCTAAAACACCAAGCCCCTACACCCAAGATTACCAAGTTTTTCGTTTTATACGCCTTTTAAAATGTCTGCCCCTAGCGTTTAGTTTAAGAATATTACCAACCTTATCAGGAAAGAAGTAATTGAAGCGTTTGGAACTGTTTTCACCAAGTTTTACAACGAATAACTCTGGATTACAAATGTTAACGAGACCTCTGATAAAGTTTCCCTGACTAACTACGTCGGCTAGTACATCCTCGAGACTAACGTCGGAGAGGAGTTTGGCCGCGGCACCCTCGTTTTTCAAAACTTCCGCGAGTTTTTTAACTACTAGATATTAGATATATGAAGGATAATTTAACATAACATTAAGGCTAGGTTTAGGACAAAATTTAAGAGGCGTGGTATTTACATATCAGATAGAGCTTTAAAGGGAATGGCAAAAACCTTTTTTAAGTTAGCCTAACTTAAGAAATGTCCACAAGATCCTCGAGGTAAGGGTAAAGCTGTTAGAGAACTTTAACGCCTATATACACGCTCCAAGGGATCTCATTTACATCCTTAGCTAAGTTAAACCTTTTTGTGTGCTAATAATAAGGAACCCGTTAACGTATTCGGCAGTTAATACCACCACGTAACAGCGCAAATTACGTTTTTAGCGGTGGTAAGGCACGTAAAGCAGCGGCAGCCTATGCGGCTAAATGTATTAACGTTAGCGCTTTACACCAGTTAATTAAGCAAAATCGTCAGGCCTACCAAAACCCTTAAGTATCTATCGACCCTTAGTACTATAATCGTTAAATACCTTAAGAAATTTTCTCCTTTAGATTCGTTTACGCGCGCGAGCCTATTATAGGTCCTACCATAGGACTTTACCTCTCGGGTTAGGCGACTGGTAATTACCCTTAACACTGGGTTTCAGAATCCCTAAAGCTTAAATTACTAGGAAATACTATTTAAAGCTAGGATAATTATTACGAACTTTCTCTAAAACCTATTAAGATAATTAATATTAACTATAATATTATAACGGACTTTGCCAAGATCTGGGACGATATAGAGAAGTATAACGGAAAGTCTTATAACGTTTTCAACATTAAAATAATGTCTTTCCTAAATATCTACAAGTAAATAAAGGTTCTACCCTCTAGTTTTCACTTATTGTTTCCCAAAATCCTTATAGGTTACGCCAAAAACTATTACTTAACCTTTCTAACGAGAGTCACCACGTTTCTCGAGATCTACGAAGGTATAAAGGGCTATTTCGAACACGATATCCACTTCGTGTAATATTATACAGACTAAGCTATTACAAGGTAGATTGCAATAATAGCAAAAAATAAAGAGAAGAAATTACTAATAGATGTTTCTAATTAAACGCTTTATAAGTTAATAATGTGTTTAAAGGTAATGGGAAAGGCCAACGTTGGCGAAGCTACACTTTGCGAGCAGGTACGGACAATAGTCACGGGTATTAACGAGTTCGAATACGCCTTATAACGCCTAAATAACACCTATGAAAGCTTTTTTAACCAGTTACACTCCTCGCTTGCCACCGTAATAACACGTATATTAAACTCACTCGGTATATATTCTCAAGCCGACAACTCCTTTAACGTGGATAAGGAAGATTTTGCGGTGGTTAATTACGTCGACCGTAAGTACGGGCGCCTATAACGCCTAACGACAGGCCTATTAACTTCGGCCCTAGACTGGAGGCAATACCCATGCTAACTCTAATAAGATTTAGGCGGACCTGTTAACCGCAAGTACTATGTAATGATCACACTAAATACCCGTGAGTATATACAAGGTGTTAGAGGGTTTATGTTATCAAGAAGGTAGCAGAGGTGCTGAGTGAAAAATATCGCAACCGTGAAAGTAATGATCAAAAGCCGTGAGGCTATTCAGAATATACTGAGACTGAATTATTATGACCCAAGCACGTTGGCGGGTCAAGAAACAGGCCAGCATGCAGCTGAGCTACCGAGAGCCTGAAGTCCAACACATCAGGCGGAGAACATCTCTTTGTCAGCACCAGACTAGGAAACTCTCCAGGGTTAGGGTTATTTAAATCACAAGTGCTCACTGAGCTTCAGTGAGCACCAGTGAGCCTCAGTGAGCACCAGTGAGCCTTAGTAAGCATCAGTGAGCCTCAGTACTGAAGATGATATGAAGGCCATAGGATATAAGGACACGGTCAGCACCACATAGATAGTATTTCCTTCATAGCTCTTCAGTTGTCAATCTAAGTATTCAGTCTACATATCTGAATAGCCTAACGGCTAATGATCATCCTACAGCACGAACACACATCTTCTTGATATTGCACCTTGTTACCTCTGCTACCTTACTGCTAACATAAACCCCCTAACACCTTCTATTTACTCACGGGTATTTAGTGTGATCATTACACCTACGTAGGTTAAATGGTAATAGTAAAAAGTTAACTTACGATAGTTAAGATGACTAGTAGTAGTGGTGGTTATATTAACCTACATAGGTTAAGCGGTAAAAGTAGGCGGCTTAACCTATGTTGATTAAAATATCTTCCGAGTTTGTGTAATAATAAAAAAAGAGACAAGGGAAAAAAAAAAGGGGTGGGGGGTTGGGGTTTACGGGGACAGGGGTACGCTAGAGGTAATGTCACAGGCTAGTGCTTAGTCTGGTGAGTATCAGAGATTTATCCCTAGTGGTTGCTATACTCCTAAGAGACTCTGGAGTCCTCCTATTACATGACTAAGCCACCCCTTTTTTGTATCCTATAGCAGTTCCTTAGCAAAGGTTTCTTTCTTTTTCTCTTCATTGAGGATAATACATAGTATTCGACCGCCTTAAGCGACAGTTTTGATTGAGTCCTTTCACAAGTACCAAGTTTCTACAAAAAAACTTCATATCTACGAAATCATTATTTAAACCGAATGTTCTAACTATAACAACGGTAAAATGAAGAAGTAAAAACAATAGACACTTATATAAGGCTAATCAAACAAGTTTAAAAGTCACAAAAGAATATATAAACCTTTAACGATTAATCCTAATTATTTTAGCTTTGAAATAAGCTCAGTAAAGATTTCTTGATAATTAATGACGTTAATAATACCAAAAGCTTTCTTTCAAGCTGTTATTAATCATGACAAAAATGATTATATTCTATTAGCTAAGTAATACCCCTTTATTTAAATTATGAAATATTGAAAAAACAACGTATTTTCATGTTACCAATCTTCTTCATAGTAATCACTAACCTAATTAACCGTACGTTGATATTTTTATATACTGATAATTATAATCGTAAATTGAATATTTGTTCAAATAATGTAATATAATTTAAAAATATTAATGAATTATTCATTTCTATGAAATACGAGAACCTGTTAAGCAGCGCCTACCTATTTATTTATGTTAGGAGACTAACACCTATCCATTATAAGGGTTGAATATTGAGTTCTTCTTTTCATATAATTCCAACAGAAATAAGTGGCTTAAATCAACAGTATCATTAGTATTCTGGTGCATGTAACGGTTGTTTACTACACTATATATATCATAAGCACAACACTTTTATTATTAGTTTCACCGTTTGTTTTCTAATGAACTTCACGAACGAAAATTATTTCGAAAGTTCTAAACTTGAGCCGAAGATAACCCATTTCATACTTTAATTAGGTAAAAAAACCGCCAATTTCTATATCAACATGTTGAACGAATTGATCAATGGTTTTTTTTTTTTTTTAAAAAAAAACCTCTATTCATCAATATAATTTTTGTTGAAGGTAGTACATAAGAAAGGTTTTTTTAGGTTCATAAATTATATATAACCGAGAATTTAGCCAGTTAATTCTTTGATATTGAATCAACAGAATCCTCATATATCTCAATCATTAGGACTGAAACTTTGTACCAATATATACTAGTACAAACAGCTGAAACTAGGTGTTATTCTTATCCCGACCCCCCCATACCTTTGAGAATACTACTTTTGAGTACTCCGGTTGAAATCCTCAACTATAGGTATTCCTTATCTCTGGAGTGTTATTCATCTCTTTAATATTCCTTGGATCTGGTGTTACGTTCTATATAAAGACTGTATTTGTTATACATTAACATACCCCCTGAAAGGTACCGTATATACATTATTGATGATAAAGAAAACAAGAAATTGATAAAATACAAGTGTAAAATGAAAAGTAAAAAATGAGTAATGTAAAGCTGTAAAGTGTATAGTAGATATAAAGATCAAAAAAGAGTGTATAGTTCAATTCAATCCGATAATCTTTATTATGATATTTTGTTAATACTTTTAAAGTTTGATATAGTAACCACCTGATTATATCATACGTACAATATCATATTATAATTTTCAATATTAAGGCATAGGAACTTTTAATCATTAACTTGGTTGAACTTAGTTATTCCAAACTTTTAGATTATCAAATCGTGCTTTAATTTCGTTATTAGTTTTATTAAACCATTAGCTAGTTGTTCATTCGTAGGAAAATATTTGATTTAAATTGTATCATACTTCTAATGAAGTAATTTTTAAGAGGAATATGATACATTCATTGGTACCCATTCAAAGGTATTTAGTAACGTAATGATATCTTGATCATTATATAAAACTTGAATCATAATATATATATCGAGCTCTATAAATAGGTTTACTATTTACAAGGTGTTTTAGGTAACCTTTATAACAGCTATATATTTAGTATATATAGAAGAAGGGTATACTTTGAATCCTGATTTGGAAACCTCGTTGATGGTATTGTTAACTATTTTAAATTTGTGTCCGTAAGTCGACTTCTCCGTAGCCATTTCTCTCTTTTAGTCGGAATCGCACCAGCCGTTAATTTAATATCTTTTACAATTTTCATGATCATCGTCAATAAAGTTAATATAGTTCCAATGCGGTACAGCTCAAAATTATTTTTTCCTCTACTTGTAGTCTTTTATTATTATTATTTACTACCAGCGGACAGCGTCGAACTCTTGGTTCGAAGCTTGCTGCTACGAAATATACCTGTAGATACCGGCGGAAAGGATCGCAACTCGAAAGCCCTCTTTCTACCGCAACCACCCTATAACATAAACCCTAAGAATAACATTGATCGAGTTCTAGGCCCTCAAGTCATCCTTTCCATCAAGACCTTAGGATGCCTTGCAATTTCTAAGACCCGTAGGCGTGAGAGTTGCAGCCCTGGTCAGGCCGGGATATACAGCCTTCTTAATCCTCACCTAGCGCCTGCTTACGCCAAGGATGCGACAAAAACGGACCCTACACTTATAGTCTACAGGCCTTGTGTTTTATGAAGTATTTAATGGTGTAACTGATTAGTGTGATATTTTTATGTAAATAATTGTATCAAAATTATGGTAGTGTTTATATTAATAATACAATATTCAACCTAATGAGGCAAATTATATGGCCAAGATCCCTAATATCTTACTCATATTTTTTGTGCATGAAATGTTAATTCTTTTTTTTAAAGCGTTATATAAATAAATTATACCGTTGTAATGTATATATAGGGTATTTTTTTACATAATTACTTAAAATTAAAGTTTAAAACTTTCTTGATATAGATGTTTTAAACCAAGATAATAATATGTTGGTCTTTATATATTTTTTAATATGTATCCCAAAGAAGTGTCTCGCTTGTCCCTTCCTTACCTTTGAAATTACTCTTTATATCAATCTCATAGGTTTTGATAACTTTTCGATTGAGATTCATATTAAGAAAGTAGTTAACGTAGGTATAGATAATATGCCGGTGGCTATAGTAGATACATACTATTGGAACAGTAGTAATTTAAGTGTAGTAAGTAAATTTTACTTAGAGTAAATTTGACTATACTGACTTCAAGTTAAGTGTATTGTCTTATGGGTATACTGTATTAACAGCAAGTCAAGTACAGTATGCACCCACTTCATACTAGGGTACGGGCTAAGCAACTGTGTAATGATCACACTAAATACCCGTGAGTAAATAGAAGGTGTCAGAGGGTTTATATTAGCAGTAAGGTAGCAGAGGTAACAAGGTGCAATATCAAGAAGATGTGTGTTCGTGCTGTAGAATGATCACTAGCCGTTAGGCTATTCAGGTGTGTAGACTGAATACTTAGATTGACAACTGAAGAGCTAAGAAGGAAATACTATCTATGTAGTGATGGCCGTGTCCTTATATCCTATGGCCTTCATACCATCTTCAGTATTGGACCGCTGAAGTCGCTGGTCGCTTCCTGCGGTCCTATGTAGTATCGACTGGACCGCTCTTCGGTCTTTGCGGTCCCAACCCTAACCCTGTGTCCTTACATGAGAGATATCCCCGCTTGATGTGTTGGACATCAAGCTTCTGATGGCGCAGCTGGCCGCTGACCTGTTCCATGGTCTGCAGTTGGTCCTTGGGTTATAACAACATGCTATACAATGGCCTCTAAGGGACTTCTCAAAGCTTAACCTAATCGTTATTTTAATTAACGATTTTATAATCGGGTTCAAAGTGGTAAGAAAGCAATATGTTTTCTAGGGTTTTGTCGAACAAAGGCGCAAAATCCTGAAAGGTATCGGGAAAATTGTTGAAAAAAATTGGTAACTTCGGGATTAACCTGTTACTAATATTTTCGAAGCAAATGGAGATAAATTGGGTAATAATATTTCAAACTCTCCAAATTTTACTGTTGAAGTTACTGCACAAGAAGATATTCTATAGGTTTGTATATTCAAGTATTCTAGGATCTACATAGAAGACTTGATATATGATTAAGTGTATTCTCATAGAGATCACAATCAAAGGTCGAGATCCCGTACTAGTCAATACTAATATATACTGGTAAATACTAGTTCTTCTTTGATAGTAAGTACTAGCCTAGGCAGTATATCCGTGCTGATCTTCCGTACTAGTCAATACTAGTTCCCCTTGGAGATATTTACATCTCCTATGAATTCCTCATCCTTTAGTGTTGTGAAATTTAGTATTTGAAGTTGTACCAAGTACTAAACAGCCCTGTTATTGAGAGTGTAACGATTAACCATACCTGTTATATTTTAATACACTCTCTCCAGAGGTATTATCTATTGAAAAATAAAAAGAAGAAAGGAATTAAAAAACAAAAGATGAATAGTTAAGTAAGTAAGACGTAGTATAGAGAAAAGAAAATTAGTGGATGAAAGAAAGAACTAAATATCTGTATAATACAATTTGAACTGATAACATCTATAGTGTTTTAATATCCCAAATTTTGCATCAAAACCACTTCACTATTCCATACCTACAGTACTACAAGGTAATTTGGAATACAAATATTTAAAAACCATTAATTGATACTCAGGTTAACCAAGCGGAGCCGTTACATTATTACCTTGTATTTTACCCTCGGCAATGGCTTCATCAACCTATCAGCCAGTTATTTATCCGTAAAAACTCACTTGATTTATATATTGCCACGCACCACTTCATTACTTACAAAGTGTTCTTCAAGGGGTATGTATTTAGTGCATTAATTATCATCAAGGTTCCTAAAAACCTTGATGACTTCCTTATTATCACAGTATATCGTAACGATAATAGGAATACGTAGCTCTGTGAATAAGTTCCTCATCCAAAGAGTGTTTTAAGTAATCCTCATCACTGCCCCACTTTCAGCATCTTCAAAAGAAAGATATACTCTGGATTCTCGCTTGGATACCTAGTTAACCGTGCTGTTGACGATCTAAACCGTGTATATATAGGTATACTTTCTAGCGGTGTTGTCCCCTTTCTAGTTGGAATCGCACCAACCGTTAATTTGAAGCCTTTAGGAATCTTTATGGTAATATTGGCTGAAGTCTGTGGCTTTTCAATACGGACTGACTGATAGTTTTTCACCACCCACTTGTAGTCCATGGTTCTTGTATTAACTAAAGTTTCTGAAGGCGTAACTGACAAGTATGATGTTTTCATGTGAGGGATTGTGTCAAAAACGTAAGAGTACTGATATAATGAAGGCGATGTTGATTTGGTCAATGTAACATCCATAGGAAGCAGCAAGCGTGACGAGGACCCTTCACGTGCAAGACTTTGCTGTGACAGCAAAGGTTTCAGTATCGTTAACACCATATATTTTCTTAAACCCTCGTATCACAATCCTGGCCTTATACCTCTCGATCTGACTTTTTAAGTCAGTCTTAACCTTGGTAACTTTTTTGCAGTTAAGGTATAGCGGTTGATATCCATCTTAATGAACTTAAAGATCTTGAGGAATAGCAAAATCTGTATCTCACTGTAAAGGGTCCTTTTCTAGTATTCAGAATTTGGAACTTTCTGGGCTCCCTTTATAGTTGGCCATTTTTATTATTTATGAACTAAAGGTACAAACTAGACTATATCAATATTAATAGTATTAACCGGCAAACTATTTGTTGTTTTTATCATTACTTAGCGAATACTCCTCTTTAGCTTAGAGTTTGAAGCTGCCGTTATAGTATTATAAGGGATACCAACCTCAATAACCTTGATATCTTTTTAACTTATAATAAAACCTACGAGGTTTCATAATGGTTTTTTTTAAACCGTCAGGATAGAAGTGCCATCGATTTTCCTTGTTGAGTTCCCCAGCTAGTTTGGTAAATGAACCTTAAATACATGCTAAAGCTTTGTAATATTAGAAAACTTACCATGAAAGAGAGATTCCTCTTTTTTTCTGTTGAATCAGTTTTTTGAACCTTTACTTATTGTGTAAAGAGTATATGGACGATGATGGTAAATTCGAGAGTAAAGGAAAATTTAACGTTGGATTTGTAACCTTTATGTCCCTTTACTTTATCGTAAAGACCTTTATAAGGCGTGGTATTCTGAATCCTGCTCTTGTTGTTAACCGTCAAGTTGGCTATGACAATAATCATTTAGAATGTATAAAGCTATAAGTGATATAGTACCTTTCTAGCAACGGTTTAGATCTTTATCTTTTCCAATATCAATCTGTTAAAGCGTTCGGAAATTCCGTTGTTAGGGGTATATAGCGAAAAAAAACTTAAAAGTAAAAACATAATGAATAATCATTTTCCCAACTAAATAATTAAAAAACTCGTTACCTCCGTTGAGGATCAAATATTTTATAGTATACCTAATACGTTTGATTATTTCGTTCAAAACACGATAAATAGCTATATAACAAATTTTAAAGCTATACTTAACCTTAGAAGTTATCAGGCTACAGAGTTTACCTTTTAGTTTAGTAGGTGCTTTCAGGAAGTTGTTAAGGGTCTATATAGATACTCTTTTCTTTAAGGTACCGTATTGGAAGCTTAGTCTCTATAAAGTACCTTTGTAAAGCTTATAAGAAGCATAAATAAGGTCGAACATCTTCGACCTTAAATCAACTTTCTTGGTATGAGTACACGAACCACCTTGTTAAGGAAGATAGGGGGCCTACACTGTAAAGCCTAACAGTGCCCACTTCTGAAAAAAAAAAATTCAGGTGAAGCCGCTCTTAACACTATCACTTTATATACATCCTATTCCACCACAGCATTATTAATCGGCTCTAACACTACTTGAATATTTTAAGGCGACCCCTCTTTAGCGATAAATATCGTCGTCGGCCCGGCGTACTACCCACGCAGCGGTGCATCCAGAGAATAGCCCTTACCCTTGTTACTTGTTCCAACGTGGTTTTTTAGATTTAGACTTGCACTATAATATACGTTTCATTCCTTTTACGATTCAAGCTCTTAAAGAAAAATCTTTATTATAAGATCTCACACTTAACGGCTTTATTTGTTTGTTTTTGTATTCATTTATTTCATTAATTGATTTATCAATTAATTCATCATTGATATCTTTAATTTTGTATCTTTTACTTTTTCACCTTTGTACGTTTTTATTGATTAATAAATTCATTAATTAATCATTTGATTCATTGATTCATTTTTTTTTTTTTCATTTAGTATCGTTTTTAATTTATTCATTCATTTGTTAAATTTTTATTGTTTTATTTATTTATTTATCTGTTCATTTATCTGTTCATTCATCCATTCATTCGTTTATTCATCTATTCATCTATTTATATATTCATCTATTCATCTATTCATTCATTCATCTATTCATCTATTTCATCTATTCATCTATTCATCTATTCATCTATTCATCTATTTCATCTTTTCATCTTTTTATCTTTTCATTTTTATACCGTTACCACCTAT